>CM041777.1:183761222-184961222 GCA_023374045.1 Limonium bicolor | reverse complement strand
TTTCATTGTACCAGGCCTCTCTGGAGATAATATGTACCTTGGAAGACCCGGAATCAATGCCTTCAAAGCTATATGTAGTACCCATCACTTAAAATTGAAGTATGTAACCAAAAGAAGAAAGTTGGTTACTATAAGATGCAGTCAGAAAATGGCCCGAGTTTGTGAGGTTCGTATAATGAAGGGTCTACCCAAAGAAGAAACTGTCATAACAGTAGGATCAGAAAAAGAGTTCAAGGGAAAGTTGCCGCTTCCTCTAGAACCAAGTCAAGAAGGGCACCAAACAACTCAGGACCCCCCGGAGAGGTATATCTAAAATCTGATCCTTCTAAGTTTTTTAAAATAGGAACTGCATTTGACAGTGGAGAACAGACTCACCTAATGAGGTTCCTGGAAAAAAGAAGGGCAACGTTCGCATGAAGCACAGAAAAAATGCCTGGGATAGACCCAAGCATTATCCGGCATGAACTCCGAGTAGATCCAAAGCATCCGGTGATCAGGCAAAGGAAAAGAGTGATAGGACAAGAAAGAGATTTGGCGGCTCGAGCCGAAGTCGAAAAACTTCTCAAAGCCGGATTCATCAGGTAAGTAGCTTACCCACGGTGGTTAGCTAATGTTGTCATGTTAAAAAAAGCAAATGGAAAATGGAGGATGTGTGTAGATTTCACAGACTTAAATAAAGCATGTCCTAAAGATTATTATCCTCTGCCATCAATAGACAGATTGGTAGTTTCAACTGCCCAGAGTTCAGTGTTAAGTTTTTTAGATGCATTCTCTGGATATAATCTGATTAGAATGAATGAAGGAGACTCAGAAAAGACATCTTTCATCACTTCGGCCGGAACATTCTGCTATAACGTGATGCCTTTCGGCCTAAAGAATGTAGGGGCTACTTTTCAGCGAATGATTGATAAGGTGTTTGGCCAACAACTTGCTCGGAATGTAGAAGCATATGTCAACGATATAGTCGTGAAAAGTCCATCGAAAGAACAACACATGAAGGATTTGGAAGAAACGTTCAACACTCTGGATAAGTATCAAATCAAACTGAACCCTGAGAAATGCGTATTTGGTGTAACAAAAGGGAAATTCCTCGGTTTCATTGTTGGACAGCGGGGTATCGAAGTCGATCTAGAGAAAAGTTAGGCAATCCTTAACCTCTCCCCGCCTAAAAATATCAAGGATGTTCAGGCACTAAATGGGAGACTCACTACTTTAAGCAGATTTTGCTCCAACCTACAAGAAAAGTCAATCCCATTCTTCAACGTCCTTAGAAAAAACAACAAATGTCAGTGAGGACAGGAATGTATAGATGCATTTGAAAAGATCAAGGAGATGCTCTGAGATCTACCTAAGTTAGGTGTGCCTGCCCCTGGCCAAGATCTCTACCTCTACTTGTCAGCAATAGATTGGGTGGTTGCAGCTGTCTTGGTCATGGAAGAAAAAAGGGAAATTCCGGTCTATTATACCGGTAAAATTTTGAACCCAACAGAAGGACGGTATACAAACATAGAGAAAATTTTATTCGCCTTAGTGGTAGCGTCAAGAAAATTACGGCCCTATTTTCAGTCACATCGAATCTTCGTTAAGACCAATTGGCCGCTTAAGCAAATAGCAAACAACCCAAAGGCTTCTGGCCGGATGGTGAGCTGGACAGTAGAGCTAACATAATACGAAATCCACTTCTTACCCAGGACAGCAATAAAAGCCCAAGCTTTGCAAAGGAGGAAAGAAAGCCCCTGTTTGGAGTATGAAGGTGTTGCTGAGATAGTCAACCAGATCAAACGAGTCAATCACACTTCTCAAAACAAGACAGAGTCCGTCAACCTTGAAAGATCGAATGAGTCTCTGTCCTTACCGAAAGAGCGAGAGGGTCCATCTATGTGAATTCATCAATCAGTTATGAAATTCAAGGAGCAACGTCCACTAAACCATAATAGTCATCAACTATCATCCTTGGCCGAAATTCATGCAAAATGTGAGCAAAATCCAAAGCCTTGACTTTCTGATAATTCGAGGAGTCTGTCGGTCAGTTACGATAATTAAGGAGCAAGTACAGCAACTACAATGACTTACAACGGTCATCAACGTTCAAACTTGGACCAAAATTCTCTCAACATGGCACTAATCAGAAGACTTGGCTTCAGCTTCCGAAATATGGCTCCAGCTTCCGAAATTCAAGGAAAGAGTCATTGGTTCCTGAAATTTCGGAACTGATAGAGTCAGTCTACTACATCAGACGTGGAAGTCATAATTGAACGTTGCCAAGTCGTCCAATGGATTGGTAATTGTCCGAAAATTAAGGGCCAAGGCTTAGCAACGTTCATAAAGAAGTTAGGACCGGATTTTAAGCAACTACAACGTCAGATGGCAGAAATTTCGGAAGCAGACTCCCTCAACGGCTCCACTATATAAGAGAGTTGTCATTTCGTTTCTTATTGCAGCTTTCCAAAGAGAATCATTCAGAGCATTTGTTTAGAAAAGCTTTGCCTATTTTAGAGAGAGAAAAAGAGAGAGAGAAGTACTAGATTCGTTTGTGCATATCGATAGTATTTCTAGGTAGGACCTAGTTTTCACTACACTTATCATTGAGCTGATCAAAGATTGTATTGGGTGAGTGAGTGAAAACCACGAAGTAGATCTCATCTACTGAGTGGGCATTATAAGTTGTTTTGTTTTGACCAGGAAATAAAATAACTTATATTGTGTATCCTGCTGAGTTCGACAGAGTCCTCCACCTTTCGAGTGTTAATCCATTTAGCTTCGCTAAGTCTATCTTACTTTACTACCTTGAGCAACTGCTTCCGCGCACTTAGTTCGACTAAGTGTTTCTCTACGTCAAGTGTTCTCACATACGAAGTTCGATTGAGTGCCTCTATATCACAGAGTGTTTCTTACTTTCAAAGACCGATTGAGTCAAACCAACTCTTAGACTCACACCTTGAGTTGGTTTGAGTCAGCCACCCGATCCTACATGTGGTATCAAGCCTTGCTTAGGCTGACAGTCAATCAACGAGCTATGGCAGCTGTCGGTTGGGGTGATTCAGACTCTGACGATCCAGACACAGAGTCCAGCGGCTTGGTATGTCTCATGGCACATGATACGACGGAGTCCATGATCCCCGACAATGAGGTAACTCGTTCCCATCTTGAAACAGACCTTTATCGTATAACTCCTATGGGTTTTATGACTTTAATTGCTAAAATGGCTTCTGAAACTAACTCTCTTAAAGTTGATCTTAACAAAAAAATCTCCGAGTTAAGTGAGGAACTTGAGATCTCAAAAAGTCTTATGTATGCTTTGAGAGATGAAGCTGAGGAACATAAGACTATTTCCTGCTCACTTAGATTGGATTTGCGAGACTCTCGGCGTCGTGTTGACTCCCTTAAAAAGGAGCTCGACAAAACCAAGAGTCTTACTGAATCCAACCAAAGGGAACAGGAAGAGTCACTCACTCAGATTGACTCTCTCAAACATGACCTCACTGTTTTTGCTGACAAGTGTTGTTCTTTGCAGAATGAGCTAAATAGTTCAGAATCTCAAGTTATCTCTCTAACCTCATATGTTGAGCAACTCTCTAGAAAATTGAAAGAAAAGGAACATGCACTCTCTCTCAAACCAGTCAATTTCATCAAGCAGGTCACTCCATCAGAATTGCCCGAGTGGGCCAACTCCAAGATCAAGGAAGTTAGTCAAGATCATGATAATCTTCAAAAGGAAGTTGAAAACTCTCCCAAGAGATAGTCAATATACGATCTGGAGTTGGATCCACTCAATCAAAGCCCAAGTGGCATAAAGGTAAATTCGATATCCCTAAAAATATGTCCAAATCCAACAACAAACCCAAGCGCCAACAACAAAAAGAAAATTTTGATTCTTGGTGGAAAGGACAACAAAAATACGTCAATCTTCCTCCCACTAAGATTTGTGGTTATTGCGGGAGTCTTGGACATAGAGATAGTGCCTGTGAAAAGCTTCACAAGGATGTGTCATTTAATATCAAGCGACTCAATCTTATCCTTGAGGCACGAGAAAAGCTGAAAAATCTGGTTCAAAAAGGGGACCCAAGTATATTTGGGTTCCCAAAAGTACCAAGTGATTTTTTTTGTAGGTGGAAGCGAGCGTGGAGATGGACTATGTGTACTTGGACAGAGGGTGCTCCACAACTGGAAATCCCGACAAATTCAGCTCGCTTTCATCCTACAAAGGAGGTAAGGTCACCTTTGGAAACAACAACCAAGGTGAAATCGTGGGAGTTGGCACCATAGATAACCCCTCCAAGTTTAAGGTAGATGGAGTCCATCTGGTCACTGGACTTCAACCTAGTCTGTTAAGCATTTTTCAAATTTGTGAAAGATTCAATTTAGTACTTCTCTCATATGTTGTTTGCAAAGTTTTTGATGAACGTACAGGATCTCTAGAGCCACAGGACGTAAAGAAGGTAATATGTACAAGAAATGTCTAAATGCCATCAATTCGGACGACCAAGTCTGTCTATGTGCTCGCTTTCAAGCAGCACCCAATCAGTCTTATCTCAAGGTGGTCAAGCGAATCTTTCGATACTTAAAAGGAACCAGTCAACTTCATCTATGGTACCTTCGTTCCCCTATATTACTTTATCTGGTTTTAGTGATTTTGACTGGATAGATTCTCTCCATGATCGAAAGAGTACATCTAGCAATGCAAAATTCCTTTGTCTATGCTTAGACTTTTGGTCCTCTACAAAGCAAAATTTTGCTGAGATCAAATTGGTATTTTCTGTGATAATAATTGTGCATTTAAAATCTCTGGAAACACATTGAAGAACCAAACACATTGAAATATGTTTCCATTTCTCGAAGGATGTGTTGAGAAAAAGGTAATTCAACTTGACTTTATTCCAATAGAGGATCAGCTAGCAGATATCTTTGCCAAGCCTCTTCCTACCACCTGATTCGAGGCACTCCGTTCAGCACTCGGAATGACTCAATCAATGGAAGACGGTAATCTCTCTTATCCCTTGGTTGTAATAATTAGTAGGTGTTGTTTGCATACTGTTTGAGTCAATCTGTGTTCTCATATCGATAGACTGTGTCTGTTCTTTGTATCCCTTAGTGATTTTCATTTAAAAAAAAGAAGAAGAAGGGAGAGGACAAAGGCAAGGTACTCCGCTAACTTGTTTCTCCTGAACCAAAACGGACCTCGTCCACTCGGTTATTAAGCCTTTAAGGGTGCTTTATCACCTAACTTCCTAAGGATGCGAAACCTGGGAAAGTTGGCCCAAAGCTGTTACATGGGTGGAGAGAAAAGTCTGGGGGATGGAGACAGTCCCTGTGTGCTCAAACTTGTTAAATATCTATGCATTGCAAATATAGAGCTATAAAGTCTTCAAAAATACAATGCAATGCAACAGGGATCATTACAAGTTATGAGTATGTGGCAATGAAAGGTTTTATGGAATATGACAATACTTCTTGCCCCTTGTCGTCCATGAGTATGTTTGCGTTATGGATACAGTCTATTTGTTTTTTAATGTACGGATTGACTTAGACTCTGTTGCAAACTTCCCTTACTGATGACAGCAAAAAGGGGAAGTAGTGAATCCCGTCTCTCACGAACGAGTCACTCTGGCTATGTTCTGGATTGACTCTGTCTCTATGTGACTAGGTCTTAGGTGAAGTTTGGATATTCTGTTTCATTTTTACTCTGTTGGTACTAATCATGTTGGTTGCAGTTTTCTTAACTTAGTCATATATTCCCCTTTTCAATCTCTCTTAGTAGCCAAATTGTGCTCATCGATTCAGGGGGAACTCTAACAGAGTTACTCAATCTATGCTGTGATTAAGGGGGAACTTGGACAGGGTCGGTTCCCCAAAATTCTTTTTTTTTGGCAGATTGACTCATTCGGGATTCACAAAAAGAGTTTTGCTATCATCAGCAACAAGGGGAAACTGTTGGAGTATGAAGGTGTTGCTGAGATAGTCAACCAGATCAAACGAGTCTATCACACTTCTCAAAACAAGACAGAGTCCGTCAACCTTGAAAGATCGAACGAGTCTCTGTCCTTACCGAAAGAGCGAGAGGGTCCATCTATGTGAATTCATCAATCAGTTATGAAATTCAAGGAGCAACGTCCACTAAACCATAATAGTCATCAACTATCATCCTTGGCCGAAATTCATGCAAAATGTGAGCAAAATCCAAAGCCTTGACTTTCTGATAATTCGAGGAGTCTGTCGGTCAGTTACGAAAATTAAGGAGCAAGTACAGCAACTACAATGACTTACAACGGTCATCAACGTTCAGACTTGGACCAAAATTCTCTCAACATGGCACTAATCAGAAGACTTGGCTTCAGCTTCCGAAATATGGCTCCAACTTCCGAAATTCAAGGAAAGAGTCATTGGTTCCTGAAATTTCGGAACTGACAGAGTCAGTCTACTACATCAGACGTGAAAGTCATAATTGAACGTTGCCAAGTCATCCAATGGATTGGTAATTGTCCGAAAATTAAGGGCCAAGGCTTAGCAACGTTCATAAAGAAGTTAGGACCGGATTTTAAGCAACTACAACGTCAGATGGCAGAAATTTCGGAAGCAGACTCCCTCAACGGCTCCACTATATAAGAGAGTTGTCATTTCGTTTCTTATTGCAGCTTTCCAAGAGAATCATTCAAGCATTTGTTTAGAGAAATCTTTGCCTATTTTAGAGAGAGAAAAGAGAGAGAGAGAAGTACTAGATTCGTTTGTGCATATCGATAGTCTTTCTAGGTGGGACCTAGTTTTCACTACACTTATCATTGAGCTGATCAGAGATTGTATTGGGTGAGTGAGTGAAAACCACGAAGTAGATCTCATCTACTGAGTGGGCATTATAAGTTGTTTTGTTTTGACCAGGAAATAAAATAACTTATATTGTGTATCCTGCTGAGTTCGACAGAGTCCTCCACCTTTCGAGTGTTAATCCATTTAGCTTCGCTAAGTCTATCTTACTTTACTACCTTGAGCAACTGCTTCCGCGCACTTAGTTCGACTAAGTGTTTCTACGTCTCAAGTGTTCTTACATACGAAGTTCGATTGAGTGCCTCTATATCACAGAGTGTTTCTTACTTTCAAAGACCGATTGAGTCAAACCAACTCTTACTCACACCTTGAGTTGGTTTGAGTCAGCCGCCCGATCCTACAGCCCCAAAATCCATACATTGTTTTGTCGACGGGGCCCGATGTAGAACTGGGCAGGAGCCGGAATAGTGGTACAAGCGCCAGATGGACAAAATTTAAACTATGCTTTCCGGCTAGACTTTGACGTTACCGATAACGAGGCCGAATACGAAGCTCTTTTTCAGGGTTTGGAGGTTGCCACCGCCCTAGGGGCACAGGTTCCACAGAAGATCATCCTTTCTTTGTTCTTTTCATAATAATTTTGCCGGAATTAAATATGATAAAAACTTACTAATCTTTACCTCTCGTAGAGTTAGAGGTATACTCGGATTCCATGTTAGTGGCAAGACAAAATGACAATATCTATGAAGTCAAAGAAGATAAACTTTGGAAGTATTTGCTCAAAGTCCAAAAGCTAAAAGCAAACTTCCTAAGATGTGAGCTGAAGCACCTTCCTCTAAAAGATAATATTGAGGTGGACACCTTGGCAAAATTTGCAAGCATAGCCGAGAGGGTGCCCAGCAAGATTTGGCTGGAGATAAAAACTGCATCGAGCATAAACGAAACCCAAATGTTTGCGGTGGAACCAGAAACACCAGTAGAATCTTGGATGACTCCAATTATGGAATATATACGCCAAGGAAAGTTGCCAGAATAATAAAAAGAAGGGCCGCATCGTTTTTCATTGAAGATAATCATATATATAGGCGGTCTTTCGCTAGGCCGGCGCTGAAATGTGTTACCATAGCCGAAGGGGCTGAACTCTTGAAAGAAATACATGATGGACTCTAAGGAAACCATTAGGGAGAAAGAACTACGGTCCACAAAATCTTAAGGCTGGGGTATTATTGGCCAAAAATGAGCGAACATTGCAAAGAATATATACAAAAGTGTGTCAAGTGCTAAGAACACGGAAACGAAATACATAATCCCCCAGCAGAACAGAAAGCTATCCTTTGTCCGATTCCCTTTGCCATGTGGGGATTGGACATTGTCGGACCATTCCCGCAAGCATCACCTGGGAGGTTCAAGTTTATGTATGTCGACATTGACTATTTTCCAAAATGGATGGAAGCAATGCACTGTGTTTATCACTGCCATAAAATCACAAGAATTCGTTTGGAGTACGTGGTATGCCGATTTGGTATACCCAAGGCAATAATAACAGATAACTGAGCGCAGTTCAATTGTGATAGCTTTCGAACGTTTTGTGAAGAATGGAAAATTGACTTAAGGTTTGCATCGGTGGCACACCCTCAGGCGAATGGACAAGTTGAGAACGTGAATGGCCAAATAGTTAAAGCAATAAAGAAAAAGCTCGATGAAACAAAAGGGAAATGGGCGGAGTTGTTACCCCAAGTCCTCTGGTCGTATAGAACAACGGAGAGGGGACCAACAGGAGAAACACCTTACAGACTAACGTATGGATTGGAGGCTTTCATTCCGGCAGAAATCATAGTGCCATCAATCTGGTGGGAGTCATATGATGAAAAGCTCAACGATCAAGGGATACAAGATCATCTAGATCTCCTTGAAGAAACTAGAATGGCCGCCGAAGTAAGAATGGCGAGGGATAAGTCCAAGGTGGAGCGGTATTTCAACCGAAGGATTAAAGAATGAAGTTTCACCCCAGGGGAGTTGGTTCTCCGCGAAGTCAAACAACCCAAAAAACTAGAACCCCAGTGGGATGGATCATACATCATACACCATAGAACCGTTCAAGCCTCATATCGTTTAAAAAATAGTGAAGGATGGAGTTGCCGCATTCTTGGCATGGGGAGTGTCTGAAAAAGTTTATGTATAAAAATCCTATGATTCTTCAATAAAAAGAAGTATTTTTTTATGGAAAAATGAAGTAAGAACCGGCCAACGAGCCACAGGCTATCATGCCTTGAAAGTAAGACCCGGCCAATGAGCCGCAGGCTATCATGCCTTGAAAGTAAGACCTGGCCAACGAGCCGCAGGCTATTATGCCTTGAAAGTAAGACCCAGCCAACGAGTCGTAGACTATCATGCCTTGAAAGAATAAACCGGCCAAACTGTCGGAGGCGGTAATGCCTTGAAAGTGAGATTCTGTAAGGGTAACATCCGGCTAACAAAACTAACATAAGAATAAAACATTATGCCCAAGGGCGCCGTTTAGGAAAATAAAAGGTACTTCAGTAAAGGGCATCTAAGGTAACTTCCCCGATTTTTTCTTGATAAGTGTCAGAAAATATAAAAAGAAGGGGAGTAAGAACCAAGGCACAATAAAGGACCGGTCGCTCCGGTAAAGGGTTAATGAGAGAAACAAGAAGTTAAGCTTAGATTCTTCCCAAATGGGGTAAATTCATTTACAGAAGTGCGATCATTACAAAAGGTTTGGAGTTCACTAAAATACACGCCAAAATAAAAAAACCCTATGCAAGCATTTTATTTTTCTATAGCTAACTTGTCAGCACTATTGGCAACACTTTCTGTGGATTTTGATCTCCCTGTAGCATGCTGCATTCCCCCAACAGATGGATGGACATCACTTCCGGCCTGTAGAAATGAGGCTTGACCAGGACCGAAGCATGTCTCACCAGGGAGACAACCGAATCTCTCGAGTTCTTCAAAAAAGTTAGACTTCTGAGCAACAATATTGAACTCTAAACCATTGTATAGATCATCGTTCAGAACCTCCCCTTTCTCCAGGAAGTACTCTGAGATGGTCTGGCGGCAGATATTGGTTATCCGGTGGCATTGGGAGGCAAAAGATTCCTTGAGATTAGCATTAATGGTGCCTTGCTTTTGTAGCTCCTCTTGAGTTTGTTGCGAGAACGATGTGAGCTTAGACACTTGAGTTTCAAGAGTCAAGACTTGGGCCCGATACCGATCGTGATGTGTATTGGCTTACGAAAGCTCCTCATTGACACTGTTCACACAATCGCTTAATTTCCGGATGTGCTTCAAAAGATTATCGGAGCTCGGACCTGACCGGAAGTTCGGACAAATTAGGATAAAGGCAGGGGAAGAAAATATCAAAATCACAAATCCAAAATCTTACCCTTATTTGACAGCTCGGTGTTCTCAATCTGAAGTCGAGATATGGCACTCTCCAGATTTTTCACCTTCTCTTCCAGCCTGGATTTCTCGTTTATCAAGGTAGTCATCTCTTCCAAAAGATCCTTCTTCTCCTCCTCTAGTGTGGAGCAATCTTGTAGTAAAGATCGCCTCTCTTGTTCAAAAGAGGCTCTCGTCTGCTCTTCTAGTGCGGCCGTTTCTTCTGATAAGCAGTTAAGCTCTTGAATGAGCTTGCCTTTGTCCTCTACTAAGGCCTTGTTTTCACGAGCAAGGGCCTGCTTCTCTAGCTCAAGCGTCTCGACCTCCTTTTTAAAGGCATTCCTCTCGTAAAAAAGGAAAGTCTTATCAGTAAGAAGGGAAGTCACCTCTCTCTGATGGGCAGCCCGCGGCTGCTTTAGCAAAACTTCTAAGTCAGAGAAAGCCCGTGCCCGCTCATCTTTTTCAGCATCAGCCTGGAGATTCTGGCTCTTGATAGAAAAATTCTCCTCTCGTAGACTCTTCAGTTGCAGCTCATACTCATCACACTGATGAACGCATTCTTGTCAGGACAGCCGCAGTTCCTTGTTTAGCGCCTCAGTCTTTTCCTTCACTTTGAGATCAATCTCGCAGTGAATATGGTCGATATAAGCGTCATGAGTGGAATGGGTTTGTTTAAGCTCCTCATACCGAAGTTTGGATCGGAGGTTGCTTGTGTGAACTTCAGCGCTTTGAGCCATGGACATCACCTAAAAAATAACTACAGCACAATTCACCAAAGGTCAAGTGTTAGTAGACAAAAAGCAAGAAGTATAGGAAGAAATTGTTAAAAAGGACAGAAGCATATTAACCCGAAAGATGCCTTGCCACATAAAGTCGAACGCTTCTTCGACAAGAAGGGAGTGCCACATGATGGCATCTGCTCCTCCATCCCCTACTCGCAGCTTGTCCTTGATCGCAGTGGTAATTGTTGGAATAGCAAAGATCCTGTCCGGATGGCCGGATCTCCTTATCGCTTCCTTCCAAGCGACAGAGTACTTCGCAGACTTGCAGGAGATCATGGGTAGGGATTGGCCACGGTGGTAGAACCAACCTTCCTTCTGAGAGGGGCCAGTAAAGGACTCTTCAGCTGGCGGAGGGGGAGAAGGTGGAGAAGCAGCCATGTCCTCCCGTTATTTACTACGGAGTTCAGGATTCTCTGGCACCGCCGATATTCCATCACCCTCTGCCGCACCACTTCCCTAGCTCCGGCAATGTCGTATGAAGACTCGAGATCCCCAGAAGTCTACTCCCCTGACATCTCCAGCAAAGGAACTTTTGGCTTCGACATAGTTTTCTTTTGAACTTTTTGTGCGCCAAAAGCTGGGGTTGAGACAACAACAGGGGAAAAGCCAGACACGGCTTAAGTATCAGGAATATCAATTGCGGCATCTGTAGAGCCTGGTATAGGGAGGCATTATTCAAAAAAAAAAGAAACGGGAAAACTTGGTAAAAGGCGTTCGTTGATTAAAACCTGGCTTAGCCAGAGGATCAGTGTGAAGGCCTGTATCCTCTAGGATATTGTTTTGAGCAGGATCTGAGGAAAAGTAGCCTGACAGGTCAGAAAACAGTTCACAAATCGGGGTCGGGTGTTCGGACTCCCACTCTGGATAAGAACTAAGGTCCAGACCTGAAGCAGGGGTGAGAGGAAGAAAGACACACCCAGACTCTGGACTCACGTGCCAAGTACCTAACAATCTGGCATTCAATCGGTCATGGGATTCGACACTCTTTTTCTTCTTCTGTTGCCTGGCCTCGTCAACCTCCGCTTGTCTGGAATGCTTTTTTGAGGAGGAAGTGTCTCCTAGGAGTTGCTCAGCCGCATCAGTGGCCGCATCTACTGAAGCATAGTAGTCAACCCTTTCATCTCCACTCTTGTAGTTAACGAAGTTCCAGCTGTTGAAGGGGCCAATTTTATCCCCCTTCTAGAAGAAATCTGTTCAGAACCCACAAAAAACAGTAAGAAAAACTATGGAGAAAATAAAAAAAACCATTTATTACGTTAACACTTATTGTGATAGGTTTTCTGTGAGGATAAACGAGCTTTGGTGAAGAATTCCTCAACCGTCGATTGCTTGTGGCTCTGCGCCTTCAAAGCTATTGAAATAGGCAATTCGGCAGGAAGGGTAGAAGGGCAGCCCAACTGACCTCTTCGAATCTCGGAACAGTATGGGACACCTAGGTATCGGCCGAATGGTGGAACAATGACGAACCAGCACGAGTTCCACCCATGCACCTTCTTGTAGTCAAACAGACAGAATCCGGCCTTCGCCATGATAGTTAAGCTGTCCGGATCAACCCTAACTAAGAAAAACTGAGCAAACTTAGTAGCCTCGGACCGAATCTTATTTTCACAGAGAATAACGAAGGCGTGGAGGTATGAAATCGCCTTTGGATGTAAGTGGGCGAGCAAGCAGCAACGGTGAATCAAGTAGCCCAACACAAAAGGATGGGGAGGAATAGTCAGGCCCCGAGAAAAGAAATCGGCATAGACTACGTACCCAAGACCAAAATCGTCGTAGGGGTGAGAATCGGAAGATGGAAGGTAAATTTGGGTACCCAGTGGGACTTCGACGCTTCTGAGACAATGTCAAAGCGAGGGAAAATCAAAAGAGGAAGGAGAAGACTCTCGACCGGCCAAGAAGGGTTTTGAGGACTGTAAATACGTAGGCCGAAAGCCACTAGAAGAAGAGGTACCTTGAATTGCTTCAACGGCCGATGAAAAACTCACGGCAGTCTTGCCTTTCTTTGCACCAGAAGAAGACATTGGAGGATGTTCGCACGAAAAGCAGCGGTGACAATGGCAGGAACAGAGAGCACAGGACAGAGGAATGAGAGAAAGGGCAGTGAAAGCGAAGAGGCGGAAGAAGAAAGAGAAAAAGGAACTCAAAGTTCAGAGTTAAAAGGAAAGTTATTCCCGCTTGAATATTGAATAAAATAAATGTAGATGCGGACAAAAAACTACTTTTTTGTAGAAAACAGAGGGAGAACTACACGCTTCCTAAAGCGACTCTGACTTTAGCCAAAAAAAGGACCCCACGAATTCCACATCGAAAACAGGCGAGAAGATTCAAAAGGACGACACGAGCCAGGCACGAGCCACGGGCCCCGTACAGAATGTTAAAGTCCTATTTTTTCAAATTAGAAGAAAAAGAACTTGTGGGACTGAGAAGAGGTGGGAAAGGATGAAAGACGAACAGGGATACAAAATCTTGGAAAGTAATCGCAACCGTAAATTTATTCTTCAACAAAGGCACAAAGAAGTTCTACTTTCGTCATCAAAGATTCAAAAAGAGAGAACTTATGGGACTGATGAGAAGGGAAGAAATGGTACCAGCCCAAAAGGGCATGGGAAGTGTCCGGTCATCTCTGGTCGGACAGAAATAGAGCTAAAAGTAGGTATAAAGCAACCATTTGTCCGGCCATTTATGACCGGACGAACCAGGCTAGATAGAATATAGTGCGGTCGGTCGCCTGTGGCCGGTCAAAGCCGCAAGGAAAGGGTAAGAACGTCCGGCCATCTTAAAACGGGTCAATAACGGTAAAATTGTACTTATATATGTAAAGAGACAGGATGGAAGCCTGGGATCGGATGTAAAAATACTATAAATAGGGGAGTACCCCCACGAAATAAGACACGATACACTTAGCAATCAAACTTAAGCCAGACTGTTACGAACTCTCTGTCTCTCTCGCTAGGATCGCGGCCGTAACCAGGTAACGTACAAGATAGTGTGGAGGATTGAATCAAGCAAGAATAGATTCTTCGTTTCAGTACCTTACTCATACATTGCTACTTACCCAACCATCGTACAAGTAGGTCTGTCAGGCCCGCAAGCTTCTATCGGAGTGTGGTCGTCCCACATCTCATTTGTGTACACTCGTAGTGTCAGTCACACACCTAGGTAGAGTATTCTGTTGTTGACTCTTATATCGTCCTATGATATCTTATTGTGAGTCTTCTGGTCTGGTTTTAAAATCTGGGGGTTTAAAAGAAATGTTTGAGTTTTTAAAGAAAATTTTGGGTTTGAAGGAAAACTTTTCACGGCATTCCAATGCCGGTTAATTCTGACCAAGTCTAGCTTCTCGCTGACTGGTATATCCTTCTTATGCAATGGTCAGGCCATTAGGCCCTTCCAAGGTCTCATTCTTCAAGTCCTTAGGATGTGTGATCCTGTAGTTGCTTCATTGTGATCACGGTACTTTACTCAGTAATTGTGGTCTATTAAAAGTCTTCCTGAATAGTCTTGTTACTACTGCACTTGCCGTGGCAAGTGCATGGTACTGGTGGTTTTCGGGTTAACTTGTACCGGTCACGGTATTGTTACCTTGCGTATTCGATACCTTGTCGGCTCTTCCATTGATCCACTGATCCTTTACCTGGGTTGATCAATCTTCTGAGCAACTTCGCAGTGATCTTGACATGACTGTCATTGATCAGGGTGCTCCTCCAATCCTTGGAGATCCCTATTTATTTGTTCTGTGTTTTCCTTTTCGCTCGTTCCCACACGTCTACCTCGGTTACCGAGCCTTAGCTTGTTTAGGCACTACTCCTGTAGTCCTGTCGGATTATATCCCGTGAACGTTCTCATAGCTGTCTAAGCATACTGGCCAGGTATTGTAACCTCTTTAGCATTATAGTTTTGGAGTTAACCACTCTGGACTATGTCCTTAGTCAGTTGGTATACCATTGGTGGTATTATCTAGCTTTATTCTCCCGTAGACTCGTGTCTCAGGTTTCGTTATTGTTCCTCTTTCTGCTTCATTGCACACTCAGTGCTTCTCTTCCTACTGCTGCTTAGCCAGCCAGGTTATTGCGACTGCTAGGCATATCGCCCCTTGCTGTCATAAGTTGCAGCCTCCTTATGGTTAGGGTACTCATTCGACCGCTATTAAGTGCGGGTATTGTTGTTCGACCGGAACCATCTCCGGGACTTCCAATTCCTGGAATCTACTATATGTCAGGTTCTTGTTTACCGTATGATGATTTCACAACTGCCAGATCGGGTTTTGCCCGAGTATGAGAGGACTTTCCTTCTCTCTAGCGTTCTTTCCCAAATTATACAATGGGGGATGTGGAGGGCGGGTCTGGTATTGTAGGTATCCGGTACACACCAATGATTCCTAACTGGCGTATCTCTCATGCTATCACTCAGCCCTTAGCCCTAAGCTTCTAAGTCTTAACTCGGTATTTCCTAAACTTGGTATTTCCAATCATCAGAGCGATACTTCGCTCTGATACCACTTTTTGTAACACCCCTACTGCTCATTCCGTCATTACCGTATCATCATCTCGTACTTCTACACAAACGCAACGGATAATCCATACTCAACAGCGGGTGATACAACGCCGTTAGTCACCTACGCGACTAACAAGGCCTACTTCCAATACAACATCGGTCTGATGGACTAGATTACCCAAGTACAACACAGTACAAATCATACTCCAATTCTAATTTGAATACGTACCATTCTCCATTCTTTACATTGCTCAATACTTACCATACAATATACCGAGTCCACTAGTTTACCATCCAAATTACAATGTTCTCACAAGTCTATACATACTTATCAAGGGTCTACCCTCCGACCCAAGTCTCACCATTCCTCTTGCTTGCCAAATACATACGGGTGTACCACTTGGTACACCAGCAATTCAAATGGGCTACAAGCCTTATACAATCAATACATCATTCAATTAATCCCTATCTAATACTAGGAATAACAGCCCAATCTCACTTTCGACCTCTTAGCTTTGTCGGGTACCTGAAATATAAAACAGTGCCCCAAGGGGCTCAGCAAAAGCTGCATATGAAATTCGCATACCCCGCGTGCTAACGAGGGTACGCCGACTACTTGGTTAAATACATATGGTTCATTTTACTCATACATACATACATGCTTTTACAAGAAACAATACATTCACATCAGAGGTCATACACACATTCCATTCAATACAAACAGGGAAGACAATACGAGTCAACCGTTCATACTTACCGAATACGGAGATACACTTCTCCAAGCAATACTTGTTAGCTTCTTTACTCACCCGGGTTAATCGAGTGCACTTTACTCTTTTACTCGTGGTCAATGACTTACACTAGCCATGACCGTTACAATACAAATACTCTTATTACGTACATACTCAAGTCAAGTCAGTGTGACCTCCGGGCAGGGACTACGATATCCCACCACTGGGCTTTAGGGTGTCTCACTAATCCAGGATGCTACCCATTTAAGGGATTTGGTCCATGGAGAAGATTAAGGCCAGGAATCGGATCCAACCTCTTGTGTCTCCTCATCCTCATGCGTGGCCGAAACTATATCGGACTTCTACTCATTCCATTTTACCAATTACTCAAGTTAGAAGTTAGGTAGTTGGAATTAGTTAGAAGTCCTCCCTTCCATGCCACGGGTTAATACATTACACATCAAGCTACATATACACTTCATTCTCATTCATACATTTCATGAATTATACAAACTAAGAGTTAAAGACATCACAACAAGAACAATATAATACAAGCACAAGTAAGTGCATTAAAAACCCAATTCATGCATTTATCTTATTTAGGTGATCACATAAGCACACAAATGAGGTAACCAAGGTAGAATACAGGGCATGAGAAAATCATACCGTTCACCGTAGTTGTTCGATCCTGATGTTCCTTCGGAGACCAACCTTACGAACCCTATATATGCATGGAGTCGAACGGTTAATTCTCTATAATTAACCTAACTCTTTAAATATTTAGAGTTTCCTGACTTACAATTACTTACCCCTTTACATTTCAAATTTCCTTACATTTGTTACTTACTTCCATTTACTTCTCATGAAATATCCAAAACTAATAAAACATGGATTAAAGATATAATCACATTAATTAAGGCCTAAACATGCCTTAAAAGTCAACTGAGAACAATAGTGGTCAACACAAAGCAAGATGTTGCACCCTTTGACTTTTTAAGGGTAAATAAATACCCAAATGAACTACTTAGGACCTAAAAATTTGTCCTAAGCATAGTAATACATTACTAAACATATTACAATTGTTGGAAAACACTCCAACACAAAGAAAAAGCATATTCATGCTTCAAGGTCAAGTAGGGAAAAAATGTGCTCTAAGAAAACCTTAAAGGTCTAATGACCTCCAAATGATATAAAATTGGATACCATGATCAAATATCATGTAAGGAACAACAAAAAAAACATTCTCAAAGAAAACATAGCTCAGAAACACCCTGTGACACAAAATGTGCGCTAAAACACCTTAAAACACGTTTTTGTGTATGGGCTCTAAGATAATGACTTTTTTCATTTTAAAGACTGGAGTATATCATTTATAATATTAATGTGACATGATAGACTATATTTTAAAGTCTAAATCAAAGTTTGAAAATTAAAAATCAAAAATGACAATTTAGTATGAATAGTAGCCCAAATGGTGCATTTTTAAGCAATATTGACTAAGTATGGTCAATGGTCAATTACTTGACCATCTTAGCCCTTGGAGGTCGGCAGCAAGGGAGCTGGGAAGACAGCTCACACAGCATTAACACAAAATATCTAATCAATTTGGTGAATCACCATTACTATTCCATTAATTAATATAAACTTAACTTATAAGGCAAATTAGCTTACTTTTCTTCATTTGCTGCCTTCCCTGCTGACACAGCAGCTCAATCCTCTCCATTTTATTCTCTAAAACCGTGGCTAAGTCACCAAGAACAGAGAAGAACACCGTGATACCTAGGTAAGCTTAATTAGTCATTTTATGCTCATTTTCTTCACAATTCTTACCTCTTTCAATGGAGCAAAGCATCAACCACTTCCATCAATGTTCTTATGTTGTTTTTGGAGGTTAAATGGAGGGTGTATCTCGGCATTAACAAGGGAAGAAGGTGGAGAAAGCTAATCTTGTTCTTAAGGTATAAAAATGTGCTTTAAGCACATATCTTTTGATCCCTTCAAATTCGGCTGTGAAACTTTTTACCTAGCCTTATTATCTTCATCTTAACATAATTATTCAGTTGGTACATCAAGAGCTTCAAGAGATAGCCAGATCCAAGCCAAAAACACCATTTTAGGCACTTTAAACAAGGTAAAGATTAACCATCTTCTAATCTGAGTTATACCAGTTTAAAGCTTGGTTTTAGTAGCTCTTTTAATGATCTTTGCCTACTGTTAAAACAGGCCGAAGTCAGCTTTGTTTACCTTGGTATTCTAAGGTAAATTTTACCTTGAAAATTGACATTAAACACTTCTTATGGTTAGATCTTGCTTGGAGACTAATCATGCCTTAATTTCTTTTTGAAAACATGTAAAATAAGCTGTGGAAATATTATCTCCATACAGCCGTGGCCAAACAAGGCTTATACTTGGCAAAAACAAGGTATAAATCACTTAAACCTTCACTTGGTATATTAATATGTGCTTATACATATTTGTATAATATGTGCCATGAGTGAACAAGGTATTTAAGGTCTTATTTTGACCTTAGGTGATTAAGGAATGGTTTAGTAAATTTTATAACTAATTAATAAGCATAATTGTCAAATTTAAGACATTATGTGGAAAATTGGTAAATAAGGAAAATATATGTGTAAGGCCGAGAGTTTAAGGCTTTTATGGGCATTTATGTGTAATTTATTTTATAAGCTAATGTTTGTAATAAGGCCATGTACTTTAGGCCATTTTATTTATGCATTTATAAGCTTTTATTTAAGTTTAGGTGATATATAATTATTACCGCAAGGAATTGGGGTCTTAGGTGTAATTAAATTAAATTTGGGGGCTATAAAAGGATATAGCCGAAATTTAGAGGTTTAAAGGAGTTTAAAAAAAATTATAAGATTATATAAAGTTTTGGGGTTAAATGGTAATTTCTGAAAAGTATGGGTTATAAACCGTAATTATAAGGAATTGGTGGTCAAGGAAATATTAAGGTGGTCAACCTTGACCATATGGTAGGTTTTGACCAAGTTAAATAAGTTAGATAACTTATTTAAGGTTTTATAATAAGATAAGTATTTAATTGTAAAAATTTTATAACATATGTGGTATATATGTTATTTCCGAAAGTTAAGGGTGTAAAATGGTATTATAAACACCCATGAGCTATTAGGAATTTTTAGGAATTTATTGGGTTGTTTTTGGAATTAAGACAAACTATATATGTATAATATATAGTTATTATGTCATTATGACACTTTGGAATAAAAGATGGGGTGGAATAGTAAAATACCGAAAGTATATGGTTAGTAAGGGTAATTATAACCCTTTGGTGAAATTTGGACATTTTTAGAATTATATAAGCGTATTTATTAAGATATGTGTATAATATATAGTTTTAATGATATTATAAAACTATATGTTATAAAAAGGGCCAAATGGCAATTATAAAACAGAACAAGGTCTGTTCGGAATTTACAAAAATATAACTATAGGTTATACCCTTTTTATAAGTTAGAAATGTTATATTAAATGGTATATATAACATGGTATAAATAATGGGGTGATTTTGTAAATAAAGGAAACTATGGTTTATGGAAAAGAATAAGGTTTAATATATGTGCCTATGCGGCAATATATAATAGTTTTGTATAAAAACTATAGGTTATAAGTTAAAGGAAATAAAAATATCATATCAAATGATATTAGTATATGGTATAACATTACATAATGTTATGTGGTCAAAATAGAATTTAAATAAATTCAAGGGCTGTACCGAAATATTAATGGTTGGAAAATGAATTTTAGACTAAGGTCTATAATGTTATAAATGTTATAACAATTATATGGTTTAGATGGAATTAATATAAGTAAGGATATTCACATTAAATAATGTGACAAACTATAAATAAATGAGATTTATAAACTAAGGTATTTATTGATTAAACCTTAGGAGTTGTAATTATACAACATAAAATGTTACATATATAGGATAATAATCTTAATATAAGTTGTATAAAATAATACAACTAATGGGAATAATCATCTAATAAAAGATGGTAAAATGTAACATATAATATAAGAGTTTATTAAACTCACGGAATTTACCTGCGTGGTAAATATATACATACACAAGAATAATGTACATAAGGATGAGTATATATTATGGTTGGAAACCATATAATATAATGGTGGTGGTTAATACATGAAAAATAGTTACGAACTATAAGGTATAAGTTTTTGGATGCAAATATTATTTGCTAAAGATAATGGATTATATAATACAATGTATTATAATGGATGGTGGAAAAATAATATAATATAATAATGCATGCATACATGCACCCATAGGTTATGTACCTATATTAATGGTGGATAAGTTTAAAGAAAAATAATGAATTAAACTTAACAGTCAAAATGTTTTGACATACGAGTTTTAAAGTAACAAAGCCGACTGGTTTAGAGAAACCCGTAACAAACAACTGTAGAAATCAGGGATGAACTATCGGGGTTACTTCTTATTCGGAGATACCGGATGTAGTTAGTCATGGAGACTGACTTATAGTTTTATTACCGTTTAGATCATACTTCAGACGGAGGCGCTTGACGAGCTAGTGGTCTACACTGCGCATCCTAGGTCTTGGTGAACGTTATGTAAAGGGGTTTGATCCGAGTTGTCCTAAGGATACTCCTTGGGCTCGGATTTGTTTGTTATCACTTGTGTGTTAAGTGTATTGGATACGTGTATGTGATTGTGTGCTACTGCATTTATTATTATGCACGAGCGTCCTACGGGACTAACACTACGTCGACTATAGATCAACTTATATAAACATACATATACGTTAATGTGATAACAAGACGGTTACTTGATATAATACCATAGTATTAATATTAAGTATATGGCAACCTAAGTAAAATACTTAGGAACGAGTCACGACATTGTCGGTCTCTAGAGCATAGATCTCGACCATGAATATGACCTAGATTACTTCTAGGTATGCGTGAGACCCATTGGGCAGCTAATTAATAATTATTCTCCATAAGACTAAGAGCATATCTTAAACATTATGAGAGAGAGATGGTATGAGTTGAGGTGAGGAATCCCGGTAGTTTATGAACTACTTGGTTGCGCAGTTGTGATCACTGAGGGGTACCCGATCGGGTTCCGCTCCAGGTTATACCCATACGAGCCCTATTTGGATCGTGGGTCAGGTAGCTACGGCTTTTATATGGACGTCTTACGAGACATAAGTGAATAGTCAGGGGCCTCCGGACCTCTGGCGAAATGAGCACCTTTGTGTGTACGGGAGGACTACTGTCCATGGTGAGGTTATAGGGTTGTCTTAACATGACGCCCAACTGGTATTAATTAAACATGGTTGGATGGGGCCTTAAAGGCCAAGGTAAATTAACTATGGAAACTGTACGCTACGACGATTGTACATTGTACATATGGATGGGGCCTTGGAGGCCAAATTAAATTAAATTAACAATGGATGGTGATCGCTACGGCGATTGTACATTGTACATTATACTGTTATTATTCGATACGTTCGATATACAATTGTTGTTGTGATATTTTATGAATGTTGAGTTGGATGGATGGTTAAGTGTTTATGAATGTTTGGATGGATAATTATGTATATTATACATATATATATATATACAGTATTGATTATAAGTGTAAAATGGTAAAGCATGAAACCAATCTAATAATAAGATGGTTAAAATGACTAAGTGACCAATAGGGTCCAGGCCCGGCATACTCAGCGTCTATCGCTGATACTACACCATTGCAGGTTATTGATTATCACCGAAGCCGAAGTGCGGGAACAGGGTAATTAGAGTTTATTTTAATTACCGCACATGGAGTTGTATTATGATACGGTTATGTATATTCAGGTTTGGGTAGACGCTCACTTGTCGATGTTTATGATTTATGGACTTAGTATGATGTATAGGAGTTTTTCTCGTTATCATGGCGGTTAGCAGTTTGTTTATGTTGGAAGTTGGATGTAGTTTGGCTTCGTTGCTCGCATGGGTGAGTAATGGCCGGTGACACCCGAGTGAGTATTGTTATTGTTATTAATTTTTCCGCTGTAAGACGTTTTATTTATTGCTACGTGAGAGATTATATCGTGATTATAGATTGGGGTGTTACAAAAGTGGTATCAGAGCGGAGTACCGCTCTGATGACGAGAAAATAGGTTAAGACAGTGAGCTTAGGACTTGGGAAATTAAGGGAAACGTTTGTGAGGTACGAAACGACTTGTCTTAAAAGATATTGAGTTTAGTAACGCAAATTGCGTGATATACTAGCCTTAAAGGCAATTCAATATCTATTGGTTGTGTACGATAAATTTATCGAGTATTTTTGTGACATACTGTACTACAGATGTCTGGGGGAACAAGAGGGTGTGGTACTGGTAGAGGTGGAGGCGGTGACCCCGTCATTCCAGGAGTTGGAGAGACGGTTGCTGCCGTACTCGCACAGTTTGGTACTCAAATAGGAGGAGCACCAGCCCACCCGCCACAGCCCAGTGAAACGAACTGGCTGAAGTCAGTTAGCGAGACCCGACCACCTACATATTCTGGGGAGCCAGACCCCGTAGCTTTGGAGCGTTTTATTGTTGAACATGAGAAAGCCTACGAAGCTTTACAAGTACCTGCCAACCAGAAGGCTGTCATTGCTGCTTTCCATCTGAAGGATGCAGCCAGCACTTGGTGGAGGTTGGTCAAGGACCATCACCTGGCTACGCCCGACTTTTCGTGGGCTGCCTTTGTCGAGTTGCTGAGGAGGAAGTACTACCCGGTGCATCTCAAGCAGAAGAAGCGCCATGAGTTCGAAACATTATCCCAGGGAGTCTGACCGTGGATGAGTACTGCGCTCGATTCATTGGTCTGCTGGACTTTATCCCCGGTGTGGATTACTCAGAGACCGTGAAGGTCGAGAAGTTCCGGGGAGGACTATTATTTCGCATCCAGATGGTGATGGGTGCTACCCTCTACACTACCATCCAGGTATTAACATGGAAGCCATAAATTCTTTACTTACTACAGTACTGTTTAACCTTGTGAGAACTTATCAATGAGATTCCAGGAGTGTTACGACGCTGCCTCGAGGACGGAGCTAATGCTTCAGACTCGGGAAGAGACTCTAGGGGCAAAGAAGAGAAAGAACCCTGAGGGAGAGTCTGAGGGTGGAGGAGCATCTCCAGACGATAGCCAGAAGAAGGGAAAGAAATTCTTTCAAAAGAAAGGGCAGCAGGGTCACCAGGGAGCTAAGGGGAAAGAGCTCGTCCTTCGGTTGACCAGCCCAGCTATTGATGCTCAGCCTCTGAGATATGCACCTCCTAAGGGTGAGAACACCTACCTCTTAAATTCAACTGTGACCTTAACCTTTATATCATTAGATTTTAACTTAAACTAACTGCTACCATTAGGCACCGGACAGCCCCAGCGCCATTTCTATTGTAAGCGTTGTGAGAAGGACCATCCTGGGGTCGACTGCGATGGCCGCAAAGTTGAGTGACGCTGTTGCAAGAAAGAGGGCCACCGGGAGTTTGAGTATTGGATGAACCCTGAGAGCCGTAATTACAGGCCACCAAGGAATACTCAGAAGACCTCAGCTGGAGAATCTGGAGTACCACGAGGCGGTCAGGATGGCCAGACATCTACTGATGCTGGAGCCTAGAGAGGCAAGGGAGTTGATAGGGCATGAGTACCCTGAACTCCATGAGACCGCTAGTGGAAGACTTTTGTTTACTATGTTATGTACTTAATCTGGATGTTAGACGGAGATATGTTATGAATATGTGGGAGTGTGTCATTGACCACTCGCCTTTTGTGTATGACTTATGAGACTAGTTATGTGGACTCGATGCGAGTGACCTTGGAACATTGACGGATTATACATATGAACAAGATGTTGACGCTTACATTATCATGTAGCCATACTGGACGACACAGAGTCAATGAGACCGGTGACTAGTGAACCAGAATTTCCACCTGCATGGCGCACTTGCTATTGCAAGCGCTATGACAAGTAACCAAAATTCCATCTGCCTTGCGCACTTGACAGAGCAAGTGCTGCTATTGCTACTGCAACTGCAACTACTACTTTTTAGTCTTATATTATAAATATACCAAAAAATTTGTTTTCCTAACTTTTTCATACAAACCTTAAGATTAGAAACCTATGCAACTTTGGAAGGACCGTTAGTCCAACCACTGCAACTGGAGAAATTATACAGCCACTGTAACTGTGAAGCACACCAGTTTAAATTGTTCGAGAATTTTCAGACAGGGCTTTTTAGCCAAATACCATCAGTGTATACCCGCATTTAATGCTAATCACTACTAGTGATAAATGTTTAGTCCGAGTGGACAAGCATACCCTTTGTAGATGCACCACCGTTAGTGAGGATGGTTGGGAAGTGAAGAGCCAAGTTGCTCAAGCTATTATGCAGTCTGCAATACATCCAATTAAACGGATGAGGGAATGAATATGAACTATGGATAGGATATGATCATGATAAACAGGGAGGAAAAAGGAATATGTGATGTACTCAATGAGAACGAAATAGGAGATCCAGGTTTGCTAAATATAGCACATATTTTACTTACAAGCCGGTGTTATGGCTTATGGCTTATGGCACGAATTACCACTGATGCCACCAGGGCAATAGCACTTATTACAATATAACCTATAACATGAACTATTAAACAAAAAAAAGAAAAAAAGAGGGATATACATCAAAGGGAGATTGACAACAGAATACTTCACAATACCCGTGTGACAGACATTACCAGTTTACTAAATGAGACATGGGACGACCGCACTCCGATAGGAGCATGTGGGCCAGACAGACTTATTTATGAGTTAGTTGGGTAAGTAGTAATGTATCAGTACGGTACCCCATGCAAGTAGACAAGTAGTGTTAGGAACACGAGAAGTAGTCAACTCCATACTAAGGACAGTGAAACAGATTACCTCGAAGATGGACGAGAAGAGCCGCAGTTAAACCAACGGGCTAAAGAAATCAAGGATTTTCAACACACAGAGCAGTAGACAGTATACGGTGAAGACAAGGGAACAATTCAAGGACAGGAAACCGAAGGAAAGAAATAGGAAAACCCATTATGGATGAATAATATGTAGAATCCTCATAAGGATCAAGCAAATTCTTGTAATCCAGAGGAAATCTACCAGATTTTGTGGACAGAAACGCGAGACTACACAATGATGAGTGACAAAGCTAATATATTAGCAGATACCTTAAGTAAGGAACAATGGACTTTGGAAATGTACCACTCACATGATAATTCGCTCATCTTATTTGTGGACTCATTAGATATTAGCTGCTGAGAGTTTACTCCTCTGCACTCTATAGGACTGAGTGTTTTGGTATTGCACTTGTGCAGTTATTAATCTGGTGGGAATACGGGAAGATGTAATGGATATCAATACGAGTGTGTATTAAAGAACTACAATAGTGTGTTACTCCGGAACAAGACCACTTGGAGACACGGATGACAATCATCATCTCCGTGGACATGTAGGCTGGTACGTCTTTGTATTACAAAGACAAGTGCAAAGATGAAATACCCCAAACTTAGATATGGTGTTTAAGTGATAAACTAAGTTATAAGGAGGCTAAATAATGCCTTAGAAACATTAAGAAACATTTTTAATCAAAGAAAACATAAGGAAACACCAAAAGAGCAGTTTAAGCAAAAACGTGCTCTAAGCTTGGAGAGACTTGGGTGAGCACCCAAATATCGTTCTAAGACCTTAGTAATATCCTAATGGTCATTTTAAGTCAAGTTCCAAAGAAAACCAAGCTCAAAAACAAGTTAAAACACAAATTGTGCTTCAAGGACCCTTAAAGCACATTTTTGAAAAATTGTCTCAGAAAGGGGTTTTAAGTGGCTAAATGCCCATGATTACTCCTTAATTAACTTGTGTACTAATTAGTATCACATTAGGAACTCTAAATCAATGGGAAATCAAAAATTTCACAATTATATGCCTTGTTTAGTGAATAGTAACCAAATAGTGCTAGTTTAAGACATTAGTCAAAGTAAGTCAATTAAATGGTCAACAAAGACCACAACCTACCTTATTTGACCAAGGAGGCCGGTTTTTAAGTGTGACTCATCACAATTATCTAGCTAAGTAAAGAGAGAGCAAAAGTAAGTAAGTTAACTATTCACC
This sequence comes from Limonium bicolor, assembly GCA_023374045.1. Classification (NCBI taxonomy): domain Eukaryota; kingdom Viridiplantae; phylum Streptophyta; class Magnoliopsida; order Caryophyllales; family Plumbaginaceae; genus Limonium; species Limonium bicolor. The sequence goes on along the minus strand of CM041777.1, from coordinate 184,934,853 downwards.
TTTTAACATAATATCTCACCTTTAGTAGTCTCTCTCCTCCTTTCTTCATTCTTCATCTTCTCCATCGGTTTCTCTTGCTCTCTTTCCTCTCTTTCACGTAAGAAGACAACTCCATGCTAGCTCCATCTTCTCTTGCCCACATCTTGCTCATTTAAGCTCCAAAATCAAAACCAAGTACATATATCTCTTTGTTAGCTCAAGCTCTTCCTTTCTATCTTTTCAAAACTTCAAGAGCCTCATTTTGGAGCCAAGGCAAACTACCATTAGAGGAGGAAACTCAAGCTTGGAGACTCCATTAGCTTCTCCATTCTCTTAAGGTAAAGAAAATGTAAGAAAGTCTAGGTTTCCATCATTTTCTCTCCATGTCCGAAAATTATCACTCATGGGGTTCCATTTTTATACCTTGTTCTAGCTTGTTTCTACTCTCCAAAGGATAAAGGAGGTCCTTCTTTACTCATATCCAAGCTTGTCTTGAGAAACCAAGGTAAAACAATCAATTTAACACCTTAAAGCACATTTTTAACCTAGGGTTTGTTCCTTAGGGTTAATGTATTATCTAGCACTCATTGGAGTCATTGGATATTGGTTATAACATTGGCAAGGAGAGTTTAAGTGGTGACCGAGATTGTCCAAGGAAAAAGGCTAAGGAGGAAAGTTTGTGAGCTTGTGAAAGAACAAGGTAAATTACTTACCTTAAGGTGTTTATTGTTTAAGGGGATGGGATTTAGATAGGTGATGAGTTTAGTGTAGAGTTTACATTGGGAAAGAACTATAAAACCTAGGAAGAAAAATGACTATACTTGTGAACTTGTGACTAAGGAGCAAATGAGAAAAAGAGATAGTTTAAGAATATCAAGGTGAATTACAAGAAGCTTTTTATTTCAATGGGAGCCTTGTTGTGTGTATTCGCAGGTCAAAGGCAAATATATGTGGAAATTCAGTGGTTAAGATTATAGTCATTTAAGGGCCTAAGTGCCAAGCATTTTAAGTTTATACACTATATGATGATGTGGTGTAGTTTTGGTGTAAATTGTGTGTTAAGATGTTGTAATGAGAATTTGAGTGATCTTGGTTGTTTGATGGTGAAAAACCAAGTGTTTGGGTGTAACAATATACTAGAGAACCCATGGCAAAATTTAGTGAAGAACCTAAGTGTTTAAGATGTTCTAAGGAGATTTCATGACTAAGGTAGTACTAGGAAACTTTAGGGGTTATTTTGATAAAAAAGGGGTGAGTTTAAGGTGTTTTAATGAGTTATGGTGACCTAGACATGATCATGGAGGATTTAGGAATCAAATTAATATACTTGAGTATTTAGGACTTAGGCAAATGTTGGTAAACAACTAGGGAGAAAATAATGTGTTGATGGATGGAGGCATAAACTTGTGTAGAAACTTTAAGTAGTTGCATAAAAGAGTTTTACATGGTGAAAGATGTTTGGGAGATGACGTTATAGTGGTGAGGAAGCATTTGGCATAGTGGTTATATTAGGTATGAACCACCACTTAGAAACCTAGTGAAAAACATTACAAGTGTTGGCATAATTACAAGGAAAATGCATAATGACTAAGGTGGATGTTGGTGAGTGATTTAATGTGTTTAGTGGAAAGCTTAAGGTGTATTTGAGGTGCCCAAATGAGGTTAGAACATACTAGGATATATGAGGTGAAGTTTGGAGTTAAATGGGAATTTAGAAACAAGGTTCTGGAGCCGACCGACCTTAGCGACCGGACCTGCAAGGTCGGTCGAGCTCAGTTTACACTACCGGGAAGAGTTTCTGGAACCGACCGAACTTGGGGACCGGACTTACAAGTTCGGTCGGGCTTGTATTTTGTGTATGAATTAAGTCTCTGGAATGGACCGACCTTGGGTCCGGACATACAAGGTCGGTCATGCCTAGAATTTTGTATGGGAATTGGTCTCTGGAATCGACCGAACTTGGGACCGGACTTGGCAAGTTCGGTCGAGCTTAAAATTCCCATGGGGAGAACTCTCGGGTATGGACCGACCTTGGGGACCGGACTTGCAAGGTCGGTGGGGTAAAATTTTCAAACGGTAATGCGTCCTGGAATGGACCGACCTTGGGTAAGGTCGGTCGGTAAGATCGGTCGAGCCAAAAATAAAAAAAAAGAGAAATTTTAAATTCTAGAAATTTTAAATGGTAATAAGGTATGCCATTGGTAGGGTGATAATGATTAGGAACCTAAGAACCTAAGGAATTAAGTTAGGGTAAGTATAAACCTTAAGTTTAAGGTTAAGTTAATGTGGTTAAGTGGTAAAGACTAAAGAGGGTATCGAATGGGAGTCTTTAGGGATTAAGTGTCTTAAGTAAGGTGCAAATAACTAATGACCTAAAAATGAATGAATGTTTTAGGTTTGGGAATTGGGACCCCGAAGAAGGTTAAACAAACAACTGTCGACGGTGAACGGTACAGTCTTTCTTGTGACCTGCTTGTAACGAGGTGTCCCTCGGCTTGTGTGCTACCTGTTTGTTTGATATGACTAAGACAAGATAAAGCATGCAACCGGATATTAATGTTCTCGTTGTGTATGTGTTTTCCTTACACTAATTCACGAGGCTTAAGGATAGCTACTAACTGAGCTTGATACTTGTTGAGTTAAGGAGGGGAATTTGTACATCGGTGTTTGTTGGTTAATACCCGTCATGGTTTAACTAACACATGGTAATTAAGACTTTCACTAACCATAACTTGGGGGGAGTGAGGAATCCGGAATGGTACCGGCACATGTGTATTGGGGGAGGTCGGTATCTGAATCAGATCCGACTTCCAAATGAGACTTGTCATTAGACTCGTCGCCTAGGGTCAACAAACCGACCCGACCACCCGGACTACTGTTTGAGGTGGGAGGCACATTAAGGATGGCGTGGGGGGATCAAGCCTACATCCCTAACAAATTAAGAAAGGTAGCTTATTGCCGGATAGTGCACTGCTACCGGCTAGGGTTAAACAAGCCCTGCAAAAATAAGCAACCAATTAAGGGCTAACCAATCTAATAGTGGAACGGTTGGCAATTATAAGGTTAAGGAGATTATGGATTTAAGGAGTTAAGATCTAACTCACTTATTAAGGGAACGCCTGAGTCGTTCATCTGAATTTGAGCTATTTAAGTTCTTTGTGGTTTGTTGTTTTATTGCATTTCACATTATGATTGTTATGCTAATCAACTTCCATGCTATCGACAATTAGTCGTCGTAGCCCCGTTAGCTTGGGGGCCATGAGAGGGTCGTACCAGCATTCGTGCTGACCCCCTTTGGGGGCTGTTTTTACACTTGCAGGTAAGCGGCCGATGAAGTCACACCACGAGAGTAGGAGCGGGTAGCCCTAGGTGGGACTTTATTTTGAGTACGGGTAGCGCCTGTGCACCCGTCTGTTGATAGTGGTTCTTGAGAAATATTGTATGGTTTTGGAGATACTTTAAACTCGGATGGTGTAAGTATTTTGGATGTACAGTTGTAAATATTTAAGAAGCGGTATTTCTTGTTGATTAGACCGTGGCAAGGTCCTGGTGATAGTTTATTCCCGCTGCGACGTTTATGTATTATTTGTTAAGTTGCGATAACCACGATTGGCTTAGGACGGGGTGTTACAAAAGAGCACTAAGTACTAACAGTAGCCAGTGTCATATTACATCTCAAGCTGAATATCAGTGAGAGAAGACACACACATGTATGCTAGTGATCCTAATAAGAGGATACACAGCAATGGAAAAAGACAAACTGAGCCTATGTTCATGGGTCTGCACCTCAATACGGAGCGAGTGGGCCCATTAGAACGAACTTGGGAGACAACACAAACAGATTAGTGCCTCACCCTTTATGTATTGTGGAGCCGAGAAGGGCTAGAGTCATACCCGTCTCTCTGATATGAGGATAATCCACGAGTTGGTGAACTCTTTAAGAGCCAAGTATCCAGCGCTCCTTGTTGAGCGACTGTGATATACTTGTGGGGTACGGGGGCGTAACCCTTTTTAAGGGGGGTAGAGCCTCTTGGCTGTGCACATGTGTGCACTAAGTTTTGTTTGTTTCGTATGCATGGCATACAGTGAATTGGTGGTGTGCGGGGCACACGAGGTTTTGTTGGTTATGTTTGGTACGCGAGGCGTATGTTGTTTGGTTTGTTTGTGTGTGATGTGCACTTGTTTGTATGTATCTTATGAGATACTGATTGAATGTTGTATTTACACCCATGTGTGTAGTACTTTTCTTATGCTACTTGTGATATATATATTGCCTTGTAGATTGATTACATATGGTATCGCCTAGATACGAAATGAATCACTAGATATGGAATGTGGAACGATGGTATGTTATGGACACCTCAGGGAGGTTGTTAGGGTTTGTAGAACTGATAGGAAATGATGGTGCTGATGGATCACCTATATCCATATATGATTGAACTAACGCCACAAAGTGAGGGCTATGTGCTGTATAAGCATAATACGATGTGTGTAAATGATATATCATATAGATATACATTATGGGAATAATGGGTAGTTATACATTTATATACTTACCTATTTGATTAAGCGACTTCGGGACGAAGTCTTTTTAAGGGGGGTAGATTGAAATACCCCAAACTAATAAAACATGGATTAAACATTTAATCACATTAATTAAGGCCTAAACATGCCTTAAAAGTCAAGTGAGAACAAAAGTGGTCAACATAAAGCAAGATGTTGCACCCTTTGACTGTTTAAGGGTAAATAAATACCCAAATGAACTACTTAGGACCTAAAAATTTGTACTAAGCATAGTAATACATTACTAAACATATTACAATTGTTGGAAAACACTCCAACACAAAGAACAAGCATATTCATGCTTCAAGGTCAAGTAGGGCAAAAATGTGCTCTAAGAAACCTTAAAGGTATAATGACCTCCAAGAAAAAATGAAATTGGATACCATGATCAAATATCATGTAAGGAACACAAAAAAACAATTCTCAAAGAAAACAGAGCTCAGAAACACCCTGTGACACAAAATGTGCGCTAAAACACCTTAAAGCACGTTTTTGTGTATGAGCTCTAAGATAATGACTTTTTGTCATTTTAAAGACTGGAGTATATCATTTATAATATTAATGTGACATGATAGACTATATTTTAAAGTCTAAATCAAATTTTGAAAATTAAAAATCAAAAATGACAATTTAGTATGAATAGTAGCCCAAATAGTGCATTTTTAAGCAATATTGACTAAGTATGGTCAATGGTCAATTACTTGACCATCTTAGCCCTTTGAGGTAGGCAGAAAGGGAGCTGGTAAGACAGCTCACACAGCATTAACACAAAATATCTAATCAATTTGGTGAATCACCATTACTATTCCATTAATTAATATAAACTTAACTTATAAGGCAAATTAGCTTACTTTTCTTCATTTGCTGCCTTCCCTGCCGACACAGCAGCTCAATCCTCTCCATTTTCTTCTCTAAAACCGTGGCTAAGTCACCAAGAACAGATAAGAACACCTTGATACCTAGGTAAGCTTAATTAGTCATTTTATGCTCATTTTCTTCACAATTCTTACCTCTTTCAATGGAGCAAAGCATCAACCACTTCCATCAATGTTCTTAGGTTGTTTTGGAGGTTAAATGGAGGTGTATCTCGGCATTAAAAAGGAAGAAGGTGGAGAAAGCTAATCTTGTTCTTAAGGTATAAAAATGTGCTTTAAGCACATATCTTTTTATTCCCTTCAAATTCGGCTGTGAAACTTTGTTCCTAGCCTTATTATCTTCATCTTAAAATAATTATTCAGTTGGTACATCAAGAGCTTCAAGGTATAGCCAGATCCAAGCCAAAAACACCATTTTAGGCACTTTAAACAAGGTAAAGATTAGCCATCTTCTAATCTGAGTTATACCAGTTTAAATCTTGGTTTTAGTAGCTCTTTTAATGATCTTTGCCTACTGTTAAAACAGGCCGAAGTCAGCTTTGTTTACCTTGGTATTCTAAGGTAAATTTTACCTTGAAAATTGACATTAAACACTTCTTATGGTTAGATCTTGCTTGGAGACTAATCATGCCTTAATTCTGTTTGAAACATGTAAAATAAGCTGTGGAAATATTATCTCCATACAGCCGTGGCCAAACAAGGCTTATACTTGGCAAAAACAAGGTATAAATCACTTAAACCTTCACTTGGTATATTAATTGTGCTTATACATATTTGTATAATATGTGCCGTGAGTGAACAAGGTATTTAAGGTCTTATTTTGACCTTAGGTGATTAAGGAATGGTTTAGTAAATTTTATAACTAATTAATAAGCATAATTGTCAAATTTAAGACATATGTGGAAAATTGGTAAATAAGGAAAAATATGTGTAAGGCCGAGAGTTTAAGGCTTTTATGGGCATTTATGTGTAATTTATTTTATAAGCTAATGTTTGTAATAAGGCCATGTACTTTAGGCCATTTTATTTATGCATTTATAAGCTTTATTTAAGTTTAGGTGATATATAATTATTACCGCAGGAATTGGGGTCTTAGGTGTAATTAAATTAAATTTGAGGGCTATAAAAGGATATAGCCGAAATTTAGAGGTTTAAAGGAGTTTAAAAAAAATTCTAAGATTATATAAAGTTTTGGGGTTAAATGGTAATTTCTGAAAAGTATGGGTTATAAACCGTAATTATAAGGAATTGGTGGTCAAGGAAATATTAAGGTGGTCAACCTTGACCATATGGTAGGTTTTGACCAAGTTAAATAAGTTAGATAACTTATTTAAGGTTTTATAATAAGATAAGTATTTAATTGTAACAATTTTATAACATATGTGGTATATATGTTATTTCCGAAAGTTAAGGGTGTAAAATGGTATTATAAACACCCATGGGCTATTAGGAATTTTTAGGAATTTATTGGGTTGTTTTTGGAATTAAGATAAACTATATATGTATAATATATAGTTATTATGTCATTATGACACTTTGGAATAAAAGATGGGGTGGAATAGTAAAATACCGAAAGTATATGGTTAGTAAGGGTAATTATAACCCTTTGGTGAAATTTGGCGATTTTTAGAATTATATAAGCGTATTTATTAAGATATGTGTATAATATATAGTTTTAATGATATTATAAAACTATATGTTATAAAAAGGGCCAAATGGCAATTATAAAACAGAACAAGGTCTGTTCGGAATTTACAAAAATATAACTATAGGTTATACCCTTTTTATAAGTTAGAAATGTTATATTAAATGGTATATATAACATGGTATAAATAATGGGGTGATTTTGTAAATAAAGGAAACTATGGTTTATGGAAAAGAATAAGGTTTAATATATGTGCCTATGCGGCAATATATAATAGTTTTGTATAAAAACTATAGGTTATAAGTTAAAGGAAATAAAAATATCATATCAAATGATATTAGTATATGGTATAACATTACATAATGTTATGTGGTCAAAATAGAATTTAAATAAATTCAAGGGCTGTACCGAAATATTAATGGTTGGAAAATGAATTTTAGACTAAGGTCTATAATGTTATAAATGTTATAACAATTATATGGTTTAGATGGAATTAATATAAGTAAGGATATTCACATTAAATAATGTGACAAACTATAAATAAATGAAATTTATAAACTAAGGTATTTATTGATTAAACCTTAGGAGTTGTAATTATACAACATAAAATGTTACATAATATTAGGATAATAATCTTAATATAAGTTGTATAAAATAATACAACTAATGGGAATAATCATCTAATAAAAGATGGTAAAATGTAACATATAATATAAGAGTTTATTAAACTCACGGAATTTACCTGCGTGGTAAATATATACATACACAAGAATAATGTACATAAGGATGAGTATATATTATGGTTGGAAACCATATAATATAATGGTGGTGGTTAATACATGAAAAATAGTTACGAACTATAAGGTATAAGTTTTTGGATGCAAATATTATTTGCTAAAGATAATGGATTATATAATACAATGTATTATAATGGATGGTGGAAAATAATATAATATAATAATGCATGCATACATGCAACCAAAGGTTATGTACCTATATTAATGGTGGATAAGTTTAAGAAAAATAATGAATTAAACTTAACAGTCAAAATGTTTTGACATATGAGTTTTAAAGTAACAAAGCCGACTGGTTTAGAGAAACCCGTAACAAACAACTATAGAAAACAGGGATGAACTGTCGGGGTTACTTCTTATTCGGAGATACCGGATGTAGTTAGTCATGGAGACTGACTTATAGTTTTATTACCGTTTAGATCATACTTCAGACGGAGGCGCTTGACGAGCTAGTGGTCTACACTGCGCATCCTAGGTCTTGGTGAACGGTATGTAAAGGGGTTTGATCCGAGTTATCCTAAGGAAATTCCTTGGGCTCGGATTTGTTTGTTATCACTTGTGTGTTAAGTGTATTGGATACGTGTATGTGATTGTGTGCTACTGCATTTATTATTATGCACGAGCGTCCTACGGGACTAACACTACGTCGACTATAGATCGACTTATATAAACATACATATACGTTAATGTGATAACAAGACGGTTACTTGATATAATACCATAGTATTAATATTAAGTATATGGCAACCTAAGTAAAATACATAGGAACGAGTCACGACATTGTCGGTCTCTAGAGCATGGATCTCGAACATGAATATGACCTAGATTACTTCTAGGTATGCGTGAGACCCATTGGGCAGCTAATTAATAATTATTCTCCATAAGACTAAGAGCATATCTTAAACATTATGAGAGAGAGATGGTATGAGTTGAGGTGAGGAATCCCGGTAGTTTACGAACTACTTGGTTGCGCAGTTGTGATCACTGAGGGGTACCCGATCGGGTTCCGCTCCAGGTTATACCCATACGAGCCCTATTTGGATCGTGGGTCAGGTAGCTACGTGTGAGCCTCGATTTTAAACCCTATCCTATGTTGATTAAAGTTGATTAGGATCTAACCGGGTTTTAGGTCCACTTATAACCTAAGATTAATAACTATGTCATATAACAAAAATTATTAAAACCTAAGCTAGCTCACTGGAACCTATTAAGAGTCGTCACCTAATTTTAACCTAGATCAAATTAGGAAAGGAGAGTTTGGGTTCGGGGGCTTGATATTCGACTTAATTAGGGTTCAATTACTTTCATTACCCCTAGAAGTCGTTTTTCCTCTACTTAGTTTAATTACGGCTTATTACGAGTCGTTTTTAACCTAAGTGCGCGCTTCTGTTTTTTTTATTTTTTAACATTGTTTGACAGAAAATTAAAGTGGAAATTAAAATACCTAAACTAGGGTTTCGGAGGCAGAATTAGGTCAGGTTTTGTTTTCGTCCGTGGCTACGGACCTAATGTCCGAACCCACGGACCCTAGTTAACTTAATTACACAGAAAAGTCAAATTTAAATAGAAACGAGATTTTGAAAAGTCCGGGGCCACGGACAGGACGTCCGTGGGCCCGGACATGTTTTATAAAACCCTAAATTTTGATAATAAAAATATCCCGCCACCGTCCGGGGGCGTCCGGCTTTCGGACAGGGCGTCCGGACCCCGGACATAGCGTCCGTGGGTGCGGACCGCCCTCGGACAGCGGCGTTTGGGTGGCTCCCGGCGGTGTTTCTGGCTCAAATTTTATGGGTAGGTAGCCTGAAAGATTCTAGACACGTTAGTGATTAAAAGTTTACAATTTGAATTCGAATTAAACACGAAACTTAGCAAACAAGTTATTGGGCAGAAGCGAGAACAAACGCTAATTCAGAAGCGATAAAAAGTCAATTCGACTCCAAATTTTAACACAGAGTAGTTAAAGTTGAACAAAGTCAGAAAAACATGACTTCACCCTGTTTTACCTTCGGATTTAATGAGACTCTTCACAACGGGGATCTTTTGGTGCTTCGTTGATGCCGGTTTTGGATTGACTTCGAATTGTGCTTTTGACTCCTTCTTCTTTATGTTGTTAAGGACGTTTCTCTTCTGTTTTTGTGGTGGTTTTGTGTGTTTTTGGTGCTTGGAAGTTCAAAAGGAGAAGAAAGGATGAGTTTTTGGTGATTTCGGGGTGATTTCTGCAGTGTTTCGGTATTGATTTGAGGCTTGAAACTGTTAAAACGTGGGGAGAAAGTTTGTGGCTGTGTTTTCTGACTTTGGAAGTGTTCTCTCCTGCCCTGGGTCGTTTTTGGAAGGTCCTTTTATAGAAAGAGCAAGGCCATGTTGATAGAACAAGATTTTTACCTGAAACCCTGATTTTGTGCTCTAAGGGAATCTGATTTTTTAGAATATGCTGCAGGCCGAGAAAAATTATGAAATTTTAACTGAAGATAAAGGATGATTTTTAAGAATTTGGAGAGTTGGAATCGGGTTATTTGGATAAATAACCGATTAGATAAAAATCTCACAATCTGGAATCTCTCATAATTCATAACTTATTATTGGAAAGTCGAAATAACGAAATTCCAACGGCATTAATCTCTAAATATCATCCTATATTTTTTATTAAAATTTCATGACGTTTTGTTTTGATTTTGGTATTTTCCAGAGGAGAGAGAAAATTGCAAAAATGATTGAATTTCTCTTTTAAATTTTGGGTTAAGGTTCCAAATAAAATAATTTCAGGTTTATGACTGTATGTAGTCATGATAACCATGTGATAATTTTATTTTAATTTTGAAAACCCTTTATTTCTATTTTGAGGTTATTTCATGTGCTAATTATTAAAGAAATTAGCTCATAATATGAATTAAAAGCTTAATTTCCAGAATAAATATTATGACGAAATACCTTTCATAATGACTATGATATTTGGGAGTGTTTGGAGGTTATGAACAAGTCATATGAAAAATAGAAAATCCCGAAAATGTCCTTGGAAAATCCCGCCTTGGTGCTTTTTGACCCCTTTTGTCTTTTGTAACACGTATGCCTTAGAGACTACCCCAGGGGGGTTGAAATTTTGGGTATAACAGATTGCCCCCCGTCAACTAGGCTTTGTAATGAAGAAGAAAAGACTAGTTGATGCCTGAGTGATACCCCAAAATTTTGGGGTCTTAAAAGACCCTATATGTAGATTGTGTCGAGCTATTCTAAGGCGCTGGCTACCTATAAGTAAAGTGAAATGAAGTAATGTCAAGCGATTCTAAGGCGTCGACAACCTAAAATGGGGAAATGAGATAATGTCAAGCGATTCTAAGGCGTTGACAACCTAAAATGTGGAAATGAGATAATGTCAAGCAATTCTAAGGCGTTGACAACCTAAAATGTGGAAATGAGATAATGTCAAGCGATTCTAAGGCGTTGACAACCTAAAATGTGGAAATGAGATAATGTCAAGCGATTCTAAGGCGTTGACTACCTAAAATGTGGAAATGAGATAATGTCAAGCGATTCTAAGGCGTTGACTACCTATGAGGATGACATGATGTCAAGCTATTCTAAGGCGTTGACTACCTTTAAAGGAATGAAGTACGCCGAGCATTCTAAGGTGTCGGGAACCTGAAGGCGAATGAAATACGCTGAGCATTATAAGGTGTCGGGAACCTGAAGTTGGATGGAATACACCGAGAATTATAAGGGGTCGGGAACCTGGAATACGCCGAGCATTATAAGGTGTCGGGAACCTGAAGTTGGATGGAATACACCGAGCATTATAAGGGGTCGGGAACCTAGAATACGTCGAGCATTATAAGGTGTCGGGAACCTGAAGTTGAATGGAATACGCCGAGGCATTATAAGGTGTCGAGAACCGGAATACACCGAGCATTATAAGGTGTCGGGAACCTGAAGTTGAATGGAATACGCCGAGCATTATAAGGTGTCGGGAACTTTGGAATACGCCGAGCATTATAAGGTGTCGGGAACCTGAAAATGAAAAGTGACGTAATGAGATTGATGTGATGTGTTCCTAGATTGACGAATGTAAAGTAGGACCTATGGGTGCCTAAGTGGAATGGTAGGAAATCGGGTTCATGACGAGCCAGAGGTTGAGTTCATCTATTCTGGTGAATCTGAATCTTTGGCTGAGAATCTGCATCCTAGAAGAGTCTGTATCTTTGGCTGAGAATCTGTATCTCTGAACAATCTGTATCTTCGGCTGAGAATCTGTATCTCTGATCGGGTGAGAATCTGTATCTTTGAAGAAACTGTATTTTCGGGGCGACAATCTGTATCTCTGAAGAATCTGTATCTTCGGGGTGAGAATCTGTATCTCTGGTCTATGAGGAGTTTCGTACGGACGGATGCAAGGTAAACTTTATGCAAATGATCATGATGAAAGTTGATTATGAAAGTGCCAAACATGGCAATGATGATGTGCATGTCAAAATACAATCAAAGTGTATGTAGGAAACTTGTCCAATCAAGAAATCATTGGAAAATGTGCCAAAACATGGCATGTTTTAGGGTCAAAAATTGTCCAATAGCAAGACATTGCAAGAAAGTATGCCAAATGTGGCCATGATAAGGTTTATGAAACCGAAGTTTTTAAAGGAAAGTTGTTCAAGACGAGAAATTGTTGAAAGAGGTGCCAAACGTGGCAGTGTTTGAAGAAAACTCCGTTTAGTGAAAAGGAAAGTGAAATCATCATTTCCTAACTATAGACTTCGGACTTGTAATTTATCTCCTACGTGATGAGCATGCCGCCGGTGGGGTATGGTGTATGATGTTAAGGTAAGGGCTTACGTGGGCCCGTGGTGTTTGATGTGCAGGTAAGGGCTTATGTGGGCCTGTGTAGTGGAGGTAAGGGCTTATTTGGGCCTGTGTGGTGTATGAAGTGAAGGTAAGGGCTTATGTGGGCCTGAGGTGTTTGATGTGGTGGTAAGGGCTTGTGTGTGCCTGTGGTGGGATTGTGGTGGTGATGTTTAAGCTTTGGGTTCCAATTGGTGTTGTCATAGCAATTGTTGGAACCAACAATTGCCCCAGTATTTTTCCCTTAAGACAATATGAGCTAGAGTTCATGGCAATCGATCGGAACGATCGATTGCCCCCAGTATTTTCTTTGATCAAACGTGCGAACGAGTCTCGTCCTCACAGGGTCAAAGCTTATGTTCTGATTTGGTGCTTCCTAACCTACACTCGACGTGTTTGGTGTCTACACTCATTTCTCACTCACGATCGTAACTTCTAGACCATTGAATTTGATATTTGATGAATTTACGCATTCGATCTGTTACTTTCACGTGATTGGACACACAACTATCAAGTCGGAAGTCTTTAAAGCTTATAACGTGGCCATGGGGTGTGATGAAGGACAACGGGACCATGGAGGGATATTTGAGGTATGTGGAGCTTAAGTGGGTGACCAAAGCTGCACCTTGTGTCTTCTCTCGGATTCATCTTCTTTGTCTTGAAGTCGTCTAGCTGCTTTGTGTTGACGTTGTTTTTGAGCTTCTGGACTTGGACTTTTGAAGTTGTCCTTTACACCATTTCTCTTCTCTTTGTCATTTGGATTTCTTCGAGGCACTTTGGGTTTGCCTCTTTGTTTTGTCCTTTCTTGACTTCGCCTTCGGGGTTCTTGTGTCCCCCGGTTTTGGGCTTCGAGAGCTGTTTTGATGTGAGCTTTTTGGATCCTGTGTCACTCTGGGACCATTTGCGGATCACTTTGTCATGCTGATAGCGGCGTTGCTTCCTTGGACTGATGAGAACGTTATCTGAGAGTCGGACCTCCTCGCTCCTTTGGTCACCGGGTCGGACATTCATCGTTGGCTGGGTTATTTTGTGGAGTTCATAATATCGAAAAGGAATATATGAAAGGCTCAGCGGGGGTGCCTAGGGTTTAATGTCAGGGTTCACAAGCTTTTGGCTACGTGGTGTTGTACCTAGGTGCTTCGCCATTCTTGATAGTTGTGTATCCGCTCTTTGTTACTTTTCGCAGGTCTAAGAGTAAATTTACAAATTATCTCCTTCGGTCGGAGTTATGCCGTTTACCTTACCTTTGAATGTGGTCTCACCGGAGTCGTGTAAAAATGACACGCTCGTTCACTCATGGTTTTTCCGCTCAAGACACTCTCGTGAATTTCACTCAGAGACTAGTTCACACGCTTAACCGAAAGATTCGAAGACAATGATTCTAAACTCGGATTGCCCCCAGTATTGATTTGGGGTTTGTGACAACAGTTTGATAGATGTGGGCCTTGAACCTCATTGAGGGTTGTTTGGATATTATGGGGTGAGTTGTGGTGTTTGGTTAGGCCTGTTCAAATTTTTAGAAACAAGAGACAAGTTGTTCCATTGCATAGTCAGAAAATGATTACTTCGTGATCCTTGAAAGACATGAGTGCTCTTTTTTTTTAAGTTTTTTCGAATTAATGAATGATGCTTTGTACAAAAATTATGAAAATGGAACTATATTTTATTCAACGAAAAATAAAGTTGGAAATTACAAACTCGGGAAAACTACCGAAAATGATCAGGGAAACTAACTACTACAAAAGTTGAAAGACGACTAATCAAAGAAAAGAAACGCATTTAATGAGAAAAAACAACATTTCTGATGATGCTTGGGCACGCGTGCTCTGCGCTCTCCACCACGTTCTTATAATTGGAGCCCTTGGTCGATCAGGTCCTGGATTCTGTGTTGTAGGGCCCTGCAGTGGTCAGTGTCGTGACCGGGCAGCTGATGGAAGTGACAAAATTGATTAAGATCCTTCCCCAAATGAGTAGTTCCTGGCCTCAGGGCGAGCGGTTGCATCGGATATCTTCCTCGAAGCTCCTCAAGTGCTTGTCTTGGTGTTCGGCCGATGTCTGTAAACTCTCTCTGTCGAGAACTCCGTCGGGATGGTTCTACTGTCCCAACGCTCCAACTAGGTCCTCTTGACTGTCGATCACTGCCCCCCTCATGTTGCCTGGTTCTCTTACGGGTGCAGCTTTGGATGCAAGTTGCTGCTCCTGGTTGTCTGATCACTTTCCTGAGTTCTGTAGCAATTTCTTTGACATTCTCCTCCGATCCTCGGACCCTAATGGAGCCAACTTCAATGCAGTCATAAAGGGTGTTGAGAAGCCTGTCCACTAACTCATCCCGAGCTTGACGTTCGGACTCGAGGGAAAGAGCCTTTGCTTTCAACTCTTCGATAACAGCAACGTAGTTAGATTCCACGGCGTCCATGGCAGCACTATGCCTCTGCTCCATGGCTTCAATGGTGGCCATGTGCTTTTGTTCCAAAATTGCGAGCTGGGCTTCCATGTTGATTGGACCGCACTTAGGACTTGAGTCTACCTGTGTCCAAGGTGTCCATTATTAGCTAACAAAAGGAAGTGGGCTGAAAGATACTAAGGTGAGAATGACGCTTCACAAGATAGATCAAAACAGACTTAGGCTGAAAGCAAGTGGGCCAGGATACCCAGAGAATGAGGTGTTTGGGCTGGAGTATCTCTCAGACTATGAACTGGAATTTGGACTGAAATGTAAACAGATGGCTTTGATTGGGCCTGAGAAGTAACACCTAGATCTAGGGTTTTGGACCAGGGCCCGAATAAGAAGTCTACCTAGACTAGAATGAGCCCTTGGGCCCGAATGTGTTTGGGCCTGGAGTAAAGCACATGGGCTGGAATGGTCCCTAAATCACAAATGGGCCTAACTTTCTTTGGGCCAGAGAAGATGGTTGCTAAGCAGAAAAAGATTTTATTTTCAGAACTTGTGGGTTATTTCAAGTTCAGGTGGATTTCTTTTTTTTGGGCCTAGAACTAATTGTATAATTCAAATTGGGCCAGAAGAGAAATCACCTAAGTCTAAGCTTTTGGGGCGAAGCCCGAATGACTCACATATTAAACCAAACAGACCTCTGGGCCACAAACAAGTAGAGCGCAATTCGGTTGGGCTAGGTTAATGTAGGAGAAGTTCCTATCAATCTCTAGGCTGGGTAATGGGCCGATCATACAAGCAAACAAGGCCCACACAAATTCAACATGTCCTCACTTGACGGTTAAATCAATTTGGGTATGGATCGATCCGGAGAGGTGCTTGGGCTTAGGCCCAGGTCGCCACAAAGGAATAGGGCTTGCACGCTATTCTCTTTGGGCTTCCCCACTTTTTTCACATCACCTGAAGGTGTGCGTCTGCGGCCGGGTCTTTGACTGACCAAACAATGGGCTAGGTAAGGACACTGCCAGGAAAACGCTTGGGGCTAAGGCCCAGGTATTAAGGGGATGTGGTTAAAACGACATCCTCCTCTTTTCCCCCAGTTATTCACATCACCTAAAAGGTGTGAGTCCCTGACAGGGGACCCTCAAATGAGTCCCGGGATGAAATCGGTTTAGGTGGACCCTCGCTCTCATATGATGCAAAGGTGCAGAAAATTAAAGTGCGCACAAAAGTAAACAAACAAAGTAATAAAGCCATAAATAAACATTTTTCGAGTTAAGCCCTCTTTCTTAAAATTAAACAAGTTAATATTAAGAGTTTTTCCCCAGCAGAGTCGCCAGTCTGTGAGCCTCGATTTTAAACCCTATCCTATGTTGATTAAAGTTGATTAGGATCTAACCGGGTTTTAGGTCCACTTATAACCTAAGATTAATAACTATGTCATATAACAAAATTATTAAAACCTAAGCTAGCTCACTGGAACCTATTAAGAGTCGCCACCTAATTTTAACCTAGATCAAATTAGGAAAGGAGAGTTCGGGTTCGGGGGCTTGATATTCGACTTAATTAGGGTTCAATTACTTTCATTACCCCTAGAAGTCGTTTTTCCTCTACTTAGTTTAATTACGCTTATTACGAGTCGTTTTTAACCTAAGTGCGCGCTTCTGTTTTTTTTTTTTTTTAACATTTTTTGACAGAAAATTAAAGTGGAAATTAAAATACCTAAACTAGGGTTTCAGAGGCAGAATTAGGTCAGGTTTTGTTTTCGTCCGTGGCTACGGACCTAATGTCCGAACCCATGGACCCTAGTTAACTTAATTACACAGAAAAGTCAAATTTAAATAGAAACGAGATTTTGAAAAGTCCGGGGCCACGGACAGGACGTCCGTGGGCCCGGACATGTTTTATAAAACCCTAAATTTTGAAAATAAAAATATCCCGCCACCGTCCGGGGGCGTCCGGCTTTCGGACAGGGCGTCTGGGACCCCAGACATAGCGTCCGTGGGTGCAGACCGCCCTCGGACAGCGGCGTTTGGGTGGCTCCCGGCGGTGTTTCTGGCTCAAATTTTATGGGTAGGTAGCCTGAAAGATTCTAGACACGTTAGTGATTAAAAGTTTACAATTTGAATTCGAATTAAACACGAAACTTAGCAAACAAGTTATTGGGCAGAAGCGAGAACAAACGCTAATTCAGAAGCGATAAAAAGTCAATTCAACTCCAAATTTTAACACAGAGTAGTTAAAGTTGAACAAAGTTATAAAAACATGACTTCAACCTGTTTTACCTTCGGATTTAATGAGACTCTTCACAACGGGGATCTTTTGGTGCTTCGTTGATGCCGGTTTTGGATTGACTTCGAATTGTGCTTTTGAATCCTTCTTCTTTATGCTGTAAAGGACGTTTCTCTTCTGTTTTTGTGGTGGTTTTGTGTGTTTTTGGTGCTTGGAAGTTCAAAAGGAGAAGAAAGGATGAGTTTTTGGTGATTTCGAGGTGATTACTGCAGTGTTTCGGTATTGATTTGAGGCTTGGAAGTATTAAAACGTGGGGAGAAAGTTTGTGGCTGTGTTTTCTGACTTTGGAAGTGTTCTCTCCTGCCCTGGGTCGTTTTTGGAAGGTCCTTTTATAGAAAGAGCAAGGCCATGTTGATAGAACAAGATTTTTACCTGAAACCCTGATTTTGTGCTCTAAGGGAATCTGATTTTTTAGAATATGCTGCAGGCCGACAAAAATTATGAAATTTTAACTGAAGATAAAGGATGATTTTTAAGAATTTTGAGAGTTAGAATCGGGTTATTTGGATAAATAACCGATTAGATAAAAATCTCACAATCTGGAATCTCTCATAATTCATAACATATTATTGGAAAGTCGAAATAATGAAATTCCAACGGCATTAATCTCTAAATATCATCCTATATCGTGTATTAAAATTTCATGACGTTTTGTTTTGATTTCGGTATTTTCCAGAGGAGAGAGAAAATTGCAAAAATGATTGAATTTCTCTTTTAAATTTTGGGTTAAGGTTCCAAATAAAATAATTTCAGGTTTATGACTTTATGTAGTCATGATAACCATGTGAAAATTTTATTTTAATTTTGAAAACCCTTTATTTCTATTTTGAGGTTATTTCATGTGTTAATTATTAAAGAAATTAGCTCATAATATGAATTAAAAGCTTAATTTCCAGAATAAATATTATGACGAAATACCTTTCATAATGACTATGATATTTGGGAGTGTTTGGAGGTCATGAACAAGTCATATGAAAAATAGAAAATCCCGAAAATGTCCTTGGAAAATCCCACCTTGGTGCTTTTTGACCCCTTTTGTCCTTTGTAACACGTATGCCTTAGAGACTACTCCGGGGGGGTTGAAATTTTGGGTATAACACTACGGCTTTTATATGGACGTCTTACGAGACATAAGTGAATAGTCAGGGGCCTCCGGGCCTCTGGCGAAATGAGCACCTTTGTGTGTACGGGAGGACTACTGTCCATGGTGAGGTTATAGGGTTGTCTTAACATGACGCCCAACTGGTATTAATTAAACATGGTTGGATGGGGCCTTAAAGGCCAAGGTAAATTAACTATGGAAACTGTACGCTACGGCGATTGTACATTGTACATATGGATGGGGCCTTGGAGGCCAAATTAAATTAAATTAACAATGGATAGTGAACGCTACGGCGATTGTACATTGTACATTATACTGTTATTATTCGATACGTTCGATATACAATTGTTGTTGTGATATTTTATGAATGTTGAGTTGGATGGATGGTTAAGTGTTTATGAATGTTTGGATGGATAATTATGTATATTATACATATATATTACAGTATTGATTTATAACTGTAAAATTAAAGCATGAACCAATCTAATAATAAGATGGTTAAAAGACTAAGTGACCAATAGGGTCCAGGCCCGGCATACTCAGCGTCTATCGCTGATACTACACCATTGCAGGTTATTGATTATCGCCGAAGCCGAAGTGCGGGAACAGGGTAATTAGAGTTTATTTTAATTGCCGCACATGGAGTTGTATTATGATACAGATATGTATATTCAGGTTTGGGTAGACGCTCACTTGTTGATGTTTATGATTTATGGACTTAGTATGATGTATATGAGTTTTTCTCGTTATCATGGCGGTTAGCAGTTTGTTTATGTTGGAAGTTGGATGTAGTTTGGCTTCGTTGCTCGCATGGGCGAGTAATGGCCGGTGACACCCGAGTGAGTATTGTTATTGTTATTAATTTTTCCGCTGTAAGATGTTTTATTTATTGCTACGTGAGAGATTATATCGTGATTATGGAGAGGGGTGTTACATCTCAAGTTTGTTTTCCTCAGATTCTTTGGTGCATATTATTTACTTCTTACCACCATTACTCTAGCACTAATGCCGCACTTATACGTTTATATATATATATATATTATATATATGTATATGTATATATTATACGTATATACATATATATATAGCTAGTTAATTAATTTTTTTTGTGCCTGGGCCCGACCGACCTGCCGACCGACCCAGCCCCCTGGGTAGGTCAAAGTCAGAAAGCGATTCCAGTCCGACCGACGCACCGACCGACCCAGCTCTCTGGGGAGGTCGGAGGCAGAATGCTCATTTTGACTTGGTTTCAACTCCAATCTTCTACCCATTTCTTCCCTAACCTTCCACATTCTTTCTAACATGATTAACCACCTTAAAACACTATTAATCATGCTCCAAACCTCCTCAAATCAGTACTCAACATCTTTACTCAAATCCTTGCTCAATTTCTACAATCTTCAACCCTCATTTTTGCACTTATGCACTCTAGTGCATTTTTAAACTTCTCTTGACAGCCTACCTCTTGTTCTCACCCATTTTGACCATTCCAATCTTTTGTAACCATTTGCAGTAACTATACCCAAGTTCATCATTCATTTCCAAGGTTATGCACACTAACTCTTTCCTAGAATTCAAGGCACTAAAACACTGTTTTGCTACATATTTTTCTTCTATTCTTACTCACTCCTTGTTCCACACTAATGCACTTCCAATACACAACTCACATCATTCCTCATCTCCACATTCACCCAAATACATCATTCTCTTCTAACCCAAAACCAAGGCAATTTAGCCACTTAAATTCACCTCTACAACACCTAGTTAATCCTAGGCTCTTTCCTCCTTAACTAAAATACTTAAGTCATTAAGTTTCGACCCAAATTTTGATAGAGTTTCCCCTAGAATTTTAACATTGCCCATAACATTATTTCCATTCCATTAACCTACTCAACAAGCCACTTTCACAAGGGGTGCTAACAGCACTTAAATTCCTGCACATTCTCAACAATAATCCCATTATGCATCAAGCTTAATCACTTGGCTCTAAGGCCCTTAAACATCTATATACTCAATACTAAAATACCTCCATTACTGGTTGTCATTGTAGTAGCTCACACAATACTAAACAATTTAAATATTTCATACTACAAGGCATTAAAATCTGTTCAAGGCAAGCTCATTACCTTAATGCTTTTAGTTTTCTTTTCTTTCCTTCCTTTCTTCTTTCCTTCCTTCTTGTTCTTGACTCACAAACCGGTTATGGGGGAATTGAAAACTTTAATGCTACAGCCATTCAAGGGAATACAACAATCAACACTAGTAGTTTTCTAACCCAAGAATTAACCCTAATATACAAGATAGTACTTAAAGCTCTTAGGAAGCATTACCTTGAAACTTCAAGATGATGTTTTGGGTAGTACAATGGCAAAGCTTCATCTCCTATTTGGAGTACCAAAACAGGCTGGAATGGGGACAACAAGAGGCATGAAAATCTTGAATTTTTCGGTAGCAAGAGGAAGCTAGAACAGAGACATTTTTTAAGTTCTTTTTACCTTAGAATAACAAAGAGAGGATTGAGATCATAATGCTCTTCTTCAAGCTCCAAATGGGCTACAGCCATGGTGAGGAAGTTGAGCTTTTTGGTTTTTGAAAGGGTAGAAATGTGCTCCAATAAGAGGGGAATCTAATAGTGTAATTATTTTTGCATTTCAACCTTGTTCAAGGCATGAAAGTGGGAGAAGAAGAGAGGGCTGGTGAGAGCCTTTTGAAATCTCCATTGTTGGGTGTTTGGAAGAAGAAGAAGGCAGGTGAGACAGGCTGCCAACGCGAGAGAGGAAGAATGGGGAGGGAGAGAACAAATTTTGCTTTTTACTTTGTCCCCCTTACTTTATTACTCTGTCTTCTAGTGAGTGAGCGATCTTAATGCGTGGGAGGCTGAATAAAAACGTGAAACAGCTCCCAAATAAGAGTGACAGCCTCTTTATTTACAAAGGGGAAGGAGTACTTCGCTCTTGTTACAATTAACACCCCAAAAGTTCCCGTTTTTACACTATTCACTCACTGGAGCCTATTTTCCAGAATTTTTTGTTTAATTAATTTTAATGGTTCTAGACCTTCACTAATGTCTAAATATAGACATTTGATTGACTACAATTATTACGGGTCTATTTAACCCGCTTAAAGTCACATTTCCCGGTTTTCTCGAAAAACACGCTTTAAGGTTCGTTTGTGGTTTTAAATCCGTTTTATGGATCCGTTTCCTTTGGCAGTTGTTTCTACATATTATTTAGGTATTACTAAGTCTTAGGAATCCACCTAGGATCCTAGTCAAGGTCACCTAACTCCTATGGTTATGTAACACTTATTTTTACATTTTTCACTTTTAAAGCGTTTTCTTTTCTTTGGTTTTATTTCTTCACCAATATTCCTTAGGCAGTATTAGGCCCTTAAATACCATATTAGATAATTTTAATCACTATAATTAAGTTCGGGGTATTTCAAAAATATTCTTTTTCCTATCTTTCCATGGGGGTTCATCCGTAGACAATTAGGCACGCAATCCTCCCCCATATTGAGTGATCCTTCAGGTACCGGTCATGTTTGAACACTTACACTCTCTGGTTCACGGCCGTCATGACTTTGGGCACTTACGCTCTCTGGACGGTCCTTTGGTTCTGATCAATTCATTTGCACATCTAGAGATCCTCAGGCTACAAACTGGGTACTCTCCCAACACAGGACTACTCATATCCTGCTGCCCTTGGAAAAATACAAAAAACACACTACAAACGTCCTACCGGTCACTTAGTACCGTTGCTCGTCCGTTGTAGTGGTTTTAAAACTAATCATCACTCCCACCGGCTCACATACTAGCCTTACTTCCCGGGTTCGACCCGATACCGGTGCCTAGCCATGGGAAGGTCCAACTAGCACCCATGGGAGCGGTTTCAAAACCATTCCTCATAATCAAGTTTGAAGAAAATCATTTGTGCCAAAATCAGTTTGGAAATACATTTTGAAAACTCCATACAACTCCAAATTCCAATTTATGATAATTCACCTATTACTAGTGTTATTACTTATGACCACTTATAGGGAGCTTCAGGAGTCATTCAACCCCGATGTGATCAGCATCGGTGTTGAACTATCCTTCCACCCCAATTTGTGTTCAGTTTCCCTGATCGTTAGCAAATCAAGTTCCACCTCCCACTTCAATTGAAACAATCAAGTAGTCAAACATTACTCCATTTTCTATCTTTAATATTGCTTGTCATAATCACCTATCATTACATTTTCAGTTTCTCAAATTCCTTTACTCACTTACTAATCATCTCATCAATTATTACTCAATTTATCTTTAAATAATTACCTGAGAAATTTGATACATATTATAACTCCACTTCGTTTTCTCTATCCTCCAATCATTCATAAATCAATTTAAATCAAGTCACCTAGGGCATTCAATTCCCACTAGGCTCAACATCGGTTTCATACCGATTTATTCTCATCATATTTCTCAAACATACTCATTTCTCAACACCGGTTTCATACCGGCTCATGTCTCATACTATTACCAATCGGGGTTCTCATTCCCCTAGAGTTTCTCTACTCCTTTTCACTTCTAATCTTATATATAACCAAAATTTGCATAATGAGTGCATACAAATGTTTATGTAACATAAGTACCAATCATCAAAACAAATTCTCATGTGCTATGTGCACTATAGTTTACGCACTTATTACGTAAAACATACAATTTGCAGTTTTCTCTCGACCCCCTTAAAAAAGGATTACGCCCACGTAATCTACCATGTGTCAACATTGAACATTGGTCTTAGGAGTTCAGCCGTCATGGAGTATTTCAGCTTCCATGCGGTCTATCATACAATGTTCCTTGATCAAAGAGTCTTACCGTATTGCCGAGTAATCCCTGCATCAAGAATTTTCATCGGAGTTGTTCAACTCTTAACCCGGTTCGGTTCTAGCCTTAGAGGATTCAAAGCATTGATGTTTAGCCATTCATTCACTTGGTATATTTAAACCTTAAATTCTGGCCCACTACCTTCTACTGCGAGACCCTGATAACTTGGGGTTTGTTCGCCCTTCTCGTTATGTTAATGTGTTATACATCACCCTTTTATCCCTTTTTATCTTGAGAGTAAGGTTTCTCCATCAAGCATAGTATTTCTTACCATACACGAACTCGATGAGTTATAGATTTTCTATCCAGCTCTCTAGGATCTATGTACATACTGTTGTGTATTTTAGTGATCATTCACTTAATTCTTCCGACATATTGTCAGTTGAAGTTGAGTCACTACTTAACATGTAGTGCTTCCTCTGTTGTCAGTGGTTTGTGAATTACGCCCACTTATCTGATTTTGTACAAGTGTTATTTTACTTGTACAACCTTGCATTTCTATGCGTCGATCCTCTAATGTTCATAGGTTTCCTTCCGTTTATTCCGGTGGAATTCACATCTTGTGACTGTTGGTGTGTTCCACATCCTTTGTGCCTCTTACCCCGAGGCCGCACGGTTTTTTTCTAAGCTTCCGCTTAACTGGCTTGTGCCATGTTCGTTGTAGTGTTTACAACACTTCGGTTGATCATCTATCAATTGAGTATTCTTGTCTTGAAGTTATTACTTCACTTATCAATTTGATCCATTAAGGGTTTTCCTCCAGTTCCATATGCAACTGCAATAGGAATGAGCATTACCTCCTCTGTGAGGTCCCTCATCACATGGTACCGACTTCTGGCTTGTTGTCGGGTCTGTCTACCATCTTTTATATAGCGTCTCCATATCATTTTGTGATTATTCACATACATTGGTCGCTTGTTGCGCACCATGTTCGTATTTCCACAACTGTGGTTTCCACGGCATCCGCTATTACATTAGCTTTCGCTCATGTGTTTCTACCACTTATACAACCGTTCGCCATTTGCTTGGCTGATTATAGGATATATTATTCTTTCTATTTCTGAGCTCCTTGAGCGTTATTTACTTACACCTCACATTTACACATACAGTGTTCCTCCTAAACTGATTACTCTTTCGGTTTCATTCGTTCAAATTATTGCTTGGCCATGACTGCTTGCTCAAGCTTCACTACATTAGTATGTTGAAAGCGGTTTATTTTCAGACATCCACTGATGGTATCCTCTTCTTTGGAATCTATGTGTTCACCGCTCTCGCGGTCTCACATTAACGAGGGGTATCCCTGTGCATTGGTTATTAAGCAACCTTTACTCGTGCCATTACCGGCAATTTCCCTTATGGTTCTCATTAGGTTTTAAAACCATTGTATCAACATCTTGTAGTTGCTGGACGGCTTACCTGTAGCATTGCCTAGAGTTCTGCTCATCTTAGGTTGTTCACAAGTGGTTACATCTCCGTATACCACCATTTGGTTTGGAGGTAATACTGGGCTCCATGATAAGATCGTCGCATCACGCTTCCGTTCGTTGTAGAACCTTCAGGTATTTGGTACTGTCGGTGCCAATTGTCAATTTAGGGTATCCCCTGTCAAGTGGGATCCCTTCAATGTTCTTACCGAGAGTTCATTCCAATTCTGGTGTTCTTATCAGGAAATTTAGTTCGACACCCTTCAAAGATTGCTCTGGGTGTTATCAAGTTATGCCATTACCTTTGGCTAACTTTTGAGTATGTTCAGTTTACTCCGTATTGTGGTTTGGATTTCCAATTGTCCCGTTTAGGGTTATAACGTCTCCCGTTCTTAGGGTAGACCATGGGTACTTCTCTTATATTTTTAACCAGTTTTATATTTTCTTCGGTGGTGAATGGTATCCTCCGGTACCTTAGATGATCACTCTGGGTATTTTATCTTGTCCATTGAACATTGACGTGTTCATGTTAGGCATCTGCCTTACTGTATTTAGACCGGGTATTCATTCCGGCTATTCCATGCATTTACTTCAAGATTCTTGAGACATATCCAATGTCTTTTGTTAGTGCTTCTCACACTTTTTAACTCTTAATCGTCCTCCTGGAGTGAGTCCTTGATTTGTTTAGCTTTGTAAGCTTACCTGAGTTCCTTTGATCGTGCGAGGTGTCCAACTATTTCGGTTGAATTTGCTTCAATGTCCGTAGAACGGAGTCGACTACTTCCCTTGTTTCGTACACCACTTGTATACATACATGGGGTGTCTTATTAGCACATTACCATTTACCTAACGAACTCACAAATGGTCTGTCAGGCCCCCAAGCTCCTTCGGAGTACGGTCATCCCACATCCCGTTTTGGGTACACTCGTAGTGCTCGTCACACGCCTAGGTGGAGTATTCTATTGTCAACTCCTCTCGTAACGTCCTATGATAATTTACCATGGTTCTCTGGTTTGGTTTTAAAATCTGAGGCTTTGAAAGAAATTTTTGGGTTTGAAAGAAAAGTCTGGAGTTGAAAGAATTTTTTTTTACCATGTCTAGGGTCCTGACCAAGTCTAGCTTCTCGCTTACTGATATGTTCTTAATACAATAGTCAGGCCGTTAGGCCTTTCCAAGGTTTCATTCTTCAAATTCTTAGGATTGGTGATCCTGTATTTGCTTCACTGTTATGGTGGTACTCTAGTAAGTACTTGTTGGTGATTAAAAGTTTTCCAAATAGCCCTGTTGTTGCTGCACTTGCCTTGGCAAGTGTGCGGGTAGGTCGGTTTTTTAGGATAACGTATACCGGTTAAGGTGTTGTTTCCATCCATATTTGATGGTTTTATTGGATCTTCCTTTGATCTTTAATCTTAGTGATCAACTTCTTGAGTAGCTTCTCGGTTTTCTTGAGATGATTGTCAATGATCCGGGTGCTTCCCCGGTCCTTGGGGTTCTCCGTGTACCTTGCTTCGTTAGTCATTACCACGCCTTTACGGTGGTTACCGAGGCTTGACTAGTCCTTAGGAGCTACGTCGTAGTCCTATTAATGTGAGTTTTACGAATATTCTCATGGCCGTCTGAACTATGTTATTCGGGTATTACCGCCTTTTGGCGTTGTAGGTTTGGAGTTATTCAACTTTGACTAATTCCTTAGTCGGTTAGAATATCGTTGATGGTATTATCAAGCGTTTGCAGTCCGCAGACTCTTTGTCTCGGGTCTTGTTACTCTGCTTTTTCTGCTCCTTTGCGCGGTCGTGCTTCCTTTCTTGCCGGCTACGCATGGTTCTCGCGATTGTGAAGCATGTCGCCCCATGATGCCACAAATTTTGTTATCTTGTAGTTAGGATTCTCAATCTCCCGCCATTAAGTGTGGTTATCGTCATTCAAACGGGAACCATCTTTGGGATTTTTGGTTCTTGGAATCTACCGTATGACTGGTTCTTTCTCTTACAAATTTATTTTACACAACCAGATCGGGTTTACCGAGTAAGAAAGGTCTTTCCATCTCTCTGGCGTTCTTATCCCAACTTTATAACATGGGATGCGGTGGGCGGGTATGGTTATGTAGGTATCCAGATCACACTGGAAGTTCCTAACTAGTGTACCTCACACGCTAACACTCAACCCTTAGCCCTAAGTCTCTAAGTCCTAACTCGGTATTTTTCCTGAACTCGGTATCTCAACCATCAAAGCGATTTTTCGCTCTGGTACCACTTTTTGTAACACCCCTACCGCTAATCCAATCATTAACCCACAAACCGTCTCATTTACCAATAACAAAGCAGCGGAATTTACTTACAAATGATGGGTGATACAATGCCGTTAGCCACCCACATGACTAACAAGGCCAAATCCAAATATAATCTACTATCGGTCTGATGGACTTGAATATACCGAGCAATCAAATAACACTACTACATTACAATCCGTTACCAATTCAAATATCAATACAATCCTCAAATCAAGCTATACTATACCGAGTATCTACAATCATCAAATTTGCCGATACAATTCGGACTTACAATTCCACATTCAAATAAATACAACCTTTATTAATCAACTACCCAAGGTTATATAGCAACCCCATCTTACACTCTCAGACGGTAATCGGCTCCAATGTACCGGAAAATAAAAACGGTGCCCCTAGGGGCTCAGCAAATTGCTGCATATGAAATTCGCATACCCCGCATGCTAACGGGGGTACGCTGACTACTTTGTCAAGAGCATGGGATTCATTTTGATACAATCAACATGAAAGATAGTAATACATGATATATGTACACTAGCACAAGCATTCAACATGGAATACAATTCCTAACTAACACATCAAGAATGTTAGTTCACATCAACTTACTCTTAGGCCTTGAGGGTTTCTACCTCACTAATGCCTTAGCCAATTATTCACTATCTTACCCATTCTCTTGGGTTAATCTTACTCAAGCTCTCTTATCCCCAATTTCAATTCAAGTTTATGTTACTCAATTTCAGTTCTCAACTCTCGAGTTCTCAATTCTCAACTCAATGCTCAATACTCAAGTTTCTAACTCAAATCTCAATTATCAAATTCTCAAAGGGTATCTTTTAAGTCATTACCCATGACCTCCGGGCAGATTCATACACAAGACTCACCACCGAGCTTACAAAATACAAGTCTTACTTCCCCGGTTTCGACCCTACTCTGGGTCTAGCATAGTGAGAAGGTTCGACTATCAAATGGAACTACATACTTAGCTCCTCAAATTCTCAAATGCCCGTTTCTCTAGCGGACTACTCAATTTCCCAAAACTCCTCTCTCGGAGTTATTTTATAATCTCATAGATTAGCTAGAAAAATCTCTCTCGATATCATCTATTACCTTAGGGAATTCCTCAATGTCTAGTATTCTCAGATTTAAGGTTTTACCCAACTTATCGAATACTTATATGTTCGAGACATTTTCTCAATTTAGTTGGACTCTCATATTGTAGGTAGACTATTTTTCTAAGGGAGTTTGATGGTCCCTTATCATTCTTTACCTTTCTCAAAAGTTCATGTCTTTGAACTATCAACAATCTCTTAATAGAGGTTTTGTTATTTCTTTCCACTATTATTTGTTTTATGGATTGTTCATTTCGGTTCTCTAACTGTTATTGGGAGTTTACTAATCTCGTACAACTCTCTCACGTTCTAGTGAGTTCATAAGTTTGCATTATCGTTGTTCTTAATTTGGTGGTTATAGTGTATTCCCACGTTTTCGTTATTTTGAAAAATGACTCTTTCTACGAGTCACTAACCAACTGTTACTCAACTATGAGTCGGTCTATAACGCTAAGTTAGACCGTCAAATCATACAAGGGAGGTTAGTACACACAGCATACAACAAGATATACAATCAAAGCAATAAACCATTTTCATGCTTTTATCTTGATTAAGCCGGCACACAAGCACACAAATCAGAGTAGCACCGTTAGCATACTGGGCATGAGAAAATCATACCTTACAATTAGGTTTAACTTTACCGTGTCATCTCATGTTCCTCGAGTCTTACTCTCGAACCACTAATTACATGTCAAATGGTTCTATTAACATCAATACTTTACGATAGGTAAATGATATTACTCCCGTACTTATCCCGTTGCCCCGTTATCCTTAGTTTTACTCTTGTCAATTTATGTTCTTACTTCTCACTCATTTCCAACACTTGTTTATGCTTCTTAGGACCTTTACATATCACCACACAAGGCCTTAACAACATCTAAAACCATTACCAATCAATCCTCCGCCTTCTAATGCCGTAAAACTACTTTCAGTCACATTTTAGGGGTGGTTCAGGACTTGGTCCGGACCCAAAGTCCCGGACCAATACGTTTTTGCACTCTCGGCTCAATTTCACACCTGGTCCGGGACTTGGTCCTGGACTTAAGTCCTGAACCTCTTACAGTTTTCACTCTCGGGGCTTATTTTGATGCGGTCCGGGACCTTGTTCCTAACCTAGGTCCCGGACCCTGCTAAAAATTACTACTTATGTATTTTTTCAACCCCTAATCCACACCTAGTCATTCCCTAATCTTTCCACATGTTTTTTACATGTTTACACACCCTAAAACACTCCTTAAAAATCCTTAAATCATTGGTCCAATCCTTACTCAAATTCTTGCCCAATTTCACAAATTCCAATTCTTACATTTTTGCAATTTGCATACTTTTGCATTTCTAAACTTCTGTTGGAACTTGCACTTTGTTCTCACTCTATTTGACCATTCCCAATTCTTCCAAGACAAATGCATCAACTACACCCAAGTCCATCCTCCATTTCCAAGATTTTGCATACTAACTCTTTTCTAGAATTTCAAGCCTTTCCTACTCATCTTTGTTATAGATTTTTATCTCTCTCCCATCCATTCTCCATTTACCATTCCAAGGTTATCAATCAACCCAATGAACACCTAGATTCTCTAATTTACAAAATCACCTAAAACACTAATTTTCTACCAAAAATTTCACCATAACTTCCCCACAAATCTAACATGCCCAAATGCATTAATTCTCACCTAAACCAATCACAACCAACCACACCCATAGAGGGTCCTACCAGTACACAACATTTTATCAAAACTCATCCAAAATTTTATCAAGCACCACATAATACAATAACTTAAAAGCTTGGCACCTCGGCCCTTAATTCAAACATCACTTTCACATATCTCTCTAATATCAACCAAACACATTGTCTCACATATTTTGGGTTCATTATTTAATTTAACCCATCCCAAATCCTAAAACATATAGGATAAAATTAAGGTAAGTTTCTTACCTTGAATTCTCAAATTCCCTTTTTAAATTCTTCTCTTCTCCTCTTCTCCTCTTCTCTTTACTCAAAATTTGGTCAAGGCAAATCACTTGCCCAATCCTATAGACCACATTTAACAAAGAAATGGGACTAAGAAAAGCTACTTAGGCACATTAATTATTCTAGAACAAGGAAAGGTGCTTAAAGCACTAATTTAGGGATTACCTCTTGAAACCCTAGAATTGGTTTTTGCTCATCAATCAATGGAGGGTTCCAGTCCACCATTGGAGGCTTGTAGAATAGCTTAAAACAAGAAAGAACAAGGAATTAGGAGGGGGCGAAATTGGCCACACCAAGAGACGGGGAAAATGAGTTTTTCTTTGGAAATTCTTACCTTAGAAGAAAGAGGAGGCTCCAAGCTTCAATAATCTCTAATTTTCTCTTCAAATGGGCTATACCCATGGAGATGAACTTCACCATTTAAGAATTTTGAAAAGAGAGGAAGCTAGAGCTTGATGAGATGAAGAAGAATATGTAATTTGTTTTTCATTTGGAGTGGTGTAGCACCTTGGGCAAGCTTGGAAAGTGAGGAAGCCATTGGAGGGCTTAAAAAAACTTTCAGAACCAGATAGGGGAGGAAGAACGGCTGGAGGATTAAGAAGATAGGAAAAAGAAGAGGGAAAAGAGAAAATGAGGGAGGAGAGAGAGGGAAGTTACTTTTCTACTTTTTCTTCCTTTTCTTTTCTTTTCTTTCTAGCTAGCTAATATTAGAGAGGGGAGGCGGATTAATTGTTAAAAACTCGTCCCCACTGTATACACAAGCTGGAGCGTTTTTTGCCTTTCACAGAAAACACACGTTAATTTACCCGGTTTTAGCACTATTCACTAACCGGGCCAGTTTTCCAGATTTTTCTCATTTCTTTAATTTTAATGGTTCTTAAGCTTCCATTTATGTTCAATTATAGTTATTTGGTTGACTATAATTTTTACGGGTCCATTTGACCACTCAAAGTCACGTTTTCAGGTTTTCTCGAAAAACATGCGCTAAAGCTTTATTAGCGTTTTAATTCATTTTATGGATCCTTTTTCTTCGAGAATTGTTCCTGTATATTATTTAGGCATTATTAATCCTTTAAAATCCATCTAAGACCCTTGTCTAGGTTGTATACCTCCTATGGTCACGTAACGCTCGTTTTTACAATTTTCACTTTTTAAGTGTTTTCTCTTTTCTTTTGGCTATGTTTTCTTCACCAATATCCTTTAGGCACTGTTAGGCTCTAAATTACCATATTATAATTATTTAATCACCATTTTTTAGTTCGGGGTATTTCAGAAACTAAGGAGAAAATTGGAAATAAAGAAGAGGAGGATGAACTAGCTTAAAACATGTTTTTGTACCTTAAGAGTGTCTTAAGCTCACTTCCCTTCTCCTTATGTTTTTAGCTGAAAATAAGTCAATCTTCCAGCACCAACTCACACCAGATGGCTGGATGGAAATGAGAATGGATGAGCTCAAAGGAAAGAGGGAGGAAAGAGGAAGAAGATGAACATATACATGCATTAAGAGCTTACCTATGTCAATATTGGTTCACCATTGATGTTGGCTACTACCCACAGTTTGGAGGAAGAAAAGAGGGAGCTGGAGTTGAGGTTCTCAGCTGGGAGCAAGGTGGAATGGGAGGAAAGAGAAAAACTAGCTTATAAGGTAAGAATGACTTACTTTATGTAATAGTCTTGATGAGTCATCCTAGATATTTTGGAGGTAGCTTAACGAAGAGGGAAGACTTCTTTTCTGGTGGCAGCAAGTGGTCAAAGACAAAGGATGGGTGTTGACCATTAACTATATTAAAGAAATAAATGTTACTAAAGTACTATTCACACCAAATTCACCCCTTTTTATTTATTTTGAAAACTTTAATTTAGACCTTCTAATGTGGTGTATCATGTTGCATTAATGTTATAAAGAATGTAATCTAGTCCTCAAAGTGACATAAAACCAATACTTTTGAAGTTATACACAAAAATGTGCTTTAAAGGTGTTTTAGTGCACATTTTGTGTTATTGCTTGTTTTTGAGCTTGGTTTCCTTTGGTAATTGATTCATTACATCATTACATGATTACTAAACTTAGAAATCCAATTTGGACTCCAATGGAGGTCACAAGACCTTTAAGGCTTCTTAGAGCACATTTTTGCCCTAAGTGACTTTTAAGCATGTTAATGCTTGTTATTTGATGTTTATGTGTTTTCCAATAGTTTTATTACGTTCATTTATGAGTTAATATGCTTAGGAATTAAATTGGGATCCTAAGGAGCTCATTTGGCACATATTTGCCCTAAATGGTCATAGGGTGCAATCTTTGCTTTATGTTGACCATTGTTGTTTTTAAATTGGTTTTAAGGTATGTTTAGGGCTTAATTTAATTGATTAGATGGTTAATCAATGTTTAATTAGTTAGGGGTATTTCAGAGGGGGATTGAGTGAATTTCTGTGTGTAAATTCTAAATCAAAATGGAGTTTTCAGTTTAAGTTTATCTTTTGTCTTTCCTTAACCAACAAAGTTTATTTGAGTCTACGATATGTCCACGATCAATTGGGGACACATCAGGAGCGCTAGCTAGTTTCATCTCTTCAGTCGATTATATTCACCCACGCACCATATTTTACCTTCAAGGAGTTCATTGCTGCTATTAAGGCTTGTGATTCGAGAGAAGGAGATGATAATAGGGAAGAAGTAAACGAGAACATCCAAGATGTCATGTTTACTGTCACTCAAGAAAACACAAACTATCCCTATTAGTGAGGAAGAGGATCAGACAACTTCTATCGTGGAAGTGGAGGTAGAATCCAAATGGTCATGGAAGAGGCAATAATTGACAGTATTAGTAAAATCGACAACCACGATATGATGCAAATACATCAAACACTCTAAAAAATCAAGACATGGATTTTTCAACTGCTTCGATTATTAAACCTTGCCAAATTTGTGAAAGAACAAATCATATTGCTCTATCTTGCTTTTATAGGTTGGATCATTCCTACGCAGTAGCCACTAATGATAGTCTAGCTAAAGCCTTCAATACCATCAGAACTAATAAAGATACTTCAGCTTTGAATATTGATTTTGCTGCAACAACGCAAATGGTTAACAATTCAGGTATGATTGCTCAACCTAAACTCTATAAAGGTAGAGATTCTATAGTCGTTGGCAATGGGCCTCGATTACCTATTCAGTCCACTGGAGAGTATCAGCTAGAAGGGAATAATGGTTAAACTAAGCTGAACAATATCTTGGTAGTCCCTAACCTGAAAAGAAATCTATTATACATCAATTAGTGTTCTTTAAATGATCAAATGCAGTTGTTTTGCACTCTTTTCTAATAAATATTATCTTTCTTGTGTTTGATTTATTTTCCAGTTATAAGAAACCACTATTATTGCTCATGTATTGTTGCTGCTACTAAAATAATCATATTTGTTGCATATGGTTCTTCTTTCTCCTATATATACTATTAGTTGTACTAATGAATATAGTATTTGTACCAAGTTAATCAAAATTCTAACCAATCAACAAAAACAAGATGAGTTTATACATTATCACCAACACCGACTTTTGCCACTTTGTATGTTATTAAAACTTATATACATTTACTTGCTTATAGATAAGTTGAGTTTAGATAGGCGTTGGACGTATAATCTTGTGCGGATGTGAAACGGAAGACCAACCTAAGAATGGTTGGCAAAGGTAGAGGAATTTGTTGCTTTTGCACTGTCACATCTAGATTTTATGAGGGATAACAACTAAATAAAATGCCATTGTCCCTTGTGCTGCTGCATGAATACCCAATATCTAGGTGCTGATATGGTCAAGGGGGATCTGCCCAAGAAGGGGTTCATGTATACTATGTTTGGATGTTCCATGGTGAAGTAGTTTCAACTAATTAGGCGGATTTTTCAAGTCACATTGATACAACAAGTAATCAATCATCAACATTGAAAAAGTACGAGACAATGATTGTCCTCGCCTTGATGCTCAATATGAACCAATGGATGATGATCCTTTGATTAAAGAAGTGACATAGGTTTTTTTTGGATATAAGTGATGATGTGAAGGAGCCTCCTAACCCAGATGCTATTTTCTTTAGAAGTTATTTAGTGGAAACCACACACTACGGTCATTGATTGTTAAGTTACTCTTAATGAAGACTCGCTATCAAGCCTCACAAGCACTCATTGATAAAGTTTTCAGTCATATCATGATTTGTGGCCAAATGATAACAACATTCCAAAGGACTACTATGGTGCTAAAAAAATAGTGAAAGGCATTGAGCTTCCAGTGGAGATAATTCACTTATGCATTAATCATTGTGTGATATACTGGAGGGAAGTCAAAAAATTTGATTCTTGCAAGTTTTGTCATGAACCAAGGTTTAAACCAATGGCCGAGGGTTCTAAACGAAGGAAGACAAAGATCCCAAGAAAGAAAATGCATTATTTCTCTATCATATCAAGACTTCAAAGACTGTACGCTTCTCCAGCAACAATAAGTGAAATGTGTTGGCATGCTGAGCACACCATGGAGGACGGCAAGATGTGTCATCCATCTGACTCAAGAGCATGGAAACATTTTGATGAGATCAATCCTAAATTTTTTAAAGAAGTGAGAAATGTGCGCATTGGTTTGTGGACCAATGGATTTTAGCCATTTGGGCCATCTGGACGACCATATTCATTGTGGCATGTCATCCTGACTCCTTACAATCTACCACCTGGGACGTGCATGAAAGATGAATTCTTCTTCTTAACATGCTTGGTGCATGGACTAAAACATCTAAAAGTGCGGATAGTTGTGTATCTACAGCCTCTTATTACAGATTTGTTGCAATTATAGGGTGAAGGAGTCAATACTTATGATGTTGCTAAGCAACAAAATTTTTTAAATGAGAACTGTATTGATGTGGACAATTAGACACTTTCCAATATACGCAATGCTTTATGGGTGGATCACAACTGAAGGATTAACATGTCCACACTGTATGGCTGCTAGTGATGCGTTTACTTTTCGTTGCAGTTGGAAACAATCATGGTTTGATAACAGCGAGAAATTCTTGGGACCAAGATACAAATTTTGCTATAACACTACTTCATTAAGGAAAGGTAAAAAAGTTCTTGATGAAGCACCATGTGTGTGGACCGGTGATGAGATATTGCCAGGAACTATGGTTGGAGTAAGAAGAGTATTTTTTGGTGATCTACCATACTAGAGTAAGTTGTTAATACGACATAATATAGATGAGATTGATATTGAGAAGAAAAAAAATTGACACAATATTCAACATTGTACTCAATGTCAAACAAAAGACAAAGGATCATGACAAATCACATCAAGAACTCAATAACTACTATGAGCTCCCTGAGTTGGCATTTAACGCAAGGATTAAGAGATATCCAAAGGCATCTTATGCATTGTATTAACAATAAAAGGACATTTTTTTATGAATGGGTTAAAAATGTAAAGTTCCTAGATGGATATGCCTCTAATGTTGGTAGATGTGTCGACATAATGAGTAGGAGGGTATTTAGAATGAAGAGTCATGATTTTCATGTATTCATGCACTGACTCATGCCTTTTGCCTTTCGTCATCTTCTCTCTCAATGCAATGTGGGAGGCAATAACTGAGTTGTGTCTTCACTTCAAAGAGTTGACTATAACATCATTGTATGAAAAAAATATGTAAGAAATGAAAGATAACATTGCATTTATAATCTGCAAATTGGAAATGATATTTCCTCCATGCTTTTTCGATTCAATGGAGCATCTTCCAATCCATATGGCTTATGAGGCTAATCTAGGTGGTCCCGTGCAATAGATGGATGTACCTTTTTGAGAGGTAAGTAACATACTTTTGTTAATAATCTGTTAAGTCAATATTAATAGATGAACTCATTCATTATTCATACGGTCTATATGAATTTGTTGTAGATACAAGGGTAAGTTGAAAAGGGAAGTCTAAAGCGGGAACCACGTTGAACGGTCAATATGTAATGGTTATCTTCTTGAGGAGATTACTAAATTTAGCTCCTTCTATTTTGGTGATGGTGAACCCTCTTATCACTGTAGAGTAAGAAGAAATGAGTTGACATTGATGATGTAGAGGATGATCCTAATATAATATCTATCTTCAAATCAAGCAAAATATTAATTGGGAAAACTGCTTCGGCTTATCTAACACCAATAGATTTAGCTGCTGCCTAGACATATGTGTTGTTGAACAATCTGGAACTCGAGCCTTATGTAGAGTAAGAAATACATATACTAAGTTGTCTAAAATGGTATAACAATTACATTCAAAGAAAAAATATGTTTATTGCATAAGGGTTTTGATGTTCGCTTGTGTTCGCCGAAAATTTATCTATGAACTGCAAGAGTGAAATCCTTCAATGGACAATGCTACTATTAATAGATAGTTGGAGAAAGAATTTAGTGCGTGGTTTAGATCACATGTAAGTTACGTATTAGAAATTCATGAATTTGAAAATACCACAATGCCATCACCTTAGTTAGTTATGACATGATTCGTCTACTTGTATGTTGTTTTGAACAGTCGAACAATCACAAAATCCCCATCATTTCATACGGAGTTTAGCACAAGAACTGTTAAATGTGACAAAATCATACTTTAATTTTTTGTGAATGGGTTCACATTTCTTACAAATGCATGAAGTATGTCGTTCAATGGTAAACAATGAAGTATGTGTATCTGTTTCTGGATAATAGAGCATAAAAAATGATTACTATAGAATGTTGTATGATTAAATTGATTTAGAGTACCCAACATACCCTATGAAGAAGTTGATCATGTTCAAGTGTTCATGGTTTGATAACTCAAAGGATAGTTGTGTCACCCACCGAAGATATAAAATAATAGACATCAAACATACCAATAAGATAACGAATTATGAGTCGTTCATATTGGCAGAACAAGCAGGGGAATTATATTACTGCTCGTACCATTAAAAAAAGAAGTTCAAGCATGGTGGCCTGTTTGTAAAATTAAAGAAAGAAGCATATTAGACATGCCGAATTCAGTGTCGACTGAAGAAGAGGCACAACCACTTCAAGGAGTCGAGGGGTGATGAGTGTCCAAATCAGCATGTTTTAGGGGTGTATTTAGTATGTTTATCAACACTTTTCTTGCTCATTTCTTCACTCTAGCTAGTTTTCCTCTAGTTTAATATTTTAATAGTGTTTTACACCTTTTTGCTTAAATAAGAGGAATAACATAGCTAGGAATAAATTATACGAGGAGAGGAACACGTGGGTGCAAAGGAATTCAAATTTGGAGCTAAAAACGAAGAAGCTAGAGCAAAAACGAGCTTAGACCATGTTTCTGAGAGTGGTCCGGGTCTGTGTCAAGGTATATAGACCCGGACCAAAGTAGTTATAAGGTTTCTGGAAATTTTTGGGTGTGGTCCGGGTTTATGTCCGAGTATATAACCTGGACCAGAGCTGAGGTGAAGCTATTGGACAATTTTGAGTGTGGTTTAGGTTAGTGTCCGGGTGTAAAACCCGGACCAATGGAACTTCCACCCTTTCGACCGACCAGGACGTCTCACAGGCTTCTCTCTCCTGACGAAAATTGCTCACCCAAACAGAATCTCTTCCCTGTGTCTGGTCCGGGTATTCTCCTTGGATGGAAACCCGGACCAGGTTGAAACAGCAGTAGAATCGCTCGTTTTAAAAGCAAAAAAAGAAGAGAATGAGAGGGGTCAAGTCAGGCAGCTCTAGGCAACGAACCAGAAGAGAAAAAGATGAGAAATATATAAGAGAAGAGGAAGAGGAACAAGAAGGAGAAAGGAAGAGGTCCATCTCCATTGAAGCTCCCTACCCTATCCATGACCATTTCTCTCCCTTATCTCCCTTCTACCTCCACTATGCTTGAGTAGTCTCCTTGTTGCTAGGGATTTTGCCCCAAATCCCTAAACTTCATTGTTGAACCTTGGATTGATGTTTATGCTATATTTTAGTCCTTGTTCTTAATTGAAGATGATTATTGAGTGATTATAGCTCTTAAGCTTGTCTCTGTTAAATTAGGGATTTGCTTAGGGTTTGCTCTAATTAATTATCATTATGTTGAACTGGTTGGTTTGATATTGCCGATTAGTTTAGCATTAGTGTGGAATTCTACGGCCGGGTTTTCGGAAGTAGAAATCTATACCGTTGAGACTAAATCAATGTTAGCTGATTTCAATGGATTTTGAGATTAGGTTCTCATTGTAACTTAGGGTAGATTTGTGCTTAATGCTTCCGATTGAATTGAAGATTCGAACTAGCATTCGGTTCCCGTTTAAATTGGTTAGGATTAATAGACCTAGATTTGGCTATTAATTAAATTCTTGTTGTTTAGCTATTAATCGAAGATTCAGCAATTGGTATTAAAGGATTGCGGGTGCAACTTTTCATCCCGAGCTACACCCATCCTAGGTTAGTCAGCTTAGTTTTATTATTTTCTTTTATTTCTTCAATTATCCAAACCAAAACCCAAAAACCCTCAAATTTACATTTATGCACTTTTGTTTATATTCTTGTTCAAATACTAACCTTATAATTGATTAGATAGTTACGAAGGCCCTGTGGATACGACCTTGTTGAGCTACAACGATTGGGTTCACTACCAATAGTTAGCAAGATACTGTCATTAGTATTTTGCCAATAATATTTTCACGTCGTTACCAGGGTCTTCGGTCCAACTATCTGGTTTATTATCTGTTTAGTTTTTGTGCATATTTTTTATTTCCTTTATTTCCCCCTTTTGTGTATAAATTTTGTTTTCTTTGTATGAACTTTAAGCTGATGGATGGTTATTATGACCCAGCTGGAGGTTGGAATGGCTAATCTTATGGCTAAGAGAACTACAATCAATTGTTTTAGTGTTAGAGATGCGGAGGAAACCATGATAGTTCACAATGTCGGGTTGGAAGCTCTAGGTTGTAGGATATGATGACAGATTTTATCTCAAGATACCAACAGATGAGAGTAGACCAATTGGGTTGGAGGACTATTGTAACACCCCCCCCCCCCCCGCCGCATTAATTATGCCCTTAATACAACATTATCTAACACGAATCGTAGCAGAAATAAAAGTCGTCACAGCGGAAATTAAAACCTAAACACTAAACCCGAGTGTTACTCGCGCCCATGTGAATAACGAAGCGTTTACTTCTACAACTACAAACGATAATACAATAACACCCACCGTGATGATGAGAATACGATTTAATCCAAATTTACAACATTTAAATTCCAAAGACGACTAGTGAGCGGCCTACCTATCTGTACCGATAATTCAAAAACGGAAGGTTAATCATAAGGTATGTTGTGAGGTATACCGCTAACTAGTCTCTCAAAATATGACAAGTGAGCTTCTATGTGAATTTTGAATCTAACATCATAACGTGTCAATGCAAAATAAGTCCGAAGATACGAGTACAAAAACTAAGGTTCGCTACTCGAGATCCCGCACTCAAGCTTGTATCACGATCAAGTACCTGTAATGTGGTGCCGTAAAAGGCTCAGTAAAACGCTGAATAAGCTCAAGTGTAATCCTAGACCCTTTAGGCCACTTAGGTCATTTAGCCATCTTGACATGAGATTAATTACATGCTGGTTCATTTTACAGTTTATACTGAAAAAAATAAATGGCATAAATATCCATATAACAGTTCATCGATATAATCAACACATTCATAACACACAATACATCACTCTACATAAACAACAAGTAAGTGCGGTAAAACGCGTAATTGCTTTCATCGAGGTATTCGTACTCATCCTTCAAGGCTTATTACTCATTGTTAAGTCCACTCCTATCATCAGTGGGTGTCATGTTAGGACACCCGTAATTAAATCTCACTGGACAGTCGTCCCACGTACACACAAAGGTGCTCATTGCCAAGGATCAATATATCCCGGGACTTCCACTTGCCTAATAAAGGCGTCCATGAATGGCCGAAGCCAAGTGCCAGCGGTAGCACACTCCAACCAACGATCTATCTGGGCTCATTGGAATTTAATAAGAGTCAATCCGATCCGAACGTTATACTCTAGTGATCACTATCCGTAAACAATTAGTCAAAACTAATTGGATTTCCATATCATGCATCAACTCTCTCCAATATGTGATTAAATCTTTAATTAACTACCTAAAGTATAGTCTTAGGTTATGGAGAATTCATTATAAACACAGCTGCCTTCGAGGTCTTACCCACATTCCTAGAAGTAGTCTAGGTCACATTCATGTTCGAGAACCAAGCTCTAGAGACCGGTAATCCCGAGTCTCATTCCTAAATGTTTTACTTAGGTTAATTCGGAATTTTAAGGTCTCCTAATAGTTAGTATCTAAAATGAGTGTAATCAGTACCACATAGTTCAACAGACATTCGCACACAATAATAGATGCTTGGTAGTCGAGCAAATAATTCACACACATCATGCATATCACTTATATCGCTCTTAATAGATAAACAAACAATACCCAAACTCGAGGAATCCCTCAGGGGTTCATACCACACAATTAATATACCGTACACCGATGAAAACACTAACGTGATAATTCACGCGTATCCTCTAGCGCTCGCGAAGCTCGTGTCTATCAACCTGTATCTCTAGAACATACATTGTTCTAATATCAGTGTCTATAACTTCCAACTTACTTAATCATTCTGGACCAAGCTCTAATCTCTATACCGTAGCTAACCCCTTAGTTTACTTGTTTAACCCGGTGCTTGTTAATCCTCGAGATTTAGATTCAATTATACATCATGGTTACGAGCATATAACATTCGATACGGTAATGGTATTTATTACGTAGGAAGTTGTTCCAGTAATAACTTATGTGTTACCTAGGTACGTGCATGTGTGGATGTCCATACTTTTGCATGCATGTAATATAGTTGCTACCATACGTTATTTGACCAAGTTATGTTTCCGTTGTTAATTATATAATACATTGTAACTATTCTTCCCATGCATGTTTCCCTCCACATTAACGTTATACAATTCACCATTCATATTATATCTTACCACAAATTATAATTTCATATTGCATGAATTATAAGGTTTGCCCGTTAATAAATCAATTCATCACTATATGCGAAGTTTACATTTATATATGTTTGACTCCTTTTTACAATCTCATATTAAAATTTATCTTAATACTATATAAAGTATCCTACGCATTATCATGTTCCTCATACTATAAGGTTTCTAATCATATGTTATACTCCCCAAAATTCCAACTTAAACCCATTATTTTATGTGAATGTTTATGAGGAATATTTATACCACAATAACTTCCTTATAATATACTCTCTTAGACTTCAATATAATGTCACATTATACCATTCCAACCTTATATTATTTTCTGCCCACATTCTGAAAGTTCTCAAAACAGCCTATATTACTTTCAGTAATTTCAATACGTACCCCACATATTTTTGATTATTTACAAAACAAACCCATATATTATACTTGCTACATTTCTCACCTTATTTCTTTATAACTTAAGATATTCAAACATTATAGTATACTTGTATATATATTGTAACACCCCAACTACAAACAATGTACTTAATAACCATTAGCAGCGGATAATATACATAACACTTAACTTGATCATTGGGTGCTGCATGCCGTTAGCCACTCACGTGGGTAACAAGGCCATTACTTACACAATGTACCGGTCTGATGGACTAGATTCCCGAGCGTTATATAATATACTTCCACTTCATAACTAAACTGAGTAAACACATTTACATTACAAACTGTACCGAGTCTATACATACAGTTACCGATATCAACTTCTGTCTTACACCACTTACAACTACATAAACAACTATCCATGCATAAACAGCTACCCCGTCCTACTCTCGAATGGTCGCCAGCTCCGTTGTACCTGAAAAGTAATGGGGGGCCCCAAAGGGGCTCAGCACCTTTGCTGGTATGGTAATCGTGCAGCCCACATACTACCCGGTCACGCACAACTAATTGTCTTCTAAGCATGCGGTTGATTATTTTTAAATCATACATAGAAACTGTAAATACATATCATGCTTATAATTCACACACATCCAATAAAAGGATACAAACATAAGGTTAACACATCACATTGGTTAGATCACATTATTATGTTCCTTGACCCTTGCGGATTCTACCTCAGTGGGGCTATTCCTTGTTAGACGACACATACCCATTTAATCGGGTTATACTTAATTACCTCTTTTATTAACACCGGGTTGATTTCGGAAATCAACATACACAAACATATCAACACCCATCACATAGTAACATATACACAACGTAACACTGTTCCTCTTAGGGAACATACTTTTCTTAAGGTGTGTCGGATAAAATATAGGTCCAAACACACCATAGACATTTACTTTACTTAGATGTGTCGGCCTTAATATAGGCCCGATCACACCATACACATACCCCCTAGCCCAGAATAATAATCAAGGTAGGAAAGTTTCCTATTAGACTTGTGGGTGATTGTAATCCAAGTAGGAAAAACAACCAAAACAGAGAGGGAGTTAATTCAGCTATAGATACCAACTGAAATACCCCAAATTAATAAAACATGGATTAAATATTTAATTACATCAATTAAGGCCTAAACATGCCTTAAAAGTCAACTGAGAACAACAGTGGTCAACACAAAACAAGATGTTGCACCCTTTGACTGTTAAGGGTAAACAAATACCCAAATGAACTACTTAGGACCTAAAAATTTGTCCTAAGCATATTAACACATTACTAAACATATTACAATTTTTGGGCAACACTCCAACACGAAGAACAAGCACTTTCATGCTTCAAGGTCAAAAAGGGCAAAAATGTGCTCTAAGAAACCTTAAAGGTCTAATGACCTCTAAATGATATAAAATTTGATACCATGATCAAATATCATGTAAGGAACACAACAAAACCGTTGTCAAAGAAAACAGAGCCCAGAAACACCTTGCGACACAAAATGTGCACTAAAACTCCTTAAAGAACGTTTTTGTGTAATTGTCTTCTAAATTCGTTTTAAATGGGCTAAAAGGTTATAAATACCTTTAAATATGATAAAATATCATATTATAACATGT
Source organism: Limonium bicolor (assembly GCA_023374045.1). Lineage (NCBI taxonomy): Eukaryota > Viridiplantae > Streptophyta > Magnoliopsida > Caryophyllales > Plumbaginaceae > Limonium > Limonium bicolor. The sequence goes on along the minus strand of CM041777.1, from coordinate 184,891,636 downwards.
TAGGAATTTAATTCCAGAAATTTACGAATTTTTACAAATTTAATATTAAAATATTAATCAAACCCTAAAGTGGGGCCCGTTTGGGTCAACATTGACTAAGTTGGCCAATGTTGACCATTGACCACGAATTGGACTGCATAAATTCGGTTCAATAAGTCTCATAACAGACCAAGAGACAAGTTTCATGTGACAATTAAATATACTCCTTTACTTTTGCATAAAATAAGTAAAAGTGAACTTTATCATATAAAACAAAAAAGGTTGTTTACCACTTGCTTACCCATGTGAGCCAGTCGATTTTGGAGCCTCATTTTCCCTTGTATTTCGGTGCTCCAAGCAAGCCAGCAAGACAAGAGTGATGAGTCATCTTTCACTTATAGATTAAAGTAACATATTACTACATTATTGAATCAAATTGGAATCAATCATACCCTACCTTTCTCAATCAAGGATGGCTGCCCCTTGCTGTTGTCTCCACCGAATTAGCCTTCAATTATCAACACCAATAAGTCATTGGTGAGTCATCAAAGCAATAATGACATAAAAAATGCAAAAAATTACATTATGGACAATTTAAGCTTATCACCTTCATTTCTCCCATTCAGCCGTGAGACTCTTGCCTTGAGCTCTCATTTGGCTCCTCTCAACCGTAGGTAAGCTTCTCCAACTCCATTGATGAGAGCTCTTGCTCTAGGTAAGCTCCTAAGGCATAAAAATGCCCATTTTCTTCATCTTTCTTTCCTTTTTCCATTGATCTTGACTCCAACCTTTTCTATACATTTATGTAGAGTGTTTTGGAGGTTAAAGGAAGGTTTATTCTCGGCCATATCAAGATCTAAGGAGGAAAGTTCAAGTCTTGACCATTTAAGGTAAAAATGTGCTCTAAGCACACACCTCTTCTTCCTTGTGAATTTCGGTTGTAAACCTTGGTTCCCTAGCCTTGTTTTCTTCTCCTTTTCATGTAGATTCAGTTGGTATACCAAGATCTACAAGGAGTAGCTAGATCCAAGCCAAAAACACCATTTTTGGCATCTTAAACAAGGTAAATCGTAGCCATCTTCCAAGCTAGCTACCCACGGTTTTATACCTTGTTCTTGAGAGTGTTTTGATACTCTTTCTCTACTGGAAAAATAGGGCCGAAGTAGATCTACAACAAGCTTGAAGATCTAAGGTAAAAATCAATGATTTTCATGACTTAAACTTCTCATGGTTAGCTCATGTGTGGAGTTTAATCATGTCTTGTTTTCTACATGAAGACAAGTAAATCAAGCTGTGGAGAATTCCTCCCTAAGGTGGCCGAACCAAACAAGGATTTATCTAAGCTAAATCAAGGTATAAATTACTTAAAACCTTAACCTGATACATTTATACAAGTTTAAGCTACTTCTAATTAATTTCCGTGAGTGAAGGAGTGTAATAAGGTCTTGTTTGACCTTAAAATGATTAGGAAATGGTTTAATAAATTTTATAACTAATTAAACAAGCATAATTGTCAAATTTAAGACATTATGTGGAAGTTTGGTAATTAAATGAAAAATCTATGGTGAGGCCGAGATTTACATGTGTTTTTGGGACATTTATGTGTAATTTATTTTGCAAGCCAATGTTTGTAATAAGGCCATGTACTTTAGGCCATTTTATTTATGCATTTACAAGCTTTTATTTAAGTTTAGGTGATATATAATTATTACCGAAAAGAAATGGGGTCTAGGATGTAATTAAATTAAATTTAGGGGCTCTAAAATAATAAGGCCAAAAATACATGGTTAAAAGGAGTTAAAATAAAGTTTATAAGATTTTATAAAGTTTTGGGCTTAAATGGTGAATTTTGGAAACTTGAGGGTTAAAACCGTAATTATTAGGAATTGATGGTCAAGGAAATGTTAAGGAGGTCAACCTTGACCATATGCTAGGTTTTGACCAAAATAAATAAGTTAGATAACTTATTTAAGGTTTTATAATAAGATAAGTACTTAATGGTGATATTTTCATAACATATGTGGTAAATATGTTATTACCGAAAATAAAGGGTGTACAATGGTATCTTAAACACCCATGGGCTATTAGGAATTTTTTTAGGAACTTATTGGGTTGTTTTTGGAATTAAAATAAACTATATATGTATAATATAGTTATTATGTCATTATGACACTTTGGAGAAAAATAGATGGTGGAATGGTAAATACCGATTATATATGGGTTAATAAGGTAATAATAACCCTTTGGAGAAATTTGGTGATTTTTAGAATTATATTAGAGCATTTATTAAGATATATGTATAATATATGGTTTTAAGGAATTATAAAACTATATGTTATAAAATGGGCCAAATGGCAATATAAAATATATATTGAGGTCTGTTCGGTTATTAAATAAAATAACCATAGGTTATTCACTTTTATAAGTTAGAATGTTATATTAAATGGAATATAACATGGTATAAGTTATGGGATGATTTTGTAAATAAAGGAGACTATGGTTGATGAAAAAGAATAAGGTTTAATATATTTGCCTATGTGGCAATATATAATAGTTGTGTATAAAAACTATAGGTTATTAATGAAAGGAAATAAGAATATCATATCAAATGATATTTGTATAAGGTATAACATTACATAATGTTTTGTGGTCAAAATAGAATTTAAATAAATTCAAGGGCTATACCGAGTTAATAAGAGTTGGAAAATGAATTTTAGACTAAGGTCTATGATGTTATAAATGTTATAACAATTATATGGTATTAAGGTGGTTTAATGGAATTAATACAAATAAGGTATTCACATTAAATGATGTGACAAACAATAAGGAAATGAGATTTATAAACTAAGGTGTTTATGGAATAAACCTTAGGAGTTGTGAATATACAACATAAAATGTTACATAATATTAGGATAATAATCTTAATATAGTTGTATAACATAATACAACTAATGGGAATAATCATCTAATAAAAGATGATAAAAAGTAACATAAAATATAAGAGTTTATTAAATTCATGGGAATTACCTACGTGGTAAATATATACATACACAAGAATAATGTATATAAGGTGGATATATATTTTGGTTGGAAACCATATGATTTAATGGTGGTGGCTATTTTAAAAAATATATAGTTACGAACTATAAGTTATGAATTTTGGATGCAAATATTATTTGCTAAAGATAAATGGATCATATAATACATTGTATTATAATGGATGGTGGGAGAATGATACAATATAATAAATGATACAATATGAAAAAGAATATAATATAATATAATCATGCATGCATACGTGCAACTATAGGTTATGTACCTAAACTAGATGGTGGATAAGATTAAAAAGAAATAATGAATTAAACTTAACAGTTGAAATGTTTTGACATACGAGTTTTAGTAACAAAGCCGACCGGTTTAGAGAAACCCGTAACAAACAACTGTAGAAAACAGGGGTGAACTGTCGGGGTTACTTATTATTCGGAAATACCGGATGTAGTTAGTCATGGAGACTGACTTATAGTTTTAATACCGTTTAGATTATACTTCTGACAAGACGCTTGATAAGCTAGCGGACTACACGGAGCATAGGATCTTGCTGATTCATACTCCACCGTAATACGATCAGGGTGAACAGTATGTAAAGGGGTTTGATCCGAGTTGTCCTAAGGTTGCTCCTTGGGCTCGGATTTGTTTGATATAACTTGTGTGTTATGTGTGAGGATACATGTATGTGTTTAAGTGTTACTGCATTACTTATTTATGCACGAGCGTCCTACGGGACTAACACTACGTCGACTATAGATCGACTTATATAAACATACATATACGTTAATGTGATGACATGACGGTTACTTGATATAATACCATGATATTAATATTAAGTATATGGTAACCTAAGTAAAACACTTAGGAACGAGTCACGACATTGTCGGTCTCTAGAGCATGGATCTCGAACATGAATATAACCTAGATTACTTCTAGGTATGCGTGAGACCCACTGGGCAGCTAACTAATAATTATTCTCCATAAGACTAATAGCAGATCTTAAACATTATGAGAGAGAGATGGTATGAGTTGAGGTGAGGAATCTCGGTAGTTTACGAACTACTTGGTTGCGCATTTGTGATCACTGAGGGGTTTCCTAATTGGATTCCGCTCCAGGTTATATCCAACGAGCCTAAACTGGATCGTGGATCAGGTGGCTACGGCCATTTTATGGACGTCTTACGAGACATAAGAGAGTCAGGGGCCTCCGTACCTCTGGCGAAATGAGCACCTTTGTGTGTACGGGAGGACTACTGTCCATGGTGAGGTTACCGGGTTGTCCTAACATGACGCCCAACTGACAATAATAATTAAACATGGTTGGATGGAGCCTACAAGGCTAAGGTAAATTAAATATGAAAACTGTACGCTACGGCGAATGTACATTGTACATATGGATGGGGCCTTGAAGGCCAAATTAAATTAAAATAATAAAGGATGATATACGCTACGGCGATTGTACATTGTACATCATATTGTGGTTGTTCGATACGTTCGATATATAATTGTGGATTGTGTTATTAAATGATTGTTGGATTGGATGGATGGTTGAATATCTATGAATATTTGTATGGATTATTATGTATTTATACATGTATGTTACAGTATTGATTATAACTGTAAAATGGTAAAGCATGAAACCAATCTAATAACAAGATGGCTAAAATGACAAGTGACCATTAGGGTCCAGGCCCGGCATACTCAGCATCTATCGCTGATACTACACCATTACAGGTTGTTGATCATTGTCGGAGCTGAAGAGCAGAAACAGGGTAATTGGGGTTTCACTTTGTTACCAAATGGAGTTGTTGTATAGCAATGAGGATGGTGAATTGTAATATGGTAAGGTTGTGTATTTTCAGGTTTGGGTAGATGCTCACTTGTCGATGTTTATGGTTTATGGACTTAGTATGATGTATATGAGTTTTCTCGTTATCACAACGGTTAGTAGTTTGTTTAAAGTTGGAAGTTGGATGTAGTTTGGCTTCGTTGCTCGCATGGGGCGAGTAATGGCCGGTGACACCCGAGTGAGCTTTGTGATTGTTATTTATTTTTCCCGCTGCGAGACGTTTTATTTATTGCTACGTGAGAGATTATATCGTGATTGTGGAGAGGGGTGTTACAAAAGTGGTATCAGAGCGGAGTACCGCTCTGATGACCAGAAAGTAGGTTAAGACAGTGAGCTTAGGACTTGGGAAACATTGGGAACATTTGGGAAGTACGAGACGAATCGTCTTAGAAAGATAGTGAGTCTAGTAACGCAAATTGCGTGACATAGTAGCCTTTAAGGCAATTCAATATCTATTGGTTGTATATGGTAATTTACCGAGAATTTTTGTGACATACTGTACTACAGATGTCTGGGAGAACTAGAGGGCGTGGTACTGGAAGAGATAGAGGCGGTTGCCACGACATTCCAGGAGTTGCAGAGACGGTTGCAGCCGTTCTTGCACAGCTGGGTACTCAGATAGGAGGAGCACCAGCCCACCCGCCACAGCCCAGGGAAACGAACTGGCTGAAGTCAGTTAGCGAGACCCGACCACCTACGTATTCAGGGGAACCAGACCCCGTAGCTTTGGAGCGTTATATTGTTGAACATGAGAAAGCATTTGAAGCCTTACAAGTACCGGACGACAAGAAGGTCGCCATTGCTGTTTTCCATCTGAAGGATGCAGCCAGCACTTGGTGGAGGTTGGTCAAGGACCAGTACCTGGCTACGCTCGAATTTTCGTGGGCTGCCTTTGTAGAGTTGCTGAGGGGAAGTACTATCCAGCTCATCTCAAGCAGAAGAAGCGCCATGAGTTTGAGACATTGACACAGGGAGGTCTGACCGTGGATGAGTACTACGCTCGATTCATTGGTCTGTTGGACTTCATCCCCGGTGTGATTACTCAGAGACCGTTAAGGTCGAGAAGTTTCGGGGAGGACTATTATTTCGCATCCAGATGGCGATGGGTGCTACCCACTACACTACCATCCAGGAGTGTTATGATGCTGTCTCGAGGACTGAGCTAATGCTCCAGACTCGGGAAGAGACTCTCGGGGCCAAGAAAAGGAAGAACCCTGAGGGAGAGTCTGAGGGTGGAGGAGCATCTCCAGGCGGAGGCCAGAAGAAGGGAAAGAAATTCTTTCCAAAGAAAGGGCAGCAGGGTCACCAGGGAAAGAAAGGGAAAGAGCCCGTCCTTCGGTTGACCGGCCCAGCTATAGATGCTAAGCCTCTAAGATCTGCACCTCCTAAGGGCACCGGACAGCCCCAACGCCATTTTTACTGTAAGCGTTGTGGGAAGGACCATCCTGGGGTCGACTACGAAGGTCGCAAGGTCGAGTGTCTGTGCTGCCATAAAGAGGGCCATAGGGAATTCGAATGCTGGATGAACCCAGAGAGCCGTAATTACAGGCCACCAAAGAATCCTCAGAAGACCTCAGTTGGAGGATCTGGAGTACCACGAGGCGGTCAGGATGGCCAGACATCTACTGATGCTGGAGCCTATAAATGTAAAGGAGTAGATAGGGAATGAGTACCCTCACTCCATGAGACCGCTGGTGGAAGACTTTTACTTACTATGTCATGTATTTACCTTGAATGTTAGACGGAGCTATGTTATAAATATGTGGGAGTGTGTCATTGACCACTCGCCTTTTGTGTATGACTTTTGAGATTATGTGGACTCGATACGAGTAACTTTGAAACCTTGATGAAATATTAGATATATGAACAGGATGTTAATGCTTACATTATCATGTAGCAATACTCAAATGACGAAGAGTCAATAAGACCGGGAATTACTGAACCAGAATTTCCACCTGCATGGCGCACTTGCTATTGCAAGCGCTATGACAAGAAAACCACTGAAATTTCCATCTGCCTTGCGCACTTGCTACAGCAAGTGCAGCGACAACAACAGTAACAGCAACTGCAAATGCAACTGCAACAACTACTACTTTTTAGTCTTTTATTACATGTATACCAAAAAAAATGTGTTTTTCAAACTTTTCATAGAAACCTTCAATTTAGAAACCTATACAACCTTGGAAGGACCGTTAGTCCACTGCAACTGGAGAAATCACACAGCCACTGTGACTGTAAACCACACCAGTTCAAATTGTTGGGAATATTTCAGACATGGATTATTAGCCAAATACCAACAGTGTATTCCCGCATTTAATGCTAATCACTACCAGTGATCAATGTTTAGTCCTTATGGACAAGCATACCCTCTGTAGATGCACCACCGTCAGTGAGGATGGTTGGGAAGTGAAGAGCCAAGTTGCTCAAGCTATTGTGCAATCTGCAATGCATCCAATTACATGGATGAGAGGACGAATATGAACTATGGATGAAATATGATTAGAAAAAAAAACAAACAGGGAGAAAAGGAAAATGTGTTGTACTCAATGAGATCGAAAAAGGAGAAACGAGTTTGCTATTATAGCACGAATTTACTTACACCGAGTTGAATAATACCGGTCTATGGCACTAATTACCACGGATGCCACAAAGACAATAGCACTTATTACAGGATAACTGCTAACATGAACTATTAGACAAAAAAAAACCAAAAAGAAGACAAAAAAAAAGAAGAACAAAAAAAAAGGATATCCATCAGAGGGAGATTGACAACAGAATACTTCCCAATAACCGTGTGACAGTCATTACCAGTTTACTAAACGAGACATGGGACGACCACACTCCGTTAGGAGCATGTGGGCCTGACAGACTTATTTATGAGTTAGTCAGGTAAGTAGTAATGTATCAGTACGGTACCCCATGCAAGTAGACAAGTAGTGTTAGGAACACGAGAAGTAGTCAACTCCATTCTACGGACAGTAAGACGAATTACCTCAATGATGGACGAGAAGAGCCGTAGTTAAACCAACGGGCTAAAGAAATCAAGAACCATCAACAGAGAACAGTAGACATCACCCAGTGAAGACAGGGAAACAGTTCAAGGACAGGAACTCAAAAAAAAAGAGAAACAGGAAACCCATTATGGACGAATAATATGTAGAATCCTCATGAGGATCGAGTAAATTCTTACAATCCAGAGGAAATCTACCAGATGGTATGGATATAAACGCGTGACTACGCAAGGAGAAAAGATAAAGCTATATGATAGCATATACCTTGCTTAAGGAACAGTGGATTCGGAATGTACCACTCACAGGATAATTCGCACATCTTTTCTGCTAGACTCATTGGATATTAGCTGCTGAGAGTTTACGCCTCTGCACTCTGTATGACTGAGTGTTTTGGTATTACACTTGCGCAGTTATTAATCTAGTGGGAATGCAGAAAGATAAAGTGGATATCAACAAGAGTGTGTAAAAAAAAGAACTACAACAGTGTGTTACTCTGGAACAAAACACCCGGAGACATGGATGACAAACATCATCTTTATGGACATATAGGCTAGTACGTCTTAATATTACAAAGACAAGTGCAAAGAGCACTAAGTACTACCAATAGCCAATGTCACATTACACCTCAAGCTGAATATCAGTGAGAGAAGACACACGCATGTATGCTAGTGATCCAAATGAGAGGATACTTAGCAATGGAAAAAAAGAGGCAAATTGAGCCTATGTTCATGGGTCTACACCTCATACGAAGGGAGTGGGCCCATAAGAACGAACTGGGACAGAGCACATATAGATCAGTGCCTCACCCTTTATATGTTATGGAGCCAAGAAGGGCTAGAGTCATACCCGTCTCTCTGATATGAGGATAATCCACGAGTTGGTAAACTCTTTGAGAGCCAAGTATCCAGCGCTCCTTGTTGAGCGGCTGTGGTATACTTGTGGGGTACAGGGGCGTAACCCTTTTTAAAGGGGTAGAGCCTCTTGGCTATGCACATGTGGGCAATAAGTTTTGTTTGTTTAGTATGCATTGCAAACAAAGAATTGGCGGTGTGCGGGGCATACGAGGTTTGTTTATTTAGTATGCTTGGCATACAGTGAATTGTTTCGTATGCATGGCATACAGTGAATTGGTTTTGTTGGTTATGTTTGGTACGTGGGGCGTGCGTTGTTTGGTTTATTTGATGTGTGATGTGCACTGGTATGTATGTATCTCACGAGATACTTGTTTGAATGTTGTATGTACACCATGTGTGTAGTACTTTTCTTATGCTATTTGTGATATGTATTCATATTGCTTTATAGAATGATTACATATGGTATCGCCTAGATACGAAATGAATCATTAGTTATGGAATGTGGAACAATGGAATGTTATGGACACCTCAGGGAGGTTGTTAGGGTTGGTAGAACTGATAGGAAATGATGGTGCTGATGGATCACATATATCCATATATGATTGAACTAACGCCACAAAGTGATGGCTATGTGCTGTATAGGCACAATACGATGTGTGTAAATGATATATCACATAGATATACATTATGGGAACAATGGGTAGTTATACATTTATATATACTTACCTACTTGATTAAGAGACTTCGGGACGAAGTCTTTTTAAGGGGGGTAGATTGAAATACCCCAAATTAATAAAACATGGATTAAATATTTAATTACATTAATTAAGGCCTAAACATGCCTTAAAAGTCAACTGAGAACAACAGTGGTCAACACAAAACAAGATGTTGCACCCTTTGACTGTTAAGGGTAAACAAATACCCAAATGAACTACTTAGGACCTAAAAATTTTTCCTAAGCATATTAACACATTACTAAACATATTACAATTGTTGGGCAACACTCCAACACGAAGAACAAGCACTTTCATGCTTCAAGGTCAAAAAGGGCAAAAATGTGCTCTAAGAAACCTTAAAGGTCTAATGACCTCTAAATGATATAAAATTTGATACCATGATCAAATATCATGTAAGGAACACAACAAAACCGTTGTCAAAGAAAACAGAGCCCAGAAACACCTTGCGACACAAAATGTGCACTAAAACTCCTTAAAGCACGTTTTTGTGTAATTGTCTTCTAAATTGGTTTTAAATGGGCTAAAAGGTTATAAATACCTTTAAATATGATAAAATATCATATTATATCATGTTAGGAATTTAATTCCAGAAATTTACGAATTTTTACAAATTTAATATTAAAATATTAATAAAACCCTAAAGTGGGGCCCGTTTGGGTCAACATTGACTAAGTTGGCCAATGTTGAACATTGACCACGAATTGGACTGCATAAATTCGGTTCAATAAGTCTCATAACAGACCAAGAGAAAAGTTCCATGTGACAATTAAATATACTCCTTTACTTTTGCATAAAATAAGTAAAAGTGAACTTTACCTTATAAAACAAAAAAGGTTGTCTACCACTTGCTTACCCATGTGAGCCAGCCGATTTTGGAGCCTCATTTTCCCTTGTATTTCGGTGCTCCAAGCAAGCTAGCAAGACAAGAGTGATGAGTCATCTTTCACTTATAGATTAAAGTAACATATTACTACATTATTGAATCAAATTGGAATCAATCATACCCTACCTTTCTCAATCAAGGACGGCTGCCCCTTGCTGTTGTCTCCACCGAATTAGCCTTCAATTATCAACACCAATAAGTCATTGGTGAGTCATCAAAGCAATAATGACATAAAAAATGCAAAAAATGACATTAAGGACAATTTAAGCTTATCACCTTCATTTCTCCCATTCAGCCGTGAGATTCTTGCCTTGAGCTCTCATTTGGCTCCTCTCAACCGTAGGTAAGCTTCTCCAACTCCATTGATGAGAGCTCTTGCTCTTGGTAAGCTCCTAAGGCATAAAAATGCCCATTTTCTTCATCTTTCTTTCCTTTTTCCATTGATCTAGACTCCAACCTTTTCTATACATTTATGTAGAGTGTTTTGGAGGTTAAAGGAAGGTTTATTCTCGGCCATATCAAGATCTAAGGAGGAAAGTTCAAGTCTTGACCATTTAAGGTAAAAATGTGCTCTAAGCACACACCTCTTCTTCCTTGTGAATTTCGGTTGTAAACCTTGGTTCCCTAGCCTTATTTTGTTCTCCTTTTCATGTAGATTCAGTTGGTATACCAAGATCTACAAGGATTAGCTAGATCCAAGCCAAAAACACCATTTTTGGCATCTTAAACAAGGTAAATCGTAGCCATCTTCCAAGCTAGCTACCCAAGGTTTTATACCTTGTTCTTGAGAGTGTTTTGATACTCTTTCTCTACTGGAAAAATAGGGCCAAAGTAGATCTACAACAAGCTTGAAGATCTAAGGTAAAAATCAATGATTTTCATGACTTAAATTACTTCTCATGGTTAGCTCATGTGTGGAGTTTAATCATGTCTTGTCTTCTACATGAAGACAAGTAAATCAAGCTGTGGAGAATTCCTCCCTAAGGTGGCCGAACCAAACAAGGATTTATCTAAGCTAAATCAAGGTATAAATTACTTAAAACCTTAACTTGATACATTTATACAAGTTTAAGCTACTTCTAATTAATTGCCGTGAGTGAAGGAGTGTAATAAGGTCTTGTTTGACCTTAAAATGATTAAGAAATGGTTTAATAAATTTTATAACTAATTAAACAAGCATAAGTGTCAAATTTAAGACATTATGTGGAAGTTTGGTAATTAAATGAAAAATCTATGGTGAGGCCGAGATTTACATGTGTTTTCGGGACATTTATGTGTAATTTATTTTGCAAGCCAATGTTTGTAATAAGGCCATGTACTTTAGGCCATTGTATTTATGCATTTACAAGCTTTTATTTAAGTTTAGGTGATATATAATTATTACCGAAAAGAAATGGGGTCTAGGATGTAATTAAATTAAATTTAGGGGCTCTAAAATAATAAGGCCGAAAATACATGGTTAAAAGGAGTTAAAATAAAGTTTATAAGATTTTATAAAGTTTTGGGCTTAAAAGGTGAATTTTGGGACCTTAAGGGTTAAAACCGTAATTATTAGGGATTGATGGTCAAGGAAATATTAAGGAGGTCAACCTTGACCATATGCTATGTTTTGACCAAAATAAATAAGTTAGATAACTTATTTAAGGTTTTATAATAAGATAAGTACTTAATGGTGATATTTTCATAACATATGTGGTAAATATGTTATTACCGAAAAATAAAGGGTGTACAATGGTATCTTAAACACCCATGGGCTATTAGGAATTTTTTTAGGAACTTATTGGGTTTTTTTGGAATTAAAATAAACTATATATGTATATATAGTTATTATGTCATTATAACACTTTGGAGAAAAATAGATGGTGGAATGGTAAATACCAATTATATATGGGTTAATAAGGTAATAATAACCCTTTGGAGAAATTTGGTGATTTTTAGAATTATATAAGAGCATTTATTAAGATATATGTATAATATATGGTTTTAAGGAATTATAAAACTATATGTTATAAAATGGGCCAAATGGCAATATAATATATATATTGAGGTCTGTTCGGTTATTAAATAAAATAACCATAGGTTATACACTTTTATAAGTTAGAATGTTATATTAAATGGAATATATAACATGGTATAAGTTATGGGATGATTTTGTAAATAAAGGAGACTATGGTTTATGAAAAAGAATAAGGTTTAATATATTTGCCTATGTGGCAATATATACTAGTTTTGTATAAAAACTATAGGTTATTAATGAAAGGAAATAAGAATATCATATCAAATGATATTTGTATAAGGTATAACATTACATAATGTTTTGTGGTCAAAATAGAATTTAAATAAATTCAAGGGCTATACCGAGTTAATAAGAGTTGGAAAATGAATTTTAGAATAAGGTCTATGATGTTATAAATGTTATAACAATTATATGGTATTAAGGTGGTTTAATGGAATTAATACAAATAAGGTATTCACATTAAATCATGTGACAAACAATAAGTAAATGAGATTTATAAACTAAGGTGTTTATGGAATAAACCTTAGGAGTTGTGAATATACAACATAAAATGTTACATAATATTAGGATAATAATCTTAATATAGTTGTATAACATAATACGACTAATGGGAATAATCATCTAATAAAAGATGATAAAAAGTAACATAAAATATAAGAGTTTATTAAACTCATAGGAATTACCTACGTGGTAAATATATACATACACAAGAATAATGTATATAAGGTGGATATATATTTTGGTTGGAAACCATATGATTTAATGGTGGTGGTTATTTTAAAAAATATATAGTTACGAACTATAAGTTATGAATTTTGGATGCAAATATTATTTGCTAAAGATAAATGGATCATATAATACATTGTATTATAATGGATGGTGGGAGAATGATACAATATAATAAATGATACTATATGAAAAAGAATATAATATAATATAATCATGCATGCATACGTGCAACTATAGGTTATGTACCTAAACTAGATGGTGGATAAGATTAAAAAGAAATAATGAATTAAACTTAACAGTTGAAATATTTTGACATACGAGTTTTAGTAACAAAGCCGACCGGTTTAGAGAAACCCGTAACAAACAACTGTAGAAAACAGGGGTGAACTGTCGGGGTTACTTATTATTCGGAAATACCGGATGTAGTTAGTCATGGAGACTGACTTATAGTTTTAATACCGTTTAGATTATACTTCTGACAAGACGCTTGACAAGCTAGCGGACTACACGGAGCATAGGATCTTGTTGATTCATACTCCACCGTAATACGATCAGGGTGAATGGTATGTAAAGGGGTTTGAACCGAGTTGTCCTAAGGTTGCTCCTTGGGCTCGGATTTGTTTGATATAACTTGTGTGTTATGTGTGTGGATACATGTATGTGTTTAAGTGTTAGTGCATTACTTATTTATGCACGAGCGTCCTACGGGACTAACACTACGTCGACTATAGATCGACTTATATAAACATACATATACGTTAATGTGATGACATGACGGTTACTTGATATAATACCATGATATTAATATTAAGTATATGGTAACCTAAGTAAAACACTTAGGAACGAGTCACGACATTGTCGGTCTCTAGAGCATGGATCTCGAACATGAATATAACCTAGATTACTTCTAGGTATGCGTGAGACCCATTGGGCAGCTAACTAATAATTATTCTCCATAAGACTAAGAGCAGATCTTAAACATTATGAGAGAGAGATGGTATGAGTTGAGGTGAGGAACCCCGGTAGTTTACGAACTACTTGGTTGCGCATTTGTGATCACTAAGGGGTTTCCTAATTGGATTCCGCTCCAGGTTATATCCAACGAGCCCAAACTGGATCGTGGATCAGGTGGCTACGGCCTTTTTATGGACGTCTTAAGAGAGTCAGGGGCCTCCGGACCTCTGGCGAAATGAGCACCTTTGTGTGTACGGGAGGACTACTGTCCATGGTGAGGTTACCAAGTTGTCCTAACATGACGCCCAACTGACAATAATAATAAAACATGGTTGGATGGAGCCTACAAGGCTAAGGTAAATTAAATATGAAAACTGTACGCTACGGCGAATGTACATTGTACATATGGATGGGGCCTTGAAGGCCAAATTAAATTAAAATAATAAAGGATGATATACGCTACGGTGATTGTACATTGTACATCATATTGTGGTTGTTCGATACGTTCGATATATAATTGTGGATTGTGTTATTAAATGATTGTTGGATTGGATGGATGGTTGAATATCTATGAATATTTGTATGGATGATTATGTATATTATACATGTATGTTACAGTATTGATTATAACTGTAAAATGGTAAAGCATGAAACCAATCTAATAATAAGATGGTTAAAATGACAAGTGACCATTAGGGTCCAGGCCCGGCATACTCAGTGTCTATCGCTGATACTACACCATTACAGGTTGTTGATCATTGTCGGAGCTGAAGAGCAGGAACAGGGTAATTGGGGTTTCACTTTGTTACCACACATGGAGTTGTTGTATAGCAATGAGGATGGTGAATTGTAATATGGTAAGGTTGTGTATTTTCAGGTTTGGGTAGATGCTCACTTGTCGATGTTTATGGTTTATGGACTTAGTATGATGTATAGGAGTTTTCTCGTTATCACAGCGGTTAGTAGTTTGTTTAAAGTTGGAAGTTGGATGTAGTTTGGCTTCGTTGCTCGCATGGGGCGAGTAATGGCCGGTGACACCCGAGTGAGCTTTGTGATTGTTATTTATTTTTCCCGCTGCGAGACGTTTTATTTATTGCTACGTGAGAGATTATATCGTGATTGTGGAGAGGGGTGTTACACCAACTCCCAAACACACGTGCACGACCGAGACACCCTGGATTCCTCACCCCCCATAATATATTTTAATTAGTATTTCCCTTATGGAACTTATCACAACATGACACCATAAGGTGTTACAACTTAGTTAAACAACCAAGGGAGGTATTATACCATTCGTCATACATGAACAGCAACCATCGTAAATTAACGGCATACTACAAAGGAAACACGCATCACACAAAATCACATTATACAATTAACACACCGATAGCCTTAGTTAGAACGCTCCTGTAGGGTGGGACATTAAGTCCGAACACCGATCTCTTATGTGATCCTAGAGTCGGTTAGCTTCGGTTTAACACATATTAGAGGTTAAACGGTGTCGGAAACTAAAATACGCCACATAAATGAATTACTGTAAACTCATTACATGCTTTATCTTACAAGTTGGCAAACATACAGGAAAACAAGTTGGCATACAAGCCGGTGTAACCCGGTAGGACACAGGTTGCAAGAAAACCATGCCTTACTCCATGGGTTACTCTACCGTGTCCCCGAGGATTTACTCTTAACGCGTCACTCCACGCTCCTCAGGTTGTTTCCGAACAACTGGTATTATTATTCAATCGCTTTTATTAACATCATGGTTATACAGTATGCAAACTACTATCACTCCCGTACTTAACCCGTTGCCCCATTATACTTAGTTTTACTCTTGTCAATTCGAGTCCTTACTTCTCATTCACTTCCAACACTTGTTTATACTTCTTAGGACCTTGAAAAGTCACCAAACAAGGCCTTAACAACATTCAAAACCATTACCCATCAATCCCCCACCTTTGGAACACTTTAAAACACATTTTAGGTAATTTTTGCCCTGATCCGGGACTTAGTCCGGACCCAAGGTCCCGAACCACCTCTGAAATTCACTTTCGACCTATTTTTGACATTGGTCCGGGACTTGGTCTTGGACCTAGGTCCCGGACCACCTGTAAACATGACTTTCAGCGTATTTCTAAGCTTGGTCTGGGACCTTATACAAGGGCTAGGTCCCAAACCCTGCTAAAAAGCTGATAAAAGTCCATTTTTGAACCCCTAAACCAACCTTAATCCATACCTAATTATTCCATAATCTTTTCACATGTTTAAGCACCCTAAAACACTCCTTAAACACTCCTAAAACGTTGGTCCAATTCACCACCAAATTCTTGTTCAAATTCACAAAAATCAATTCCCACATTTTGCAATTTGCCCACTAATGCATTTCGAACTTCTTCTTGCTAGTCTTTTATCTCCTACCAACCTCACCAAATCCATCAATGACCATTACAAATCATTCCTACATAAATGCACTCCTAAAACCCACATTTACTCCTTGTTTCACAAGTTATAAACACTAACTCTTTTCTAGCATTTCTAAGCTCCTCATATGTAAGTTGCTACAGATTTTTATCCTTATGTTTCTAGTTTCCCAAATACTAATTCAAGCCTACCACTACACTCTAATCAACATTACAAACACCTAGGTTCTCCCATTCACTAAGTCATCTTAAAACACTTATTTTTCTTCCAAAATTTCGCCATAACCTCCCCATAAACCTAACACATTCCAATCCATCAATTCACATCAACTTACATTCCTAATCTAGCCACACCCATAAGGGTCCTACCAGCACAAAACATTTCCTCAAAATCCACCAAACAACAATATAATTCACAAACTCCAACGCTTGGCTCCAAGGCCCTTAATTCACAATTAATTTCACAAGTCTCTCTAAAATCAACTAAACACTTTTCCAACATAGATTTCAATCCATAATTTGGGTTCATTAATTTGTTTACCCATCCCACACTCTAAAACAATTAAAACAAGTGTTAAGGTAAGCTTTTTACCTTAATCTTCCAATTTCCTTTTCCATTCTTCTATTCTCCCTTCCATGATCAAAATCGGCCAAGTGGGAATGGAGTTGCCAAAACTCCATCCCAACATTCAAGTGACACAAAAATGGATTCAATTAACCATTTAAACCCTTAGGAAATTCTAATCCAATTAAAAGGCTTAAAGCACAAAGTTAGGGTTTACCTTTTGGAGCTTTTTAAGAGGTGTATCAAGCCTTGAATAAAAAGGGGGTTCCCACCAACATTGGAGGGTTGAAATGAAGCTCAAAATCAAGGAGAAAACAAGGCATTAAAGAGGGGAAAATCGGTCACCAAAGGAGAAGAAAGAAAAATGAGTTTTTCTTGGAGGCTTTTACCTTAATGGAAAGAGGGGACTCCAAGCTTCAAGATGGTGCCCTTTTCTCTTTAAACGCTTTTATTAACATCATGGTTATACGGTATTCAAACTACTATCACTCCCGTACTTAACCCGTTGCCCCGTTATACTTAGTTTTACTCTTGTCAATTCAAGTCCTTACTTCTCACTCACTTCCAACACCTGTTTATACTTCTTAGGACCTTGAAAACTCACCAAACAAGGCCTTAACAAAATTCAAAACCATTACGCATCAATCCCCCACCTTTGGAACACTTTAAAACACATTTTAGGTAATTTTTGCCCTGGTCCGGGACTTGGTCCGGACCCAAGGTCCCGGACCACCTATGAAATTCACTTTCGGCCTATTTTTGACATTGGTCCAGGACTTGGTCCTGGACCACCTGTAAACATGACTTTCGGCGTATTTCTAAGCTTGGTCTGGGACCTTATACAAGGGCTAGGTCCCAAACCCTGCTAAAAAGCTGATAAAAGTTCATTTTCTCAACCCCTAAACCAACCTTAATCTACACCTAATCATTCCAAAATCTTTTCACATGTTTCCTACATGTTTAAACACCCTAAAACACTCGTTAAACACTCCTAAAACGTTGGTCCAATTCATCACCCAATTCTTGTTCAAATTCACAAAAATCAATTCCCACATTTTGCACTTTGCCCACTAATGCATTTCTAACTTCTTCTTGCTAGTCTTTTATCTCCTACCATCCTCACCAAATCCATCAATGACCATTACAAATCATTCCTACATAAATGCACTCCTAAAACCCACATTCACTCCTAGTTTCACAAGTTATAAACACTAACTCTTTTCTAGCATTTCTAAGCTCCTCATACGTAAGTTGCTACAGATTTTTATCCTTCTCTTTCTAGTTTCCCAAATACCAATTCAAGGCTACCACTACACTCTACTCAACACTACAAACACCTAGGTTCTCCCATTCACTAAGTCATCTTAAAACATTAATTTTACTACCAAAATTTCGTCATAACCTGCTCATAAACCTAACACATTCCAATCCATCAATTCACATCAACTTACATTCCTAATCTAGCCACACCCATAAGGGTCCTACCAGCACATAACATTTCCACAAAATCCACCAAACAACAATATAATTCATAAACTCCAAACGCTTGGCTCCAAGGCCCTTAATTCACAATTAATTTCACAAGTCTCTCTAAAATCAACTAAACACTTTTCCAACATAGATTTCAATCCATAATTTGGGTTCATTAATTTGTTTACCCATCCCACACTCTAAAACAATTAAAACAAGTGTTAAGGTAAGCTTTTTACCTTAATCTTCCAAGTTCCTTTTCCATTCTTCTCTTCTCCCTTCCATAATCAAAATCGGCCAAGTGGGATTGGAGTTGCAAAAAATCCATCCCAACATTCAAGAGACACAAAAATGGATTCAATTAACCATTTAAACCTTTTGGAAATTCTAATCCAATTAAAGGGCTTAAAGCACAAAGTTAGGGTTTACCTTTTGGAGCTTTTTAAGAGGGGTTTCAAGCCTTGAATAAAAACGGGGTTCCCACCACCATTGGAGGGTTGAAATGAAGCTCAAAATCAAGAAGAAAACAAGGCATTATAAGAGGGGGAAAATCGGTCACCAAAGGAGAAGAAAGAAAAATGAGTTTTTCTTGGAGGTTTTTACCTTAATGGAAAGAGGGGACTCCAAGCTTCAAGATGGTGCCCTTTTCTCTTCAAATGGGGAAAATCCATGGAGATGAAGTTCATCCTTTTGAAATTTTGAAAAGAGAGGAAGATAGAGGATGATGAGAGGAGTTCAAATATGTAATTATTTTTGAGTTTGGGGCATGAATGAAGCTTGAGTAAGTGGAGAATGGTGGAGTAGCCATGGGAGCTTCTTTGTGGAGCTCAAAAATGTGACCAAGGTAGAAGAAAGGGAGGATGGGGTCTGGGCACAAGGAAAAAATGAGAGAGAGAGAGAGAGAGAGAGAGAGAGAGAGAGAGAGAGAGAGAGAGAGAGGAAATAATGGGGAGAGAGAAGAGGGAAAAGTGAAATAAAGGAGGAGAGAGGGAAAAAGGTGGTACTTTTGCTTTTTTTTTTTTTTTGGACTTAGTTGACTAGCTTATTAAGAGCTAGTTTAATTGTGAGTGGGTTAATTTATCTCCTTAGAAAACCGGTCCCCACTATAATATGTAACTGGAGCGTTTTTCATCTTTTACAGAAAACACTCGTTATTTACCCGGTTTTAGCACTGTTCACTAACTGGGCCCGTTTTCCAGAATTTTCTTGTTTAATTTATTTTAATGGCTCTTTAACTCCCATTAATGTTTAATTATAGTTATATAATAAACTATAATTTTTACGGGGTCATTTGGCTATTTAAAGTCACGTTTTCGGGTTTTCTCGAGAAACGCGCTTTAAGACTCCGTTAGTGTTTTAATGCATTATTTGGATCCGTTTTCTTCGGGTTTTTTTCCCACATGTTCCTGGTGTGTAATTAGGGTATAAAAATATATTTATAACCCTATTTAAGATTATATACCTCTTAAGATAATTAAATACGCATTTTTGCATTTTGTGACTTTTACGCGTTCTCCTTTATCTTTTGGTTTCTCTTCCTTCACGTATGCTCTTAAGGGCTTAATTAGTCTTAGAATATCATCATTACATAATTAATTAGCACCTAAAGGTTTGGGGTATTTCACATTAGAATATCATCATTACATATATATATATATATGTATATATATATATTAACAAACAGCCCCTATTGTTGACAAGATTTATTTGTCTATCCATAACTTTCTTTTAATTACACTATAACCCCCTTTATTTTGTAAACTTTCATTTTAATACCTACAACTTTATATTATACACATTACTTAATTAAATCACCATTTTAACCCCAATTTTTTCCAGAATTACATACAGACCCCCTCACTTCTCTAATTTTCACTTTTCAATCAAACTTTTCAGTAATTATAATATATCCCCAAACATTTTATAATTGTTACACTTTAACACTTAAACTATACATTATAACCCTTAATTAATTAAGTCATTAAACTAACGCCAAAAATTCTCTAAATTTTCAACCAGACCTCTAGTGTCCCTAATATTCACATTTCAATCTTTATATTTTATGGTAATCATATAATAGCCCCATATCTTTTTATAATTGTTATTTTTGACTTAATATTTCTTTAACTACCCAAAATAATTATTTTCATCATTTTAATTTGGTCAAACCTCACATGTGGTGATGGTTGACCACTTGAATTATTCTTTTGACCAGGTTTATTAATATTTATGAAATGGCCCCAAACATTTTCCTAGTTCTACAATTAACTCCAAATTTCATAAAATTCACATTTTATGTTTCTAAAATTCCTAAAATTGTTTCCTCTCGGTTTTAATCACACTTGGTGCCCTATATTTCATTTAATTTTGTTTTGACCCCCACACATAAATCATTTGTTTATTTAAATACTTATAGTGTTTTAAATTCATTTAAATCTGGTTATGACCTTATAAATCTACCAATAATATTTTAATATATTCCTAAGTAGCTATGTTTACTAAATTTATAATTTTGCATCAGAAATGTATACAACTATTTAAATCAGCCTAAAATTTTAATAATAATTATTTGAAGCCCAAAATAAACATAATAACATGGCCGATACACATGACCTTAATCATAACATAATATTAACTTTAAAGAGACATTAAAATATCTCTAAACAACATTACAACTCACGGTTAGCTCTAAATTTTTTTTCACTTGACTTCTTAAAGTCATTTTCTTTCATTTTTAACATGTAAATTTGGCCTTAGCAAATATTAGTACTTAGTTTCACCAATCAAATATTTAACAGCTAATTACTATACGTACTTAGAGTTCAAACAACACTCTTATAGGTAATATTTTTCGGCCACCATACTATGTTCCAATAACACAACTCTTAAAGCATTGGAATATGGTTTAAGCATAATTACCTTGCTATAAACAAAAGAAATTTCACCAACTTCTCAGCACCTCTCAGTTGTAAGTATATATACATTATAGATTAGACTTTTGCTCATAAAATTTTCTTAAGCCACTAATGTGGTACTTAAGCACTAATCAAGTGCTTACCTCTTTAAAACTTGATTTCTCCTCCTTGAAACAAGCTCTTTAGCTCACAGCACTAGTGGTGAACCAACCCCATTCGGTTATCATTTTTGTAAGAGGAAAAGTTAAGTAAATCACCCACTTAAGTAGCTAGTCATAAGTAGTACTAAACATGATTTTGAACTTGAAGAGATGGGTCTTTACCTTGCTCTTTGATGGAGTTTTCCAGCACATAATCTGCCACCTATAGAACAAGGATAGGCTTAGTTTTTCATGGAGGAAAACAAAGCAAAGTGGAAGCTTATGGAGCCTTGTTTTAGTCTCAGTTTTTACCTTGACTTGGGGGTTCTTTAATGGTGTCTTGGAGCACCACTTTCAGCCATCTACAGCAGGGAACATGGGTTCATTCCATGCAAAAAAATGAGAGAAACAAACAGCCAAAACAGAAAAGGGACTCTCGGTTTTACCTTGTTCCCTGGAGCTCTTGGAGGAAAGTTTTGGGACAACTCTTTGGATCTTTCTAGCTGGGTGTGGAGTCTTCAAGCATTTGTTTTTATACCTTAAGGATGAAAGAAAATTGGTGGGAAGATGTGGTTGTAGAAACCGTAAAAGAAGGAGGAGGAAGAGAGATGTTTTAAGGTATATTTCTTACCCTTAAATATTCAGGTGAGCTCTCCTAGCACTTGGACAACGTTCAGCCGGTTTTTAGAGTCTTCAAGATAGAGTTTCATGCCTTGGAAGATGAAGGAAAAATCAGGTAGGAAGGTGGTGCTGGAAAACTGTATGAAAAGAAGAAGAAATGGAGGTAAGTTTACCTTGTTTTCCCTTGTTGCTTCAGCCAAAAATGAGAAGGAAGGAGATGAAAATACTGTTGTCTTTGGGAGAAGGAAGAAAATGTGACTGATGCAGGAAGTGATGGAGGAAAGTTAGTGGATGTTCCCCATGGAAAAACCGAAAAGAAAGAGAGGTACAAGAAGGAAGATGGTTTACCTTCTTCTTGCCTTTGTTCCTACTGTTGCCAACCGGAAATGAGAAGGGAGAATAGTGATTTTCTGTCACATGGAACGAGAAAAAAAAAGGCTAGAGTTGTCAGGAAGGATGGTGATGTCGTAGGGTTGAAAGGAAAGGGAGCTGACGGTAGTATGGGGAAGGATGGAGAAAAAGAAGTATTATAAGAGGTAAGCCTATGTGTACTTGCATGTACTTAATTACTTGTTTATTTTTCTATCATTGCTTTATGGTCTCTTCTTCCATAAGCATGCAGCCGGCAAGGGAGTTTGGAGGGAGTTTGGATTTTCTTACTTAATATTGTAACATGTAAGTTGTACACATGTGACTATAGTTATGTGTTAACTAGTGACTTATGGTATTTTTTGTTTTAAATGTATATATATGAATATATATTATATATGATTTGTGTAGACTATATAAATATTTATATAGTTTAATGAGTGATATATGTTATTTAATACATGTACTAATGTGTTACATGTGGTATTAATCTTAGGAGTTGATTTCTTCTTAATCATATGCTCTCTCTGATTAGAGATTTAATATATGGTTTACTGTCCATTTTGGACTATATATTTATACAATAATATTTATTGCGAGTATTACTCATTAGATAATTAATTATTAATTATTCTCTTTACTTAATATTAATTCCTTATTAGTTAAGGTAATAAATATTTGGGGTATTTCAACTATCATGAGTATACACTAGCCACCAACCCATGGATTGTGTGCCAAGAGTGTGGAGGATACCACAAGAGTGCTCATTGTTCTGTGAACATGGCAAGGGAAGATTCATCCAATCTGGAGGAAGTGGATCACCTTTCCAAGGACTTGAGTTGCTCTATATCTCATCCCCCGTTTGAACCTGAGCATACGCAATTCACCCACCTGCCTGAGCTCGAAGACAAGCCATCAGAGGAGAGCTTCCACTTTGAGTTCATGGAGTTTCCTCCCTCTAAACATAATATTTGATACAACTATACAATATGCTTTTGTTAATGTAAAACGTACTATATATAGCAACTACATTGTAGCCCCGACATACATTGAAAACATAATAACATTCTTTTTTCATCGTCTCTCATATTTGATGAGGTTCCCGAAACCTTTTATGGTATCAGAGCTTATTAGGCATCATTTTGCCTGAATTCCTGTGGCAAGATGTCAGCAACTGGGATCATCATCATCTTACGGCTTCATAGGGTCAACAATATCGGCCAACAATAGTGGTATGAAATACCCCGACCTTAAATATGGCGATTAAATTATCCTAATAGGTAATTAAGAGCCTAATAATGCTTAAGTAATATTGGTAAAGAAAAATAAAACCAAAAGAAATAAAGAAACGCTTAAAAAGCGTAAAACGCTAAATAAGCGTTAAATGACCATAGGAGGTATGAGACCTCGGTTAGCGTATTGTAAGGATTCTAAAGGCTTAATTAAGCCTAAATAAATATTAGGGAACAAATCCCGAAGAAAACGGATCCTTAAAATGGATTAAAATCACTAACGAACCTTGAAGCACGTTTTTCGAGGTAACCGGGAAAACGTGTCTTTAAGCGGGTCAAATAGACTCATAACAATTTTGGTCAACTAAATAATCATTAATAAATATTAGTGAAGCTTTAGAACCAATAAAATCAAGAAAACGAGAAAATAGTAAAAACTGTAAAAAACGAGAAGTTGTGGGGTAAAAGCATAAATAACCAAAACTTATGTGTCCACTTTTAAAATAAAATGTAAACTGTTTGTGTGTGTGTGGGCTGTCATCCGATGGACTCCCCCTCCCTCTCTCACACTCCCTCACACTCTCTTCTTATTTACAAACAAACAAACTAATTAAAAAGCAAAAAGTAAAAACACTAAAGTAACTCCCTCTCTCACACTCTCTCTCCAATTCCCTCATTCTCCTCACAACACTCACGTACACACCCATCTCCCTCACTCTCTATTTTTCCTTCCTCCATGCGACATCAATGGAGAAACAAGCAAACCCACACAAAACCTACCTTCTCTCCTCTTGTTACCCAATCAAACCTTCTCCAAAAATTATAAAAACTACACCATTGGAATCCTCTCATCAAGAGGAACATTTCCCTCTTTTCAAAAATCGAAACGGAGAACTTTCGTTTTTATGGGTATCCCCCATTTGGAGCTTCAAGACCACCATTAGAAGGCCCTTGTTCTCCTTGTTCTTTTAAGGTAAAAATATTCTCAAAACTCCATTGTTTTTCTAGCCTAATGGGAAAACGAATTTGAGCTAAACCCTTGTTTGGTTCCCCTTGTATTCTAGCCGATTTTGGCTTTGTTGGAGGAGAGGAAAGCTTGTTCTTGAACCATTCCAAACAGCACTTACACCCTTGGAAGGTAATGAATTTTCCAAACCCTAAAACCCATATTAAAAACTTAAATAATGTTAGGGTTAATTTTTAGTATTGAATGGTGTATTCGTGTGGGTGATAATATTAGATTTGTTGAATACCGAAACCGGTAGAGAGAGAGAAGGAAGAAACAAGAAGGAGAAAGAGAACTAGAAGGAGAAACAAGGTAAGAATGCTCTTTTGTGTAGCTTGGTATATATGTGTATGTAACAGTTTTTGGAAGATTAAAATGAGTATTGGAAATGGTAATGTACTAGTAGTGTAATGTGTAAGAGGATATGAATGTTTTAAGCCCTTAAAAGATATGTTTAAACTTGGTAAAACAGATTGGGAATGAGAGTTTATGTGCAGGAATTTTTATGAGTGTTTTAGTATTGGTATTGTATATGGGAGCTTGTATATTTTGGCTATTGAAACAGGTGAAATAAGTGTTGAATTGTGAACTAGAATGGATGTGTGAGCTGAATATGTATGTGGGCAATGTTAAAATTATAGGGGAACCTCTGCCCAAATTTGTATGGAAATTAGAGGACTTGGATGTATAAGGAGAGAGAACAACCTAGACAATAACTAGGTGTTTTGGTAGTAGTTGTGAGTGATTAAACATGTTGTAACAGATTTTGAATGGAACTAGATAATGGGGAGAACTTGAGTGGAAGGTAATGCAATTAGGATGCTAGGAATGGTATTGATAGAGGGAGTATTGAATGGTGGAAGTGGGAACCAAAATCTGTAGCAAAGAGGTATTAGATTGCATTGTGGAACTAAGAAGAAATGGTGTGCAAGATTTGGTAAAATGAATGTTGGACTTGGGTATAGATGGTACAATTGCTTGGAAATGAATTGGCATGGTAAGAGGAGGTATTTGGGATGCTAGGAGTGACATTGGTAGAGGAAGTATTGGATGGTAGAAGTTGGTTTAAAAATCTGTAGCATTGAAGAAAGAAAATTGGTATAAGTGCTGGAATGAAATGAGGAAAAAATTGTGTAAGTTAATTTAGGATTGAGAAACGAATTTGATGGATGAACTAAGGTGAATTAGAGGATTTAATTAGTGTTTAAACATGTAGTAAACATGTGGAAATGAGTAGGAAAAGATTGGGTGAGAATAGAGCTGAATTTGGAATCCAAGTAGATAATTAAAAGGGGTTCTGCAGCCGACCTACCCTAGACTGGGTCGGTCGGGCCGAATTCTGTAACCTGGGTACTCTCTGCAGCCGACCTACCCAGGCGACCTACCCAGGGTGGGTCGGTCGGCCTTTATAAAAAAAAAAATTTAAATTTTAATTAGATAAATATATGTAAATACATATAATATATATATATATACACATATATATATATATATATAATATATATATATATATATATATATACATATATATACATATATATATACATACACATATATGTGAATGAGTAAGGCGTTAATGCTAAAGTAAAGAAGGTAAGAAAGTTGTGAATATAAAGAACATAAGTTATACCGAAATAACGGGATAACGGGGTAAGTACGGGAGTAGTAACTATGCATGTATTGTAATGCTTAGTATTAATTGAATCATTTGACATGTAGTCATTGGTTCGAGAATAAGGATCGAGGAACAAGAGTGAACCAAAGGGACAAGGGAACACCCGGTAAAGTAAATTCCGTAAAAAGGTATATGATTTCTTCATGCCCTGTATCCTAATCTGGTTACCCCGATTTGTGTGCCTATTTGATCACCTAATAAGATAAATGCACGAATCGGACTATAACTGCACCTACTTGTGCTTGTTTACATTGTTCTCGATATTTGTCTTGAACAATAGTTTGTATAATTCATGAAATATATGAATGATGATGTGTAATTGTACCTTGTAGTGTATTGTATATTGTATTGTATTTGTATGGATATGTATGTGTATACGTGTATTGTATTATTGTGGCTCGGATGTTGACTTGTGCTAATTCCTAACTATCTAACTCCTAACTTAAGTGAGTAAATTGGAATGAGTACTAGTCCGATATAGCTTCGGCCACGCGTGAGGATGCGGAGTCACAAGAGGTTGGCTGCAATTCCTGACTCTTAAACTGGTCCGCGGCCCAAATCCCTTAAATGGGTAGCATCCCGGATTGGTGAGTCAAGTAAATCCCGGTGGTGGGACAGAGTAGTCCCCGGGCCGGAGGTCCCGACGACTTAACTTGAGTAAGAGTAAGAGTAAGTAAGTATGGATCCGTAAGTAAGTATGAGTATGAGTATGTATGCGTATGTATGAAGTAACGAGTAAAAGAGTAATCTCCACCCGATTAACCCGGGTGGACCAATGAAGCTAACAAGTATTGTATATTGTGTATATAATGCGTATGTGTATTCGGAAGAAGGTAAGTACGTATTGGATGATTGTATTGTGTTCCTTGAATGCAATGAAATGTATGTGTGTATGTATGCCTTGTGAAAGTAATGTAGTATTGAGTATGAAAGCATGTATGCATGTTGTGTGAATAAATGAACCGCATGTATTCGACCAAGTGGTCGGCGTACCCTCACTAGTACGCGGGGTATGCGGTTATCATGCTCGGCGAAAGCTGACCCCTTCGGGGGACATTTTTTAGTGTGCAGGTACCCGAAGCGAATGTGGTCAAGGCACGAGACCGGCGACTACATTGGATAGTAGTAGTAGAATGTAGAGGTGTATCAACTATCACACCCTTTGTATTTAGAAAGTAATGTAGTAGTGAGGAATGGGTAGTAAGTAGTCTCTTAGGGTGTATGTATGAACTTGGAAGGGATATGATAATTGTATAAGGATCCTAGTAGACTCGGTTAAGTATATTGTATTGTATGGATTGAAGAGGAGTAAGTACTGAATGGAGTATTGTTGTAATTGATTGATGAATGGAGTATGTATTCTAGATGCGTAGTACTCGAGATTCCGGTCCATCAGACCGATGCTGTAAGTAGAAGTAGTAGCCTTGTTAGTCACGTGGGTGACTAACGGCATTGTATCACCCACTGTATGTAAGTATGTATCCGCTGCGTGTATCTGATGTGTCAGGAGATTGGACGGTAAGCATTGTATTAATGGTAGGGGTGTTACATGGTAACTCTGGCACCCTGTCATCATTAAATACGGTATCAATGCCTTCACTTATTTCACCTTTGTCAAATATTATAAAACTTACCTCTGAAACTGTAACACCCCAACTCATAAATCCATAATCATCTCATAATCCTCCATTTACTTATATTAACATTGAAGCAGAATTCTTATAACAGTTGGTGTTACCGCCGTTAGTCACCCACGTGACTAACTAGGCATACTAAATTCTCCTAGATCTAGCTACGGTCTGATAGACCTGAATATACCGAACATTAGTACTTACAAGTCTTAACCAAATACATCCACGATTCCAAATACCTTTCCTCCTATACAACTTACAAACATAGACCACCGTACGAGTGTACATGCACAACTCGTAGGTCAAGTTTAAACCCACGTATGTCTACCCCTTCTTACTCTCAAGCCGGGTCATCTGCTGCTCCTTACCTGTAACATAATATGGATGCCCCTAGGGGCTCAGCACCTTTGCTGGTATGATTAACATGTAGCCCCCAAGCTAACGGGGCTACACACGACTACTTTGTTGTATACATGCTATTGATTATTAATACAACATTAATGAGAAGTACAATAAACACCACACCACATATGAACAATTCATAGTTCAAACACAATGAATGACTTAAAAGTGTTCCTTAAGTAAGTGAGTTAGCTTTTAACTCCTTAAGTCAAGATTTCTCTTATTCCCAAATCTACTCTTATCTCATCTCAAGTCTTATCTTAAGTATCATTGTACCAACCATTCTTTAATTAGAATTGGTTGTTTCTTAACTTAGTGTTTATCTTTGTCGGGTCAAAGGTAACCCTAGCCAATGAGCTATCAACTCTATTGGTTTAAATAAACATTATTTCTTAAATTTAGGATTTAGGAGATCCCACCGCACCATCTTAATCTTGCCTCCCACCTAGAACCATAATCCAAGGTGGCCGAGTCTGTTTGTCGACTCTAGATGACAAGTCCAAAGACAAGCCTCAATGGAGGACAAACCTGATAAGGATACCGACCTCCTAAATCAACATGCATGACCGGAGTCAGTCCCGGATTCCTCACCCCCAAGTTCCAATTAGTAGAAGTCTCAACGAGGTGTTTGTTAGTTAACCTCTTTCGCTTACTAATAAACTAATATTAGGGAGTGTTCCTTATTCTCACACAATTCCTTACTAAACACTATTAGTAAGTTGTTTTAGTTTCGTACAACACACAACAATACACTAAACTGGTTGCATGCTTTATCTTGTTTAGTCGGGACACATAAACAAATAGCACACAAGCCGAGGTACACCTCATTAGCAAGAAGGCTACAAGAAAACCATGCCGTTCACCGTTGGTCATTTGGTTGCCTATTCTCCTCCAGATTCCAAATACTCAAACCCTAAAACATTCATTCAATCGGGTGGTTAATTCTCTTTTAACTAACCTAACTTATATCATCACTAATGGTTTCCCGATTAATAACATCTAAGTCATTGTCGTTTAATCTTAACAACTTAAATCATTTTACTTCTCTTAATTTCTCAAGTTCTTATATGCATATAAGTCTCATCATCATTACTCTCTTAATGACATACTACTAATGCCACTTTTTCTTCCTTTTTTATAGGTCCTACCGACCCACGACCGTCCCAAACCCCCTGGGGAGGTCGGAGCCAGAAACTCTCCGACAAGAAATCTTACACTCGACCGACCCACGACCGACCCAAACCCCCTGGGGAGGTCGGAGGCAGAAAGTCTTTCCAATATGCTTAATCCACTCAAATCCTTTCCAATCTTTTCCTAACCTTTCCACATGTAATCTAGCATGTTTTAACATCCTTTTGGCACATTAATACCCTCTTAAATCATCCACCAAACTCATTATTCAACCCACCTCCAAACTCTTTAATCACTTACTCAAATTCTTACTAAATTCCTAACACTTAAAACTTAGTTCCTTATTCTTCCAACATGTAAATTTTGCCTAAAACTTCAACTAACCTAAGTGTTTTTTCTTAACCATTTTGACTACTCCTCAAGAATTATCAATCACCCTCATCTCCTTAACTCAAACTTCTCAAAGTTCTCAAGGTCTATTGCACTTCCATACACAACTTCCTTTCCTTTACACTTACTACTCATCATTCCTAAACTTGTACATACTTATGCATTTCTAGCCATCCTCTTAACACATTAACATTGTTCCTCACCCAACTACATAATTACATAGCCTTGTACTCATCCTTTCTCCTTTAACTTGACCATTCTAAATTCCTCTTAAACATTTCCATCTCCATTACTCAATTTACTCACCATTAACATGGTTATACACTCTTATCCATTCCTAATCATTCTCTTAACAAGTTACTACATTCTCTTATAGTTTTCACCTCCATCACCCAAGTCCACTCATTACCATCCAAGCTATACACTTATTAATTCACTACTAGCATCTTTATCTCCTTACATAAGCTACCCAAAATTCTTAATGTTATATTCTCTAGTTCATACTTAAATCATCACAAGACCTTATACATCATTCCCTCCAGATTTATGCACAAGTCTTAACGTCCCTCATACCATGATTTTGGTGTGTTTAATACACCTACCTAACCTTTAATTCCTCCTAGACAACTCTAGGTCTTTCTAAATCTCAAGATCACCTTAATTCCTTTACTTCCACCAATTTAACTCTTAATGACTCCTTCTACAACCTAGGTCATAAAACTCACAACAACCACTAAAACACTTTGTTTTCTACTCAAGTTTCACCATAGCCTCTCTAGTATATTATCATGCCCAAATGCATAGTTTTTCTCCTCCAATCAACTTGCACACATCAAACCCTTTTCTCATGATATTTCTCACCCAAATCGAACCATTCATAACAAACTCAATATGGTGCAATAA
Organism: Limonium bicolor; assembly: GCA_023374045.1. NCBI lineage: Eukaryota > Viridiplantae > Streptophyta > Magnoliopsida > Caryophyllales > Plumbaginaceae > Limonium > Limonium bicolor. The sequence goes on along the minus strand of CM041777.1, from coordinate 184,860,705 downwards.
TCTTAAATTTCAATGCACTAAGGCTTTTAAATGACATGGCTCTTAGGCCTTAAATGACATGAATTTAAACACTGAATTTCCTACATTTAGAGCTTTCAACCTGCATTTACACAACACTCAATCTCATAGCAATTATAAATGCTCTTATAATCCACCTTATGCTTATTTTACTAACTCATTTTTCCATTGGCTCCTTAGTCACAAGTTCATAAGCTTGTTCATATTCTTCTTGGCTATAACCCAAGATTTGGTTATTATTTTTTTCGTCACAATTTAACTTTAAGTTGGTTCAATCTTAATTCAGGACATGGAAGTCCTTTGGATTAAAGACAAGGGCGAAGTGGTTTTTCTTCTTTCTAATTTTTGGTAAGGGATTATTAATTGAGGTGAGTTATATTAATAATTCCCTAGTCATTATTCTAATCGCGCTCCCACTACTTCTCTCTCGATCAGTTCTGACAACCGTAAGACGCTCCTCCTTCCTTGCTCTCTCTCTCTCAAGAATACGTTCTTCCAAGCGCTCAATTCTGCAAGTGTGGTTCTGAAATCCGAGTTCTGTTGGTGGGTTCTGCGTTTCTTCTTCTTCATTGCGATCAGGTTTGTGAATCGTATAAGGTTAGCACAATTCAGTTTGAGGTTTAGGTTTTGGAATTTTCCTCCTTCTAATTCTGGTCTCTGCAATCTGATTGCCAGAATCTTCAGTCCTCTGCGCGCTGCACTCGTTTTCTTCCCGTTAGTTCCCTTGTTGACGAATTCAGGTGAGGATCGTGTGCAGTTTTGGATTGTAATTTCAGTTTCAGGGTTTGGGTTCTGTTTTCTGAATTGGGAGTTTTGCAATTGTGTTTTGCTCAGTGAATTGGTTTGCGTTTGGTCTGCGTTTGAGGGTCTGCATTGGCTGGATTCTGCTGTTCAGTTAGTGGTTCGTCTGCTGTTAATTGAGGTAGGTGGCTTTCGGATTCGATCCGTGTGTTCAGCCTTGGGGAGTTTGGTTTCTACAATTTAATTCGATGATTTTGACTCCGTGTGGTGTTTGGTTTGTGCCTTTGAAGTTCGGACACAGCCTTCTGCTTTCTCTGATTTTGGCTTCGACTTGTGTCCGAACATTGATGTCCGGACACAAGTTCGGACTCTACACGTTCTGATTTCCGAAGACCATCTGAACATCCGTCCGAACTTGGATGTTCGGACACCTCTGTCTCCTCTACTGTTTTAAAGTTCGACCTGTGTCTGAACTTCGTAGTTCGGACACATGTTCAACATCTGCCTGATTTCGACTTCTGAGTCTCGACTTGTGTCCGAACATTGATGTCCGGACACAAGTTCGGACATGCCTCTGTTTTGACAATAACTTGCTCGTTTGAGCTCCGTTTTGACTTCCGTTTGCGGGGTTGGATTCCCCTTCTGATTTCCAAGCCATCTATGTGCTTTCTGGTGCTTTGGTGCACATATGCTTATCTGTATTTAAGCTTCTGTTTTGGGACCTAGTTATCTCTGTGTCTGAGCCTTTGGATGGCTGGTTACGCTGTCTCGTAGCGCGCTATGTAGGATCCTTCTGTTCACGGGTGATGTTCCCCGTTCTGTTCACGGGTGTTTACACCTGTTCTGTTTACGAGTGAGGTTTCCTCGTTCTGTTCACGAGTTGGTTGCTCATTCTGTCTGTATGCTGTGATCGCTAGTGTCCCACTCTGTCTTCCGCTGCTGTCTGCTTCTGCTCTGTTTAGTCCTTTAATGAATGGACTTCTGTTTTGATATCTGGCGTGTTTATAGATTCTTTGTCTCCTTCTGATTTGTCAATATTCTGTAAAATGTTTTGAGCATGCTGGTTGATGAAGTTGGTCATCTACTGGGCATAGTTGTGTGCTCATTCCCCTACTTCTAACGTTTTTGCAGATTGATTAGCGAGGATCGTCTACCCTCAGCTTCTGGAGTTTAGTTGCTTTGTTATTTAGCTTCTTTTGAGACCTTTGTATTGAATTTGAGCCTTTGGGCATATTTCGTTAGCTTCCGCTTTTGACATCTGTTTGGTGGGTTTGTAATGACTTTTGGGGATGTTCTAACATCTCTTTGCTTATACTTCATTTAAGTACTTCATTTGGGCCTTATTTGATTATCTGTTTAAGCCTGTTTATTAGAGCCTTGCGTTATTATGTAATAATACGCGGCGTGTAATACCCCTAACTCCTAGGCCAGTGTTTGGGGGTGTTACATTTAGTGGTATCAGAGCCAGGTTCTAATCTGCTGGGATTTTAAGTTAGCCAGTCAGTCAGAAATGTCAGTGCTAGTATCTGAGTTTAACTGCTTGCTGTTGGACTTTCAGAATGCCGCCAAGAAGAGCAAATAACCCTCCAGGAAATGTTGCTGATGCTGTTCAGCAGTTTATGACGCAGCTCATGCAGACCATGGCTGCAGGAGGTGGACCAGCTGGAGGAGGACCAGCTGGCGGAGCAGGCCCAGCTGGGGCAGATGCTGGAGGGAGGAACGTGAAGGCGCTTCAGGAGTTCATGAAGCTGAAGCCGCCGTCGTTCGATGGGGCAGGAGACCCCCAGGTGGCCAGTCATTGGCTGTCAGAGGTGGAAGACTTGCTACGTGTCATGGGCTCAGAGGAGGAGTAGAAGGTCGACTTCGCCACCTTTCTGTTCAAGGCCGAAGCCAAGGAGTGGTGGAGGTCAGTTATGGGGAAGTTCCCACAGCCTTGGACGTGGGAGCAGTTCACTGGGGAGTTCAACAAACAGTTCTACCCCGACGTCTACAAGGACCAGCGCATTCTGGAGTATAACCGACTACGCCAGGGTCGGGACATGAGTGTTGAGGAGTATGTGCGCAAATTCATCAGTCTGTCTAAGTTTGCACCTGAGCCTGGCGAGCATAGGAAGGCCAGGAAGTTTGAGAGCGGCCTGAGGCCTGATATCCGTTCTGCTGTGACGCCCCTGCGTCACAAGACCTTCAGGGACGTTGCTGATGTCGCCCTGTTGGTAGAGGCTGACTTGAGAGGTCGCCAGTCTGGAGGGAAGGACCAGAAGAGGAAGCAGAGGTCCGATGAGAGCGACAGGAGGGATCAGTCTGCTTCTCAGAAGAAGCAGTCTACTGGAGACCGAGCTGGAGACCGCTCTGGGGACCGTTCACGAGATAGAGGTGGTTCGTCTTCGTCAGCTCCCGCTCCGAAGTGCCAGGTCTGTGGCAAATTTCACAGAGGTCAGGACTGCTACAGGAAGTCCGGGGCCTGTTTCAAGTGTGGATCCATGGGACATAGGATTGCTGATTGCCCTCAGGCTGAGAGGAGCAGGGGTAGTTCTGGAGGTAGAGCCGTTGAGTCTGCTTCAGGGTCCAGAGATCGAGACCTGGCTGAGCAAAAGAAGCCCCAGGGCCAGGCCAGAGTGTACGCGATGGCTTGGAGAGAGAGACCGATCGACTGACAGAGTTGTCACAGGTATTCTCCAGCTGTCTTCTCGTTCTGTTTTCTGTTTGTTTGACTCTGGAGCCACCCACTCTTTTATTTCTGCTGAGTTGGTGGGTGAGCTCGGTTTGCCTATTGTTCCTCTGGGTGTTGAGCTGTGTGTGCATAGTCCATTGGTTAGGGACTCTTCTATGCTTTTGAATTCTGTCTGTAAAGCTAGTCCTGTGTTAGTCAAGAATAGGATTTTGTGTGCTGATCTCATCCCGATGGAGATGACTAGTTTTGATGTGATTCTGGGCATTGATTGGCTTGCTGCGCACCATGCCCACATCGATTGTGCCGCTTCGAGAGTCATTTTTGAGGAGCCGGGCCAGCCCCGTTTGATTGTAGCAGGGAATGGACTCCCGTGCTCGCCGCCAGTCATATCATCGATGCAGGCGTTTCGCTTTCTGAGGAAAGGATGCCAGGGATATCTGTGCTACATCCCTGAGGTTCGCAAGGATGCGAAGCTGGAGGACATACCAGTGGTCAGAGACTTCCCAGATGTGTTCCAGGATGACGTACCTGGGCTTCCCCCTGTTAGAGAGGTGGAGTTCTCGATCGAGCTCGCACCTGAGACTCAGCCCATTTCGAAGGCTCCATACCGGATGGCGCCTGCTGAGCTTAAGGAGTTGAAGGTCCAGTTGCAGGAGCTGCTGGATAAGGGCTTCATTCGCCCGAGTGTGTCGCCTTGGGGAGCGCCAGTGCTATTTGTAAAGAAGAAGGACGGTAGCATGTGGTTGTGCATTGACTACAGGGAGCTCAACAAGGTTACCATTAAGAATAGGTATCCTCTCCCTCCATCTCCTCTCCCGCGCATAGATTGACTTGTTTCGACCAGTTTAGCAGGAGCTAAGGTGTTTTCGAAGATCGACCTGAGGTCGGGATTCATCAGTTGAGGATTAAGGAACGACGTGCCTAAGTCCGCTTTCAGGACTCGTTATGGACATTACGAGTTCCTAGTGATGCCATTCGGTACGAATGCGCCTTCTGTATTTATGGATATGATGAACCGGGTGTTCAAGCCGTTTTTGGACCAGTTCGTTGTAGTATTTTTGATGACATCTTGGTGTATTCCAGATGCTGAGGAGCACGAGGAGCATTTGAGGACCGTTCTCCAGACTCTGAGGAGAACGAGTTGTACGCGAAGCTGAAGAAGTGTGAGTTCTGGTTGGATCAGGTGGTGTTTTTTGGGACATGTGGTCTCTAAGGATTGTATCTCCGTGGATCCGGAGAAGATTAGGGCTATACTGAGTGGGCCAGGCCTATTAATGTTGGGGATATTCGTAGCTTCCTTGGATTGGCGGGCTATTATACCGCAAGTTTGTGGAGGGCTTCTCCAAGTTGGTGATTCGTTGACCGTCTCTCTCTTAAGGATGTGAAGTTCGAGTGGAGCGATGCCTGTGAGCAATGTTTTCTGGAGCTGAAGAAGAGGTTTACTACTACGCCGATCTTGACTCTTCCAGAGGGGACCGAGGGCCTGGAGGTTTTCTGTGATGCGTCCCATAGGGACCTTGGGTGTGTTCTAATGCAGCAGGGGAAGGTGGTTGCATATGGCTCTCGTCAGCATAAGCCATATGAGAATAACTACTCCGACCCACGACCTGTAGCTAGCCGCTGTGGTGTTTGCTCTGAAGATTGGAGGAGGCTATCTGTATGGAGCAAGCGTGCAAGTTATACGGACACAAGAGCCTCAGTATCTGTTTCACTGAGAGGAGTTTGAACTTGAGGCAGATAGGTGGCTGGAGTTGCTGCACGACTACGATCTGGAGATCCTCTACCATCCTGGTAGGGCGAATGTTGTTTGCTGATGCGCTCAGTAGGAGGGGTCCGTCTGGGAACGTTTATGCTTTGTCTGGTGTGCAGCTATCTGCTCTCGAGTTGCAAGCTATGGGTGTCTGGTCGTCGTCCGTCTAGAGGGGATTAGGATGTTAGCAGCGTTGCAGATTCAGCCTACCTTGATCGACAGGGATCAAGGCCATCAGGAGCTTGATGTCAGTTTGGTTAAGATCAGAGATGAGATCGGCTTGGCGGTCAGGAAGTCTGATTCAAGGGTTCAGGATGGCTGTCTGAGGTTCCAAGACCGTGTCGTGTGCCTGCAATGATGCTTTGAGACGTGAATCATGCAGGAGGCTCATGGGCTCCTTACTCGTGCACCCAGGAGGTTTAAGAGTTACCGGACCACCTCCCCTGCGTGAGACATTTTGGTGGAGCAACATGAAGAGGGATATCTCTGACTTTGTAATCTAGATGTAGGACCTGTCAGCAGGTCAAGCTGACATCAGAACCGCTGGATTGCTTCAGCCTCTCAGTCCCGTTCCGGAGTGGAAGTGGGAGAGCGTCGGTATGGAATTCGTCATGGGACTGCCTAAGACTCCGAGGGTTTTGATGCAGTTTGGGTGATCGTGGACCGTCTCACGAAGAGCGCTCACTTCTTGCCTGTCAGAAGACCTTCAGTTTGCTCGCTTAGCTCAGCTGTACATGGATGCGATTGTGGTCTACATGGGGTTCCCGCTTCTATTGTGTCTGACAGATCCGGGTTTGTGTCCAGATTCTAGCAGAGCTTGCATCAGGCTATGGGGATGAAGTTGTCTTCAGTTCGCTTACCATCCTCAGTCAGACGTCAGACAGAGAGGACGAATCAGGTCCTTGAGGACATGCTCAGAGCATGGTATTGGACTTCGGGGCAGCTGGATCAGCACGTTGCAATGCACTGATAGAGTTGCGTAAATAATAGCTTCCAGACCAGTATCGGATTGGCTCCGTTTGAGGCCTTATATGGCAGGAGGTGCAGATCCCCAACTGTTGGGGATGATCTGAAGGAGAGAGCCGTGATTGGTCCAGACTTATTGAGACGCTGTAGCTAAGATTCAGGGTCTATCGGAGAAGCGTCTGCTTGTGGCTCAGAGTTCCGTCAGAAGAGTTACGCCGATCAGAGAGACGACCTCTAGAGTTTGAGGTGGGCGACCATGTGTATCTGAAGGTTTCTCCGGTTCGTGGAGTTGTTCGGTTTGGGAAGAGAGGCAAGCTTAGCCCTCGTTTTGTGGGTCCTTTTGAGATCCTAGAGAGGATCGGACCGGTTGCCTATCGTTTGGCTCTGCCTCCATCTTTAGCAGCAGTGCACAGTGTGTTCCACGTTTCTATGCTGAGGAAGTATATTCCGGACCCATCTCATGTGATCGACTTCAGTCCGCTTCAGTTGAGGGAGGACTTCACGTTTGAGGCAGTTCCTTCGAGGATTCTAGCCCGAGATGTTCGTAAGCTCAGGAGCAAGACCATGCCCTTGGTGAAGGTGCAGTGGTCGGGTCAGTCAGAGGAAGAGGCGACCTGGGAGGTCGAAAGCGAAGTGCGCTCTAAGTTTCCCGCCCTCTTCGATCAGTAGGTATGTTTTAATTTCGAGGACGAAATTCTTTTAAGGGGGAGGTGATGTTATAACCCAAGATTTGGTTATTATTTTTTTTCGTCACAATTTAACTTTAAGTTGGTTCAATCTTAATTCAGGACATGGAAGTCCTTTGGATTAAAGACAAGGGCGAAGTGGTCGTTCTTCTTTCTGATTTTTGGTAAGGGATTATTAATTGAGGTGAGTTATATTAATAATTCCCTAGTCATTATTCTAATCACGCTCCCACTACTTCTCTCTCGATCAGTTCTGACAACCGTAAGACGCTCCTCCTTCCTTGCTCTCTCTCTCTCTCTCTCAAGAATACGTTCTTCCAAGCGCTCAATCTGCGCAAGTGTGGTTCTGAAATCCGAGTTCTGTTGGTGGTTCTGCGTTTCTTCTTCTTCATTGCGATCAGGTTTGTGAATCGTATAAGGTTAGCACAATTCAGTTTGAGGTTTAGGTTTTGGAATTTTCCTCCTTCTAATTCTGGTCTCTGCAATCTGATTGCCAGAATCTTCAGTCCTCTGCGCGCTGCACTCGTTTTCTTCCCGTTGGTTCCCTTGTTGACGAATTCAGGTGAGGATCGTGTGCAGTTTTGGATTGTAATTTTAGTTTCAGGGTTTGGGTTCTGTTTTCTGAATTGGGAGTTTTGCAATTGTGTTTTGCTCAGTGAATTGGTTTGCGTTCGGTCTGCGTTTGAGGGTCTGCATTGGCTGGATTCTGCTGTTCAGTTAGTGGTTCGTCTGCTGTTAATTGAGGTAGGTGGCTTTCGGATTCGATCCGTGTGTTCAGCCTTGGGGAGTTTGGTTTCTACAATTTAATTCGATGATTTTGACTCCGTGTGGTGTTTGGTTTGTGCGCGATTTTGTGCCTTTTTAATGGATTAAACCCCCAAGGTTGTTTTGTAAATGTGTGTGTTGATTTGAATAAGTTTTGTGCTTCTGTTCGTGCTAAATTCGCTTTTGTTTGCTGAGTTTTTCGGTATGTCCGAACGTCTGTCCGAGCTTTGACATTCGGACATACCCTGTTGCGCTTTTAATTTTTAAAGTCTTCGCTGTGTCCGAACTTCCGTCCGAGCTTTGAAGTTCGGACACAGCCTTCTGCTTTCTCTGATTTTGGCTTCGACTTGTGTCCGAACATTGATGTCCGGACACAAGTTCGGACTCTACACGTTCTGATTTCCGAAGACCGTCCGAACATCCATCCGAACTTGGATGTTCGGACACCTCTGTCTCCTCTACTGTTTTAAAGTTCGACCTGTGTCCGAACTTCGTAGTTCGGACACATGTTCGGACATCTGCCTGATTTCGACTTCTGAGTCTCGACTTGTGTCCGAACATTGATGTCCGGACACAAGTTCGGACATGCCTCTGTTTTGACAATAACTTGCTCGTTTGAGCTCTGTTTTGACTACCGTTTGCGGGGTTGGATTCCCCTTCTGATTTCCAAGCCATCTATGTGCTTTCTGGTGCCTTTGGTGCACATATGCTTATCTGTATTTAAGCTTCTGTTTTGGGACCTAGTTATCTCTGTGTCTGAGCCTTTGGATGGCTGGTTACGCTGTCTCGTAGCGCGCTATGTAGGATCCTTCTGTTCACGGGTGATGTTCCCCGTTCTGTTCATGGGTGTTTACACCTGTTCTGTTTACGAGTGAGGTTTCCTCGTTCTGTTCACGAGCTGGTTGCTCGTTCTGTCTGTATGCTGTGATCGCTAGTGTCCCACTCTGTCTTCCGCTGCTGTCTGCTTCTGCTCTGTTTAGTCCTTTAATGAATGGACTTCTGTTTTGATATCTGGCGTGTTTATGGATTCTTTGTCTCCTTCTGATTTGTCAATATTCTGTAAAATGTTTTGAGCATGCTGGTTGATGAAGTTGGTCATCTACTGGGCATAGTTGTGTGCTCATTCCCCTACTTCTAACGTTTTTGCAGATTGATTAGCGAGGATCGTCTACCCTCAGCTTCTGGAGTTTAGTTGCTTTGTTATTTAGCTTCTTTTGAGACCTTTGTATTGAATTTGAGCCTTTGGGCATATTTCATTAGCTTCCGCTTTTGACATCTGTTTGGTGGGTTTGTAATGACTTTTGAGGATGTTCTAACATCTCTTTGCTTATACTTCATTTAAGTACTTCGTTTGGGCCTTATTTGATTATCTGTTTAAGCCTGTTTATTAGAGCCTTGCGTTATTATGTAATAATACGCGGCGTGTAATACCCCTAACTCCTAGGCCAGTGTTTGGGGGTGTTACACTTCTCCTAGGTTATATAAACCATGTGTAATGTAAGCTCTAGGATACGTTTGGTATCTATATAAACACCATCCCTTAAGGCACTAAACCATCTCAGGGTAAGTCATTTACCTTATGTTTCAAGCCTTTTCCTTTCTCCTTTCCTCTTTGTTTCTTGATTGAATTTCGGCAAGGACCTTTAGTTATCTTGCAAATCTTCTAATCTACATTCAAATAAGATAATGAGTGCTAAGGAATATACCTAGACTCATGGAATTTACTTATAGGTTAAAAGGAGTGTTTAAAGCATTAAAATGGATGATTACCTTTGGAGTCTTAAGATAGACTTTGGTTAGGAATCAAAGGAGGACCTCCACTAGTTCCTTGGAGATTGAATTAAGGCTGAATAAAAGAGTACAACAAGGCCCCATGAGAAACCATTTTCGGCCATGTAAGGAAAATGAAGAAAATGATGATTTTTGAAGCTTTTCTTACCTTATACCAAAGAGAGTATATACTAGCTCTTGAAACTGAATTTTTCTCTTCAAATGGAGCTCCTTCAATGGATTCCAAATTCTATTTTTGTAATTTTGAAAAGAGAGGATGGAAGGTCTTGGCCTAACTAAGACAAATGTGTGCTTTGTTTTTGATTTGGAGCTTAGAGTTGCATTTGGCAAGCAAAACAAGTTGGAGAAGATGAAGGCTGGAGCTTCCACGGTTTTGGAGCAGCGAGAATGAAGAAAATGTTGTGGAGGAAGAATGGAATGAGAGGATATGAGAGAGAAGGGAGTAAAGTAAAAAGATATTTGTATTTATAAAGCAAATAGTACATTTCTACTCTCCTTCCTCTTTTATAAAATGCTGGCTCCATTTGGTGATGACTCGTCACTTAAAACCATGTCCCCTTTGATATTTAGGGAGTGGTTTGACCATTGACCACATAAGAAGTCATTTGACTCATTTTGGGCACTATTTGGGTACTATTCATAATTAGTGCACAAATTTATGAAATTTTTGGTTTCTCATTGATTTAGGCTTCCTAATGTGATACTAATTAGTACACATGTTGATTAAGGCATGAAATTGGTCATTTAGCCACTCAAAACTCATTTCCAAGACAATTTTTCAAAAACGTGCTTTAAGACTCCTTAAAGCATAATTTGTGTTTAAAGTTGTTTTTGAGCTTGGTTTTCTTTGGTAATTTATTTAACATGTTCATTAGCATGTTAATAAGGTATAGGGATGACCTTTGGGTCCTAATCAAGGTTACACCAAGTCTAGAGCAAGTATTTGCTTAAATTGACTTTATGGTGTTTTCTTTGGTTTAAATTGTCTACCCATGTTTCTAAGGTATGTTTTAGCCTTATACCATCATAACTTGATGTTTAATTACATACTTAGGTTTGGGGCATTTCAGAAACTACCCCACATAGAGGAAAAAAATGGAACCCTGCCTTAGAGGTCATAGTTTATTTGGCTGGATTGATGGATCCAATCCTAGACCTGCAACAACAATAAACAATGGTCAGATTAATCCAGATTTATCAAAGTAAGAACAATATGACCAGAAGGTCATGTCTATGATCAATACCTCCCTTCATTACAAGAAAATTTGTTGAGTGTTCAATCAACTGCTTCTGAAACCTAGAATGTCCTTTAAGTATATGTTTGCCACATAATCTATAGCTCGTGAACTAGCTGTTCCTTCTTAACCAACAACTCATAGAGAAACAATAACAAAAACTTTCATTATGAAAAGGGGCAACATAAACCGAAACTACTTGAGAGGAGGAGGCAATAACATAAAGTATTCTTCTAACACCACTTTTACTGGAAGAACAGATACCAGGCCACGTTGCCAAGTGTGCAACAACATGGGTCACTCTACAATTGTGTGTTACTATCGGTTTAATCATGCCTATCAGCCTAATCCACCCTACTTCTTCTCTAGTAACTACATATCATCCACTACTCCTGACTTCAATTGGTATCCTGACAATACTGCAACTGATAACTTTATAAACCAACTTAGCAATCTGAATCTAGACTACCAGTCCTACAATGGGCCACAAGAGGTCCTCTTAGGAAACATTAATACTCTTCCCATTCAGTGTAAGGGCTCTAGCAGTTTTACTACATTTAATTCTCATTTCATGCTTTCCAATCTACATTATATACCCAGTCTCACCAAAAACCTCTTATTTGTTTGTCAATTTACAAGTGATAATCATGTCTTCTTTGAATTTCACCCCACTTTTTTCCTTATTAAGGATCAGCAAACAGGGAGAACTCTACCCAAAAGAGGACTTAAAGATGGGATATATCACCTATCTCTTCCACCTGTTGTCTCTCAATGGCTTTCAGGTATGGCTCATGTTACCTGCAAAGATGCCACATATGTTTGGCACGTCAGAGTTGGTTACCCCTCCGCAAGGATGACAAATTTTACTGTTAATAAATAAAAACTTCCAGTATCTAGTACTACTTTAAATTTACAGCACTGTGAAGGTTGTATTAAGGGAAAAATGCACTAATTACCTTATCATGAGTTAAAAACTCTATACTCCAAGTCGTTTGGGGACCTACCCTAGTTTTTACTGCTCAAGGTGGCCACTATTATTTTTCTATTATTGATGTCTACACCAAGTACACATGGATTTATATTTTACCTCTCAATCTGGTGTTACCAAAGTTTTTCAAGATTTCATGTCCTATGTCTCTACACAGTTTCAGACTACTGTTAAGGCAGTTCAAAGTGATGGTGGCGGGGAGTTTAAGCGTTTATTCAGGATTCTTAAAGTAAAGTGAATTGTCCAGCATGTTATTTGTCAGTATTCTCATGAACAAAATGGGAGTTTTGAAAGTTGAAACAAGACACCGCATATTGTTGACAAGGGTTTAGCACTCTTAACTCATGCATCTTTACCTTATCACTTCCAAGGTACTACCTTTATCAGTGTGGTATATTTAGTCGCTCGCACCCATACAGCAGTTTCGGGTCTCAAAAGTCCATATGAAAAAGCATTGTTTGGTAGAGTTCCTCACTATTCTAGCTTGTGTGTCTATGGATGTGGCTTCTGGCCCAACTTGAGACCAATGAATCAACATAAATTTCCTTCAGGTCCACTCAATGTATCTTCCTTGGATATGGTCATAATAATATTGGCTATCTATGCTTTGATCCCATCACACATAAAACCCTCACAGCTCGGGATGTACTCTTTAATGTATCATATTTTCCCTACACTTTCATTCAAGACAGCCACAAAACTACCTCAGATCAGACTTCAACTACCTTTCTATCCCTTAACCCCTTCCCCCACATTTTTCTCAATTAAACACTTATGTCTCCTACTTATCCTCACCACCCGCCTTCCCTCCACTTAACTCTCCACCCTATTCATCTACTTCTCAAACAGGTTCTCCATCCTTACTATAAAATTTATTAGATAACTCTTCTTCCACTTCACCGGTTTCATATCCATCTACCCATGACCAACCTCTACATTCTCCTTCTCTCTCCCTTTCACCACCTCAATCCACCCCTGGCCAGAATCTTCATCCAATGGTTGCTAAACCTAAAGCTCATGTCAGCATACCCCTGATTCGCCAAGATGGCACCATTCCCTGGCCTCAGTTACACACCACCCTCACTACCCACTATCACATTCCAGATTAACACTCATTCAAACAAGCTATCAAGCATCCTCACGAATGGAGACAGGCCATGCTCACTGAATTTGAGGCACTTATAAATACTAAAACCTGGGATCTAGTTTAAAAACCACTAGCCACAAACATTTTAGGTGACAAATGGATTTTAAAAATGAAAAGAAAGGCATATGGCATCATTGATAGATACAAAACACGCTTGGTTACTAGAGGATTCAGTCAAACAGAGGGCATTGATTACAATGAGCCATTTAATTTAGCCTTGTGGTTAAACCAACTATTTGTGGTGTTAATCCCTAGTCACTACTCACTCCTGGCCAGTTCATCAAATAGAAATTCATAATGCCTTTCTTCAAGGGAAGTTACAAGAATCAGTTTATATGTCTCAGCCACCTGGTTTTATACATCCTCTTTTTCCCAATCATGTGTGCGAATTTAAAAAAAAATTTTTATGGCCTCAAGCAAGCTCTGTGTGCCTGGTTTTCAAAGCTCACGGAGGTTCTTATTTCCATGGGATTCAGAGACTCTAAGGCAGATTCTACTCTCTTCATCTATCACTATAGGCTTTAAAGTCTCTTAGCCCTTATATATGTGGATGACATTGTTCTAACTGGTAACTCAACCACTATCATTTCTAAATTAATCCACCATCTGTGTACCCATTTCCCAGTCAAAGTCTTGGCCCACTACACTTTTTCTTAGGGATTCAAGTCTCTCACACATCTAATGCTATGCGTTTTTATCAAGAAAGATACATCACTAATCTGCTATATCAAGCCAAAATCACTCATTCCGAACCCGTTCTACACCCATGGCCACAACCTCACAACTTACTAACACAGAACTCCCAAAAATCCTAGATATTACACTATTTCAAAGGCTAATAGGGGGTTTACAATATGTAACCTCAACTCGCCCCGATATTACAATTTCAGTCAAATGGCCTTGTCAGCACATGCACAATCCTACATAAGCTAATTGGAAAGCCCTAAAGAGAATCTTGTGTTACCCCAATTCAACTCGAACTCTTAGATTTCATATTTCCGCTTCTTAGAGCAGACGTTGATTGAGCTGGATATCAAGGCGATGGTAGGTCCATGATTGGATTCTGCATCTTCTTTGCAGAAAATCTTGTGTCGAGGTTGTCCAAAAAACAACCAATGGTGGCTCGATCGACTACAAAAGTGGAATATTATAACACCCCTGACTCGTAATCTCATCTTAACCACGTACTTAGTGCAATCGATCTAAACATAACAAGAACATTATAGTGGAAATAACATAAACAATCTATTAACATGGGTGTTACCGCCGTTACTCGCCCATGTGAGTAATCAGGCTTCCAATACGTACAAATTCAACAAACACTATGATAAATAAGAGATGGTTATCCTTACTTACAACAATTATAAAATTCTCGTGAGCAGACTAAGACATAATAACATGTTCTCCTAAATACAATCTATAGCATAATTCAAATGCAACCCATAAGGTAGTACACTCTCACTACACAATCCCGCGCTCCAACGTTGACTACAATTATGTACCTGTAATATGTTGGCCATAAAAGGCTCAGCACAACCTCTAAGTATGCCATCATGCAACCGTCATGCGCCCTCAGACCCCTTGAGTTATTTGGTTGAGTTAACATGTGGTTCAATTTACATGCATTTCCATTTTCAGGTATGTAAATACAATAAGCATAACTTGCTAATCCAATAATATACTAAACATATAAATCACACAATCCACATACAACTCATTCATATAGTTAATCCAACAAACAGCTCAATATAAAACATACGAGATTTAATTAATGTTTCTTGTTGTTTGGCCTTCAAGGCATATTGTTTGTTCTCCAATATGTTATGAAAGTATTTGTTCTCTCGCATTAAGTTCATCTGATAGCTTACTACTCTACATGTTTTTCTGTTAACTCTGAAACTCTTGACAGGCGTCATGTTAAGACAACTCATTGGATATTCATAATCTTACTCTTTGTATTTATTGGGCAGTAGCCTGTAGCCGAAGCCTTGTGCACCAACTACAGCCTTTTAGGTCTTTAATTTATACTCAAAAGTCGTCTAGTGTAGTTCCGTATTCGGATACAATTTCACTTGAGAACGGTGTTACCATTACTTTACCTAAGGTTTCTTCTTAGGTTATCTTGGAATAATATAATTTATATAATTATCCTAACATAGGTGATGGTTCTCTTAATCTAAATGTATAAGGTTCAACCCTATGTGTTATAGTGAATATATCTCTAGTGTACAAGCCTTTTAGGTCTTAGTGTATGCTTAGAATTTATCTCGGATATACTCATGTTCGAATGTACATTTACTTGAGAACGGTATCCGCGTTACTCTACCTAAGGTATCTCTTAGGTTAATTTAGGATAGTACAAGTTATATCATTATCCTACCATGGATGATAATATTCTTTTCACATCTTATAATCTACCTCAACCTGTAATCGATATTTGCCTCGGTTCGAATAATAAACGCCACAATCAATTATGCAAGCTATTCGTCAAACAAATCACATAAACATAATAAGCATATAAACAAGCACATCATCTTGCCATATATTCACACATATCCGAACCCAAGGTATTCCTCGAGAACAATCGGATCACACAATAACATACAGTACACCATAACAGGAGGCAAGCGTTCAAATCCCGTGTTCATACTAATTTATTAGCTCTGAAAATCATAACGCTAAGTATTAATTACGGTAGAGTACTAAACCATCCCTGTTTCCTTTATAACAATTAATCCCTTGTATTTAACCCCGGTGTTTGCCACTTGTTGTTAGACGGGTTTTTACTCAATGTACTCAAGTACGGGATTAGTTACTTAATCCTTTAATGATGTTAGTAACTAACATAATTGTATATTCTACAACCTTAGGATTTAATCTCTTTACTTTATTTATCCTCTTTAGATCATAGGTATATATTCATGTATATACACACCCTCATATAGATCATGTTACTATATGGTGTTAATGTCATTGACCTTAGGTGTTAATGGCCTTAGGCCATCCAAGTTTTATATAGTTTAGTGAGTTGGTCAACTTGATCCTCTTGGTCAACCTAGTTGACTTAGTCAATGTAGTCAATCTATTGGTTTGGTCAATGTGGTCAAGGTCAACATCGTTAGCATATTACTAACGACCTTAAGTATTAATCTTGGTTTATAACCTTTTAATTAACCCAATCCAAAACCATTTATGTAGTGGTTATATAAATTCTCAATTACATTAATGTAAAATTTTTAATCCTCAATCATACACCAACCTTCCCTCCTAAATTATATAATTCCCACCTTATTATTATATAATTCCACATCATCACATATAATCATTATTTTATGTGAGTCATAAACACCTTAAGGTTTCTACTAACCTTAATACTCAAACCTTAAGACTTTATGTTTAATGTCATATAATGTGATTCTCAACCTTATGCCAAATTCACTCTTAACCTTATGAAATTCTCAGCCATACCCTCAAGATTCTCAATATTACATTTCTCTCATAAAAAATTCTTCAAACTTGCAATCTCATCCGATATTCACATATATTTTAATTCTAACTTCTCAGTTAATATTATTCAAAATTTTAACCCAATTTCTTTATAAATTCCAAACAGACCCCTATTGGTCTCCTCTGATTTTTACCCAAAACTTTCTCATAATTACAAATTGACCCCACATCCTTTCTTAAACTTACAATTCACCACTCAACTTTCCTTAACTCACATTTCTTTTTCTCACTTGGCAAAAAACCTAAGTCGATCTATCTAGGTTTGACCAACTTATACTGCCTTACTCCATATTTTCTAGAATTTACAATTTGGCCCCATAATTTTCTAAACTTTCCAAATTCATCATAAACTCTTTCTAAATCCAATTTTCAATCTATTCTTTCTCCAACTAGGTCAAAACTCCAACTACACCTAGGTTTTACCATAATACATCGCCTACACCTAATTTTCTAGAAATTACAGTTTGGGCCCACAACTTTTTCAAAATTTACAATTTACTCCTAAACTTTACCAAAACTTGTATTTTTCATTCCTAACCAAACTAACACCTAACTCTCGGCTATGTTCACACCTGTTATACCCAAAATTTTGACCCCCCTGGTTAGGGTCTACAAGGTTTTGGTGTTGTGAGGGGCATTTAATCGAGTAATGAGATATTCTAGCACGTTCGGCGCATTCCAGGGCATGAGGAGCAGTTTCGTCATCGTCAGGGGCGTTTTCGTGATTTTTAAGGCTCCCGAGACATCCTATAGGCCTTCTCTCTCCTCCAAAAGATGCCCAAATCCACTTGAAATGCTTTGATATTTTAACACATGATAGAGGATGACATTCTAAGCATAATGGCGTTGGAATTTTGATTTTTCGAGTTTCCAATAATTTTCTAGCAATTTCTTACTGAATCTGACGAGAAATTCAATTTAAAAATATTCCAACATTTAAAAAATTCGATTCCACTTCAGAAAATTCATAATTGCCATCCTTGACATGTGGTTAAAATTTCACAGCAAAATTCCTTTGGGAAGTCATTTAATTAAAATATCAAAAAAATCTTACTTTTACTATATTTTCTTTATCTTTAAGAAAGTCTATATAAGGGGATAGGTTTTTTGATAAAATGATAATCTCACAAGCTCAAGAACCCTAGGGAGTCAGAAAGCACAACCTCCTCTCTCTCTCACGTTTTCTAACACCCGGCCACCCGAATCATACCAAAAATTCCCCGAAATCACCATCTAAACTCATTTTCCAATCCCCAAAGCACCAATAATCATCAAAACCCCTCAAAACACCACCAAAACGTGAAGAACAGCAAGAACAACCAACAACTAGAAGCTTGGTTCGAAAGCCTTTCGGGTCTGCCATCAACGGAGCACTCGACGAATCCCGGTGAGAAGAATCATTGTGAATCCGAAGGTAAAACAGGTAGAAATTCCACTTTCCTAATTCTCCACGGCATTATTTGTCTTGCCTCAAAATTTGGGCTCAAACTAACTCTTTTTCGCTTCTGTATCGTTAATTGTTTTAGTTATTGTCTTGTTACTTGTTTGCTAAGTTTTGTTTTAACTTTGATTTCAAATTGAGTTCTTTCAATTACTAACGTGTTTATAATCTTTCAGGCTACACACCCATAAAATTTGAGCTCAAAACACCTTCGGGAGCCATCAAAAACCCACTGTCCGTGGGTTGTCCGTGACCTCGGACTCATTGTCCGGGGCTACGGACGGGTTGTCCGTGACCACGGACACCCACGGATGGTGGCGGGATTTTATATTTTTCAATTTTTCAAATTTTAGGGTTTCTGTAAATACATGTCCGGGCCCACGGACACCCTGTCCGGGCCCACGGACACCCTGTCCGTGGCCCCGGACCTTTCAAGTTTGCGTTTTTATTTTTGTTCTGTTTTCGAAATCATTTTATTCAATTGGGGTCCGTGGTCTCAGACATTAGGTCCGTGACTACGGACGTAATAAAAATTTGACCTAATTCTGCCTCCAAAACCCTAGTTTAGGTAGCTTTTAATTTCACTTTAATTTTCTATCAAAAAATGCTAAAAAACACAAAAAAACAAAAGCTCGCGCACCTAGGTTAAAACGACTCGTAGTAAGCCGTAAATAAACCAAGTAGAGGAAAAACGACCTAGGAAGGGTAATTAAAGTAATTTGAACCCTAAATAAGTCGAATACCAAGCCCCCGAACCAGAACTCTCCTTTCCTAATTTGATTTAGGTTAAAATTAGGTGGCGACTCATAATAGGTTCCAGTGAGCTAGCTTAGGTTTTAATAATTACTGTTATATGACATAGTTATTAATCTTAGGTTATAAGTGGACCTAAAACCCGGTTAGATCCTAACCAGCTTTAATCAACATAGGATAGGGTTTAAAATCGAGGCTCACAGACTGGCGACTCTGCTGGGGACAACTTCTTAATTTTAACTTGTTTTAAATTTAAGAAAGAGGGCTTAACTCGAAATGTTTATTAATGGCTTTTATTACATTGTTTGCTTACCTTTGTGCGCAATTTAAATTCCCTGCACCTTTGCATCATATGAGAGCGAGTGTCCACGCAAACCGATTTCACCCCGGGACCTGTTTGAGGGTCCCCTGTCAGGGACTCACACCTTTTAGGTGATGTGAATAAATGGGGGAAAAGAGGAGGGTGTCGTCTAACCACACCCCTTTAATACCTGGGCTTTAGCCCCAAGCATTTTCCTAGCAATACCCTTACCTAGCCCGTTGTTTGGTCAGTCAAAGACCCGACCGTAGACGCACACCTTTAGGTGATGTGAAAAAGTAGGGAAGCCCAAAGAGAATAGCGTGCAAGCCCTATTCCTTTGTGGTGACCAGAGCCCGTGCCCCAAGCACCTCTCCTGTAACACCCCCGATTAACCCAATGGGATCACAATAAGTCTAAGCAGCGGAGTCACAGTTCCGACCGGGTGTCACAGACGCCAACCACCCACGTGGTTGACACAACAACACTATCAATACTAAGTTGCGGTCTGAACGACTGGAATTAAAACCATAACCAAATCCAAGTACAAAACAGAGGATACAAACCGAGTACCGAGAGTCTACAACACAAGTTCTTAATTAAATTACACAAACCGAATCATAAACAAGGGTCTAGTGATACATGGTCACAACCCATACATAAGAAAACATACTAATTAAGAGGTCTTGCCCAAATGGACTACCCCCATGGTAGTCACCCTGCCTACTCTCCGCCATCGTCCAGATCCATACCTGTAAAAATAAAGGACTCAGCAAAACTATGCTGAGTATGAACGTGTGTAGCCCGTATGTTGCCGGGCCACACGACTACTTGGTCGAATATTATTAAGTCAATTTACATGCTATAATAAAGCAGTAAAGCACACCACAATACATCGTGATATCATACACACTTAAGGTAACAACCATTAGCAACAACAACCAAGCATAACATACTAGCATCATAGTAAAATCAGCACACACCCAAGCACAACAAGCTGCTATTATAGCAACAAAATCATGTAGATAATAAAGCGTGTGCACAGGTATGTTATACCCATGACCCTCATTATAGGATCATTCGAACGTTGAGTGGTTTCATTTCTTTGCTTTGTTCTCATAATGGGTATTTTCTTTCCTTTCTCTTGCACCAGGTCTGGGAATATAGTTTAGATCCCGTGACCATACTCTGAAGGTGCCAATCTTTCCTTGGTTCTTAAATGATTATTTGTGAGTTTTCTTATCACCACAATTTGGAGAGCGTCTTGTCCCTAGCCAATCCTCCATTCCCGGATAGTTCTCTCTCTCTGTTGTTTCTAAATGTTACTAGTCGCTGCCCCGGATACCAAGGGTCCATCTCCCTATTCCTTTTCAATGCTACTAGCCTCTGCCCCGGATACAAAGGGTCCGTCTCCCTATGCCTTTCGATGTTCTGGTCTCTACCCCGGATACGAAGGGTCCGTCTCCCTATTCCTTTTAATGCTCTGGTCTCTACCCCGGATACGAAGGGTCCGTCTCCCTATTCCTTTCAATATCATTGGTCTCTACCCGGATACAAAGGGTCCGTCTCCCTATTCCCTCTAATGTTACTGGTCTCCACCCTGGATACCAAGGGTTTGTCTCCCTATTCCTCTTTATTTTATTGGTCTTTACCCCGGATACAAAGGGTCCGTCTCCCTATTCATTTTTAACGGGTATTGGCTTATCATCATCATTGATAGTTCGACACCATAGTGGGTGTCATTAGAGGTCCTCTATAGTTAAGAGGAGTTTTCTCTTTATGTAGTTCCTTTGTTTGTTTACGAAGTTCATTGTGTTTCATCTCAAGGTTTCATCATCGAGAAAGGACTACACTACTGTGTGCGCGCAAGCAATATGCACAATAATAGCAAGCGGGAAGCAAGGAAGATAAACAATCCACTCACATGCTTTACACAAGCTCACAACATGCAAATAAGCACGGTAAAACAAACATCCGGTTTCATGCATTAGTCTTGTGGTCATAGTCAAACAAGGCACACAGCACACAAGCCGTGTAACACGGCAACATACGAACCACGCATGTCCATACCTTAAGACTGTAGGAGTTATCTCCCCCGTTCAAGAATCCTCCCGCGCGACTGCCCGCTATGTCCCTAAATTCGTAACACGAGCGTATTAGCTTTATGTAGTCGCGCATTAACGTTCCTAAAGTTCCTTATTTCCCTTTTTTTTATCTACTCTTGAGGGTTCACACAAGCACTTATCCATAATTTTCCGGGTGTTTGCAACTCCACTTATTTACCAATTTAACCCTCGTATAATTAACTTATAACCTCCATATGATTTATATCAACATAGTCTAGTACTCTAGCATAGGTTGAGGTCTATTATTAACCTATTATATTTCCTTTACCCACACAACCAATCTACTTTCACAGAACCTATAAAACAAAACCAACAACTCACAATCGGTACCTCTCTTGCCTTATCCCTAACTTCCAATTATAGAGACTTATTGTTAATTTCCCCAAGTGTATCCCTCTCTCCCTAGATGTGTTAGCTATGTTTTAAGGTCATTATCAAGGCCATAAAACTTTTCAAACACCTCTGGAACTTGTTTATACTGAAGTCCAAGGGTTTCAAAATCTGAAACACAATTTCTGTGTATAACCTTATCTAACCTCACCTTTAGTGTATCAACCTGATGTCTAACCTTCCCTAAATTGTTTCATCAACTGAGCTAAATGTATTAGATATGCTTTAGGTTAATTATTAAGCCCATACCACACTTTTAACACCCCTAGAAACCAATCATACATAGACACAACTTTCAGAAACTGAAACATCAACCTTGTGCAAACTCCCATTCAACTTCTCTTTTTAATGTTTCAAACTGCTTTCTAATTTTTCCCAAATTGTTTACTCTCTGAGGTAGATGTATAAGTAAGGTTCTCAGCTCATTACCAGGCCAAATCAACTCTCTTAATATCCTGTAATTCAGTTATACTGAAACAACTCATCATCGAAATCTGAAGCAGAATTTGTATGTTTCTTTCTCATTCCTTCCTTTAGTTAGCAGTTATCTGACTCCCCAAGCTTCCAAATGAGTATACCAACTTACTTCACCCTTTTAGCAATGTCTTAAATTCAAAACAACCCATAATCACCCTGATAACTCTACTGAAACACCAATATACTGAAATGAAGAACAGCAGAAACTGAGGTTTGGATTTCTGCACTCCCTTACTTCTATCCCCCTTTCATGTGTGCTAACTGGTTTTCTCTAGCCTTCCCAAGTCATCTACACTTATTCTATTGTGTTAGTAAGGTCCTAAGTTGATTATCCAACCAATAAAATTCTTATATAACCTCTGGAAAGTTAATATACAGAAACTGTTAAGTATGCAAAAACTGAAGCTTGGACTCATATATAATTTTTTCTTCTTTCTGTTTCATTCATTGGTTTTGGTATCTACTTCCCCCACGTTATCTACTACTTAGTTACCCTTTTTAATGTAGTAACCCTCAACCCACACAAGGCGTATACCCCTGAACAGTTAGTAGACAGAAACACAAGAAAGTCCCAGAAACTGAAACTGAAACCTCACAACCTGATAACTTCTCTTCTATCTTTTCTTCTGTTTGTTAACGGTTTTGGGTTTCTTTTTTTGTTCTTTCAGTTTAGTGTTTAATCATGACTCTACCCTCACAAGTAGACCCAAGGCAGTCTGCTGTGACTACTGGAACATCTTAAACTGAAGTAAATTGAAGAATTGAAAATAAGGTTACTGCACTTCATTATACCGAAGTTGAAACATATCAGAACTGAAAGAAACAGAAATTGCATTCCTTTTCTATTGATTATTAATCTGGTTCCTCAGTTTCTCTTTTCCCAAACTAATTTGCTTCCTTGCAGATGTCTTAATATGATTCTATCCCCAAAACAACCCAAGGCAGCAGGGAAACCTCTCTGATAAGTTCTTTCCATACTATCTGTCACACTAAAGAAAAACCAAACTGTAGCCGGTATTTTCTTTTTTTCCTGCTTCCGTTTTAATATACCATCTGTTTCTCTTAGATGTCTAGCTATTTGGTTACATAACATAGTATAGTTTTGACTCTCAAAAACAGACCCAAGCCCATATTGTTAATGCCGTTGAACTTACTTTACTGAAATAAGAATTTCAGGAACTGAGATTAGACTGATATAATCCTCTTCTAACCCTTGTCTTTGTTCATAACCTGACTTTCATTTCTTTCCCGAACTGTATACCCAATTAGTTAAAGATTTAATCTAGGTTTTAACTCCAAGACAAGACTCCAAGCAATAAGGATCACTACCATGAAGTTTTCTTTAGCAGAAGTGAAAACTGTTGAAACAGAAACTCAACTTCTAACCTCTTTCCTAGTGTGTCGACTGGTTCTTTCTTTTTTTTCTCCAACACTAACAGACTAGTTCCTACTCAGTTAAGTGTCCCATTAAGATTTCAAACCCCAAACAATTTCGTTAATGCTACAGAACCATCCTCATACTAAACTAGGGAACTGAACACAATGGACAAAACTGAAGACAGTGGGAAAACTTGACAGATTGTTATGTTTTTCAGATCATGAAATCAGTTGAGAGGTAGCTCACCCTTTTTAGTGTATAGCTGCCTCCCCTTGTTGATCCTAGGCACACTACGAGACTCCCAGGGATCCTGATAACTGCGGAAAAGATGCTCCCTTAGCAGCCCAAGTCTTAACCAGAAAACAATGGAAAGAGTTACCAAAACCAGGGTCTGTGTTTTCTTTTCTTTTTTTCCACGGACTCACCTTCACGAGTTCTTGGGGGGAGATTGGTTTTCAGGATTTCCAGAGCCCCATT
Organism: Limonium bicolor; assembly: GCA_023374045.1. Lineage (NCBI taxonomy): Eukaryota > Viridiplantae > Streptophyta > Magnoliopsida > Caryophyllales > Plumbaginaceae > Limonium > Limonium bicolor. Next base: position 184,837,100 of record CM041777.1, on the reverse strand, counting down.
CACAGCTAGCATGCAAGGTTCTTGCGTGATACACAAAGAAAGTTAGGGAACTGGTATAGGGAATCTCGGCAAGGCCAACAGACGAAACATGCCATGGGAAACAGATCGAGAGTTTACCTGGTCATTTTTCTGAAACAGGAGTGGCTGTTGGTCGTGTGATGTTGAGGTACTCTTCATGGGTTTAATTTGAAGACAAGGTTATGCAAGGGTTGAGGAGGCGATGAGTTAAGCAGCAAGGAACTCTCGGTATTAAACAGAGGGGAATGAGAAGGATTAGACGGCCGATTTTTATCTTACTAGAATCAGGGGGAGTTGAGGAGCTGTTTGCGCCAGAGAGCAGAAGAAGGTAATGACTTCAACACATGCAAGATTGATTAACATATGGGCAAAGTTAATAACCTGGTGCAGGCCACTACCTAGGCGTTAGTGTTGGCGCAAAATGCAAAACAGCTGGGGCAGCGTGAAAGGGACTAAGTGGATAGTTACCAAGGCATGCAACATTCAGTTGTCTGATAACATAGTTGTTAATTAACGCATGGAGTTAGATAACATAGGCGGGAATAAGTGCCTAGCATGTGAGTTGGTGTTGCTCATTTCCAAGGGCATGTACGGGAGTTAAGGAATTCAGATTCTGATGTAAGTAATGGGGGTTCCTGTGTCTGATTTGGGCAGCAGAAAATTGGTAATGCACTTCTCTGCTCCAGGTTAATTTATGTTTGGTTTACTCAGTCAGGGGAGAGTGATGTTCTCAAGATTGAGGCAGTAGAATAGTGTTCCCAAGTTCCCAGAGGTTCATTGATTTTTTTACCGTGAATCAGGAAGTAACATCTGGAGTTGGATGCATCTGTTTCAGTACAGATTCTTCAGACAGAAGTGGTTCGAATCGGTTCTTCATCGATGAAGAAGAAGAAGGCGATACAGTTGGTTCCCTTTTCATTTTTGTATTTACTTCTTTGATTGATACTAGTTTTAGTTCGTGTATCTTAATTACTGAATATGAGCATAGCTCAACCGGTTAAGACATTCACTAGGCATACGAGAGGTACGGGGTTTGAACCTCAGCGGGAGCATCTTTGCTCCTTTTTTTTTGTACAAATTATACATGCTTATTTATATATGTACGACTATATATTGTATCGTGTTGATATATATTTTGTAACGAAGTTATGCGACGTTATTATTACTTATTTACAACGTTACAATATCGTAACGTTACGTACATGTATTTTCATATTCGTACATATATATATACTAGATTTAATTGTTCGTACGTTATTTTATGTCCGAATTATAAAACGCGTTATGATTTTATGCGTTTAACGTACAGGGGTATTTCATCTCCGGATCGATCCGTACCCGTTGGACTGAGTCATTTGGTGGGGACATTTGCATCACCTCCTTATGAAAGACTTTTGCGCATATGTTCTTTTTCTCCTGGGCCTCAGGCCCAATGTCTGAATCGATCCATCAATCTCTCCCAGTCCGAATGAAGTGCTTGGAAGTTTCAGTGGCCCAAATGCCTTTACCTCCACGAGGTCATCCTCTTAGAATAAGCCTAAAGGTTTCCATTATTCCCTCTAGGATTGTTGGCCCATTTCACATGCCAAAAATCTCCAGCCCGTTCGGCCTGAACAGTCCAAAAAAAAGGGCAAAAGAGTCTGGTAATTAGAACACAGGGGGCCTCAGAGGAAAACCTTTCCACGTCATTGAAAACCCGTGCCCTAATGCTTTTTCTTTTTCCTATGTTCTAAAACAGAAAGAAGGCAAGATTTCAGAAAGGCGCTGGGATAGAAGTTCTGGACATTTGACCCGACTGCCTACTCCCCCACTTCCATTATTCCAGCCCGAGGTAGACTCCAGCTCATCTAACATGTCGGTCCAAGCACATGACGATATCTCTCAGGAGGATCAGCAGGCAAGGGGGAAAACCAGAACACTTATGTTGAGGAGCTTATGAAAAATTTTGATTTGAAACACCAGGAGGCAATCCAGGCACTCAAAAATAAATATGTGGACACAATTGCCAAGCTGGAAGATAAGTTGGCTGCGTTGGAAACAGCAGCCCAAACCAGGACCACTGAGGGTCCGACAGGGGAGCAGGATCGAATAGCCAGCCTGGTACGGAGACATCAAGCTGCTATTGAAGCCTTGGAGGCACGGCATACAGCAGCAACCGTTAAGCTCCATGAGAAAATAGGATCTTTGGAGGCGGCAAGACAAGAAAGGCCGCTGCAAGGATTTATCAGTCCTTTATACGGCATGGACAATATCTCCTTGGAGGGACATGACACCCAAGTTGGATATGGGGGTGGTGCTCCCAGGAACCAGTTAGCCGCTGAAGTTCAGAGGGCTTTGAGGCGCATTGAGCGCATGGAAAAGGCCGGTAAACCCGCTGGTTTTGACTATCTCTCCATGGGATCCTATCCAGATGTTGAGCTGCCTGCGAAGTTGAAGCTCCCCACCTTGGCTCTCTACAAAGGCTCGACCGATCCCCAAATTCATCTGGCGATGTTTGATCGAGAGATGTCTATCCTGAGGCTCAATGATATGCAGAAGGTCAAGGTCTTTGCCCGATACCTAGATGAGATCCCTCAACGATGGTACCTAACTTAGAGAATGAATACCAAGACATATGAGGAGATATGTGAAGCTTTCCGGACTCACGTTGAGTATGCTAAAAATTTGGAAATCACCCGGTCTGACCTCGCTAGCACACGTCAAACGGGAAGTGAGTCCATGTCCAACTTTATAAAGCGGTGGAGGAGGAAGGCAGCAGGCATGCCTACAAGGATGGATGAGCAGGAACAAATTCGCATGATCGTTGAGAACTTGCAAAAGCAGTACAATGATGAATTAAAGTATATGTACTTTCCGAGCTTTGATATGCTCATGGGCCAGGTAGGAGTTTTGGAGGAAAAGATCCACAAGGGAGACCTAAAGCTCAGATATCCTCGAGGATCAGGGGGTAATTCAAAGTTCCCAAAATCTGAACCAGCAAAGGCTTCCGACTCAAACGCAGCTTACGCACAGAGCACACCGCAAAGGTACAAGGGACAGTACGAGGTGAATGCAGTCCAGCAGCCAAGGGAACAAGGGAGGAGCTATCGAGCAGTACCACCTCCAAGACTGGATTTCAGTCAACGAGAATTCAAAGATATCGGTCGGCCCTTGAGTCATGCTCTGAAAAAGCTCCAGGAGCAGAACATCTTACAGCCTCTTCCGCCCTGACCAGGAGTCACCCGTTTGGGTAGGAGTCCAAATCAGTTCTGTCTCTACCATCAGCTACCAGGTCACGACACCGATCATTGCAGGGCCCTACAGCATAAGATCCAAAACTTGATTGACCAGGGACTTCTGTTCTCAAAGCGCGGGAATATCTTCGGGAATCCTATGCCGGAACATCATTAGGAGTCTTTGTTATTTTTCTTCTTCCTTTAGTTCTTTTGCGGAGCTTTTGTCTTTTTCCTTTGTCTTTTCTTTTAAGTTCTTTAGCTAGTTTAGTTGTCTTTCCCATTTAGTTGGTACTCGATGTCATTGTTACTTCTTTTGGTTATCAATAAAATTTCTTCTTTATTCATGTTTTAATATTTGTTCATGTGCAAAAAAAAGGAAAAGAAGGGGAAGAAAAGAAAAAGGGAAAAACTCTCTCTCTCATAAAGCATGTCTGCAAACATACAAAAGGAGAAACCTTCGTTTTTCGCGAAACCTCTTGTACAAAATCACTTTCCCATCCAAGCATTCACCATCTCCGGTACAGTCACCACACAGCATCCCGTCATTTCCACCACTTCACCAAAGCTTAAACCAAGACTGTCGCCGCCAAAAGAACAAAAATAAATCATTCAGCAATCACCCCATCACCGCTCACCACCATCGTTTACCGTCACACATGCAATCACCCTCCACAAATAACTTGGGTATCCAAAAGGTTTGTTAAGTAAACCCCACAACAATATTGGGGGCAATCTGAGTTTAAGACCGAAGATGATTATTTCTTTAAGCGCGTGAACAAGTCTTTGAGCGAACATTGCATGAGAGCGTCTTGAGTGGCAAAACCAAGAGAGAACGAGCGTGTCATTTTTACACGACTCCAGAGAGGTCACATTCAAAGGTAAGGTAAACGGCATGACTCCAACCGAAGGAGATAATTTGTAAATTTACGCTTAAAACCTATAAAAAGTAACAAATAATGGATACACAACTATTAGGGATGACGAAGCACCTAGGTACAGCACCACACAACTAAAAAGCTTGTGAACCCTGACATTAACCCTAGGCACCCCCGTTGAGCCTTTCATATACGTTCTCTTTTTCAACGCTACCAACTCCACAAAATAGGCCAGCCAATGATGAATAACCAACCCGGTGACCAAAGGAAGCAAGGAGCCCGACTTCTTAACAGCAACTTCACAAGTCCAAAGAAGCAAAACTGCTACCAGCATGACGAAGCGATCCGCAAATGGTCCCAACGTGGCACGGGATCCAAATGAGCTAACATTAAAAATAGCTCTCAAAGTTCAAAACCGGGAAACGTAAGAACCCTGAAGGAAAAGAGAAAGGCAAACCTGAAAAGCCTCGAAGTAATCCAAAATCAGAAAAAAGAGAGAAGGTGCAAGGAACAAGCCAAAAGTCCCAAGTTCCAAGCTCACGAGCGAATTCATCACGAAGTAGCCAAACGACTTCAGGACAAAGAAAGCAAGTCCAGGAAAAGGTGCAAGTTGCAGCTTTGGTCACCCTTATAGCTCCACATATCCTAAACACTACTCCATCATCCCTTTGTCTTTCACTACACCCCATAGCCACGTTATAAGCTTAAAAGACTTCCGACTTAGTAGTTGTGTATCCAATCATGTGAAAGTAACAGGTTGAACGCGTAAATCTAACAAATGTCAAATTCAATGGTTGAGATGTGTTGACCAAAAGGAGGGCACGAGTGCAAACATCAAACACTTTGAGTGTAGGATAGAGGGCACCACATCAAAATAAACCTTGACCTTGTGAGGATGAGATTTGTTCTTGTGCAATTAATTAAAGAAAATACTGGGGGCAATCGATCGTTCCGTTCAATTGCCATGAAGCCCTGAAAACTCAGATCGCCCCAAGGAAAAACACTGGGGGCAATTGTTGGTCCCAACAATTGCAACGACAACACCGATGGAGGCCCAAAAACCCGAAACCCAAAGGTTTTAAAACCCTCTCATATCCACATGCCCGTCCTAAGCCCTACCTCCACATTCTCATATCCACAGGCCCGTCTTAAGCCCTACCTCCACATTCAAATATCCACAGGCCCATCCTAAGCCCTTCCCCCACATTCAAATATCCACAGGCTCGTCCTAAGCCCTTCCTCCACTTTCGAACATCCCCAGGCCCGTCCTAAGCCCTTCCTTCACATCTAAACACCCACAGGCCCGTCATGAACCCTACCATCTCTAGGTTTGCCATAAGCCTTAGTCCTTCTACATTCATCATGCACCTAACTCATTTTCACTTAGATCCTTCCTTAGGCTCGTCATAAGACCTAGAACTATCCTTAGGCTCGTCATAAGACCTAGATCCACCCGTAGGCTCGTCATAAGACCTAGAACCATCTTTAGGCTCGTCATAAGACCTAGAACCATCCTTAGGCTCATCATAAGACCTTGCATTACCTTTTAGTTTACCCACTCTCACCAAACACATTGCATTCATCTCATTCATATAGGCTCGTCATAAGACCTAGTTGCTTTATCCAGGCGCGTCACAAGACCTGGCGACAGAAAGTTGGCGAGGTGATGGCAATAAATCCTCCTTTTGTGATGTCAACTTATTTTTTGGATCAACGAATGGTGGGCAAAGGCAATAAATCCCCAGGGTTTTTACCAGGAGTTATCCCTGCACACCGGCTTGGGGGGCGATGGCAATAAGTCCACATTGGGTCCAGCCAGGAGCATTGGCACGGGTTTCGGTCCCCAGAAGCATCATCTGCATCATCAGCATCAGCATCATTAGCATCGTTAGCATTTCAGCATTCTTGCATTTGCATATAGTTTTCACATCCTAGGTAGTCAACGCCTTAGAATCGCTTGACATTGCATCGTTTCATTTATTACAGGTAGTCAGCGCCTTAGAATAGTTTAACATCGTTTCATGGAGTCAACACCTTAGAACCGATTGACATTATTTCATTCTCGTCACCTAGGCAGTCAGCGCCTTAGAATAGCTTGACACATTTTCACTTATAGGTAGTCAGCGCCTCCGAATAGCTGGACGTGGTCAATGCGGTTTCACACAACACGGAGAATCCTGTGGAATCTAAAATTTTGGGGCATCACTCAAGCATCAACCAGACTTTTCACATCCATTACAAAGTCCAGTTGACGGGGGGCAATCTGTTATACCCAAAATTTTGACCCCCCTAGTTAGGGTCTGCAAGGTTTTGGTGTTGTGAGGGGCATTTAATCGAGTAATGAGAGATTCTGGCTCGTTCGGCGCATTCCAGGGCATGAGGAGCAGTTTCGTCATCGTCAGGGGCGTTTTCGTGATTTTTAAGGCTCCCGAGACCTCCTATAGGCTTTCTCTCTCCTCCAAAAGATGCCCAACTCGCCTTGAAATGCTTTGATATTTTAACCCATGATAGAGGATGACATTCTAAGCATAATGGCGTTGGAATTTTGATTTTTCAAGTTTCCAATAATTTTCTAGCAATTTTTGACTGAATCTGACGAGAAATTCAATTAAAAAAAAAACAACATTTAAAAAAATCGATTCCACTTCAGAAAATTCATAATTTCCATCCATGACATGTGGTTAAAATTTCACAGCAAAATTCCTTTGGGAAGTCATTTAATTAAAATATCAAAAAAATCTTACTTTTACTAGATTTTCTTTATCTTTAAGAAAGTCTATATAAGGGGATAGGTTTTTTGATAAAATGAGAATCTCACAAGCTCAAGAACCCTAGGGAGTCACAAATCACAGCCTCCTCTCTCTCTCTCACGTTTTCCAACACCCGACCACCCGAATCATACCGAAAATTCCCCGAAATCACCATCTAAACTCGTTTTTCAATCCCCAAAGCACCAATAATCATCAAAACCCCACAAAAACACCACCAAAACATGAAGAACAGCAAGAACAACCAACAACCAGAAGCTTGGTTCGAAAGCCTTTCGGGTTTTCCATCAACAGAGCACTCGACGAATCCCGGTGTGAAGAATCATTGTGAATCTGAAGGTAAAACAGGTACAAATTCCACTTTCCTAATTCTCCACGACATTATCTGTCTTGCCTCAAAATTAGGGCTCAAACTAACTCTTTTTCGCTTCTGTATCGCTAATTGTTTTAGCTACTGCCTTGTTACTTGTTTCCTAAGTTTCGTATTAACTTTGATTTTAAATTGAGTTCTTTCAATTAATAACGTGTTTATAATCTTTCAGGCTACACACCCATAAAATTTGAGCTCAAAACACCTTCGGAAGCCATCAAAAACCCACTGCCCGTGGGTTGTCCGTGACCTCGGACTCATTGTCCGGGACCACGGACGGGTTGTCCGTGACCACGGACACCCACGGGCGGTGGCGGGATTTTATATTTTTCAAATTTTAGGGTTTCTGCAAATACATGTCCGGGCCCACGGACACCCTGTCCGTGGCCTCGGACCTTTCAAGTTTGCGTTTTTATTTTTGTTTTGTTTTCGAAATCATTTAATTCAATTGGGGTCCGTGGTCTCGGACATTAGGTTCGTGGCTATAGACGTAATAAAAATTTGACCTAATTCTGCCTCCGAAACCCTAGTTTAGGTAGCTTTTAATTTCACTTTAATTTTCCGTCAAAAAATGCTAAAAAACACAAAAAAAACAGAAGCTCGCGCACCTAGGTTAAAACGACTCGTAGTAAGCCGTAAATAAACCAAGTAGAGGAAAAACGACCTAGGAAGGGTAATGAAAGTAATTTGAACCCTAAATAAATCGAATACCAAGCCCCCGAACCCAAACTCTCCTTTCCTAATTTGATCTAGGTTAAAATTAGGTGGCGACTCATAATAGGTTACAGTGAGCTAGCTTAGGTTTTAATAATTACTGTTATATGACATAGTTATTAATCTTAGGTTATAAGTGGACCTAAAACCAGGTTAGATCCTAACCAACTTTAATCAACATAGGATAGGGTTTAAAATCGAGGCTCACAGCACCTACCAGTCCATAGTTCAGTTAAGTTACATTATCCAGCCCATCGTTTAGACGTAGCAACACTTAAACGTCCAATTAACCTTAAAATCGACTTTAAACTCACAGTTGCCTTTAAATCTCAATCAAACACCTCCTAAACTCGTAGGTATTTTTCCCCCATATTTTTGAGGTTTTTTAAGCAACCAAAAAGCACCATACCATCATATTTATACACCTAATTTAATGCCATAAGTTCCTTAAAGCATTTAAAGCACTAAAATGGGCATAAACTTAACTTAAGCTTGTGGCCATAATACAAGCCCTAAAATCAACTCCCAATGGAGATACAATAACCATAACACAGCACATACTCTCGGCCTTGTTAATTCCCAAGCTACCTAAGATTTATAAATTACATAAAACCACGTAAACTTATGTTAAGGTGACTTTAAGGTCCTTAAGTCCTTGGTAGACATAACCCATTATGTTAGTATGATTTTATGTCATAACATAGGTTATATTAGGCCATTTTACAATGTTCATTCATGGCCTCAATTGATACCCAACACCAAACAACTTTAAAACACTAAAACAAGTCTTAAGGTAGAACTTACCCTTTTTGCTCCTAGCGAGGTTTTAGCACTAGTATTTTCGACCCTATAAACATTTAAGGGTGTAGTTTATATTTTTGGACATATCTAAATCTTAAATGACAGATTAGAGCCCTAAAGTCTTAGAGCTACACTTACCCTTTCATTACAATAGATTTTTGAACTTTTCCTCTTGTTTTCCTTGTTCTCGGTGAAAATACTCCCAAGATGGGTTCCACTCCAATTCGGCCATGGTTAAGAAGATAAAAGAAATGAAGTTAGGGTCTTTAGACACCTAAACAAGACTAAGGAAAAGCCTAAGGCTTAAAGCACCAAAATTTGCATTGATGAAATACCCCAAACCTTAATATATTAATGAACTATCTAATTAGGATATACTAAGGCTAGAACGTGCCTTAGAAACATTAGAAGAAGTGTTAAACAACAATTTACATCAAAACATGCTTTAGGAACAATTAGAGCAAAAGGGGTTTTTAAGAGCACAAATAAATTAGGGAACTACCAGTAAGTTCCCAAGAGATTTCAAATGTGAAATACCTCTAAGATTAGTAATACGCATTAAGCGGAATTAGCGTTTAAACCAAAAACGCACCTTAGAGCACAAAAATGTGCTTTAAAGAAAAATGTGCTTTAAGCATGTATACATGGAACGAAAAGGCTAATGAGCCTAAATACCATAAAGAAATAAGGGAATAACAATTAAATGGTCATAGGAGCCATTGCGTATACACACAAATTAAGTATACAAAGTCCACAGTAAACAGGTACTAAACTAACGAAAGTCAAGAAGAAACCACTAAACGACTTGGTTTAAATTGGAATGAGCAACATGCTATTTCATGAAAAAAGTTTCTAAAGTTTGTAAATATATTAAGGACACATTTAAACTAGCCAAAACAAATTGCATAATCAATGTGAACCCGGAAGCACATAAAATGGTGTTTTAAGGCATTTTTGGCTATGTAACATACCTAACACATGGTATAAGTCCTTATGAACGAGATTAATACATCTAATATTACATAAATATAAGGAATAAGCAAAAAAACGGACCAAATGGTGCCTAATGCTGCCGACATGGGTGGTGACTCATAAAGGAGTTAAAATGGCATTTTTCTTACTATTTCACCAACCAAGATTTTCCAAGAGTGCCTTGTCACCTTGTCTCCTGATTAATTGATCAATCAGACACTTACCTATCATTATGAGAGCTCCCAAACTCGTAGCTCCTCCTCTCTTTGAAGAAACAACACAAAAACTTCATTGTTCTTAGATTAGTACCTTAAAGAACACCTTGCCTTGTAGAAATCGTAACTTTCTCATCCTAACTCCAAATAACAAGCTTGATAACTCGTTGGAATCCTCTTTCAAAGAGCTTTACAACCATAGCTCATGAGCCCCCATATTTTCAGGCAAAACCACGAAAAAGTGCCTTTGATTTTCGAGGTAAAACATTGCCTTCTTGGAAACTCTTCCTTCTTTGATTTTCATCAACGCCGAGTGCCTAGGGTTACTAACCCTCCTTATTCTTAATCTTATTCAATGATTTTAGAGCCAATTTCTCTAGCAAATTGCTGTCAAAATTTCTAAGGAAAACAAGCTTAATATTAAGCCAAAGGTTAATATACAAGGTAAATCCTACAACTACCTATTTCAAGGTTCTAATTGTTGATCTATATATTATCTAACATATTGTTCATCTTTTTTATTATTGCCGAAATTATAAGTGTGTTAGATTTAATTTTTGACACATTAAATGTTAATATTTTGTAAATCTTAAATTAGATTCATAATCCTTATGATATAAGCTACAATATAAGCTATCATAATATACAAGAAAAATTCATATACTATGTTTTTTATTATGGCCGAAAATTAAGGGGTTGTAATTAAGTTAGGAAAATTATCTAACTTAGTTAAATTAAAGGAATTAGAGTAATTAAGAGTAAAATGTAAAATTTAAGAAGTTTTGGTATCATATTGTGATTGCCGAAAATAAATGAGGTTAGTATAGAATTTTTGAGAGTTTAGATGATGAGAAAATAATTGTAGAATTAAGTTTACAATTTATAAAGAGTTTATAAGTATTATAAGGAATTTATAAGGTTTTTGGTATATTTAAGGTTAATAAAAGATGGTATTTATATACTATAACATTAGATAATAAAATCTGGTGGTTTGGAGATATTAAAAGTGATTTTTGATGTTCAAAAATCTGTAGGTAAATTAGCTGCGAAAATTACAAATTAATTGGAGTTTAATTGGTTAATAAATGAAAGAATAGACCACAAGGGTGAAATGGTAATTTTACTGGTCAAACTGGTCAAACATGGTCAATGACAGTTTATAAAATATTTAGATGAGTTAGAATAAAAAATTATAGCAAGAGATTAGGTAATAAAATGTTTAAGGAATAAAAAGTTAAGATAAATTAACTTTAGGGGTAAGATTGTAAGTTTTGGAAAGGTAGGGGGTTTGACCATAAAAGGCTTTGGGTATGTTTTGGTAATTGACCAAAAGTATTAAAAGAAATTAATTAAGAAATACTTTGGAAGAAATTAGAAATAAAAATAACAAGTTTAGAACTTATTGTGGCTAAAATAGAAATTAAAAGGAAACTATGGGTAAGGAATGTAAATAACACATTTTTATGTGTTTAGAAGGTTAAAGAAATTAAATAAAGAATTTAGAAACAAGTTGTAAAAGAAACAGAGTTAAGACGGGGTTAAACGAGACCTGTATATAACTTAAGGTATACGAGGGGTATACCCGTAATTTAATAAGTGAAGGTGAAATCAATACTTAAAGTATTTTAAAGAAAATACAAGTTATATTGGAAAAAAAGAAATAAATATGTATGATACGGAGTATCATACGGACATATACGAAAAATGTTGGTATACATGAATAATACTCGTATACGTGAATAGTATCCGTATACATGAATAGGAAATATGTAGACGCGAACAGTAAAATACGAGACGTATACGTGAACAGTAAAATACTAGGCCGTATAAATGAATAGTAGAATACGAGACCGTATAAATGACTAGTGAAATACGGATGAATAGTGAAAAATATGAAAACCTAATACAAGGTCCGTATAAGTCTAAAGTTGCTAATTGTGCAACTAAATAACTGCTAACGATGTTAGTATGTTAATGAATTAGAATTGAGCTTGAAAACGCTCCTAAATGAACGAACCCGTTTAACGGTATACTATTATACTTGGGTTAACCTAGGAAGAGGTTTAAGTTGTAAAGAGAACCAAATTAGTTCTAAGACACAGGATACTAATACTAGTTCTGGTTACAGATCTAGATAGTCGGAGGCGTTTGACGGATTTGGCGAACGTGGTATTAAGAGCTGGCAAATCTCCGGTGTACGGTATGGGATTCTTGTAGCTTGCTTGCTAATGGGGTCTACCTCGGTTTGTGTGCTATGTGTTATTGTGATACGACCAAACAAGATTAAGCATGAAACCGATTTACTGTATTGTTATTGTGTGTCCATTGCACACTAACACGACTTGATTCAAAGCTTGTTCATTAACTATGTTTAGTAACAATTGTATAAGGTTATAAATACTCCCCATTGTTAGTTGGTTAATACCGAGGGAGGTTTAACTAACAAATTGTCAATGAGACTTCAACTAACTGGAACTTGGGGGGAGAGGAATCCGGGACTGACTCCGGTCATGCATGTTTAGGTTAAGAGGTTGGCATCTGTATCAGATCCGTCTTCCGCATATGGCTCGTCTACGACTTGTCGCCTAGGGTCGACAAACAGACCCGACCATCTCGAGTGAACAGTTCGAGGTAGGAGGCAAATTCAGGAGGCGCGAGAGGGTCTAGCCTACATCCCTCATAACTTAAGAATTAATATTTATTATCTTAATGGTTCTAATAACTCATTGGCTAGGGTTACCTTGACCCGACAAAAATAAACAATTCAGTTAGAGAACAACCAGTTCATTTAAGTGAACGGTTGACACTTATAAGGTATGGTCAAACACGAGAACTAAGCAATTCTCAGGCCTCAGGAGTTAGGAATCTAACTTACTCATTAATGAGCGTCCATTACGACGTTCGAGTTAATGGAGATGTGAATGTTGCACATGGGTGTGTTGTTTGTTATCGTACTTCTTATTATTATCTGTATGAATAATCAACTGCATGTATACGACAAAGTAGTCGTGTGTAGCCCTTTAGCTTGTGGGTTGCACGTCTTCTGTACCAGCAATGTGCTGAGCCCCTTGGGGCCTATGATTTAAACTTTGCAGGCAGGTGTCAGACGAGGACTCAACCTGAGAGTAGGAGCGGGTAGAGTACTTCGGGTTACTTTTACATTTATTACACGAGTTGTGCATGTACACTCGTTTAGTAAATGGATGAGATGTTAGTATGATGTATTAGGATATGAGATACTCGGTATAAGTTGTGGTTTATGAATTGTATTGTATAGATGCTCGAGTAATTATCCTGTTAGTCAGACTGTGACTTGTAAGAGAATAGGCCTAGTTGGTCACATGGGTGACTAACGGCGGTAACACCAATTTAGTAGAACTTTTCCGCTGCGTTGTTAATGAACGAGATGGACTTAGGGCGACGATCACTGCATTTGGAGATGGGGTGTTACAAAAAGTGGTATCAAAGCGTAGTTACGCTCTGATGACTGGAAATTACCGAGCTTAGGAGTTACCGAGTTAGGAACTTTAGACTTTGGGATAATGGTTGAGTATTAGTGCGTGAGGTGCGTTAGTTAGGATTCCCGATGTGTATCGGATATCTATAATACCTGACCCGCCCTCCGCGCCCCTGGTTCTAAGATACCAGAAATGAACGCTAGAGAGATGACAAGCGTTCTCTTACTCGGGAAAACCCGATCTGGCAATTACTTAGCATTATGCAATACGAGAAGCACCTCGTTATGCAATAGTCTTTCAAGACTTGAAGGTCCTAATTGGAGCGCAACGTTGAAACAGGCGCTACCAACAGAATCCTACCAATGAGAGAATAATAATTACCGGTAACTTGGGTCGACATGCTACGTAGTCGATATAACCCCGCCATACCAGTAAGAAGGAAAGTACTACAAGTGCAATGAGAGGACAAGAGAAGCGACAGAAACATCGGACAATAGTCCAAGGGAGCAATAACAATGGGATAATACCGTGCAAGAGCATAGGGACTACCTAAAAGTCAATTATGAAGCGGGTAACTTCGAACCTACAAAAAAAAGGGGGTTGCAAAAGACCTAACTGCAATAGCCCAGATGACTACGAATGCATATAGAAGTCATACTCCAAGATAGGACTACAACGTAGTGCCTAAGGAGAGTCAATACTCGATAACCACGATGAAGGTGTGGAAACGAGAGTGAGAACCATGGCTAAAGTGAAAGAAAAAGGGGTCCCCTTAGGAAGAGGAATACCCTGATAGGTAACTATACTAACAAAAGCAGACATGAAGCTGCCCAGATAATCAATTAACCAAAGCCAAAAAGGGCAAAGAAGGAGTCCCATGGACTACCACCTACATGGAGTTCAGAAGAATATGCCATTACCGATGTACATAGTACCGATAGCCCATCTTGCATGGCGCACTTGCCTTGGCAAGTGCTGCTGCAATGAAGCTATACAGGAAGCCGTGAAGACCAAATGGTAAAAACCACGGATATAATACATATTAACACCAGATTACAATTCCATAAGACTGAAGAGCAAAATATTGGGAGGGCCTGACAGCCTGACCATGACAACTAAATCAATACACCAGTCAGCAGGGAGCTGGACTTGGTCAGGAAACTAAGCGACATGAGCATCAACCACAGACAACCGACACTACAGGTAAGAACATCAACCCAAAACCAAGCCTAACCTTGAATGGAAGAACCGTAAAGATTACTCAACAATGTGAGAAGACCAGATATAAGTAATATCCTACAAGGAAGGTATTACGACATACAATGAAGATGGATGACATAAAAACTTTCAATAAAAATGGGATGAACTCCCAGAATAGTACCATTAACAGCGCTCTTCATTGAGGATGTTGATAAACCCCAGAAACAGAATCAGAGAAAACAAATTTAAGCAATGACCTACCTAGGATCAAAGACGTGCAATCACGAAAGAGAGAACCTCAAAGGGACTACACCATAGAGTTGGTATACATGAGCAGAAAAAGGACCCATAAAACGATGGTTAGTATTGCTTGCCTAACTCATTAACACCCAAGTATGATTAGTCATTAACGGGGGGCGTAGTCAACGAAAGTGGAACAAAGTATTGACATGGCAGCACATGATAGCTAGGATAAATAACCGACTTAGACACCGGAAGGCAGATGCCTAATGAAAACGAATCCTTAATTGCTAAAAGACACAAATCTATGAGAGTGAAGGTATTGTCACAAACACTGATTAACATCGGATTACCTAAGCGAACTTCCACGGCAGGAAGAGAGATACAACAACTTATTGTGAAACCCAATTGTACATCCAATGATGTGACCCAACATTGACAGAGTTCAGAGAACAAGAGAATTACGTGGATAACCTACAGGTGATTAAGAATACAACAGTGAACCGAACATTGGCTATCACTTGAGACTAATCAAGCATTAAGGGCCTATGAGCCAAGGATGTTAAATACATCAGAGCTCGAGGCGCAAGAAAGCATAAAAAGGCTTATCTAGGCCATGAATGAACTATAATTCGTACATACGAGTGGTTATGAAAACCTATACTAAATTGAGGAGGAATTGCCAGAAAAGGGCACCAATGAGAATAGAGAGATGATACAATGACGAAGGTGGAGAACGAACCACTCCTTTTAGGGTGGGGATACCACTCTTTGTTGTGAGGCCTTGAGTGGGAATAAACCCCTCGAAATGGGCTTTCACTTATTAGTGTAGGATCGGGTGGCTGACTCAAACCAACTCAAGGTGTGAGTCTAAGAGTTGGTTTGACTCAATCGGTCTTTGAAAGTAAGAAACACTCTGTGATATAGAGGCACTCAATCGAACTTCGTATGTGAGAACACTTGAGACGTAGAAACACTTAGTCGAACTAAGTGCGCGGAAGCAGTTGCTCAAGGTAGTAAAGTAAGATAGACTTAGCGAAGCTAAATGGATTAACACTCGAAAGGTGGAGGACTCTGTCGAACTCAGCAGGATACACAATATAAGTTATTTTATTTCCTGGTCAAAACAAAACAACTTATAATGCCCACTCAGTAGATGAGATCTACTTCGTGGTTTTCACTCACTCACCCAATACAATCTCTGATCAGCTCAATGATAAGTGTAGTGAAAACTAGGTCCTACCTAGAAAGACTCTATCGATATGCACAAACGAATCTAGTACTTCTCTCTCTCTTTTCTCTCTCTAAAATAGGCAAAGCTTTCTCTAAACAAATGCTCTGAATGATTCTCTTTGGAAAGCTGCAATAAGAAACGAAATGACAACTCTCTTATATAGTGGAGCCGTTGAGGGAGTCTGCTTCCGAAATTTCTGCCATCTGAACGTTGTAGTTGCTTAAAATCCGGTCCTAACTTCTTTATGAACGTTGCTAAGCCTTGGCCCTTAATTTTCGGACAATTACCAATCCATTGGACGACTTGGCAACGTTCAATTATGACTTTCACGTCTGATGTAGTAGACTGACTCTGTCAGTTCCGAAATTTCAGGAACCAATGACTCTTTCCTTGAATTTCGGAAGCTGGAGCCATATTTCGGAAGCTGAAGCCAAGTCTTCTGATTAGTGCCATGTTGAGAGAATTTTGGTCCAAGTCTGAACGTTGATGACCGTTGTAAGTCAATGTAGTTGCTGTACTTGCTCCTTAATTTTCGCAACTGACCGACAGACTCCTCGAATTACCAGAAAGTCAAGGCTTTGGATTTTGCTCACATTTTGCATGAATTTCGGCCCAAGGATGATAGTTGATGACTATTATGGTTTAGTGGACGTTGCTCCTTGAATTTCATACTGATTGATGAATTCACATAGACGGACCCTCTCGCTCTTTCGGTAAGGACAGAGACTCATTCGATCTTTCAAGGTTGACGGACTCTGTCTTGTTTTGAGAAGTGTGATTGACTCGTTTGATCTGGTTGACTATCTCAGCAACACCTTCATACTCCAACAGTTTCCCCCTTGTTGCTGATGATAGCAAAACTCTTTTTGTGAATCCCGAATGAGTCAATCTGCAAAACAAGACAAGAGCAAAAAAAGAATTTTGGGGAACCGACCCTGTCCAAGTTCCCCCTTAATCACAGCATAGATTGAGTAACTCTGTTAGAGTTCCCCCTGAATCGATGAGCACAATTTGGCTACTAAGAGAGATTGAAAAGGGAATATATGACTAAGTTAAGAAAACTGCAACCAACATGATCTAGTACCAACAGAGTAAAAACGAAACAGAATATCCAAACTTCACCTAAGACCTAGTCATAGAGACAGAGTCAATCCAGAACATAGCCAGAGTGACTCGTTCGTGAGAGACGGGATTCACTACTTCCCCTTTTTGCTGTCATCAGTAAGGGAAGTTTGCAACAGAGTCTAAGTCAATCCGTACATTAAAAAACAAATAGACTGTATCCATAACGCAAACATACTCATGGACGACAAGGGGCAAGAAGTATTGTCATATTCCACAAAACCTTTCATTGCCACATACTCATAACTTGTAATGATCCCTGTTGCATTGCATTGTATTTTTGAAGACTTTATAGCTCTATATTTGCAATGCATAGATATTTAACAAGTTTGAGCACACAGGGACTGTCTCCATCCCCCAGACTTTTCTCTCCACCCATGTAACAGCTTTGGGCCAACTTTCCCAGGTTTCGCATCCTTAGGAAGTTAGGTGATAAAGCACCCTTAAAGGCTTAATAACCGAGTGGACGAGGTCCGTTTTGGTTCAGGAGAAACAAGTTAGCGGAGTACCTTGCCTTTGTCCTCTCCCTTCTTCTTCTTTTTTTTTTTAAATGAAAATCACTAAGGGATACAAAGAACAGACACAGTCTATCGATATGAGAACACGGATTGACTCAAACAGTATGCAAACAACACCTACTAATTATTACAACCAAGGGATAAGAGAGATTACCGTCTTCCATTGATTGAGTCATTCCGAGTGCTGAACGGAGTGCCTCGAATCAGGTGGTAGGAAGAGGCTTGGCAAAGATATCTGCTAGCTGATCCTCTATTGGAACAAAGTCAAGTTGAATTACCTTTTTCTCAACACAGTCCTTCAAGAAATGGAAACGTATTTCAATGTGTTTGGTTCTTCAATGTTTCCAGAGATTTTAAATGCACAATTATTATCACAGAAAATACCAATTTGATCTCAGCAAAATTTTGCTTTGTAGAGGACCAAGAGTCTAAGCATAGACAAAGGAATTTTGCATTGCTAGATGTACTCTTTCGATCATGGAGAGAATCTATCCAGTCAAAATCACTAAAACCAGATAAAGTAATATAGGGGAACGAAGGTACCATAGATGAAGTTGACTGGTTCCTTTTAAGTATCGAAAGATTCGCTTGACCACCTTGAGATAAGACTGATTGGGTGCTGCTTGAAAGCGAGCACATAGACAGACTTGGTCGTCCGAATTGATGGCATTTAGACATTTCTTGTACATATTACCTTCTTTACGTCCTGTGGCTCTAGAGATCCTGTACGTTCATCAAAAACTTTGCAAACGACATATGAGAGAAGTACTAAATTGAATCTTTCACAAATTTGAAAAATGCTTAACAGACTAGGTTGAAGTCCAGTGACCAGATGGACTCCATCTACCTTAAACTTGGAGGGGTTACCTATGGTGCCAACTCCCACGATTTCACCTTGGTTGTTGTTTCCAAAGGTGACCTTACCTCCTTTGTAGGATGAAAGCGAGCTGAATTTGTCGGGATTTCCAGTTGTGGAGCACCCTCTGTCCAAGTACACATAGTCCATCTCCACGCTCGCTTCCACCTGCAAAAAAAATCACTTGGTACTTTTGGGAACCCAAATATACTTGGGTCCCCTTTTTGAACCAGATTTTTTCAGCTTTTCTCGTGCCTCAAGGATAAGATTGAGTCGCTTGATATTAAATGACACATCCTTGTGAAGCTTTTCACAGGCACTATCTCTATGTCCAAGACTCCCGCAATAACCACAAATCTTAGTGGGAGGAAGATTGACGTATTTTTGTTGTCCTTTCCACCAAGAATCAAAATTTTCTTTTTGTTGTTGGCGCTTGGGTTTGTTGTGGATTTGGACATATTTTTAGGGATATCGAATTTACCTTTATGCCACTTGGGCTTCGATTGAGTGGATCCAACTCCAGATCGTATATTGACTATCTCTTGGGAGAGTTTTTCAACTTCCTTTGAAGATTATCACGATCTTGACTAACTTCCTTGATCTTGGAGTTGGCCCACTCGGGCAATTCTGATGGAGTGACCTGCTTGATGAAATTGACTGGTTTGAGAGAGAGTGCATGTTCCTTTTCTTTCAATTTTCTAGAGAGTTGCTCAACAGAAGAGGTTAGAGAGATAACTTGAGATTCTGAACTATTTAGCTCATTCTGCAAAGAACAACACTTGTCAGCGAAAACAATGAGGTCATGTTTGAGAGAGTCAATCTGAGTGAGTGACTCTTCCTGTTCCCTTTGGTTGGATTCAGTAAGACTCTTGGTTTTGTCGAGCTCCTTTTTAAGGGAGTCAACACGACGCCGAGAGTCTCGCAAATCCAATCTAAGTGAGCAGGAAATAGTCTTATGTTCCTCAGCTTCATCTCTCAAAGCATACATAAGACTTTTTGAGATCTCAAGTTCCTCACTTAACTCGGAGATTTTTCTGTTAAGATCAACTTTAAGAGAGTTAGTTTCAGAAGTCATTTTAGCAATTAAAGTCAAAAAACCTATAGGAGTTATACGATAAAGGTCTGTTTCAAGATGGGAACGAGTTACCTCATTGTCGGGGATCATGGACTCCGTCGTATCATGTGCCATGAGACATACCAAGCCGCTGGACTCTGTCTGGATCGTCAGAGTCTGAATCACCCCAACCGACAACTGCCATAGCTCGTTGATTGATTGTCTGCCTAAGCCTGGCTCTGATACCACATGTAGGATCAGGTGGCTGACTCAAACCAACTCAAGGTGTGAGTCTAAGAGTTGGTTTGACTCAATCGGTCTTTGAAAGTAAGAAACACTCTGTGATGTAGAGGCACTCAATCGAACTTCGTATGTGAGAACACTTGAGACGTAGAAACACTTAGTCGAACTAAGTGCGCGGAAGCAGTTGCTCAAGGTAGTAAAGTAAGATAGACTTAGCGGAGCTAAATGGATTAACACTCGAAAGGTGGAGGACTCTGTCGAACTCAGCAGGATACACAATATAAGTTATTTTATTTCCTGGTCAAAACAAAACAACTTATAATGCCCACTCAGTAGATGAGATCTACTTCGTGGTTTTCACTCACTCACCCAATACAATCTCTGATCAGCTCAATGATAAGTGTAGTGAAAACTAGGTCCTACCTAGAAAGACTCTATCGATGTGCACAAACGAATCTAGTACTTCTCTCTCTCTTTTTCTCTCTCTAAAATAGGCAAAGCTTTCTCTAAACAAATGCTCTGAATGATTCTCTTTGGAAAGCTACAATGAGAAACGAAATGACAACTCTCTTATATAGTGGAGCCGGTGAGGGAGTCTGCTTCCGAAATTTCTGCCATCTGAACGTTGTAGTTGCTTAAAATCGGTCCTAACTTCTTTATGAACGTTGCTAAGCCTTGGCCCTTAATTTTCGGACAATTACCAATCCATTGGACGACTTGGCAACGTTCAATTATGACTTTCACGTCTGATGTAGTAGACTGACTCTGTCAGTTCCGAAATTTCAGGAACCAATGACTCTTTCCTTGAATTTCGGAAGCTGGAGCCATATTTCGGAAGCTGAAGCCAAGTCTTCTGATTAGTGCCATGTTGAGAGAATTTTGGTCCAAGTCTGAACGTTGATGACCGTTGTAAGTCATTGTAGTTGCTGTACTTGCTCCTTAATTTTCGTAACTGACCGACAGACTCCTCGAATTATCAGAAAGTCAAGGCTTTGGATTTTGCTCACATTTTGCATGAATTTCGGCGAAGGATGATAGTTGATGACTATTATGGTTTAGTGGACGTTGCTCCTTGAATTTCATAACTGATTGATGAATTCACATAGATGGACCCTCTCGCTCTTTCGGTAAGGACAGAGACTCATTCGATCTTTCAAGGTTGACGGACTCTGTCTTGTTTTGAGAAGTGTGATTGACTCGTTTGATCTGGTTGACTATCTCAGCAACACCTTTATACTCCAACAATTAGAGATAGAATACAACCTACAAATGAACCTGAAATTTGAAGCAATTATCTTCGAGCTGAATGATAACAATCTTACAGTATGATGCAACAACCGCCTTACATTAAACCTGGGGAACTCCCAGTGTGTTTACACCATAAAGGGGATTGAATATAAGACGAGTCATTGAAGTAAAACGACCAAAGAATCACGCCATCAATGGGCAATATGAGAAAGCTAAAGCTACTTCGGTAGTGGAGGCCATGAGAATAATACCTGTCAGGTAGATTAAGTTACAGTGCGCAGCAAACAACCACTATATATAAGCCATCAAATATTGACACGAAAGCAATCAGATTTATGAATTAAAAACCGATGTAAGTAAGGTGAGGAAATGGGAGATAGACTGTGCAGTAACGCCAGTAGCCTGGACCATGTGATGAAAGATTTCACAGGAAGCACACTGTCCATTCCGTAAGGGACTGGAAGTGCATTCCTAGTGAATCGACATGAGAAATAAGATAAGAGGCTCTAAGGAAAGAGACCTCAAAATTACTAAGGGATCGAGTCCGTATTAAATACAGAAGGTATAATGTAGTTATGAACCCAGTAGGTGGACTTGATTAATTTCAAGAAGAACGACATGTGCGTTATCATGGAATGATGAAAGAGGAGATCGACAACTGAATACTTCACAAATTAGCTGTAACTAAGCGTGTGACGAACACTACGAGTATACTTAAACGAGATGTGGGACGACCGCACTCCAAAGGAGCTTGTGGGCCTGATGGACATATTTATAAGTTAGTCGAGTAAGTAGTAGTGTACCAGTAAGGTACCCCATATATGTAAACGAGTAGTGTAAGGAATACGAGAAGTAGTCGACTTCGTACGACGGTCAGTGACGCAAATCCAGACCAGAGCAGCTAGTTACCGTCGACAATTGAGGAGGAAGAACTCAATTAAACCAATGAGATTAAAAGAGTCAGAGAACTCATTCCAGGAGGAAACAATTAAGAGTTATGAAGTGCGAGAAGCACTGATTAGTAAGTATGAATAGTTTATATGTCTCAAGATTTTGAGGATACTGTGAAGAGCAATAAGCACTAAACAGTAAGTCTAGATTACACAGGAATCTCATACTGAGGGTCAGTTAGTAGGAAACAATTCAGACGCTGAAAGGCGTAATAAGAGCATGAACATCAGATCTCCAGAGAACTGGATAGACAAGCTATAACTCATAGAGACCGTGTATAGACAAAGATACCACGTGTCCATTAAGAGACCTTTATTCCTAAGTTATAAGGATACAAAGGAGCTGTAAAACATATTGAAGAGGATAGAAAGGGCAAACTAAGCCCAAGACTATCAGAGTCGCGCAGCAGAAGCTAGTGGACCGTATCTTAAAGGTTTGATATACCTAACAAAAGAGAAGAAGGAAGGATGTGTCTCACATCTTCCAGTCGAATAAAATATATGACTTATCTACCAAATACTTTGGAGCCTTAGAGACTACACTGGAACACAGTTGCAAGATTGGTATGAACACCAATAAGAATCCTTGATATAGAGACTAAGCCATTACCATGGTAAAGACCCTCTGACCCAATCAAATGTGAGATAGACTACATGGAAGCTAGAATGCTCCATGACACCTAAACATCTTAAACCTATGTTCAAGGATGATATAATGTTGATTACGTGGGCGTAATCCGTTTTAAGGGGGTAGAGTGCACAATCGCTTAGCGTATGTTTCACGTATTGAGTACGTAAACTACAGTGTGCATAGCATAATACAATTAGTTGTGATGTTTGATACGTATGTTATATAAACACATGTATTCATTCTTATGTTGTTGTGGTTATTACGCACAATTAGATGCGAATGCTAGATGTGTTAGAGGCTTATCTCGTTAACTTCGGTGCGAGAATTCAGGAAAAGAGGAGTAGAAACTCTAGGGGAATTAAAATCCCTATGATATGTATTGATATGAGACCAAATATGATAATGTTATGAGGTATGAATCGGTATGAGACCAATGTAGAACCTGGTAGGAATTAAACTCTCTAAGTAATTGCTGAGAGGTGAATTAAGAATGACTGATGGATTGAGGTCCATTATTTGGAGATGTATTGATTTATGTTTATGACTAGAAGGACTAAAAGATATAAAATGCTACATGAATAATTATTTGGTTGTTTGAAGTTGACGTGGGAGGTAGAACTTGATCTTGGCCAGATCAAGGAAAACTAAACACAAATTGGGGTGACAGGATAGTTCAACACTGATGCTGATCACATCAGGGTCGGATGATTCCTGAAACTCCGTACAAGTGGTCACAATTAACCACGTTAAGAGTAGATGCAGTAGCATTAAGTGGAATTGGAGTTGACATGTATTTTCTTTACTAAGTCTCACTCATGGAACCGGGGACGTATGTGCCCTTGTCTTCGGACCGGTTACATGAGGAGTATGTAGCAAAGAATACACAAAGAGTATTTCGATTACTAAAACATACAAAAGATATGTTGTGTGGTAAGTGTGGAAAATATAATATATATATATACATGGCAGACCTTATGATTCAGAATGCCTATACAGATATTGAGTGATCTATATGATCTTTTAGCGTGAAGTTACCTTTGTGTTCTAAGAGATATAGATACATAGGAACTTTGGGGACAAAGTTCTTTTAAGGGGGGTAGATTGAAATACCCCAAACCTTAATATATTAATGAACTATCTAATTAGGATATACTAAGGCTAGAACGTGCCTTAGAAACATTAGAAGAAGTGTTAAACAACAATTTACACCAAAACATGCTTTAGGAACAATTAAAGCAAAAGGGGTTTTAAAGAGCACAAATAAATTATGGAACTACCAATAAGTTCCCAAGAGATTTAAAATGTGAAATACCTCTAAGATTAGTAATACACATTAAGCGTAATTAGCGTTTAAACCGAAAACGCACCTTAGAGCACAAAAATGTGCTTTAAAGAAAAATGTGCATTAAGCATGTATACATGGAACGAAATAGCTAATGAGCCTAAATACCAAAAATAAATAAGGGAACAACAATTAAATGGTCATAGGAGCCATTGCGTATACTCACAAATTAAGTATACAAAGTCCACAGTAAACAGGTACTAAATTGACGAAAGTCAAGAAGAAACCACTAAACGACTTGGTTTAAATTGGAATGAGCAACATGATATTTCATGAACAAAGTTTATAAAGGTTTTAAATATATTAAGGACACATTTAAACTAGCCAAAACAAATTGCATAATCAATGTGAACCCGGAAGCACATAAAATGGTGTTTTAAGGCATTTTTGGCTATGTAAAGGAGTTAAAATGGCATTTTTCTTACTATTTCACTAACCAAGATTTCCCAAGAGTGCCTTGTCACTGTGTCTCCTGATTAATTGATCAATCAGACACTTACCTATCATTATGAGAGCTCCCAAACTCGTAGCTCCTTCTCTCTTTGAAGAAACAACACAAAAACTTCATTGTTCGTAGATTAGTACCTTAAAGAACATCTTGCCTTGTAGAAATCATAACTTTCTCATCCTAACTCCAAATAACAAGCTTGATAGCTCTTTGGAATCCTCTTTCAAATAGCTTTACAACCATAGCTCATGAGCCCCCAGATTCTCAGGAAAAAAACACGAAGAAGTGCCTTTGAATTTCGAGGTAAAACATTGCCTTCTTTGAAACTCTTCCTTCTTTGATTTTCATCAAGGCCGAGTGCCTAGGGTTACTAACCCTCCTTATTCTTAATCTTATTGAAATACCCCGTAATTAAAAATAGTGATTAACTAGGCTAATGAATAATTTAGAGGCTTAATTAAGTATAAATAATCGTAAGGGAACAAATCCCGAAGAAAACGGATCCTTAAAATGGATTAAAACCACTAACGAACCTTAAAGCGTGTTTTTTGAGGTAACCGGGAAAACGTGTCTTTAAGTGGGTCAAATAGACTCGTAATAATTTTGGTCAACTAAATAATCATTAATGAATATTAGTGAGGCTTTAGAGCCAATAAAAATCAAGAAACCGAGGAATTAGTAAAAACTGTCAAAAACGGGAAGTTGTGGGGTAGAAATGTAAATAACACAAACTTATGTGTCCAACATTGTAAATAAAATTTTAAAACCCACAAGTGGGCTGTGTGTGGTCCGATTTTTGAGGCCCTCAACTCCCTCACACTCTCCTCTTATTAGCTAAAGACAAAAGCAATTAAAAACACTAAAGTAACTACACTACCTCACTTTTACTCTCTCTTCTACCCCATTCTCCTCTCTCACGCATGCAACCCTCCTCCCTCACTCTCTTTTCTTTCTTCTTCTACCTCCAGCCGATTTCCATGGAGAAAAGAGAAGCCACACAAAAATACTAACTTCTCTCATCTTGTAACCCCCTTTAATCTCTTCCAAAAATTATAAAAAGTGTACCATTGGAATCCTCTCACCAAGAGCTACATTTCCATCTTTCCAAAATTTGAAAACCTACAATTTCGTTTTTATGGGTATGTCCCATTTGGAGCTTCAACACCACCATTAGAAGGCCCTCCTTCTCCTTGTTCTTTGGGTAAAAATATTCTCAAAACTTCATTGTTTTTCCTAGCCTTAAGGGCAAAACGAATTTTAGACTAAACCTTGTTTGGCCTCTTGTATCCTAGCCGATTTTGGCATCTTGGTGGGTTGGAAATCTTGTTCTTGAGCCACTCCAAGCTTCATTTACACCTTTGTAAGGTAATGAACTTCTAAACCATAGAATGTGTATTAGAACTAGTAATAATGTTAAGGATAGTTTTGAGTATTGAAAGGTGTATGTATATGGTTGTAGAGTAGAGAATTTGAGTTATCAAAACCGGTGGAGAAAGAGAGGAAGGAAGAAGCAAGAAGAGAAAGAAACTAGAAGAAGAAAACAAGGTAATTAAGCTCATCTTTGTATAGCTTGGTAAATGAGTATGTAACAGATTTTTGGAAGTAAAATATGTATTGTAAAAATGGTAATGCAGTAGTAGTATAATGTGTAAGGGAATGCAAGTGTTTTGAACCTTGGAAAACAATTTAAAAACTGTTACAAACAGATTGGGAATGAGAAGTAGTGTGCAGGAAATTTTAGTAGTGTTTAGTGTTTGGGAATGGTGTATGGAAGCTTGTATATTGATGTCTATTGAAACAGGTGAAATAGGTGTTGAATTGTGAACTAGAATATGTGGTGAGAGTATAATAATATAGGGGAGACTATGGCAAAATTTACATAGGAATAGAACACTTAGTGAATTAGAAACTAGGTGAAAAACTTATGTTGTAACAGATTTTGATTGAGTTAGTTTGGTGGGTAGGTTATGAGAGGTGAGTAATGCATTAGGAGTGTTAGAAATGACATTAAAAGAGGGAGTTATAGTTGGGGAGAGTTAGAAGAGAAATCTGTAGCAAAATGCAACTAGAGAAGAAACTAATGTGTGTGTTGTATGAAACTTGGAAAATTATGTGAGTGAATGAGTATAGAAATGTGTAAAGAGTTAATGAATGAATTAAGGTGTATTAGGAGGTTTAATTAGTGTTAAAACATGTGGGATTAAGTGTAGAACAATGGGAAGTAATGGGTAAGATGAGGGACGAAAACAGAAATTAAAATGCAAATACTGGGGCGGACCGAACTTGCGACCGGACTTGCAAGTTTGGTCGAGCCCAGATTTACAAGACGGGAAAGCTTCTGGAATCGACCGGACTTGCAAGTTCGGTCGAGCCAGAAAATTCACCGATGAAACCTTCTGGAATGGACCGAACTTGCGACCGGACATGCAAGTTCGGTCGGCCAGAAAAATTCCCTATGCAAGCTACTGGAATGGACCGAACTTGCGACCGGACTTGCAAGTTCGGTCGGCCAGAAAAATTCCCGTAATGCAAGCTACTGGAATGGACCGAACTTGCGACCGGACTTGCAAGTTTGGTCGGCCAGAAAAATTCCCGTAATGCAAGCTACTGGAATGGACCGAACTTGCGACCGGACTTGCAAGTTCGGCCGGCCAGAAAAATTCGGTATGTGAGCTCTGGAATGGACCGGACTTGCAAGGTCGGTCGCAAGTCCGGTCCGGTCAAAAAAAAAAATTTAAATTAAATAGTATATATATATATATATATATATATATGTATATATGTACATGTATGTAGCATGCCATATTGAGTAAGAAAGTAAAACTTAAGTAATGAAAAATAAGTAAGTGAAGTGTAAGTGTAAGAAGTATAAGGACATAGTAAGTAGGAGTTAAGTTGATGATAGGTATATTAATCATTCAATTGTATGTACATAATAGGACTTGATTTGTGACACCGAAGGACGTTTGGAATCACGTACAACGGTGAACGGTATGGATTCCTAATGCCCCGTATGCTATCTGGGTTACTCTGATTTGTGTGTTGTGTGCTAATTGATCACCAAATAAGATAAATGCACGAATCGGAGTTATCATGTTTACTTGTGAATATGTAGTGATTGTATGTGGTTGTATATTGTCTTCAAATTTAGTTTGTATAATTCATGAAATGTATGGATGAATATGAAGGCTTGTATGAATGTCGTAATGTACCGTGACCGTTTATTATTGTGTTTGGGCTTCTAACTTATTCCTAACAAGCTAACCAATCTAACTTAAATTGGTAATTAAATTGGAATGAGTAGAAGTCCGATATAGTTTCGGCCACGCGTTAGGATGCGGAGTCACGAGAGGTGGCTCCAATTCCTGACTCTTAAACTGGTCCCGGCCCAAATCCCTTAAGTGGGTAGCATCCCGGATTGGTGAGTCAAGTAAATCCCGGAGTGGGACGGCGTAGTCCCCAGGGCCGGAGGTCCCGACGACTTAACTTGAGTATAAGTAAGTAAGTAAGAATGAGTAAGTAAAGTAAATGAAAGTAAGTAAGTGTAAGTGAGAAAAAGTAAGTGATGAGTAAAAGAGTAAAAGCATTCCGATTAACCCGGATGCATAATTTGGCTAACCTTGTGAAGGTAAGTATTGTGAGCATTATTGTATTGTTGCCTTGGAATGAATAATGTATTGTGAATGAATGTATGTTGTATGCAAGCATGTATGTATGAAATAAATGAACGGCATGTTTAGTGGACGTCAAATAGTCGGCGTGCCCTAGCTAGCACGCGGTATATGCGGAGTTTATACGTAGCGTTTGCTGAGCCCCTTGGGGCACCATTTTTACTACACGCAGGTACTCGCGAAGGATGAAGACTAGGAGAGTTGAAGTTTAATTTCCTTGTCTTTCTTTTGGATTGTAAACAATGAATTTATGATTGATGTACTGAGTAGTACATGGCTATAGCTTTTGATTAGCCGGTGTACCATGGGGTACACCTTTTTTTGGATTTTGATAGAATGGGAATTGGTATAGATGAGTAGCTGGTAGAAACTCATTCTTTTGGAACTTAGAAATGATGTAATTGAATACACTTAAATACTCGGTGATCCAGGATGTAAGTATTTGGCATATGATATTTGGTAAGTAATCTTGTAGCTCGGTACACTATGTGCATCAGACCGTGTCTGTAAGTAAGGTAAGCCTAGCTAGCCGTATGGGCGGTTAGCGGCGTTGTACCACCCGCCGTAGTAAGTAGTAATGTTTCCGCTGCGAACTCGTAAGATTACCAGGACGATTAGACGGTAAGCATAGGATTAGCGGTTGGGGTGTTACAAAAAGTGGTATCAGAGCGTAGTTACGCTCTGATGTCCTTAGTACCGAGCATAGGGGATTACCGAGTTAGGATTTCAACCGTCTTAAGACGGATACTTAGAAACCTAACTAGGAACTACCGTATTAATAACGGATACCCTTGACGTTCTTAGGAACGATACTTTGCTTAAATTCCAAGACCTTTGAGTCATATCTTGCGGAGCCTTACGTAACTGTTAAATACTCAGATGTCAGGAAGAGGTCCAGGTCGCCCTAGAGGAGGGGGCAATGACGGACCCGGCGCGCAGACGATAGCTGAGATCGTCGCCGCCACGGTAGCACAGATGCTACCACAAGTAATCCAAGCTGTGCAACAAACTCAGCAAAACCAACAAACTCAAGTGGGGCCAATCCCTCCCCCGCCACCTAGAGAAGCGAACTGGGTAAAAGCTGTAGTGGAACTCCGCCCTCCCTGCTTTAGGGGCGAGAGTGATCCGGCTAAGCTCGAAGCCTACATCTCTGAGATGGAGACGGCATTCGAAACCCTCGAAGCTCCTGCTGGAGTTCGAGTCAGAGTTGCTGCTTATTATCTGAAGGATGCTGCGATGGATTGGTGGAAGCTAGTCAAGCACGAGCACGTCAGTGACCCCACATTCGATTGGGATTCTTTTGCATCACTCCTCCGATCCAAGTACTATCCGGAGCATGTAAAGACCAAGAAAAGGCTAGAGCTAGACGCCTTGAAAATGACAGAGAAGATGTCTGTCGACGAGTACTACCACACCTTTACCTCCATCCTCCGTCTCCTCCCTGATCTAGGATACACCGGCCAGGTGTTGGTCGATCGCTTTTATGGCGGTCTGAGCCATCGCCTTCGGTACGGTATGAGCTATACACGATTTACCTCCCTTCAGGTAAATATCGGTTAACCCTTAGTATCATTTCAATTCCTTAAATTCCTTGAATTCTTTGAA
The DNA here is from genome assembly GCA_023374045.1 of Limonium bicolor. Classification (NCBI taxonomy): domain Eukaryota; kingdom Viridiplantae; phylum Streptophyta; class Magnoliopsida; order Caryophyllales; family Plumbaginaceae; genus Limonium; species Limonium bicolor. Next base: position 184,807,332 of record CM041777.1, on the reverse strand, counting down.
TCTTTCCTTATCCTTTCCTAAATGAGGATCCCGGCTAATATTTGAGATTTCAGGAGTGTTATCACGCGGCTTCTCGCGTTGAAATCACTTGCCAACTAAGGGATGAAGAGACCGCGCTGAAGCGCAAGGCCAACAACAAAAACACCAGTACTGAGGAGCAGAACCAGGGGAAGAGCTGGAAAAAGAAGAAAGGGAATTTCTTTCAGCAATCCCAAAAGAAATCCCAGGGTGAGAGCAGTGCCCATGCTGAGCAGGGCAAACCAGTTGAGCTTCTTCAGCTTGGTTATTCTGCACCGGTGGCAGCAAAGCCACTGAGATCACACCCACCTAAGGGTAAATTCCTAATCCAATATGTATTCGTATAAGAAATGTATCTAGTATATCCACGCACACATGTGCTAACCCTCTAACCTCAGGTTCTAGCTCCGGTACCGCTAAAACCTTCTCCGATGGCCGCACCTATGTGTGCAGAAAATGCAACCTAGACCATCCCGGCAAGGACTGCTATGGGAGAGATATCAAGTGATACAATTGCCAGAAGCTAGGACACACGGCCAACAGATGCCCAGAGAGCACCAAGCCAAAGGGGAACTTCCAAAACTACAAACAAAGGGAAGGCAAGGAGGTTGCATCTGGCGATGCGCCGACCCAGCAGGCACCACAGGGACAGGGATCCCGGGGACCTCCGCGGGGTGCACCTCAGAGGCAGCCTGTCCTTCATGTGATTAACCGTGATGGGTCCGGTTCTAAGTCCGGCCCAGGTAATAATCTAAACCTTTAATCCTTGAAGTAGCATGTCTAAGTAGTAGAGTAACTGTTTGAATGAATGCATGAGTAAATAAAATGAAGTGTGTATTAAGCATGAAATGAAGTAGTTGAAACTAGTACTCACCATAGACGAAATTTATAACCATAGGAAGCTTTAGTATCTGTTACCCAATACCGGTAAACTTGAATCAAGAAGAGATCGACATCACCAACCACGACTACACCAATGAACAGTGTCAGGTCATCCGACCAGGTATGATCTTATTAAAGGGATACCTGACACCCGAAGCACAAATCTCAATCATTCGATGATGCAACGAGCTAGGAACGGGTCAAGGTGGATTTTACACACCCGAATTCCCCGGTGGAGCGAAGATGAAGCTGAAGATGATGTGCTTGGGAAAGGACTGGAATCCTTATACCAAGACATACCAGGAGACACGAACACAAGATGGAGCGACGCCACCGACAATACCACCAGAGTTTCAGACACTCGTCACACAAGCAGTAAAACTTGCACAACAATGTGAACCTGAACTGATCCCCGCACTTGAAGCGGATCTCTGTATCGTCAACTTCTACGAGAAAGAAGGACGACTTGGGTTACACCAAGACAAGGATGAGACAGCGGAATCTCTTGAACAAGGAGTGTCCGTAGTGTCTTGGTCCATTGGTGATGACGCCGTATTCCTGTATAGCGAGCAGAAGCGTGTGGACCTCGCAGAGAAACTGGTATTGAGATCAGGAGATGTCCTAATCATGGGTGGAAACTCTAGGATGCTGTATCACGGGATCAACAAGATCAAGTTGAATACAGCACCGCCGGCAATAATCAATGCCACACACATGAAACCAGGACGCCTGAACCTTACCTTTAGAAAGTATTAACTTTAAAGTATCATGTAATCTATTAGTAACGTGTATTAGAGACACGGTTTGTATAATGGTTGGTTTATCAATAAAGAGCAGTGTTGATTTAATTCCACTTGTGTCCACCATCAATACTTATCCAATTGTGAATCCAATAGGTTATGGACTCGGTACCGAAGGTATCCTGAGCATCCTCACCGAAGCACAAGCCGGCAGAAGCGGCACCATCTTAACGGGAACCTTCCCAGTGAATGGCATCGATGCCAATGTGTTATTCGACTCCGGTGCCTCTCACACTTTTGTATCACCATCCTTTGTGAAGAGGTTGAAGCTAGATGCGGATGAGCTACCGAACTTCATGGTTACTCTCCCATCGAAGGAGCGAGTAAAGTGCACCAAGTATTATCAATCGGCCACAATCCAAATCAAAGGCGAATCGTTTCCCATTTCCTTCATCGAATTCAATGGATTGGGATTCGACTTAATCATCAGAATGAATTGGTTGGAGCGGCACAAGGGTAGAATCCTCTGCGCCGAGCATCATTTGCTGCTCAAGAGTCCTTCTGGGGTTACCGTATCTTACCGCCAGAGACCGAGAGAGCCTTCGACCACACTCATATCTGCTATGGCTATGTACCAGGAGCTCAGAAAGGGCCAAGAAGTGTACCTGTGCTATGTACAAGACCTGGAGAGAGATCCAGAGTTCAGTGATGATGTACCGATAGTATCTGAATTTCCCGATGCATTCCCTAAAGAGCTACCCGGCATGCCACCACCGAGAGCAGTGGAATTCGAGATTGATCTATTGCCAGGTACCGGTCCCATTGCTAGGGCACCGTACCGCATGGCACCTGCAAAAAGACCGAACTAAAAGAGCAGTTAAGAGACCTTCTAGACAAAGGGTTTATACGCCCGAGCGTATCACCCTGGGGAGCACCGGTCCTCTTTGTGAAGAAGAAGGACGGTAGCCTCTGACTATGTATTGACTACCGCGAGCTGAATGCGGTCACAGTCAAAAATAAATACCCATTGCCACGTATCGACGACCTATTCGACCAGTTGAAAGGAGCCTCAGTCTTCTCCAAGATCGACCTCCGTTCAGGGTATCATCAAATTGCAATCAAAGAACAAGACATTGAGAAAACGGCATTCCGTACCAGATATGGCCACTACGAATTCACAGTGATGCCATTCGGTTTGTCAAATGCACCAGCTAAATTCATGGACCTCATGAACCGTCTATTCAGTGAGCAGTTGGATACTTCAGTGGTTGTCTTCATCGACTGTAACACCCCTAAAACCGGCCTAAGAGTTAAGGGTATTACACGCCGCGTATTACTACCAATAACGCAAGGCTCTAATCGATAAAAAACAATAAAGGCCCAAAACAGAGTTCACTTAACATTGTAAACCAAAGTATTCAAATACAGCGGAGGTAAACGGATTCCAAATACATATCCGAATTCAGAAACTCAAAACAGAGGAAGGCCCGAAGGCTACAACGTCATAACAAAAGTTTAAACAGTCAAAAGAGCTAAGCACTACAGCTCCAGAACTCAAGATGATCCTCGCTGATCAATCTGCAAAAATGTTAGAAGTAGGGGAATGAGCACACAACTATGCCCAATAAGCAGCGACCGTCATCAGCAAGGTCGCTCAAAACAATTGAAATCAGAAGAAGAGAAGATAAACATCTTATGCACAATTCTCAGATAGTCAGAAGCTTTCAGAAACAGAAGTAGAGTGGAACACAAAGGGTTCCCATTTCAGAAACAGTCAGAGCACTTAAACAGAAAGGGGGACAAGACACAATGCACACACTCAGAAGGGTCGAAGACCCATAGACCATACCAGGTCTCTCGGCAACGCAGAAATGACTCGAAAGAGCCAAAGGGTTCGTCAACCCCACAGAACAGAAAGGGAATGACCCACACTCAGAACGACGTCTACATGGTATACCATGGAATAGCTCGACCCAGCCATTCACGGCTCAGAAACAAAGTGCAATGTCCCAAAACAGAAAGGTTGCTTAAACAGAAGCAAAGTTGCATTTAAATATGCCAAAACACTCATAAATCAGTAGCACAGATCATAAGGAAACCAATGCCGCAGACGGCACTCAAATCGGAGTTCAAACGAAGAAGTTATGTTGAAAACAGAGGGGTGTCCGAACTTGTGTCCGGACATTGAAGTTCGGACACAAGTCGAGACTCAGAAACCAAAGAAAGCCAAATGTCCGAACTTGTGTCCGGACATCAATGTTCGGACACAAGTCGAGTTGAAATCAGATAGAGGAGTTCAGCATGTCCGAACATCCAAGTTCGGACGGATGTTCGGACAGGTTTTACGGGAAAATACGCGGAAGGTCCGACCTTGTGTCCGGACGTCGAAGTTCGGACACAGGTCGAACTTAAACCAGAGGGAAAACCTGAGGGTGTGTCCGAACATCCATGTTCGGACAGATGTTCGGACATACCCCGAACTCGCAAATCAGAAAGGCAGAAACGCACTGTCCGAACTTCAAAGCTCGGACGGAAGTTCGGACAGTGCGAAAAATGCAGTTTCCAGAAGACGAACAGAGCAGAAAAACAACACAAATCAATGCCTCAAAATGCCAATGAAGCACACACACCAAATCAGACATTAAAACAGGAAACCATGGGGGTTTAGCCATCCAAAATCACAACAAAACGCTAATAGAATCACACACAAAAACCAGACAACGCTCTTGCAACACCCCATGGCTGAACTTCCAAACTGAATCGAGTAACCACCTACCTCAATTAGCAGAAGCAACAACGAACTGAGGCAGCAGGCACAATCCACAATCCAGCAGCAACAATCCGGACAGACCAACAGCCACTGATTATCCAAATCAATTGACACAAAATCAGAAACTGAAAAGAAGAACCCTAGATTATCCAAACCCCAAAATCTGCAACACCAACCTGATTCAAAATGAAAGATCTCCACAATCTGCAGCAGTTCCACAGCCCGCACAATTACAATTCAACAGCGACGAAGCCTTCTGATTTAATCAAGAACAACGGCTCAAAATCAGAAAACGAGAGAAAAGAAAACCAACAACGCAGTCCCGAATTCTTGAATACAAACCTGAACCGATCAGAGAAACGCAGCAAAACACAATCTGATCACAACAGCGGATCTTGCAACTCACAGAGGAAGAAGTTGAGAGGAGGAGAGAGGGCAGAGAAACTGTCGATGCTCTGAACGCACGATCGGCTCGATGGAGGAAACTGATCGTGATGTAAGAATAATTAGAAAATGTAAGGGAAAATAAGGAACCCTTCTCCTTATAAATCAGATAATTAATTACCTTAATTAATTAACCGAATGACCTCCTCGCCCTTGACAATTAAAACAATACCGTCGGAGTCCAACTGATAGCAAAGAATAGATAATCCAACTTAGAACAATATTGCAACTGATATAACATAAGGTAGGAATTATGCGGGTTATAACATCACCTCCCCCTTAAAAGAATCTCGTCCTCGAGATTAACTCACCTTACTGCTCGAACAGAGAGGGAAACTTGGCACGCAGTTCATCTTCGAGTTCCCAAGTCGCTTCACTCTCTAGCTGATCTGACCACTGGACCTTCACCATAGGCAGGGTCTTACTACGAAGCCGACGGACATCCCTGGCTAAAATGCGAGTAGGCACCGCCTCGAAACTGCAATCCTCTCTCAGCTGAAGCTGGTTGTAGTCGATCACGTGAGACGGATCATGCAGATACTTCCTCAACATAGACATATGGAAAACTCCGTGGACAGCAGACAAAGCAGGTGGCAAAGCCAAACGGTAAGCCACAGGGCCAATCCTCTCCGAATCTCAAACGGTCCAACGAACCTTGGGCTAAGCTTTCCACGCTTCACAAACCGGACCACACCTCTGACCGGCGACACTCGCAGATAGACATGATCTCCCACCTCAAACTCAAGCGGCCTGCGCCTCTGATCTGCATAGCACTTCTGTCTGCTCTGAGCAACAAGCAAACGCTCCCGAATCCTGATCTTCTCTACCGCTCCCTGAACCAGCTCGGGTCCAACCAAGACCCTCTCCTTCAGGTCATCCCAACAGATGGGGGACCTGCACCTCCTACCGTACAACGCTTCAAACGGAGCCATACCAATGCTCGCCTGAAAGCTGTTGTTGTAGGCGAACTCAATCAGAGTCACATGCTGCTCCCAGCTACCACCAAAGTCCAGGACACATGCACGAAGCATGTCCTCCAAAACCTGATTAGTCCTCTCCGTCTGGCCATCCGACTGAGGATGGTAAGCTGAACTAAATGCTAAATTCGTACCCAAGGCCTTATGCAAACTGCGCCAAAATCTCGAAACAAAACGAGGGTCACGATCAGACACAATAGTAGTAGGCACACCGTGAAGCCTCACTATCTCATCCAGATATAAACGAGCTAGGCGCTCCAGACTGAAGGTCTTCTTCACCGGCAGAAAATGAGCAGACTTCGTCAGACGATCAACTATCACCCATACAGCATCACAACCCGAAGGAGTCCTGGGCAAACCCATAACAAAATCCATCCCCACACTCTCCCACTTCCACTCAGGAATGGGAAGGGGCTGAAGCAAACCCGCTGGCCTCTGGTGCTCAGCCTTAATCTGCTGACAGGTCTGGCACTTCGAGACAAACTCTGAGATATCACGCTTCATCCCAGACCACCAGAATGACTCTCTGAGGTCTCGATACATCTTCACCCCTCCTGGGTGAACTGAATAAGGCGCTCCATGGGCCTCCTGAAGGATCTCTCTGCGCAGCACTGCATCGTCTGGCACACATACACGGTCTCTGAAACGCAGACAACCATCGCTGGAGACACTGAAATCTGAACTCTGCTCTGCAGACAGCCCCTCTCTAATCCGACATAAAGCTGAGTCTGACTCCTGACCAACCCGAATCCTGTCGACCAACGAAGACTGCACCTGAAGCGCTGCTATCACACTGGCACTGGCTGGTCTGACTACCCAAACTCCCATACGCTGAAGCTCTAAGGCGGACCTCTGAACTCCTGACAAGGCACAAGCTACGCCCGAAGCACCTCTCCGACTCAAGGCATCTGCAACAACATTCGCTCTACCCGGGTGGTAGAGGATCTCTAAATCATAGTCATGAAGTAGCTCCAACCACCTCCTCTGTCTCAAGTTCAGCTCCTTCTGCGTGAACAAATACTTGAGGCTCTTGTGGTCAGTGTAAACCTTACACGACGCTCCATATAAATAATGTCTCCAAATCTTCAGCGCGAACACTACAGCTGCCAGCTCCAGATCGTGGGTAGGGTAGTGTGAGCCTCGATTTCAAACCCTATCCTATGCTGATTAAAGTTGATTAGGATCTAATCGGGTTTTAGGTCCACTTATAACCTAACATTAATAACTATGTCATATACAATAATTATTAAATCCTAGGCTAGCTCACTGGAACCTATTATGAGTCGCCACCTAATTTTGACCTAGGTTAAATTAGGAAAGGAGAGTTCGGGTTCGGGGGCTGGATATTCGACTTAATTAGGGTTCAATTACTTTCATTACCCTTAGAAGTCGTTTTTCCTCTACTTAGTTTAATTACGGCTTATTACGAGTCGTTTTAAGCTAAGTGCGCGAGCTTCTGTTTTTTTTGTTTTTTTAGCATTTTTTGACTGAAAATAAAGTGAAAGTTGAAATTACCTAAACTAGGGTTTCGGAGGCAGAATTAGGTCAAATTTTGTTTCCGTCCGTAGCCACGGACCTAATGTCCGTAACCACGGACCCTAGTTAATCTATGTGAAAATAAAAATCGAATTAAACAGAAAACAAAAAATTTGAAAAGTCCGGGGCCACGGACAGGATGTCCGTAGGCCCGGACATAGTTTAACAAAACCTAAATTTTTAAAATTTTAAAATCCCGCCGCCGTCCGTGGGTGTCCGTGGCCACGGACAACCCGTCCGTGGTCCCGGACCGTAGGTCCGGGATCCCGGACCACCCACGGACAGGGGTTTTATGGTGGTTCCCGAAGGTGTTTTCGGCTCAAAATTTATGCATGTGTAGCCTGAAAGGTGTACAATTCGTTAGTAATTGAAAGATTGCAGTTTGAAGTCGAATTATGTACGAAACTTGGCGAACAAGTAACAAGGCAGAAACAAAAGTAATTAGCAATACAGAAGCGTAAAAAGGTTAGTTTGAACCCAAAATTTGACAGAGAGTTAATAAGGTCGTGGAGAGTTAGAAAAGTAGAATTGCAACCTGTTTTACCTTCGAATTTAGGAGGATTCTTCACGTCGGGATCTTCGGAGGCCTCGTTGATGGCGGATCCAGAAGAACTTCGAACCCAGCTTCTGACTCCTTGTTGTTCTTGATGTTCTTCACGTTTTGGTGCTGTTTGGGGGGGTTTGATGATGGATGATGTTGTGGGAGTTGAAAAATGTGTTTTGGTGTTGATTTTGGTGAGATTTCGGTGTTGATCGTGGCTCTGGGGTTTCAAAACGTGGAGAGAGAGAGACGGCTGCCTTCTTCGAGAGTCTAGGGTTCTTGAGCCTCTTCTTTGATCATGGGATAAGGTTCCTTATATAGACCTCTTAAAGATAGAAAAATCCGGTAAAAACGAGATTTACCGACGTTTTAGCTCAAGGGCTTCCAAAAGGAATTTGATTATGAAATTCACACATGGGTAAAGGATGATATTTCTGATTTTTCTAAAGTGGAATCGATTTTTTTGGATATTGGAATATTTTTAAATTCAATTTCTCGTCAGATTCAATCAGAAATTGCTAGAAAATTATTGGAAACTCGAAAAATCAAAATTCCAACGCCATTATGCTTAAAATGTCATCCTCTATCTTGGGTAAAAATTTCAAAGCATTTTGAATTGATTTGACCCTTATTTGGAGGAGAGAGAAGCCTGTAGGGGGCTTAGGAGCCTTGAAAATTACGAAAATGGCCCTGGAGATGACTAAGCTGTCCCTAGCACTCTGAAATGTGCCGATCGATCTGGGAACCCTCATACTACCATTAGAAGAGACTCTCCTCCGGGGTTGAAATTTGGGTATAACAGATTGCCCCCCGTCAACTAGACTTTGTAATGGAAATGAAAAGGCTGGTTGATGCTTGAGTGATACCCCAAAATTTTGGATCTTAAAAGACCCCTCGTGCAATTGAAAACCAACAAGTTGTGTCGAGCTGTTCTAAGGCGCTGACTACCTATGAGTAAAGTGGAAGGATGTCGAGCGACTCTAAAGCGTCGGCCACCTAAAGGTAAAAAATGAAATAATGTCAGACTATTCTAAGGCGCCGACTACCTATAACGAATGGATGATGTCAAGCTATTCTAAGGCGTTGACCACCTATAACGAATGAGATGATGTCAAGCTATTCTAAGGCGTTGACTACCTAAAATGAAATGAAGTATGCCGAACATTCTAAGGGGTCGGGAACCTGTATGCAAATGTAGATGTCATGCAGAAAAAGATGATGATGATATGCTAACGATGCTGATGATGATGTTGATGCTGATGATGCTCGGATGCTTCTGGGGACCGAAACCCGTTCCAATGCTCCTGGTTGGTATACTATGGGGACTTATTGCCTCTGCCCACCAACTGGGGTGCTGGGATAACTTCTAGATTACCAAGGGGACTTATTGCCACTGCCCACTAGTTGCTTCTCCCAAGAAGTTGACATAAAGATGGGGACTTATTGCCTCTGCCCCGCCAACTTAGATCACGCTCTATCTCGCACTGAGATGATACTAGGTCTCGTACTGGTTGAAGATGCTGGGTCTCGCACTGAAGAGATGATGGGTCTCGCACGGAAGATGATACTAGGTCTCGTACTGGTTGAAGATGCTGGGTCTCGCACTGAAGAAGATGATGGTCTCGCACGGAAGATGATACTAGGTCTCGTACTGGTTGAAGATGCGGGTCTCGCACTGAAGAAGATGATGGGTCTCGCACTGAAGTCTCGTACTGAATGGTGAAGAAAAAGCTGGCTCTCACACTGATTCTAGGTCTCGTACTGAATGAAGATGCTAGGTCTCGTACTGAAAGAGGAATCTGCAGGGCCTTGCGCCGATTTTAGGTCTCGAACTAAAAATGATTTAGGAAGATAATGGTCTCGTGCAAATGATGAAAACTGATTATTGGAGTGCCAAACATGGCAATGATGATAAGATGTATGCAATCAAAATACATGAAAGATACTCGTTCAAAACAGGAAACTGTTGGAAAAGGTGGCAATGTTGAGGTGTTGTGCAAAAGTTGTAAAATGCAACTAAAGTGTTTGTTGGAAGCTAGCCCAAAACAAGGAACTATTGACAAATGTGCTAAACATGGCAATGCTTAAGAAAACTCTGCTGAAAAAGGAAGTGAAATAATCATTTCCTGACTAAAAATTTCAAATCTGCAATTTGTTTCTTAGAAAATGAACATGCCGTTGGTGGAAGTGTGTGGTGTTTGTTGTGGTGCTTGTGATAGACCTGGGATGCGTTGTGATTTTGGATGGTGGTCAGGGTTATGATGGTTTGATGTTTTGTGGAGGTAAGGCTAATGACGGGCTTGAGAGTGGTGTGGTGTGGTGGTGGGGCTTATGTGTGCCTGTGTAGTGGAGGTGTGGAGGTAAGGGCTTATGTGTGCCTGTGTGTTTGATGTGGTGGTAAGGGCTTATGCCTGTGGTGGGATGGTGGTGCTCAAGCTTTAGGTTTCAATTGGTGTTGTCATGGCAATTGTTGGAACCAACAATTGCCCCCAGTATTCTTCCTTAGGACAATCTGAGCTAGAGTTCATGGCAATTGATCGGAACGATCAATTGCCCCCAGTATTTTCTTTGATTAAACATGCGAACAAGTCTCACCCTCACAGGGTCGAGGCCTATGCTTTGATGTGGTGCTCCCTAACCTACACTCGATGTGGTCGGTGTTTGCACTCATTTCTCGCTCATGGTCATAACTTCTAAACCATTGAATTCGATATTTGATGGATTTACGCATTTGACCTGTTACTTTCACGTGATTGGACACACAACTATCAAGTCGGAAGTCTTTAAAGCTTATAACGTGGCCATAGGGTGTGATGAAAGACAACGGGATCATGGAGGGATATTTGAGGTATGTGGAGCTTAAATGGGTGACCAAAGCTGCAACTTGCGTCTTCTCTCGGATTCATCTTCCTTGTCTTGAAGTCGTCTGGCTGCTTCATGTTGACGTTGTTTTCGAGCTTCTGGACCTGGACTTTTGAAGTTGTCCTTTGCACCATTTCTCTTTTCGTCATTTGGATTTTTTTCGAGGCACTTCGGGTTTGCCTTTTGTTTTATCCTTTCTTGGCTTTGCCTTCGGGGTTCTTGTGTTTCCCGGTTTTGGGCTTCGAGAGCTGTTTTGATGTGAGCTCTGTTGATCCTGTGTCACTTTGGGACCATTTGCGGATCGCCTTGTCATGCTGATAGCGGCATTGCTTCTTTGGACTGATGAGAATGTTATCTGAGAGTCGGGCTCCTCGCCTCCTTTGGTCACCGGGTCGGACATTCATCATTGGCTGGGTTATTTTGTGGAGTTCAAAATATCGAAAAGGGATATATGAAAGGCTCAGCGGGGGTGCCTAGGGTTTAATGACAGGGTTTGCAAGCTTTTGGCCATGTGGTGCTGTACCTAGGTGCTTCGTCATTCCTGATAGTTGTATATCCGTTCTTTGTTACTTTTCACAGGTCTAAGTGTAAATCTACAAATTATCTCCTTCGGTCGGAGTTACGCCGTTTACCTCACCTTTGAATGTGGTCTCACCGGAGTCGTGTAAAAATGACACGCTCGTTCACTCATGGTTTTCCCGCTCAAGACACTCTCGTGAATTTCACTCAGAGACTAGTTCACACGTTTAAACGAAAGATGAAAGATGACGAACCTAAACTCAGATTGCCCCCAGTATCGATTTGGGGTCTATGACAACACTTAAACAGATGTGAATTTTGGAATGCCTTGTGGATATTTTGGAATGGACTGTGGGACTTAGAGGGGCATATTCAAAATTTCGGAAACAAAATACAAGTCTTTGCATGCCATTGTCGGGAAATAATTATTTCATGAACCATTTTCTCAAAAGAAACTTGTGTGAAACAAAATCTTTTTTTGTTACCCCTTTAGACTCGAAAAAGTCATCCATTTGTGAACATGAGGAAGAAGATGAAAAATCGATACTTCTTATTGGTGGTTTGAAAACGATCATTCTTTGAAAACTTTGAACGATGCACTTGAAAGATGAAACGATCATTCTTTGAAAACTTTGAACGATGCACTTGAAAGATGAATGTTTTAACAAGTTATGCAGTAGAATGCATGGGAACCCTAAACTTTCCGTAGAATTCGAGCTCTGCTGAACTGTCTGATGTCGGCATGCTGAAGACCCGAGCTCTTGACTGCCAGGATGTCGCTAAGATGACCGTGATTGTCCTCTTCTTGGACTCTGTGCGGGCTCCGTGAAGAGTCTGAACTAGGAACGCCTATAAGTTGCGCACGAGGCACTTGGGCCTGAATGTGAGGTACATGGCTTGAAACGGTTTCACGAATGTGGATTGGCACTCGGGCCTGGATGACTTCATGGATGTGGATAGGCACTCGGGCCTGGATGAATTGAAGGTGAGGCACACAGGCCATGATGATTCATAAGTGGGTTGGCACTTGGGCCGGAATGCGTTGTGAGATTGTGGCACTTTGGCCGGATTGTTGTGAAGATGTGCCGCTTGGGCCGGAATGTTGGGAAGATGTGGCGCTTGGGCCAAAGAGTGTTTGAGAGTACGATGCTTGGGCCAAAGAGTGTTTGAGGATGTGGCGCTTGGGCCGGAATGTGTTTGAGAATGTGGCACTTGGGCCGAAATGATTAGGGATTGTGGCGCTTGGGCCGGAAAGTGTTTGGGCTAGAAGTAAGACATATGGGCCTGAGGGACTTCTAGACTAGAATGGATGTGTGGGCCTGAAGGCCCTTAATCTGGAAGTGATACATACAAGCTGAAGGAAGCCATATGAACTATGAATGGGCCACTGGGCTGAGAGAGAAACTTTGAAGTCTAAGACTTGTTTGATGTCCCTGCTGGGCCTTGAGGCCAGAAACTAGAATGAATGAGTTATGAAAAATTATCTTGAATTCGAGTGAGTTGAAACCTAAACAAATGGTTTTGAGTGGGCCTAAAAGGTATGACACCTAGATCTAGGGCTTTGGGCCAGGGCCCAAACAAAAAGTTCACCTAGACTAGAATGGGCCTTGGGCCGAAATGGAAAAACCTGATTGATTTTCATGTCTTATGGACTGCTTTAGGTAGATTGGCTTTTCATAGGCCTAGAACTAAATTGATAATTCAAATTAGGCTGAAAGAGAAATCACCTAAATCTAAACTTTTGGGCCGAAGCCCGAACAAACAATTCATTCATTCAAACCAAACAGGGCCTTTGGGCCGCCAACAATAAAACCGTAAGTTCGGGATGGGCTGAGTTGATATAGGAAAAGTTCCTATCAGTTCCTAGGCCGGGTAGTGGGCCGATCATACAAGCAGACAAAGCCCACGCAAGTTCAACATGTCCTCACTTGACGCTTATCCAATTCGGTATGGATCGATCCGGAGAGATGCTTGGGGCATGGGCCCAGGTCACCACAAAGGAATAGGGCTTGCGCGCTATTCTCTTTGGGCTTCCCCACTCTTTCACATCACCTAAAGGTGTGTCGTCTACGGTCGGGTCTTTGACTGACCAAACAATGGGCTAGGTAAGGGCACTGTCAGGAAAACGCTTGGGGCTAAGGCCCAGGTATTAAGGGGATGTGGTTAGACGACATCCTCTTTTCCCCGCTTATTCACATCACCTAAAATGTGATGTGTCCCTGACAGGGGACCCCAGATGGGTCCCGGGGTGAAATCGGTTTTGTGTGGACCCTCGCTCTCATATGATGCAGAGGTGCAGGGAATTTAAATTGCGCACAAAGTAAACAAACAATGTAATAAAAGCCATAAACATTTTCGAGTTAAGCCCTCTTTCTTAAAATTAAACAAGTTAATATTAAGAAGTTTGTCCCAGCAGAGTCGCCAGTCTGTGAGCCTCGATTTCAAACCCTATCCTATGCTGATTAAAGTTGATTAGGATCTAATCGGGTTTTAGGTCCACTTATAACCTAACATTAATAACTATGTCATATAACAATAATTATTAAATCCTAGGCTAGCTCACTGGAACCTATTATGAGTCGCCACCTAATTTTGACCTAGGTTAAATTAGGAAAGGAGAGTTCGGGTTCGGGGGCTGGATATTCGACTTAATTAGGGTTCAATTACTTCATTACCCTAGAAGTCGTTTTTCCTCTACTTAGTTTAATTACGGCTTATTACGAGTCGTTTTAAGCTAAGTGCGCGAGCTTCTGTTTTTTTTTTTTTTTTAGCATTTTTTGACTGAAAATAAAAGTGAAAGTTGAAATTACCTAAACTAGGGTTTCGGAGGCAGAATTAGGTCAAATTTTGTTTCCGTCCGTAGCCACGGACCAATATCCGTAACCACGGACCCTAGTTAATCTATGTGAAAATAAAAATCGAATTAAACAGAAAACAAAAAATTTGAAAAGTCCGGGGCCACGGACAGGATGTCCGTAGGCCCGGACATAGTTTAACAAAACCTAAATTTTTAAAATTTTAAAATCCGCCGCCGTCCGTGGGTGTCCGTGGCCACGGACAACCCGTCCGTGGCCACGGACAACCCGTCGTGGTCCCGGACCGTAGGTCCGGGATCCCGGACCACCCACGGACAGGGGTTTTATGGTGGTTCCCGAAGGTGTTTTCGGCTCAAATTTATGCATGTGTAGCCTGAAAGGTGTACAATTCGTTAGTAATTGAAAGATTGCAGTTTGAAGTCGAATTATGTACGAAACTTGGCGAAACAAGTAACAAGGCAGAAACAAAAGTAATTAGCAATACAGAAGCGTAAAAAGGTTAGTTTGAACCCAAAATTTGACAGAGTTAATAAGGTCGTGGAGAGTTAGAAAAGTAGAATTGCAACCTGTTTTACCTTCGAATTTAGGAGGATTCTTCACGTCGGGATTCTTCGGAGGCCTCGTTGATGGCGGATCCAGAAGAACTTCGAACCCAGCTTCTGACTCCTTGTTGTTCTTGATGTTCTTCACGTTTTGGTGCTGTTTTGGTGGGGGTTTGATGATGGATGATGTTGTGGGAGTTGAAAATGTGTTTTGGTGTTGATTTGGTGAGATTTCGGTGTTTGATCGTGGCTCTGGGGTTCAAAACGTGGAGAGAGAGACGGCTGCCTTCTTCGAGAGTCTAGGGTTCTTGAGCCTCTTCTTTGATCATGGGATAAGGTTCCTTATATAGACCTCTTTAAAGATAGAAAAATCCGGTAAAAACCGAGATTTACCGACGTTTTAGCTCAAGGGCTTCCAAAAGGAATTTGATTATGAAATTTCACACATGGGTAAAGGGATATTTCTGATTTTTCTAAAGTGGAATCGATTTTTTTGGATATTGGAATATTTTTAAATTCAATTTCTCGTCAGATTCAATCAGAAATTGCTAGAAAATTATTGGAAACTCGAAAAATCAAAATTCCAACGCCATTATGCTTAAAATGTCATCCTCTATCTTGGGTAAAAATTTCAAAGCATTTTGAATTGATTTGACCCTTATTTGGAGGAGAGAGAAAGCCTGTAGGGGGCTTAGGAGCCTTGAAAAATTACGAAAATGGCCCTGGAGATGACTAAGCTGTCCCTAGCACTCTGAAATGTGCCGATCGATCTGGGAACCCTCACTACTAGCCTATTAGAAGAGACTCTCCTCCGGGGGGTTGAAATTTTGGGTATAACAGGTAGTTCTTCTCATAGGGCTTAAGCTGTCGGGAGCCATAAGCCACTACCTTACCCTGCTGCATCAAAACACATCCCAGTCCCTTATGGGACGCATCACAGAAGACCTCAAATCCCTCAGTCCCAGAAGGCAAAGTCAGAATCGGTGCCGTCGTCAGTCTCTTCTTAATCTCCTGGAAACTCTGCTCGCAAGCCTCGCTCCACTCATACTTGATCTCCTTCCTCAACAGACGGGTCAGCGGGGATACAATCTTAGAGAACCCCTCAACGAACTTCCTGTAATACCCAGCTAACCCAAGGAAACTGCGAATCTCAGCAACATTCGTGGGCCTCGCCCACTCCATCACAGCTCTAATCTTCTCAGGATCCACTGAAATACCGTCCTTCGAGACCACATGTCCCAAGAATACTACGCGGTCAAGCCAGAAGTCGCACTTCTTCAACTTAGCATACAACTCATGATCCTTCAACGTCTGCAAAACAATCCTCAGATGCTCCTCATGCTCCTCTGCGCTCCTGGAGTACACCAAGATATCATCTATGAAGACCACTACGAACTGATCCAAATAGGGTTTGAAAACCCGGTTCATCATATCCATGAATACTGACGGAGCATTAGTCAAACCAAACGGCATGACTAGGAACTCGTAATGACCATAACGAGTCCTAAAAGCGGACTTAGGCACATCCTCGGCCTTAATCCTCAACTGATGGTAGCCCGAACGAAGATCTATCTTCGAGAACACTGTGGCACCCGCCAACTGGTCAAACAAATCGTCGATGCGCGGAAGGGGATAGCGATTCTTGATGGTCACCTTGTTCAACTCTCTGTAATCGATGCACAAACGGAAGGTCCCATCCTTCTTCTTCACAAACAGCACTGGCGCTCCCCAAGGCGAAACACTAGGGCGTATGAAGCCCTTATCCAACAGCTCCTGAAGCTGGACCTTTAGCTCCTTCAACTCCGCCGGACTCATACGGTAAGGGGCCCTAGAGATGGGCTGAGTCTCTGGCGCTAAATCGATGGTGAACTCCACCTCTCGCACTGGGGAGTCCGGGCACGTCGTCCTGGAAGACCTCAGGAAACTCTCTGACAATCGGGATGCTCTCCAAGCTAGATCCCTCACGCACCTCTGGCAGATAACATAAGAAGCCCTGGCAGCCCTTCCTCAAGAAACTGGCTGCCTGCATCGCTGACACAATCACCGGCGCACATGGAACTGCATTCCCAGAGAAAGCAAAACGAGACCCGTCTGGCAAGTCGAAACCACCCTCTTCGCTGCACAATCTATATGGGCATGGTGCTCTGCTAGCCAATCCATGCCCAGAATCACATCAAAACAGGTCATCCGCATCGGGATGAGGTCAGCAAAGAAAGTCTTGTCCCTAACTACTATGGGACAAGCCTTACACACAGAATCCAGCACACAAGGGGCAACCCCACCTAATGGACTACTCACACACAAGTCTATCTCACTAGGCACAGCAGTCAGTCCAAGGTCACCCAACAAATCACAGCAGATAAAGGAGTGCGTAGCTCCAGAATCAAACAGACAAAACACATCTCGAGAATGGATCTGGAGAATACCTGAGATGACGCGATCACCGCTCGATCACGCTCTCCAGCCATAGCATAAACCCGGGCCTGAGTCTGAGGCTTCTTCTGATCGGACCTCGCCCCTGAATCTGAGCCGGTACCTCTATCCCCTGAGCCTCTACTGGACGCCTGAGGGCACTGAGCAATCCGGTGCTCCATCGACCCGCACTTAAAGCAGGCACCGGTCTTCTTGTAGCACTCCCTACCAGGATGGGAGCGACCACAAGACCCACACTTCGTCCCAGCTGACGAAGATGAAGAAGCTCCCCGGCGATCTCCATAGGTCTGCTTCTTCTGAGGAGGAGCAGCCTCCTTCTTCTGAGGCTCCTCAGCACGCCTCTTCCCTTTATGGTCCTTGCCAGCCTGTCGGCCTCTACCAGCAGGCGACATCCGCTACATCCTGAAGTCCGGTGACGAAGGGTGTCACCGCCGACCTGATGTCTGGCCTCAATCCGCTCTCAAACTTACGAGCCTTCCTGTGCTCATCCGGCTCTGGAGCATACTTCGACAGCGTCACAAACTTCCTCACATACTCCTCTACAGTCATCTCTCCCCTGGCGCAGCCGGTTGTACTCATTGATCTTCTGGTCTTTGTACACATCCGGATAGAACTGCTTGTTGAACTCCAAGCAGAACTGATCCCAGGTCCAAGGCTGGGGATGCCTACCCATCACCATGCGCCACCACTCCTTCGCCTCCCCCTTAAAGAGGAACGTAGCGAAGTCCACCTTCTGGTCATCCTCCGACCCCATCACTCTCAGCAGGTCCTCGACCTCTGTAATCCAGTGGCTCGCCTCCTGAGGGTCACCACAGCCATCAAAGGATGGAGGCTTAAGCTTCATGAACTCCTGGAGAGCTCGGACTCGGCCTCCCACAGCATTCGCTCCTGCTGGGCCAGCACCACCAGCTCCTCCACCAGCTCCCCCAGCAGCTGCAGCCATCGTCTGCATCAACTGCGTCACAAACTGCTGCACTACATCCGCAGCATCTCCCTGAGGGGTCACTGGTGTCCTACGAGGAGCCATTCTGAGATATACAAATCCAAAACTTGTCAGAACTAACTCATACAGTCAACCACTGTCACAACTGACTCTCACACAAGCAAACACGCCCACAGACACCAAAGAAAGCCAAACCTGGCTCTGATACCACTAAATGTAACACCCCTAAAACCGGCCTAAGAGTTAAGGGTATTACACGCCGCGTATTACTACCAATAACGCAAGGCTCTAAACGATAAAAAAAACAATAAAGGCCCAAAACAGAGTTCTCTTAATATTGTAAACCAAAGTATTCAAATACAGCGGGTAAACGGATTCCAAATACATATCCGAATCAGAAACTCAAACAGAGGAAGGCCCGAAGGCTACAACGTCATAACAAAAGTTTAAACAGTCAAATGAGCTAAACACTACAGCTCCAGAACTCAAGATGATCCTCGCTGATCAATCTGCAAAAATGTTAGAAGTAGGGGAATGAGCACACAACTATGCCCAGTAAGCAGCGACCGTCATCAGCAAGGTCGCTCAAAACAATTGAAATCAGAAGAAGAGAAGATAAACATCTTATGCACAATTCTCAGATAGTCAGAAGCTTTCAGAAACAGAAGTAGAGTGGAACAAAGGGTTCCCATTTCAGAAACAGTCAGAGCACTTAAACAGAAAGGGGACAAAACACAATGCACACACTCAGAAGGGTCGAAGACCCATAGACCATACCAGGTCTCTCGGCAACGCAGAAATGACTCGAAAGAGCCAAAGGGTTCGTCAACCCCACAGAACAGAAAGGGAATGACCCACACTCAGAACGACGTCTACATGGTATACCACGGAATAGCTCGACCCAGCCATTCACGGCTCAGAAACAAAGTGCAATGTCCCAAAACAGAAAGGTTGCTTAAACAGAAGCAAAGTTGCATTTAAATATGCCAAAACACTCATAAATCAGTAGCACAGATCATAAGGAAACCAACGCCGCAAACGGCACTCAAATCGGAGTTCAAACGAAGAAGTTATGTTGAAAACAGAGGGGTGTCCGAACTTGTGTCCGGACATTGAAGTTCGGACACAAGTCGAGACTCAGAAACCAGAGAAAGCCAAATGTCCGAACTTGTGTCCGGACATCAATGTTCGGACACAAGTCGAGTTGAAATCAGATAGAGGAGTTCAGCATGTCCGAACATCCAAGTTCGGACGGATGTTCGGACAGGTTTTACGGGAAAACACGCGGAAGGTCCGACCTTGTGTCCGGACGTCGAAGTTCGGACACAGGTCGAACTTAAACCAGAGGGAAAACCTGAGGGTGTGTCCGAACATCCATGTTCGGACAGATGTTCGGACATACCCCGAACTCGCAAATCAGAAAGGCAGAAACGCACTGTCCGAACTTCAAAGCTCGGACGGAAGTTCGGACAGTGCGAAAAATGCAGTTTCCAGAAGACGAACAGAGCAGAAAAACAACACAAATCAATGCCTCAAAATGCCAATGAAGCACACACACCAAATCAGACATTAAAACAGGAAACCATGGGGGTTTAGCCATCCAAAATCACAACAAAACGCTAATAGAATCACACACAAAAACCAGACAACGCTCTTGCAACACCCCATGGCTGAACTTCCAAACTGAATCGAGTAACCACCTACCTCAATTAGCAGAAGCAACAACGAACTGAGGCAGCAGGCACAATCCACGCAGAGCAACAATCCGGACAGACCAACAGCCACTGATTATCCAAATCAATTGACACAAAATCAGAAACTGAAAAGAAGAACCCTAGATTATCCAAACCCCAAAATCTGCAACACCAACCTGATTCAAATGAAAGATCTCCACAATCTGCAGCAGTTCCACAGCCCGCACAATACAATTCAACAGCGACGAAGCCTTCTGATTTAATCAAGAACAACGGCTCAAAATCAGAAAACAGAGAGAAAAGAAAACCAACAACGCAGTCCCGAATTCTTGAATACAAACCTGAACCGATCAGAGAAACGCAGCAATAACACAATCTGATCACAACA
This sequence comes from Limonium bicolor, assembly GCA_023374045.1. Taxonomy (NCBI): domain Eukaryota; kingdom Viridiplantae; phylum Streptophyta; class Magnoliopsida; order Caryophyllales; family Plumbaginaceae; genus Limonium; species Limonium bicolor. The sequence continues at coordinate 184,787,227 of CM041777.1, read as the reverse complement.
GCGGATCTTGCAAACTCACAGAGGAAGAAGTTGAGAGGAGGAGAGAGGGCAGAGAAACTGTCGATGCTCTGAACGCACGATCGGCTCGATGGAGGAAACTGATCGTGATGTAAGAATAATTAGAAAATGTAAGGGAAAAATAAGGAACCCTTCTCCTTATAAATCAGATAATTAATTACCTTAATTAATTAACCGAATGACCTCCTCGCCCTTGACAATTAAAACAATACCGTCGGAGTCCAACTGATAGCAAAGAATAGATAATCCAACTTAGAACAATATTGCAACTGATATAACATAAGGTAGGAATTATGCGGGTTATAACATCGACGACATACTTGTATATTCCAAATCAGCAGAGGAACATGAAATTCATTTGAGGAAAGTGCTTGAGACACTGCGCGAGAACCAGCTGTATGTGAAGTTCTCCAAATGTGAGTTCTGGCTTGATCAGGTATCATTCCTCGGACATGTCATCTCGAGCGCAGGTATCTCGGTTGACCCTTCTAAGATAGAAGCTGTACGATCATGGCCTAGACCCAAGACTGTTACCGACATTAGGAGCTTTCTTGGTCTAGCCAGTTACTACCGGAGATTTGTAAGGGACTTCTCGAAAGTCGCTAAGCCCATGACTACATTAATGAAGAAAGATGCACCGTTTGTATGGACACACGAGTGCGAGTTATCATTTCAGAAACTAAAGGACTCATTGACCTCAGCGCCCGTCCTTACTCTTCCAGAGGGCATAGAGGGATTTGAGGTATACTGTGATGCGTCAGGCAAAGGAATGGGATGTGTACTCATACAGCATGGCAAGGTTATCGCTTATGCCTCCCGCCAGCTGAAAAAGCATGAGGAGAATTACCCGACTCACGATTTAGAGTTAGGAGCCATTGTCTTCGCCTTGAAGATATGGCGACACTATCTCTATGGGGTAAGCATCACCATCTACTCCGACCACAAGAGCTTACAGTATGTATTCACTCAGAAAGAATTGAACTTGAGACAGAGAAGATGGATGGAATTTCTTTCAGATTATGACATCAACTTGCAGTATAAGGAAGGGAAGGCAAACATTGTAGCCGACGCCCTGAGCCGTCGAGCACACTCGCTCCATTCGCTACTCGCTTCTTCTAGCTTGGTTGACGAGGTGCGAGACGCTCAGTTGAGCGACCCTTACCTAACTGAAATCAGACACAAGATCGAGAATGGTACATTTGAGAAGAAAAAGTATGATTTTAAACTACATGAAGATGGTTTGATTCGGTTGAATGGCAGGCTATGCGTCCCCCGAAGCAATGCTGAGCTAAGGGATCGCATCTTGCGAGAGTCACACTGTTCCACATTGTCAGTCCATCCGGGAGCCTCCAAGATGTACAAAGACATGAAGAGGTACTTCTGGTGGTCTGGAATGAAGTCAGATGTGACAGAGTATGTATTGAGATGCTTAACATGCCAGAAGGTAAAATTTGAACACCGTAGACCGGGTGGAATGGTACAATCGATGCCAGTTCCGGAGTGGAAATTTCATGATATCTCCATGGATTTTGTTGTAGGACTCCCACCTGCCAGGGGAGGACTCAACATGATATGGGTTGTAGTCGATCGCCTTACCAAGGTTGCCAGAGTCATACCGATGAAGGACACCTGGAAGGTAGTAAAGCTAGCTGAGCTTTTCGATAAGGAGATTATCAGACACCACTGAGTCCCTAAGACTATAGTATCTGACCACGACACCAGATTTCTTTCGAGATACTGGAGAGCTACACGGGAAGCGTTGGGTACAGAATTGAAGTTGAGTACCGCCTTCCATCCTCAGACCGACGGTCAGACAGAAAGGACCATCCAGACACTAGAGGACATGCTTCGGGCATGTGCCTTAGACTTTCAGGGGAGTTGGTTAGATAAGCTTCATCTTATCGAGTTCTCGTATAATAATAGTTATCACGCCTCGATTAAGATGTCACCTTTCCAAGCTCTATACGGTAGACCTTGCCGTACACCCTTGTGTTGGGATGAGTCAAGTGAAGCGGTCATAATAGGACCGGAGTATCTTGAGCAAGTGCAAGCTGAAGTGCAGCAAATTCGAGCTAATATGAAGGCAGCCCAAGATAGACAGAAATCCTATGCGGATGTGAGACGACATGACCTTGAGTTCGCCGTGGGCGACCAAGTGTTCTTGCGCGTTTCACCTATGAAGGGTGTCTTCCGTTTTGGCCAGAAGGGCAAGCTAAGCCCAAAGTTTGTAGGGCCGTACACTATCACCGAAAGAGTTGGATCCGTAGCCTACAGGTTAGCATTACCTGAGGACTTGGGGCGTGTCCATGATGTATTTCATGTGTCACAACTCAAGAAGTACATTGCTGATCCTTCTCATATGCTAGAGCCCGAGAGACTCTCCATTGAACCGACCATGAGATATGTTGAAACCCCAGTGAGAATCCTTGATAGGAAGACCAGAGACACTCGCCAAAAGTCTATACGAATGGTGAAGGTCCTATGGTCAAACCATGATGTCGAAGAAGCGACAAGGGAGTTGGAAGATGCCATGAAGGCTAAGTACCCACAGTTATTCATAGACTAGATAGTCTAGCATTTAGCAATACGGGTACGGGCCGTACCCCTTTTAAGGGGGGTAGAGCCCTTTTGCTTTTTGCATTGCTTCGGGGTAAGCATTGCTTAGTGTGTAGGTATTGTAATAGATTTTTGTATGGCACATGTAGTGTAAGTGAATTTGGTATGTGTACGTATGTGTAATGTGTAGTGTATGAATGTATTTGTATGATGGATGATGTATGTGTAATGTGTATTGTGAATGGTAATGATGTATTGCGTAATGTGGAATGGTATGTATGTGAATTGTGTATGATGCTTGAACCGTGTATGCTTGTAATGTGGAATGAAGTGAACACCTCATAGGTGGTAGTAAGACACATTAGTGCAATTGGTTTGCCTAATGAGTAGAATTACCTAAACCATTAACCTTGAGCAACTTTGAGGGCAAAGTTTCTTAAGGGGGGTAGATTGAAATACCCCGTAATTAAAAATAGTGATTAACTAGGCTAATGAATAATTTAGAGGCTTAATTAAGTATAAATAATCGTAAGGGAACAAATCCCGAAGAAAACGGATCCTTAAAATGGATTAAAACCACTAACGAACCTTAAAGCGTGTTTTTCGAGGTAACCGGGAAAACGTGTCTTTAAGCGGGTCAAATAGACTCATAATAATTTTGGTCAACTAAATAATCATTAATGAATATTAGTGAGGCTTTAGAGCCCTAATCAAGAAACCGAGGAATTAGTAAAAACTGTCAAAAACGGGAAGTGGTGGGGTAGAAATGTAAATAACACAAACTTATGTGTCCAACATTGTAAATAAAATTTTAAAACCCACAAGTGGGCTGTGTGAGGTCCGATTTTTGAGGCCCCTCACACTCTCCTCTTATTAGCTAAAGACAAAAGCAATTAAAAACACTAAAGTAACTACACTACCTCACTTTTACTCTCTCTTCTACCCCATTCTCCTCTCTCACGCATGCAACCCTCCTCCCTCACTCTCTTTTCTTTCTTCTTCTACCTCCAGCCGATTTCCATGGAGAAAAGAGAAGCCACACAAAAATACTAACTTCTCTCATCTTGTAACCCCCTTTAATCTCTTCCAAAAATTATAAAAAGTGTACCATTGGAATCCTCTCACCAAGAGCTACATTTCCATCTTTCCAAAATTCGAAAACCTACAATTTCGTTTTTATGGGTATGTCCCATTTGGAGCTTCAACACCACCATTAGAAGGCCCTCCTTCTCCTTGTTCTTTTGAGGTAAAAATATTCTCAAAACTCCATTGTTTTCCTAGCCTTAAGGGCAAAACGAATTTTAGACTAAACCTTTGTTTGGCCTCTTGTATCCTAGCCGATTTTGGCATCTTGGTGGAGTTGGAAATCTTGTTCTTGAGCCACTCCAAGTTTCATTTACACCTTTGTAAGGTAATGAACTTCTAAACCATAGAATGTGTATTAGAACTCAAATAATGTTTAAGGATAGTTTTAGAGTATTGAAAGGTGTATGTATATGGGTTGTAGAGTAGAGAATTTGAGTTATCAAAACCGGTGGAGAAAGAGAGGAAGGAAGAAGCATGAAGAGAAAGAAACTAGAAGAAGAAAACAAGGTAATTAAGCTCATCTTTGTATAGCTTGGTAAATGAGTATGTAACAGATTTTTGGAAGTAAAAATATGTATTGTAAAAATGGTAATGCAGTAGTAGTATAATGTGTAAGGGAATGCAAGTGTTTTGAACCTTGGAAAACAATTTAAAAACTGTTACAAACAGATTGGGAATGAGAAGTAGTGTGCAGGAAATTTTAGTAGTGTTTAGTGTTTGGGAATGGTGTATGGAAGCTTGTATATTGATGTCTATTGAAACAGGTGAAATAGGTGTTGAATTGTGAACTAGAATATGTGGTGAGAGTATAATAATATAGGGGAGACTATGGCAAAATTTACATAGGAATAGAACACTTAGTGAATTAGAAACTAGGTGAAAAACTTATGTTGTAACAGATTTTGATTGAGTTAGTTTGGTGGGTAGGTTATGAGAGGTGAGTAATGCATTAGGAGTGTTAGTGTTATAACCCGCATAATTCCTACCTTATGTTATATCAGTTGCAATATTGTTCTAAGTTGGATTATCTATTCTTTGCTATCAGTTGGACTCCGACGGTATTGTTTTAATTGTCAAGGGCGAGGAGGTCATTCGGTTAATTAATTAAGGTAATTAATTATCTGATTTATAAGGAGAAGGGTTCCTTATTTTCCCTTACATTTTCTAATTATTCTTACATCACGATCAGTTTCCTACATCGAGCCGATCGTGCGTTCAGAGCATCGACAGTTTCTCTGCCCTCTCTCCTCCTCTCAACTTCTTCCTCTGTGAGTTTGCAAGATCCGCTGTTGTGATCAGATTGTGTTATTGCTGCGTTTCTCTGATCGGTTCAGGTTTGTATTCAAGAATTCGGGACTGCGTTGCTGGTGTTCTTTTCTCTCTGTTTTCTGATTTTGAGCCGTTGTTCTTGATTAAATCAGAAGGCTTCGTCGCTGTTGAATTGTAATTGTGCGGGCTGTGGAACTGCTGCGGATTGTGGAGATCTTTCACTTTGAATCAGGTTGGTGTTGCAGATTTTGGGGTTTGGATAATCTAGGGTTCTTCTTTTCAGTTTCTGATTTTGTGTCAATTGGTTTGGTTAATCAGTGGCTGTTGATCTGTCCGGATTGTTGCTCTGCGTGGATTGTGCCTGCTGCCTCAGTTCGTTGTTGCTTCTGCTAATTGAGGTAGGTGGTTACTCGATTCAGTTTGGAAGTTCAGCCATGGGGTGTTGCAAGAGCGTTGTCTGGTTTTTGTGTGTGATTCTATTAGCGTTTTGTTGTGATTTTGGATGGCTAAACCCCCATGGTTTCCTGTTTTAATGTCTGATTTGGTGTGTGTGCTTCATTAGCATTTTGAGGCATTGATTTGTGTTGTTTTTCTGCTCTGTTCGTCTTCTGGAAACTGCATTTTTCGCACTGTCCGAACTTCCGTCCGAGCTTTGAAGTTCGGACAGTGCGTTTCTGCCTTTCTGATTTGCGAGTTCGGGGTATGTCCGAACATCTGTCCGAACATGGATGTTCGGACACACCCTCAGGCTTTCCCTCTGGTTTAAGTTCGACCTGTGTCCGAACTTCGACGTCCGGACACAAGGTCGGACCTTCCGCGTGTTTTCCCGTAAAACCTGTCCGAACATCTGTCCGAACTTGGATGTTCGGACATGCTGAACTCCTCTATCTGATTTCAACTCGACTTGTGTCCGAACATTGATGTCCGGACACAAGTTCGGACATTTGGCTTTCTCTGGTTTCTCGACTTGTGTCCGAATTCATGTCCGGACACAAGTTCGGACATTTGGCTTTCTCTGGTTTCTGAGTCTCGACTTGTGTCCGAACTTCAATGTCCGGACACAAGTTCGGACACCCCTCTGTTTTCAACATAACTTCTTCGTTTGAACTCCGATTTGAGCGCCGTTTGTGGCGTTGGTTTCCTTATGATCTGTGCTACTGATTTATGAGTGTTTTGGCATATTTAAATGCAACTTTGCTTCTGTTTAAGCAACCTTTCTGTTTTGGGACATTGCACTTTGTTTCTGAGCCGTGAATGGCTGGGTCGAGCTATTCCGTGGTATACCATGTAGACGTCGTTCTGAGTGTGGGTCATTCCCTTTCTGTTCTGTGGGGTTGACGAACCCTTTGGCTCTTTCGAGTCATTTCTGCGTTGCCGAGAGACCTGGTATGGTCTATGGGTCTTCGACCCTTCTGAGTGTGTGCATTGTGTTTTGTCCCCTTTCTGTTTAAGTGCTCTGACTGTTTCTGAAATGGGAACCCTTTGTTCCACTCTGCTTCTGTTTCTGAAAGCTTCTGACTATCTGAGAATTGTGCATAAGATGTTTATCTTCCTTCTTCTGATTTCAATTGTTTTGAGCGACCTTGCTGATGACGGTCGCTGCTTACTGGGCATAGTTGTGTGCTCATTCCCCTACTTCTAACATTTTTGCAGATTGATCAGCGAGGATCATCTTGAGTTCTGGAGCTGTAGTGTTTAGCTCATTTGACTGTTTAAACTTTTGTTATGACGTTGTAGCCTTCGGGCCTTCCTCTGTTTTGAGTTTCTGATTCGGATATGTATTTGGAATCCGTTTACTTCCGCTGTATTTGAATACTTTGGTTTACAATGTTAAGTGAACTCTGTTTTGGGCCTTTATTGTTTTTGATCGTTTAGAGCCTTGCGTTATTGGTAGTAATACGCGGCGTGTAATACCCTTAACTCTTAGGCCGGTTTTAGGGGTGTTACATTTAGTGGTATCAGAGCCAGGTTTGGCTTTCTTTGGTGTCTGTGGGCGTGTTTGCTTGTGTGAGAGTCAGTTGTGACAGTGGTTGACTGTATGAGTTAGTTCTGACAAGTTTTGGATTTGTATATCTCAGAATGGCTCCTCGTAGGACACCAGTGACCCCTCAGGGAGATGCTGCGGATGTAGTGCAGCAGTTTGTGACGCAGTTGATGCAGACGATGGCTGCAGCTGCTGGGGGAGCTGGTGGAGGAGCTGGTGGTGCTGGCCCAGCAGGAGCGAATGCTTGGGAGGCCGAGTCCGAGCTCTCCAGGAGTTCATGAAGCTTAAGCCTCCATCCTTTGATGGCTGTGGTGACCCTCAGGAGGCGAGCCACTGGATTACAGAGGTCGAGGACCTGCTGAGAGTGATGGGGTCGGAGGATGACCAGAAGGTGGACTTCGCTACGTTCCTCTTTAAGGGGGAGGCGAAGGAGTGGTGGCGCATGGTGATGGGTAGGCATCCCCAGCCTTGGACCTGGGATCAGTTCTGCTTGGAGTTCAACAAGCAGTTCTATCCGGATGTGTACAAAGACCAGAAGATCAATGAGTACAACCGGCTGCGCCAGGGAGAGAGATGACTGTAGAGGAGTATGTGAGGAAGTTTGTGACGCTGTCGAAGTATGCTCCAGAGCCGGATGAGCACAGGAAGGCTCGTAAGTTTGAGAGCGGATTGAGGCCAGACATCAGGTCGGCGGTGACACCTCTTCGTCACCGGACCTTCAGAGATGTGGCGTCGCCTTGCTGGTAGAGGCGACATCAGGGCAGACAGGCGGGTAAGGACCATAAAGGGAAGAGGCGTGCTGAGGAGCCTCAGAAGAAGGAGGCTGCTCCTCCTCAGAAGAAGCAGACCTATGGAGATCGCCGGGGAGCTTCTTCATCTTCGTCAGCTGGGACGAAGTGTGGGTCTTGTGGCCACTCCCATCCTGGTAGGGAGTGCTACAAGAAGACCGGTGCCTGCTTTAAGTGCGGGTCGATGGAGCACCGGATTGCTCAGTGCCCTCAGGCGTCCAGTAGAGGCTCAGGGGAGAGAGGCACCGGCTCAGATTCAGGGGCGAGGTCCGATCAGAAGAAGCCTCAGACTCAGGCCCGGGTTTATGCTATGGCGGGAGAGCGTGGTCGTACTGGTGATCGCGTCATCTCAGGTATTCTCCAGATCCATTCTAGAGATGTGTTTTGTCTGTTTGATTCTGGAGCTACGCACTCCTTTATCTGCTGTGATTTGTTGGGTGACCTTGGACTGACTGCTATGCCTAGTGAGGTAGACTTGTGTGTGAGTAGTCCATTAGGTGGGGTTGCCCCTTGTGTGCTGGATTCTGTGTGTAAGGCTTGTCCCATAGTAGTTAGGGACAAGACTTTCTTTGCTGACCTCATCCCGATGCGGATGACCTGTTTTGATGTGATTCTGGGCATGGATTGGCTAGCAGAGCACCATGCCCATATAGATTGTGCAGCGAAGAGAGTAGTTTCGACTTGCCAGACGGGTCTCGTTTTGCTTTCTCTGGGAATGCAGTTCCATGTGCGCCGGTGATTGTGTCAGCGATGCAGGCAGCCAGTTTCTTGAGGAAGGGTGCCAGGGCTTCTTATGTTATCTGCCAGAGGTGCGTGAGGGATCTAGCTTGGAGAGCATCCCGATTGTCAGAGAGTTTCCTGAGGTCTTCCAGGACGACGTGCCCGGACTTCCACCAGTGCGAGAGGTGGAGTTCACCATCGATTTAGCGCCAGAGACTCAGCCCATCTCTAGGGCCCCTTACCGTATGAGTCCGGCGGAGTTGAAGGAGCTAAAGGTCCAGCTTCAGGAGCTGTTGGATAAGGGCTTCATACGCCCTAGTGTTTCGCCTTGGGGAGCGCCAGTGCTGTTTGTGAAGAAGAAGGATGGGACCTTCCGTTTGTGCATCGATACAGAGAGTGAACAAGGTGACCATCAAGAATCGCTATCCCCTTCCGCGCATCGACGATTTGTTTGACCAGTTGGCGGGTGCCACAGTGTTCTCGAAGATAGATCTTCGTTCAGGCTACCATCAGTTGAGGATTAAGGCCGAGGATGTGCCTAAGTCCGCTTTTAGGACTCGTTATGGTCATTACGAGTTCCTAGTCATGCCGTTTGGTTGACTAATGCTCCATCAGTATTCATGGATATGATGAACCGGGTTTTCAAACCCTATTTGGATCAGTTCGTAGTGGTCTTCATAGATGATATCTTGGTGTACTCCAGGAGCATGAGGAGCATCTGAGGATTGTTTTGCAGACGTTGAAGGATCATGAGTGTATGCTAAGTTGAAGAAGTGCGACTTCTGGCTTGATCGTGTAGTGTTCTTGGGACATGTGGTCTCGAAGGACGGTATCTCAGTGGATCCTGAGAAGGTTAGAGCTGTGATGGAGTGGGCGAGGCCCACGAATGTTGCTGAGATTCGCAGTTTCCTTGGGTTAGCTGGGTACTACAGGAAGTTTGAGGGTTTCTAAGATTGTATCCCCGCTGACCCGTCTGTTGAGGAAGGAGATCAAGTATGAGTGGAGCGAGGCTTGCGAGCAGAGTTTCCAGGAGATTAAGAAGAGACTGACGACGGCACCGATTCTGACTTTGCCTTCTGGGACTGAGGGATTTGAGGTCTTCTGTGATGCGTCCCATAAGGGACTGGGATGTGTTTTGATGCAGCAGGGTAAGGTAGTGGCTTATGGCTCCGACAGCTTAAGCCCTATGAGAAGAACTACCCTACCCACGATCTGGAGTTGGCAGCTGTGGTTCGCGCTGAAGATTTGGAGACATTATTTATATGGAGCGTCGTGTAAGGTTTACACTGACCACAAGAGCCTCAAGTATTTGTTCACTCAGAAGGAGCTGAACTTGAGACAGAGGAGGTGGTTGGAGCTACTTCATGACTACGATTTAGAGATCCTCTACCACCCGGGTAGAGCGAATGTTGTTGCAGATGCCTTGAGCCGGAGAGGTGCTTCGGGTGTAGCTTGTGCCTTGTCAGGAGTTCAGAGGTCCGCCTTAGAGCTTCAGCGTATGGGAGTTTGGGTAGTCAGACCAGCCAGTGCCAGTGTGATAGCAGCGCTTCAGGTGCAGTCTTCGTTGGTCGACAGGATTCGGGTTGGTCAGGAGTCAGACTCAGCTTTATGTCGGATTAGAGAGGGGCTGTCTGCAGAGCAGAGTTCAGATTTCAGTGTCTCCAGCGATGGTTGTCTGCGTTTCAGAGACCGTGTATGTGTGCCAGACGATGCAGTGCTGCGCAGAGAGATCCTTCAGGAGGCCCATGGAGCGCCTTATTCAGTTCACCCAGGAGGGGTGAAGATGTATCGAGACCTCAGAGAGTCATTCTGGTGGTCTGGGATGAAGCGTGATATCTCAGAGTTTGTCTCGAAGTGCCAGACCTGTCAGCAGATTAAGGCTGAGCACCAGAGGCCAGCGGGTTTGCTTCAGCCCCTTCCCATTCCTGAGTGGAAGTGGGAGAGTGTGGGGATGGATTTTGTTATGGGTTTGCCCAGGACTCCTTCGGGTTGTGATGCTGTTTGGGTGATAGTTGATCGTCTGACGAAGTCTGCTCATTTTCTGCCGGTGAAGAAGACCTTCAGTCTGGAGCGCCTAGCTCGTTTATATCTGGATGAGATAGTGAGGCTTCACGGTGTGCCTACTACTATTGTGTCTGATCGTGACCCTCGTTTTGTTTCGAGATTTTGGCGCAGTTTGCATAAGGCCTTGGGTACGAATTTAGCATTCAGTTCAGCTTACCATCCTCAGTCGGATGGCCAGACGGAGAGGACTAATCAGGTTTTGGAGGACATGCTTCGTGCATGTGTCCTGGACTTTGGTGGTAGCTGGGAGCAGCATGTGACTCTGATTGAGTTCGCCTACAACAACAGCTTTCAGGCGAGCATTGGTATGGCTCCGTTTGAAGCGTTGTACGGTAGGAGGTGCAGGTCCCCCATCTGTTGGGATGACCTGAAGGAGAGGGTCTTGGTTGGACCCGAGCTGGTACAGGGAGCGGTAGAAGATCAGGACGATTCGGGAGCGTTTGCTTGTTGCTCAGAGCAGACAGAAGTGCTATGCAGATCAGAGGCGCAGGCCGCTTGAGTTTGAGGTGGGAGATCATGTCTATCTGCGAGTGTCGCCGGTCAGAGGTGTGGTCCGGTTTGGGAAGCGTGGAAAGCTTAGCCCAAGGTTCGTTGGACCGTTTGAGATTCTGGAGAGGATTGGCCCTGTGGCTTACCGTTTGGCTTTGCCACCTGCTTTGTCTGCTGTCCACGGAGTTTTCCATGTGTCTATGTTGAGGAAGTATCTGCATGATCCGTCTCACGTGATCGACTACAGCCAGCTTCAGCTGAGAGAGGATTGCAGTTTCGAGGCGGTGCCTACTCGCATTTTAGCCAGGGATGTCCGTCGGCTTCGTAGTAAGACCCTGCCTATGGTGAAGGTCCAGTGGTCAGATCAGCTAGAGAGTGAAGCGACTTGGGAACTCGAAGATGAGCTGCGTGCCAAGTTTCCCTCTCTGTTCGAGCAGTAAGGTGAGTTAATCTCGAGGACGAGATTCTTTTAAGGGGGAGGTGATGTTATAACCCGCATAATTCCTACCTTATGTTATATCAGTTGCAATATTGTTCTAAGTTGGATTATCTATTCTTTGCTATCAGTTGGACTCCGACGGTATTGTTTTAATTGTCAAGGGCGAGGAGGTCATTCGGTTAATTAATTAAGGTAATTAATTATCTGATTTATAAGGAGAAGGGTTCCTTATTTTCCCTTACATTTTCTAATTATTCTTACATCACGATCAGTTTCCTCCATCGAGCCGATCGTGCGTTCAGAGCATCGACAGTTTCTCTGCCCTCTCTCCTCCTCTCAACTTCTTCCTCTGTGAGTTTGCAAGATCCGCTGTTGTGATCAGATTGTGTTATTGCTGCGTTTCTCTGATCGGTTCAGGTTTGTATTCAAGAATTCGGGACTGCGTTGTGGTTTTTTCTCTCTCTGTTTTCTGATTTTGAGCCGTTGTTCTTGATTAAATCAGAAGGCTTCGTCGCTGTTGAATTGTAATTGTGCGGGCTGTGGAACTGCTGCAGATTGTGGAGATCTTTCACTTTGAATCAGGTTGGTGTTGCAGATTTTGGGGTTTGGATAATCTAGGGTTCTTCTTTTCAGTTTCTGATTTTGTGTCAATTGGTTTGGTAATCAGTGGCTGTTGATCTGTCCGGATTGTTGCTCTGCGTGGATTGTGCCTGCTGCCTCAGTTCGTTGTTGCTTCTGCTAATTGAGGTAGGTGGTTACTCGATTCAGTTTGGAAGTTCAGCCATGGGGTGTTGCAAGAGCGTTGTCTGGTTTTTGTGTGTGATTCTATTAGCGTTTTGTTGTGATTTTGGATGGCTAAACCCCCATGGTTTCCTGTTTTAATGTCTGATTTGGTGTGTGTGCTTCATTGGCATTTTGAGGCATTGATTTGTTTGTTTTTTCTGCTCTGTTCGTCTTCTGGAAACTGCATTTTTCGCACTGTCCGAACTTCCGTCCGAGCTTTGAAGTTCGGACAGTGCGTTTCTGCCTTTCTGATTTGCGAGTTCGGGGTATGTCCGAACATCTGTCCGAACATGGATGTTCGGACACACCCTCAGGTTTTCCCTCTGGTTTAAGTTCGACCTGTGTCCGAACTTCGACGTCCGGACACAAGGTCGGACCTTCCGCGTGTTTTCCCGTAAAACCTGTCCGAACATCCGTCCGAACTTGGATGTTCGGACATGCTGAACTCCTCTATCTGATTTCAACTCGACTTGTGTCCGAACATTGATGTCCGGACACAAGTTCGGACATTTGGCTTTCTCTGGTTTCTGAGTCTCGACTTGTGTCCGAACTTCAATGTCCGGACACAAGTTCGGACATTTGGCTTTCTCTGGTTTCTGAGTCTCGACTTGTGTCCGAACTTCAATGTCCGGACACAAGTTCGGACACCCCTCTGTTTTCAACATAACTTCTTCGTTTGAACTCCGATTTGAGCGCCGTTTGTGGCGTTGGTTTCCTTATGATCTGTGCTACTGATTTATGAGTGTTTTGGCATATTTATATGCAACTTTGCTTCTGTTTAAGCAACCTTTCTGTTTTGGGACATTGCACTTTGTTTCTGAGCCGTGAATGGCTGGGTCGAGCTATTCCGTGGTATACCATGTAGACGTCGTTCTGAGTGTGGGTCATTCCCTTTCTGTTCTGTGGGGTTGACGAACCCTTTGGCTCTTTCGAGTCATTTCTGCGTTGCCGAGAGACCTGGTATGGTCTATGGGTCTTCGACCCTTCTGAGTGTGTGCATTGTGTTTTGTCCCCTTTCTGTTTAAGTGCTCTGACTGTTTCTGAAATGGGAACCCTTTGTGTTCCACTCTGCTTCTGTTTCTGAAAGCTTCTGACTATCTAAGAGTTGTGCATAAGATGTTTATCTTCCCTTCCTCTGATTTCAATTGTTTTGAGCGACCTTGCTGATGACGGTCGCTGCTTACTGGGCATAGTTGTGTGCTCATTCCCCTACTTCTAACATTTTGCAGATTGATCAGCGAGGATCATCTTGAGTTCTGGAGCTGTAGTGTTTAGCTCATTTGACTGTTTAAACTTTTGTTATGACGTTGTAGCCTTCGGGCCCTCCTCTGCTTTGAGTTTCTGTTTCGGATATGTATTTTGAATCCGTTTACTTCCGCTGTATTTGGATACTTTGGTTTACAATGTTAAGTGAACTCTGTTTTGGGCCTTTATTGTTTTTGATCGTTTAGAGCCTTGCGTTATTGGTAGTAATACGCGGCGTGTAATACCCTTAACTCTTAGGCCGGTTTTAGGGGTGTTACAGTTAGAAATGACATTAGAAGAGGGAGTTATAGTTGGGGAGAGTTAGAAGAGAAATCTGTAGCAAAATGCAACTAGAGAAGAAACTAGTGTGTGTGTTGTATGAAACTTGGAAAATTATGTGAGTGAATGAGTATAGAAATGTGTAAAGAGTTAATGAATGAATTAAGGTGTATTAGGAGGTTTAATTAGTGTTAAAACATGTGGGATTAAGTGTAGGAACAATGGGGAAGTAATGGGTAAGATGAGGGACTGAAAACAGAAATTAAAATGCAAATACTGGGGCGGACCGAACTTGCGACCGGACTTGCAAGTTCGGTCGAGCCTAGATTTACAAGACGGGAAAGCTGCTGGAATCGACCGGACTTGCGACCGGACTTGCAAGTTCGTTCCATTCCAGTAGCTTGCATTACGGGAATTTTTCTGGCCGACCGAACTTGCAAGTCCGGTCGGCCAGAAAAATTCCCGTAATGCAAGCTACTGGAATGGACCGGACTTGCGACCGGACTTGCAAGTTCGGTCGGCCAGAAAAATTCGGTAATGTGAGCTACTGGAATGGACCGGACTTGCAAGGTCGGTCGCAAGTCCGGTCCGGTCAAAAAAAAATTATTTAAATTAAATAGTATATATATGTATATATGTACATGTATGTAAGCATGCCAATATTGAGTAAGGAAGTAAAACTTAAGTAATGAAAAATAAGTATGTAAAGTGTAAGTGTAAGAAGTATAAGAACATAGTAAGTAGGAGTTAAGTTGATGATAGGTATATTAATCATTCAATTGTATGTACATAATAGGACTTGATTTGTGACACCGAAGGACGTTTGGAATCACGTACAACGGTGAACGGTATGGATTCCTCATGCCCCGTATGCTATCTGGGTTACTCTGATTTGTGTGTTGTGTGCTAATTGATCACCAAATAAGATAAATGCACGAATCGGAGTTATCATGTTTACTTGTGAATATGTAGTGATTGTATGTGGTTGTATATTGTCTTCAAATTTAGTTTGTATAATTCATGAAATGTATGGATGAATATGAAGGCTTGTATGAATGTCGTAATGTACCGTGACCGTTTATTATTGTGTTTGGGCTTCTAACTTATTCCTAACAAGCTAACCAATCTAACTTAAATTGGTAATTAAATTGGAATGAGTAGAAGTCCGATATAGTTTCGGCCACGCGTGAGGATGCGGAGTCACGAGAGGTTGGCTCCAATTCCTGACTCTTAAACTGGTCCGCGGCCCAAATCCCTTAAGTGGGTAGCATCCCGGATTGGTGAGTCAAGTAAATCCCGGAGGTGGGACGGCGTAGTCCCCAGGGCCGGAGGTCCCGACGACTTAACTTGAGTATAAGTAAGTAAGTAAGAATGAGTAAGTAAAGTAAATGAAAGTAAGTAAGTGTAAGTGAGAAAAAGTAAGTGATGAGTAAAAGAGTAAAAGCATTCCGATTAACCTGGATGCATAATTTGGCTAACCTTGTGAAGGTAAGTATTGTGAGCATTATTGTATTGTTGCCTTGGAATGAATAATGTATTGTGAATGAATGTATGTTGTATGCAAGCATGTATGTATGAAATAAATGAACGGCATGTTTAGTGGACGTCAAATAGTCGGCGTGCCCTAGCTAGCACGCGGTATATGCGGAGTTTATACGCAGCGTTTGCTGAGCCCCTTGGGGCACCATTTTTACTACACGCAGGTACTCGCGAAGGATGAAGACTAGGAGAGTTGAAGTTTAATTTCCTTGTCTTTCTTTTGGATTGTAAACAATGAATTTATGATTGGTGTACTGAGTAGTACATGGCTATAGCTTTTGATTAGCCGGTGTACCATGGGGTACACCTTTTTTTGGATTTTGATAGAATGGGAATTGGTATAGATGAGTAGCTGGTAGAAACTCATTCTTTTGGAACTTAGAAATGATGTAATTGAATACACTTAAATACTCGGTGATCCAGGATGTAAGTATTTGGCATATGATATTTGGTAAGTAATCTAGTAGCTCGGTACACTATGTGCATCAGACCGTGACTGTAAGTAAGGTAAGCCTAGCTAGCCGTATGGGCGGTTAGCGGCGTTGTACCACCCGCCGTAGTAAGTAGTAATGTTTCCGCTGCGAACTCGTAAGATTACCAGGACGATTAGACGGTAAGCATAGGATTAGCGGTTGGGGTGTTACACTTATTTTATGATTTTGGAGCCAATTTCTCTAGCAAATTGTTGTCAAAATTTCTAAGGAAAACAAGCTTAATATTAAGCTAAAAGTTAATATACAAGGTAAACCCTGGAACTACCTGTTTCAAGGTTCTAATTGTTGATCTATATATGATCTAACATATTGTTCATCTTGTTTATTATTGCCGAAATTATAAGTGTGTTAGATTTAATTTTTGACACATTAAATGTTAATATTTTGTAAATCTTAAATTAGATTTATACTTCTTATGATATAAGCTACAATATAAGCTATCATAATATACAAGAAAAATTCATATACTATGATTTTGATTATGGCCGAAAATTAAGGGGTTGTAATTAAGTTAGGAAAATTATCTAACTTAGTTAAATTAAAGGAATTAGAGTAATTAAGAGTAAAATGTAAAATTTAAGAAGTTTTGGTATCATATTGTGATTGCCGAAAATATATGAGGTTAGTATAGAATTTTTGAGAGTTTAGATGATGAGAAAATAATTGTAGAATTAAGTTTACAATTTATAAAGAGTTTATAAGTATTATAAGGAATTTATAAGGTTTTTGGTATATTTATGGTTAATAAAAGATGGTATTTATATACTATAACATTAGATAATAAAATCTGGTGGTTTGGAGATATTAAAAGTGATTTTTGATGTTCAAAAATCTGTAGGTAAATTAGTTACGAAAATTAGAAATTAATTGGAGTTAAATTGGTTAATAAATGAAAGAATAGACCACAAGGGTAAAATGGTAATTTTACTGGTCAAATGTGGTCAAACGTGGTCAAACATGGTCAATGACAGTTTATGAAATATTTAGATGAGTTAGAATAAAAAATTATAGCAAGAGATTAGGTAATAAAATGTTTAAGGAATAAAAAGTTAAGATAAATTAACTTTAGGGGTAAGATTGTAAGTTTTGGAAAGTTAAGGGGTTTGACCATAAAAGGCTTTGGGTATGTTTTGGTAATTGACCAAAAGTATAAAAAGAAATTAATTAAGAAATACTTTGGAAGAAATTAGAAATAAAAATAACAACTTTAGAACTTATTGTGGGTAAAATAGAAATTAAAAGGAAACTATGGGTAAGGAATGTAAATAACACATTTTTATGTGTTTAGAAGGTTAAGGAAATTAAATAAAGAATTTAGAAACAAGTTGTAAAAGAAACAGAGTTAAGACGGGGTTAAACGAGACCCGTAATTTAATAAGTAAAGGTGAAATCAATACTTCAAGTATTTTAAAGAAAATACAAGTTATATTGGCAAAAAAGAAATAAATACGTATGATACAGAGTATCATACGGACGTATACGAAAAATGTTGGTATACATGAATAATACTCGTATACGTGAATAGCATCCGTATACATGAATAGGTTATACGTATACGTGAACAGTAAAATGCGAGACGTATACGTGAACAGCAAAATATGAGACGTATACATGAATAGTGAAATACGGTGAATAGTAAAATACGAGGCCGTATAAATGAATAGTAGAATACGAGACCGTATAAATGAATAGCGAAATACGAATGAATAGTGAAAAATACGAAAACCTAATACAAGGTCCGTATAAGTCTAAAGTTGCTAACTGCGCAACTAAATAACTGCTAACGACGTTAGTATGTTAATGAATTAAAATTGAGCTTGAAAACGCTCATAAATGAACGAACCTGTTTAACGGTATACTATTATACTTGGGTTAACCTAGGAAAAGGTTTAAGCTGAAAAGAGAACCAAATTAGTTCTAAGACACAGGATACTAATACTAGTTCTGGTTACAGATCTAGATAGTCGGAGGCGTTCGGCGGATTAGGCGAACGTGGTATTAAGAGCTGGCCAATCTCCGGTGTACGGTATGGGATTCTTGTAGCTTGCTTGCTAACGGGGTCTACCTCGGTTTGTGTGCTATGTGTTATTGTGATACAATCAAACAAGATTAAGCATGAAACCGATTTACTGTATTGTTATTGTGTGTCCATTGCACACTAACACGACATGATTCAAAGCTTGTTCATTAACTATGTTTAGTAACAATTGTATAAGGTTATAAATACTCCCCGTTGTTAGTTGGTTAATACCGAGGGAGGTTTAACTAACAAATTGTCAATGAGACTTCAACTAACTGGAACTTGGGGGAGAGGAATCCGGGACTGACTCCGGTCATGCATGTTTAGGTTAGGAGGTCGGCATTTGTATCAGATCCGTCTTCCGCATATGGCTCGTCTACGACTTGTCGCCTAGGGTCGACAAACAGACCTGACCATCTCGAGTGAACAGTTCGAGGTGGGAGGCAAATTCAGGAGGCGCGGGAGGGTCAAGCCTACCTCATAACTTAAGAATTAATGTTCATTAACCTAATGGAGCTAATAACTCATTGGCTAGGGTTACCTTGACCCGATAAAAATAAACAATTCAGTTAAAGAATAACCAGTTCTTTTAAGTGAACGGTTGACACTTATAAGGTATGGTCAAACACGAGAACTAAGCAATTCTCAGGCCTCATGAGTTAGGAATCTAACTTACTCATTAATGGGCGTCCATTACGACGTTCGAGTTAATGGAGCTGTGAATGTTGCACATGTGTGTGTTGTTTGTTATCGTACTTCTTATTATTGTCTGTATGAATAATCAACTGCATGTATACGACAAAG
This sequence comes from Limonium bicolor, assembly GCA_023374045.1. NCBI lineage: Eukaryota > Viridiplantae > Streptophyta > Magnoliopsida > Caryophyllales > Plumbaginaceae > Limonium > Limonium bicolor. Next base: position 184,768,650 of record CM041777.1, on the reverse strand, counting down.
TAGTCGTGTGTAGCCCTTTAGCTTGTGGGCTGCACGTCTTCTGTACCAGCAATGTGTTGAGCCCCTTGAGGCCTGTGATTTAAACTTTGCAGGCAGGTGCCAGACGAGGACTCAACCTGAGAGTAGGAGCGGGTAGAGTACTTCGGGTTGCTTTTACATTTGTTACACGAGTTGTGCATGTACAATCGTTTAGTAAATGGATGAGATGTTAGTATGATGTATTAGGATATGAGATACTCGGTATAAGTTGTGGTTTATGAATTGTATTGTATTGATGCTCGAGTAATTATCCGGTTAGTCATACCGTGACTTGTAAGAGAATAGGCCTAATTGGTCACGTGGGTGACTAATGGCGGTAACACCAATTTAGTAGAACTTTTCTGCTGTGTTGTTAATGAACGAGATGGACTTAGGGCGACGATCACTGTATTTGGAGATGGGGTGTTACAATTGAGGAGTAAGATTTTTACCTTGAAGCTCCAAGTGATATTTTTGCCCAAATTTTCGGCCAACTATAGAAAACAAGTGAACGATCAGATCTTGTATAGATCTATGGATAGAAGGTAGTTTGAGGCACTTAGAAACCTTAATGTATGACTTACCCTTGAAGTCTCACGTGGTGTTGTTTTGCTTTGATTTTCAGACCACACAAGGAAGTGGATAGAGCTTCAATTTGTATGAGAAAAGATGAAGAAAATAAGTGTAAGTGTAACACCCCTACTAATAACATCACACTTAATCATTAACCGCAGCGGAACTTATATCATAAACACTGACTAAATCAATGGATGTTACACGCCGTTAGCCACCCACGTGGCTAACAAGGCTACTGCATACACAACGTACCGGTCTGATGGACAAGATTACCGAGCATTACACTTTACATTTACAACTCCATTATATTCTGAACACAATTACAATTACAAACCAAACTGTACTGAGTCTAATACATTCCTCTATCGATATCACGCTAAACTAAATAACCACCCATACATAAACAGTTACCCCGTCCTACTCTCGAACGGCTGCCAGCTCCATTGTACCTGAAAAGTATGGGGGCCCCCAAAGGGGGTCAGCACCTTTGCTGGTATGGTAATCCTGCAGCCCGCATACTACCGGGCCACGCACAACTATTTGTCGTCTGAGCATGCGGTCAATTATATTTAAAACATGCATGAAACTATACACATATATCATGCTTATAAATCACACAACCGATGAACAGGATACAAACATAAATTAACACATCACATTGGTTAGATCACATTATTGCATCATTTGGCCCTTAAGGGTTTTACCCTAATGGAGCTATTCCTTGCTAGATGACACATACCCATTTAATCGGGTTATACTTAATTACCCCTTATATTTATACGGGGTTGATTTTGGAGATCAACGTACATAACATAACAACATACTTCACATAGATGTGTCGGCCTTAATATTGGCCCGATCACACCATACACAATTTCCCCCTAGCTCCAATAGTGATGAGGTAGGTAAGCCTTGGTTAAGCTTGTGGGTGGTTGTAATCCAAAGAAAGAGAACAACCATAACATAACAGTATTCCCCCTAGCCCGAACAACAATCGAGTAGGAAAACCATTGATCTTAGGCTTGTGGGTGATTGAATTCCAAGAAGGAAAACCAATCAATAACAGAGTGGGAGTCAAAGCGAATATTGGCATCAACTCCCAAACAAACTTTACACATGATTCCCCCTAGCCCAAATAAAAGTCAGGTAGGTGAGCCTTGGTTAAGCTCATGGGAGATTGAATTCCAAGAAGGAAAAACAACCATAACATAACAGAGAGGGAGTTAAAGAAACTGTATACATCAACTCCCAAACAACACGCGCGACCGGAACGACCGGATTCCTCACCCCCCATAATATATACATATTAGTTAGAAGTTCCTCTATGGAACTTATCACATACATGCACCATTTGGTGTTACAAGTTTGGTTAATCACACAGCAGGGAGGTAACATCCCATTCGACAAACATGGACAACAACATTCGTTAAACAACGATACATTTAAACTAAGGCAACACACAACACACATAACCACAATATACAACTAAAGCACGGATAGCCGTAGTTAGTACTTTCCCGTGGTTTGGGACGTTTAATCCGAATACCGGTCTCTCATGTGATCCTAGAGTCGGTTAGCTACGGTTTAACACATAATTAAGGTTAAACAGTATCCGAATTATTTACGCCACATTAATGAATTACTGTAAACTCATTTCATGCTTTATCTTGCAAGGTGGCAAACATACAGAAAAACAAGTTGGCATACAAGCCGGTGTAACCCGGTAGGACACAGGTTGCAAGAAAACCATACCTTACACCATGGGTTACTCTACCGTGTTCCCGAGGATTTACTTCAACGCGTCACCTCACGCTTCCCGGGTAGGTTCCGAACAACTGGTATTATTATTCAAATGTTTTGTTAACAACAAAATCTTACGGTATGTAAACTTCTATTAATCCTGTACCTAACCCCGTTGTCCCGTTATCCTTAACTTATTTATGTGATCTTAAGTTCACAACTTACACATTCACTCTCACACTTGTTTATACTTCCAATGGCCTTTAAAACTCACCAAACAAGGCCTAATCAACATCTAAAACCATTACCATTCACTTCCCCATCATAACAACACTTAAAAACACATTATGTTGCATTTTTGAACTGGTTTGGGTTTGTGTCCGGGGTTACAAACCCGGACCAATCCCGAAAATGAGTTTCTGCCTATTTTTATGTGTGGTCCGGGTTTGTGTCCGGGTTTACAAACCCGGACCACCCCCTGGGATGGCCTTCTGCCTTGTTTTTGCTATGGTCCGGGTTTGTGTACCGATTTGCAAACCCGGACCACCCCTGGAACTGTCAAAATGTACAGTTTTGATCAGTTTTCAACCCCTAATTCACCTCTAATCATTCCTTAATCTTTTCACATGTTTCCTACATGTTTAAACACTCTAAAACATGCACTAAACCACTTCTAAACATAGGTCCATTCCTTACTCAAGTTTCTTGCTCCCATTCTCAATTTTTCCATTCTCTGTTACACTTATGCACACTTGTGCTACAGATTTTCACCTCTTGGCAATTTGCATTTGTTCTCACTCCATTTGACCATTCCAAATCCTCTAAGACAATGCACTTCTCTTACCTAGATTCATGCCTCATTCTTAACGCCTTAACTCCTCATTGTTTCCAAAACTCCTTAAGCACTTAAACAACTTCTTTTGCTACAGATTTCTGCACAAATCTTCTATACTTAAACAAGCATTCCCAAGGTGGTTTACTAACTCAATTCAATCTCCATTCATACCTAGCTAACCCTAGGTTATACTTCACTCAACACATCACTAAAATCTCTTAGATTTCTATCGGAATTTCGCCATAGTCCGGCTACTTTTCTAACATTGCCCAAACTCATTTCTTCACATAATTCATCCTAAAACTAGCCAAACCACAAGGGTTCTATCAGCACACTTATAAAACCATTAATACTCATCAAATCCTCCAAACGCAACACAATACATAAATCTCAATGTGTATAGCTCTTAGGCTCTTTAAATCAAACATTAACTCACAAATGCATCAAGTACTAACACAACCCTTTCTCACCTCAAATATTCACACTCCACTACATGTTGGGGTTCATTATTTAATTTAACCCTTCCCAAAATCCTAAAACATATAGAATATACATTAGGGTCGGTTTCTTACCTTAAACTCTCTTAAGTTTCCTTGTGAATACCCTTCTCCTCTTCTCCTCTTCTCTTCATTCCAAAATCGGTCATGGCCAATCACTTGCCCAATTCTCTAGACCAATATTCATATCGGAAATTAAGCACTAAGCAACTCTCTTAGGCTCACTAATTATTCTAGAATTCAAAGAGATGCTTAAAGCACCAAGTTAGGGTTTACCTTTGGAAATTCTTGAGTGGTTTCCAATGCTTGAGTCTTAGGAGGGATTCCCACCACCATTTAAAGCTTTGAGAATAGCTCAAAAAAGAAGAGAAGGCTAGTCATTAAAGAGCCAAAATCGGCCAAGGTGAAGAATGGAGAAAACAAGGGTTTTCCATGGACATTTTTACCTTAATAAAAGGAGGAAGCTTCAAGCTTCAACATGGTGTGGTTTTCTCTTCAAATGGCTAGGACCCACGAAAATGAAACTCATCCTTTTCGAATTTTGAAAAGAGAGAAAGATAGAGGATGATGAGAGGATGAAGAATATGTGATTATTTTGTGATTTGAGCTTGTATATAGCTAGAGCATGGAGAGAAAGGTGGAGTAGCCATGGGAGGAGCTCAAAATGCTTCCAGTAGAAGAGAGGAAGAAGAAATCGACAGAGGAAGAAGAAAATAAAGAAAGAAAAGAAAGAGAGAGAGCTTCACGTGAGGAAAGGAAGGAATGAGAGGAGAGAGAGAGTGTGGGTGGGGTATATGTTCACTTTTTCACTTTTTTGCTTTTTGACTTATTTAATTAGTTAACTAGTCATGTGTGAGGGGCTATCTATATTAAAAACCGGCCCACTAATATATACACACTGGAGCGTTTTCATCTTTTTCAGAAAACGCTCGTTAATTTACCCGGTTTAGCACTATTCACTAACCGGGCCCGTTTTCCGGAATTTCTCGTTTAATTAATTTTAATTGCTCTTAGGCTTCCATTAATGTTTAATTATAGTTATATATCAACTATAATTTTTACGGGGTCGTTTACTGTTTAAAGTCACGTTTTCGGGTTTTCTCGAAAAACGAGCTTTAGGACTCCGTTAGCGTTTTAACGCGTTACTTGGATCCGTTTTCTTCCGGAATTTTTCCCACATGTTCTTAGTTGTAATTAGGGTATAAAAAATATTTATAACCCCAGTGAAGGTTATACCTCCTAAAATTATTAAATACGCGTTTTCACGTTTTGTGACTTTTACGCATTTTCTTTTTTTCTTTTTGGTTTTTATTTCTTCACCAATTATCTTAAGGACTTAATCAGCCTTAGAAAATCATAATCACATAATTAATTAACATATTAAGGTTTGGGGTATTTCAGTAAGTGAGGGTAGATTTTCAGCCATAACAATACTTAGAAGGAATGGACGTTTAAGACACATTGTCTCCCTTACTTGGTTTCGGTTTTGTCTAGCTTAATTATTGCTTGTTCCTCTTCTGATTTTGGCCTTCAAACTAGCATAGGAGGATTATTTTTGATGTTCTTTGTTGAAGAAAGGAAGATATTTAAGAGGAAAATGAGCAAGAAAACTTACTTCACCATTGATGGCCTTTCATGGAGCTATGAGAAAAAGAAGAAAGAAGGAGAAGAGGGTTGTCTCATTTTTGGTGAGAGAAGGGAGAGTTAGTACAACATGGGGAGCATGAGGAGAATGAAAGTTGGTGAGAGAGTGTGTAAGAGAGTTGTGAGTTGGGGTTCCTCATGTAGAATACTTTTGTGACTTTAGGTTGCTTCCTCCATAAAGTAGATTTTTCTTTTTTTCATTGATTTTCCCTCCATAAAACCATCCCCCTAGGATATTTATTAGGTATTTTCGTAATTTTTGGAACTAATAGTATTAAGGTGTGACATGTTCTGCATTTAGACTTATTTCATGTGTTAGGTTGTAACTTATGTAGTTGCATTGTTTTAAAGTGTCTTTCTTTGTGTTAAGGTGTATTCCTTTTGTTTTGAGTGGTTAGTATACTTTACTATTCATTGTGACTAGTAAAGTATGTTCTTTGATTCACTCATGACATTGTGCTCTTAATTCATGTAATGATATATTACATGTTACTTCAACTTTCATAGTTGATTTCTCTTTATAATTACTCCCACTTAGGTCCAATATTTTATGTAAGGTTTAATGAGCTTTTTGGTCTACATGTATTTGTTTATATAAAAATATTTTGAGATTATATAACTACTTAATTAATTTAGGGCTCATTAGCCTCTATAATTAATTAGTTTAACCCTTAATAATACTTATAAACCTTAGGGATATTTCAGTCGAAGCGAAATGTTGTTCACTGGCTCATGGTACATGCAAACTCATTTGGATTCAACAATTGCTTGCAGATCTCGGTGTTTTCTTCCACATTCTTTCCATCCTCTTGTGTGATAATTTGCGGGCGACTTACTTGGCGGCCAACCCTGTTTTTTGTTCCAGGGTAAAGCATGTAACTTTAGATTTCACTTTATGAGAGAAAAGGTGGCAAACAAGTCTCTACTCATTCAGTTTATTCACACTTCTGACCAGATAGCAGATATTTTGAGTAAGGCCTTACCGAGTAACCATTTTACAAAGCTACGACCCAAACTTCAACTAGTAGAGTTTGGATCGCGGGAGAGTGTTAAGTACTTAGACATGGGCCAGTCCATTCATGATAAATAAGCCCAAATAATATTTGATACAGTTGTACAGTCTAGTTTTGTTAAAGTAAAGCCTACTATATATAAGAAATACACTATAGCTGTCTATCATACATTGAAAACATAATTAACATATTTTATTCGTCATCTCTCATCTTTGTTGAGGTTCTCGAAACCTTTTGAAGAGAAGGGTGTGTATTGTTATGAAAACAGTTTACATCAGGGAACTATTGCAAACCGTCATTGTTTTGCCCTTTTTTGGTGGAGGGCGTGGAGGATTACAGGATAGACCTCCTTGGAACAACATAGAAATTCTGCTTAATGAGTTATTTGAAGTTATAGTTTTTCACTTTCCAATTCCAACCAGAGAGGACATACTTGATGAGTTATTTGGAGTTATAGTTTTTCCAAACTTTATGTGAGGGGTATCACCAGCTCAAAATTGTTCCAGAGGATGTGTACAAAACAACGGGCATTTAGAATTTTTAGAGATGCCATTGGAATGTCAATGCTCCTTCCACATTCTGTGCAACTTTGAATCAAGTACTGCAGCCTTTTCTCATAAAATTTGCACCAGTTTTTTTAATGATATTTTGATTTACTATTCTTACAAGTAACAACATTTGGTACATAATGAAATAGTGTTACGAGCCTACCGAAAAAGTAAGTGCTCTTATGGTGTTTCATCTATTAATTACTTGGGATATGGTTTGGACTCGGGGAATTTCTATGGATTACATGATTGACCTATTCCTAAAATTCAAAGCAATTGCACAGGGTCTAGCAGGATATTGCGTAAGGCGAATGTTTTGGTCTCCTGAAGCTGTCTTGGCTTTCAACAAGCTCATAGAAGCATTGACCGATGTTCCTAATTTGACTTTACATAATTTCATACTTCTGTTTTTTATTCAAATAGATGTTTTAGGGTTGAGGGACAAGTGTTCTTTTTAATTCCAAACAGACCATACTCATTGTCCTTCAGCAAGTAACCAGCAACATACAACAAAAAGCCAAAAAGCCAAAGCAAAAGCACATCAAAATCAACCATAGCCACACAACTACTGTATGTAGCCGGGTCCCATTAGGACGTTGGAAGTAGCAATGAGCCAGATGCTAATACTTGCATATTAGCAGACTAAGTCAAAGGAAAGTAGAGTATTGTTCATAAGACAAATAAGAACTAAATAAGGCGCCTAAACTATAAAAACCTAACATAACTACAAAGAGTTTGATAGTATAGTACAATATAATACAAAGGTCCAAGAACAAGAAGTGCATCCTAGGATGAACATGCAATTACATAGTTGGCCCCTTCTGAGAAGACAAATTAGTCGTCACATTAGAAGAGTCGGAAGTAGTGGACTCCCGACTGCACTGTGTGTAAGGTCAACAATCAAAATTGGCCCAAAGTTGATCTCTAAGGCTGGGCAATCAAGGTCGCCTTTCCCTTCTTGTTTTCAGGCCCTGCATGACATAGATACCATGCTTCATCCTGTTGACCTTCAAAAACCCACTTATGGAAAGGGCGCCTACGATGCCTAGCTATTGTCAAAGGGATTATGATAGTTTTGCACTTTTTTTGGTCTTGTACTAGTCTAATATCTGTTTGGATAGTTGTAGGTGTCAATGGTGGAGTCACCGACGACCGAGGGCGTGGCTACTGACTTCATGTCCCTGTCTCTGCCACATGATGTCGGTTTTATGGGTGGGGTGTTGAGCCCTGAGACCAACTGATCAGCCCACATAAAATCCTCCCAGCATCTTCATTGTATCCTGCTTGGAACTACTGGCCAGGCCGTGATGTTGATGCTCTGAGCCATGGCTCATATGGGAGGGCTTCCGACTCACCATATATTGGTTAAAACATTATTTTGTAGAATGCTGAAGATACCACACCGAAAGCATACTAATGAAAATAGGAAGAATTAAAGCCATAAAAATAGATGTATTTTGCACTTATCAAACGTCCTCACACTTAGATTTTGCTTGTGTTCAAGCAAATGAAGAATAAAACTACATCTAAGGCTCTACTATCTGAAATACCTGATAAGTGTCCAAATGAGCATGTTTTATGGGTGTATTTCATATACTTTATTAGCACTTTTCTTGCTCATTTCTCCACTTTGGTTAGCTTTCCTCTAGTTTATGTTTTATTGGTTATCTTACAGATTTATTGGTTAAACATGATGAAAACCAAACTAGCAGCAAAGTAGACGAAGAGACGAACGCATAGGCGCAAACGGATCTTAAATCGGAGCTGAAACGAATATTTTAGGAGCAAAACAATTTCGTACGAACCACTGTCCGAAACATCAACCTGTCCGAACCAAGCTGGTCCGGACAGTGGTTCAGACACTGCAATTGGACGTCCGTGGTGTGTCCGCTCAAATAAGGACGGACGAGATTAAAAATCAAACCGTCCGAACCAGGGTGGTCCGGACGCCGGTTCGGACGCAACAAAAATGGCAACCGTGGTACGTCCGTAGAAATAAGCACGGATAGAAGACAAGGACATAAACATGTCCGGTGATAAAGGGGCGGACAAGAGAAGAAGGACACAATGTGTCCGTGGATATTTGCTCGGACAGAAAGAAATGTTTGTGTGCTATCCGTGGAAATTTGACCGGACAAGAAATAGAGTTGTCCGTGGAAAAAAGACCGGACAACAAATAGAGCTGCAACTACGCCGACCGTCTTCCCCAATTTTCTTCGGTGCCTGCAAACATATCTACGGCGCCTGCAAACATATCTATCTACCCATCAGCAATATCAGGCGCCGCCCCACTCATTAAATTGCTCACGCGTGTTCCAGCCTGTCTTCTTCCTCTTCCTTTCTTCTATAAAACCCACGCTCCTTCTGCTCAAATAAATCATCCCTTCCTCAGAATCCAAAGACCATCGTTCATTAAACAGACAATCAACCACAACACAAACCACACCTACGATCCATTCCATCCTCTTATCCCCCACTTCTCCATTTTATTTTCATTCTTCATTCCACCACGAAGCTGAAGCACGATAAGAAGAAGAGAAGAAAAGGAGTTGGAGCAGAAGCGAATCGCAGTCCCGTGTCCTCCGGCAGTCTCCAAAATAATGGCTATCTCTGCTTTCTTTTTATTTCTGTTAATGTCTGAGTGATTTTTATTCGTATCCTAGGATGGGGTTTAACCCCAAATAATTCAGACTTATTGTTAATACCAAGTTTGCTTATAAATATTTGTTTTGTCTCTCTAAATTATTAAATACTTAAGAACTAATCATTTTTTTGCATTTACGGTTTCTCTTATTTCAATGATTTTGTAAATCTGAGAATAGACCACAAAGAAAGACAAACGTTAGATATTATCTCCTTGATTAGCAGATAAAATCCATCGCTGTTATTAAAAGAATTCTTGCTTAATGCTAATTAATGATTTTAGACTTTTTCTGATTGTAAAAAGTCTATTGAATTAATTAAGAGTTGTCCTTATCTATGATTTAGGAAGGCCACAAGATAAATTCTTAAAGACACAAATTAGGATTATAATTAATGTCTGAACTTAAATAAATATTTATTACCTGTCTCACTTATTAAACTTGTTTTAATTCCTTTTAACAAATATTTTTAAATGCTTTACGCGACAAACTACTGCATTTTTATGGTAACTATCAACATATGATTTTGAGATAGTCAAAGTACCACAAAGGAATAAACCTTGGTATTTACACTCCGGATTGACCAGGAAAATACTGAGGCTATTATTAAGAGTACGTAACTGACACTTATTGACTCTGATAGACAATAAATAATTGAGACATGGTTATAAATTTGTTTAAGTAATTTAGGCAATTCCCCCGCTATCCTAGGATACCTTTTTCCATCCACATCAATTAATTTACTTTATTTTACTGTGTTTATTATTTTTGCACTGATCCTAAAACAAATCAAGCTTGCCTCCGGCTAAACCCCCAATTTACATTTTATGCACTTTTATTTATCTTCTTGTACATTTACTAACTTGATAATTAATTAGATAGTTGCGAAGTCTCTGTGGATACGACCTTGTTGTACTACAATGATTGGGTTCACTGCTCATAAGTAGCAAGATAGTTTAACTACTATTTTGCCCAACAAGTTTTTGGCGCCGTTGCCGGGGACTTCGGTCCAACTATCTGGTCTATTATCTGTTTAATTTTTTCTATCTCCGTTATTTGCCCCTTTTGTGTCTAAATTTTTGTTTTGTTTTTAAGGTACTTAATTCTGATGGATGGTCACTACAATCAAGCAGGAAGTTGGTATGGTTACCCCTATGGCGCAGAGAACTACAATCAATGGAGTGTCTGTCAAAGGTGCGGAGAGTACCATGAAAGCCCCCAATGTTCAGACCCAAATGCTGAATTGAGAGCTCTCTTGGAGGATTTCAAGTCATCTCTCAAGCCTATCCCCATCTTTGTGTGCCGAGAGTGTGGAGGAGACCATGAAAGTTCCCACTGTCCTATGGTTGCAATAGAGAGAGACAACGCCATTTTAAGGGAAATAATGGCAAATTTTACCTCAAAGTCTGAAATGATCCAGCAAAGAACGCTAGATCAGGTAGAACACATGGAACAACCGGTTCAACAACTGAATGAAGTGGTTCACGAGGAGTAACAACCTACTGAGGACATAAGCTACTCTCCACCTCCTCCCCTATTCGAATCAGAGAATCCATCACCAAACAACCATCAGCTTGATTATGAAGACAACTCCTCAGAAGAGAGTTTTTCCTTGGACTTCATGGAGTCTCCTCCCTCTGAAATCAACTACTATTTCCCCTCCTTTATCGTGCTCTACCCAGAAGATGAGGGTGGATACATCCTCAACCTTGAGAAGGAGGAGATGCCGCCTCCTTCCGAGCCATCAGAAGAGAGTGCTATAGTCAATTTCAAGGAGCCACTTCCCTCTGAAGTTAATTTACATCAAAGCTCGTCCAATGAGCCTCACCAAGTAGATGAGGACATCTACATCCTCAAAATTGAGGAGGAGGAGCCATCAAACTTTGATCTTCGTCTGGAGGATCAAGGTCTTCCCCACCTAAGCAACAGACACTAGTAGAAAAAACGTTTTATAACACGGTTGTTTTCCTGTATATAACACGGTTATCAAGGGTGTTATATGCTGCGGTGGTATATACTTCTTGATTTTACAACACGGTTATTAACCGTGTTAAAAAACTGTTTTATAACACGGTTATGGACTGACTAACCGTGTTATAAAAGTGCTTACCGCACTCCTTTTTTTGCGCCAAATCAAGTTTATAACACGGTTCTTCTTTAAAACCGTGTTATAAAGTCCACTTTTACAACACGGTTACGTTAAAACCGTGTTATAAAGTCCACCTTTACAACACGGTTACATTAAAACCGTGTTATAAAGTCCACCTTTACAACACGGTTACATTAAAACCGTGTTATAAAGTCTTTCCCCGAAAAATATGAAGCTGTTTTATAACACGGTTCTTATATAAAACCGTATTATAAAGTCTAATTTTACAACACGGTTACATGAGAACCGTGTTATAAAGTCTTTTCCGACGAAATATGAAGTTGTTTTATAACACGGTTATATAAACAACCGTGTTATAAAATTTGGTTTTTTTAAAAAAAAAAATCTGTTTCTTTACACTACTTCACTACCTACAATTAACAATCAATGATGTCTATTACACACGACACATTCAATATTCAGCCACACCAGCTTGCAAAAGAGCCACTAAATTCATTTGCCATATATACACACTTTGTAACATTCACAAAATTCGACAATCGATCTCTTGTACAAGTACTACAAAAATAAATTACCACATACTCTATAAGGACATGACCAAGAGTAATCCAAAAGTGTCAATTCTTCTCTTTATAATGTCCACTTCCATCGAAGTGTTGCTCTCCGCAAAGATTGTGAAACCAGTCAACTGCTGCCACTTTGAGCTTCTTCCAGCCCATGTCCAAACTTCCTACAACAGAAAAACAAAATATGCGAAGAAAGCTTTAAATGTTGATTTGTAATAAATACTTGCAGCAGAAAGAAAATAACAGATTAAGTTCTGTTTGACGTGTATTTACTGGAACTAAAGAAACCTTATCAAACAGAGAAGGAATTTTGCAACAATTAGTAGGGACTTTACAACTTCATCAAGTGAATTGGAGGAGAATTGAGATGGAGGAGCAGCAGCAGTAGCTGCTGTAGCAGCCAAAGACACAAATTCAGCAGAGCAGCCAAATACCAATTGCTGAATACCATCGTGTTATATCAACACAGCAGGAAAAAAAACAGATTAGAATCAAACCAAATACCAAATGTTCTCTCGTGTTGTAATTGCTAAAGCAAGGTACCTATATAGCTATATTCTTTGAACAATCAATTCCAACAAACCAGCATACCACTAGACGAATCTAGCCAAATTGAGATTATTGTTCTCTTCTGCTAAAAATACAAAAACCGAAATAGTTTGGCAGGCACACAACACTAGATGAAAAAAAAATGTAAGTGCGGATGCTAGAAGAGATATGAAACTAGCTACTAGAAATCAATTTTGTTTTTTGAAAGAAAAGTACTATGTATAAAACAAAGTTGTCAATTTTTGTTAGAGGAAATCAATATAAGTAATCAATTCTGTAAAATTGAAGCAACAACATAGAGCAACAATATCAGAACAAAGGTAAACTGATCTCAGTGCAGTTTTTAAAACAAAATCCAAGCTCTAACTAAAACAACCATAGCAGCAACAGGTTTCCCCTTAACCAACACCGCACACATGACAAACATAAGACATAACATCAACAAGATGATAGTTGGTTGCTTTGTTCACAACATTCCCAAACCAAATCAGCATATGTCAACACAAATAGGCAGAAATGAAACAAGTATGTACAAGAAAGAGAAGAAAACATATGTATGTACAAGAAAGAGAAGAAACTCACCAAGATGAGTATTGTCAAAAACCGAATGTCGATGACGATGCTCTCTTTTTCTCTGGTCGGCGACTCTATGCTATGCCTCTGTTCTGTGCGATGCGCGGAAATGCAAAGCCGTAAAGGGGTGGCGAGTGGAGACTGGTGGTGGTGAGTGGAGGTCGATGGTTGCTTATAAAACAAAACATTCAGTTTGTTTCAGAAATGTTTACTGCAATAATGTTAGAGCCGGTGAAATGAATTTATAACTGAAACAGAAGTAAAAATCAGACCAAGAAGAAACCACATTGATAATAATGACCCTTGTAATTGTTAGCAGTAACTATTATGTAGTTCATTATCCGCAACAGCATAATCAAGCTAGCTTAGAGCTTATAGAAATGGTACACGTGACTAATATAATATATGAGACTAATAAAGAGAACTGAGATTCATTATACAAAAAAATATCTTATTATAGCGATTTTTACCTGGCTTCCAACTACGAAAAATTCAGCAGTCATTTTCAAGTAAACCAATTTCCCTGTAAGAGCTTCATGCCTCTGTATTTCAAATTATTGCAAGAGTAATCAGCAGTCGCTCAAAGAACTCAAAAGAATATGCAATATGGGATGTTATGGAACAAAACTCACCTTATAAAGCAACTGATAAATACCATGGTTACTTGAAGCTCTTATTTAGCACCTTGAGAATAAAAAAATAAAAAAGATCTTGGTATTAGTTTCACAACAGAACAACTGCACAAGGGACAACCATAATCAATCACAAGAAAGACAAATTGTATAAAGGAGATACACCCATAGAAATACACATGTATTACGCTTCAATCACTGGATATCAAAAGGCAAACCTCCAATATTATTAATTACTGTTTCACAACACTTGGCATATCGAACTAGAAAAGTTTCAGCGATGGATGAGCCATGCATCTAGACAAAGAGCAGATCCCCAGTTACTGAGTAATAGTACAATCTAATCATCTTTCCCTAATCTAAAGGTAAAAGACTTTCTCCTAGTTCCTCCATTGTCTCAATCAGAAAATATTAGCAGTGCAACCAACTAATTTAGCAACAGAATAAATAAGAAAAATTTGCAGAGGTAAAGAACAATTAGAAGAGATATCAAAGAATCATATCACAGGTGTAAGGCTTCACATGCGCCCTAGAGGGGAGACGAAATGCCCAGAGTATAGTAGGAGAATATGAGCGATTGAGAGAAATAAAGAACCTAATACCTTCAACAAGCTAGCTAGATCTCCATATGTTTGTTCAAACCGAACAAATCTTTTCCAGACCTGCAAAAGGAAAAACTCAGTATGTGATTCAGAAACTAAATGCAATTTCGTACAAACTACTCAACTTAGAAAATGAGACATATCTAACCTCAACCGAATTCTCAGGTGGGAGTGAGCTCAATGCACGCTCAAATAGAGCCCTGATATTTCTGTCGTCATTCATACATTGCAAGAAATCTGCATACCTATTTCACCTCATTAGAAAGGGGTCAGGGATATTGAAAGTTTTAAGATGATTGCTCATACGGTAATTATTGGGCAACAAAATACATGTTCATGGACAAGTTCTTACTCAAGGATGTAATCAGGTTCATTCATAAATCGTTTCAGACCAGCTTCAAAGATACCATGCGCTTCCTACACCAACAGAGTATTTATAAATTAGACACTAAGCTACAAACGCTCATCTACAGGAGGAAACTCAATACCTCTCCCAATCAACAAAAGCAAAAATCTATTCAGATGAGAAATTAATTTTTGAAGAAATACCCTGTTCAGATATATCATATTCTGCACCAATTCAACTATAGAATGCTAATTACACAATATCTTGTATGACCAAAGTAAACTAAATTAGTGTAGTAAACTTAGCATAACAACAGATTAGAAGGGATGGAAGTAAAAGGTTCCTTTTATTACCTTGGGGTTTTTGTCAAGACAGAAAGCCATCATTGCATAGGCTGCATAAACTTGATACGTGCAATCCGGGGAGTTGCGTACATCCAAGAAGAACTTGCGAGCAGCTTCAACCCCTTCAGTTCTTCTGAGAAACCTAATAAACTGCAAAACAGAAAAGAAAGGAGAACAGTCTTCAACGATTTGCCTAAGGCAAGCCAGTCAACACAATGGAAACCGTAGTTATCAAGATAAAATGTCCACGATTGTGTAACATAACTCAAAGCATGATGTTGTGATGAAAGGACGAAAAGGCATGACATGGTTAGTGCGTTGACATTAAATTTGTAAGACAGATGATCACAGCAAGCTTAATATTACGGTTAGTCTAAGCTTTGACAGTTGCAGAAAATTTCAATTTTCAGCAGTGAAAATACATTCCAAACGAAAGTGCAAAAACAGATTGCAAACCATTCTTAAAACAACACAACTAATGGTCAATGTAACAACGTTTATATAGCAAATTATTAGACCATAACCTAATCATAACTGATAGCTTATTATAGGTTGGGTATCTAGATTTTAAACATTCAAAATATGCATTTTATAACAACTAAAAACAGAAGCAAAATGCAGCTCCAATACTGTAGTGTAATAACTCTAGAAGTGTAGCAATGGTGAAATGGTGAGAAGTTCTTCAATTTGAACTGAAATCGAGACAGAAACAGCTCAAATTTTTAGGACATTTAAGGTTATATTTTAAACCGTGAACATAGTCTCCTATTAACAGAGACTAAAATTGAAGCAAATTGCATTTAAGACAACTAAAAGTAAGTATGTATAACAGTAGTATAAATCAGAGGCAAAACTTGTGTTTCTAACCTTTTCTTTTCTTCACACTTGATTTAGCTCAAAGTGAGATGTCCGCTGAGCAATATGTACATACCATGGAACACAAACAAAGAGGTACGAGATTAATTAGTAACGAAATGTAAAAGGGTTAGGGTGTGTGCAATGGGATCATACGGCCCCTCTCAATGGGAGGAGAGGGGGCAATCTAATCATCTCCCACACCCCAACCGAGAACATAGAAAAGAGTTTCAAGCTGCCAACAAATGCTATGAATTGTAAGATAAATCAAACATTGGGATTGCTACGCAGATTAATTCAACATCCTAGATTATGACTCAAACCGAAGTGTAGTATCAAAGGGGTGGGGTTGTGAGTCACGTGGGATCATACCTAGAAGGGTTTATATCATTTCCCTTCTAAGATGAAGAATTAATAAGGACCATCCAGCCAATGAATGATTTATCTAAGCAATTATATCATTTGGGCAACTATCATTCGATTCATGTTCATATCTAGGCGCAAAGGGACAACATCATGCTAGTTATCAAACTCAAATTCCAAACCACATATCAATGCGCAAGGGGCAGTTAAATGTCAAGTGAAATTGGATTTTAGTAAAGGTGAGAAGATAAAATTTCCAAACCCCATGAAGAGACGTCAAGTCCAAAGTCCAAGGTCATTCCAAGCAGCCCACATGTGCAAGTCAAAGCTCAAATCCGCTTGATTGCATTTGTACCTCAGTCAAGACATGAAGCCGAAGATAGTAAGCGAACCGAATTAGACAAATGGCACGAAAGAGTCAAAGTGATAATGCCAAACCCTGATAGGGAGTACCAACCAAAATGCATCAGCATGGTCAGTTCATGTGATCCAAGGTTAATTCCAAGCCAAGGAAGCACCAGCCCAAGTTCAGCAAACCTAGCTCGCATCCAATCAATTTATGTACCACGGTCAAAACATAAGGTCAAAGATAATAAGCACAATAGGGTCAAGAATGATAACCCCACAGATGACATGAATTTAAAAAAAAGAAATACACATTGGGCTAGGTGACAGTTCAGTGGGTAACATTATTTCCAAACCCATAAACTGCAACTGCGCAAGGGGTCAAGTGCATAAAACAAGACTTTTCAAACCAGCCTAATGCGTAAAGGAGCAACTAATAATTGAAGAGACTTGAATTACAGCTATGAAAAGATGAAGATGGGAAATTCCAAACCCATCATGAGCAGATACTGGCCAAAATTCCAGGTATTTAGTTGATTGCCACGGTTAACTTGAAGGCGATATTGCCAATGTTAGCCGTCCGAATTGTATCCTATCTGGCTGGCGGAGTCGCGTGTCAATTCCGAGTCATACAAGTCCACCGGAACCGAGGTACCTCAGTAAAATCACAAAACAATGGCAGTGAACAGATGGATGGTATGAGCATATCAGAATCAAAATGAATACCAAATGTACTAAGAGACAAGAGGTAATCTAGATGAAGTTGAATCACTCTATAAAACAATAAAGAAAATGCTTGAAAAATGAATTGACAGATAAAACGCCACATAGACATTATTACACAGCAGCAAGTGAGAACCAATCTATCATGAAAATGGCTATCGCAATACTGCAACACACTGGCATCCGTTGTGATAGCAGTAGCGCAACTCAAAATAGAGCAAACATCCTGGCATTAAAACCCATTGGTGTGTGAATCGGCAAAAGCAGTAACAATTCAGCAAGTGTAAAACAAATAAATTCAAAATTATGGCTAGAATTTTGCAATAATAAACCAACCTATGAACATTGGGCAAGTAAGGTTAGAAAAATTACCGTCTGGGAAAGGATGAAACAGACGCAGAGCATGTATTTCCTTGGTCGCCAGTTAGGTTAGAAAAATTACCATCTGGGAAAGGATGAAACAGACGCAGAGCATGTATTTCCTTGGTCACCAGTTAGGTTAGAAAAATTACCGTCTCAGAGCATGTATTTCCTTGGTCGCCAGTTAGGTTAGAAAAATTACCATCTGGGAAAGGATGAAACAGACGCAGAGCATGTATTTCCTTGGTCACCAGTTAGGTTAGAAAAATTACCGTCTCAGAGCATGTATTTCCTTGGTCGCCAAGGTTAGAAAAATTACCATCTGGGAAAGGATGAAACAGACGCAGAGCATGTATTTCCTTGGTCGCCAGTTAGGTTAGAAAAATTACCATCTGGGAAAGGATGAACAGACGCAGAGCATGTATTTCCTTGGTCACCAGTTAGGTTAGAAAAATTACCGTCTCAGAGCATGTATTTCCTTGGTCGCCAGTTAGGTTAGAAAAATTACCATCTGGAAAAGAGATGAAACAGACGCAGAGCATGTATTTCCTTGGTCACCAGTTAGGTTAGAAAAATTACCGTCTCAGAGCATGTATTTCCTTGGTCGCCAAGGTTAGAAAAATTACCATCTGGGAAAGGATGAAACAGACGCAGAGCATGTATTTCCTTGGTCGCCAGTTAGGTTAGAAAAATTACCTTACGAAGAGCAGCAGTTTGGCGCAAACGCAAAGAGGATAATAATGAAGTTGTCGCAGTAGTGGGTGTGAATTCGATGGCGATTTTGGAGGAGTCGGGAGAGGGCAAGGCAATGCGTCGATGCGGCGATGAGGCGATGAGGCGACGTGGGTGTGAATTCGTTGGCGATTTGGGAGGAGTCGGGAGAGGGCAAGGCAAAAGCGAGGTGAGGCGATGAGGCGACGAGGCGACGTGGGTGTGAATTCGATGGCGATTTTGGAGGAGTCGGGAGAGGGCAAGGCAAAAGCGAGGTGACCATATGACGGGTTTGAGGGGGAAAGAAATATTTGGCAGAAATTAAGAAGGATTATAACACGGGTGTTATAAGTAACCGTGTTATAAAAGCCCGTTTATAATACAGTTCTCAATAACCGTGTTATATACTAATAACTTATAACACGGGTTAGCTATAACCGTGTTATAAAACCTATTTTTAGTGATACAATATTTTCTTCACACATTTTAACACGGTTATGTTACACAACTGTGTTATAAAACATTTTATACCACCATTATCTTATAACCGTGTTATAAAATGTGTGTTATATAATATTTTTTCTACTAGTGAATGATGTAAGGTGGAAGCATAAAGTTCACCCACTAAGTGTGGAGGCCACCTTCCCTTTTGATCCTGGACTAGAAATAGAAGACAAAGTCCACCCCAGAGCTCTCCCTGCACCGCTCATTGAAGAGAAGGATGTCTTCATCCTTAATTTCGAAAAGGAGGCTCCACCAAAATTCGATCCTCGCACCAAGGCTCAACAATCTCAACACTTCCACCTGACTAAAGATCAGTGGAGCTTGCACTTCTACATTCTAAGTGTTG
The DNA here is from genome assembly GCA_023374045.1 of Limonium bicolor. Classification (NCBI taxonomy): domain Eukaryota; kingdom Viridiplantae; phylum Streptophyta; class Magnoliopsida; order Caryophyllales; family Plumbaginaceae; genus Limonium; species Limonium bicolor. The sequence continues at coordinate 184,749,208 of CM041777.1, read as the reverse complement.
GGATAGCTTTTCCTTTTGATCCGGGTCGTTTTTCAATTATCCATGATGCCCGCCCCACCCACCCGTTGAAGCCAACTTCAACGTTCATATTCGATCCCGGATGACTTCATGGTGGTACTGTCTAGCCAAAGACGTTAAAGAAGGGCAGCTTCCCGGGAGGCAACCCGGATGAAATTATCTTTCATTTGCGTTTATTTTTCTTTTTCAGGTTCTCTTTACATTTTGTTTTTGCTAACTCTTAACCCCGTTTGTAGTATGGTTGCTTCTAGTGTCTTATGCAGGTGCAACTTCATGTCTACACTGCAATCACGCAACGCTACTTGAGGCTGAAGCTCAAGTGTGGGGGAACTCCTATAACGCTAGCAAAAACAATCTCAGGGGAGTACCAGTTTCTTTAATTATGCTTTTATTTTGCTAAAATCTGTTGTGAAGAGCTTCTGTGCTAAAATGCCTATTTGTGACCTTTGTGTTTTCTATATTTTATCTACTTACCGAAAAGGTCTTCTGAAACCTTCCCTTGTTTTTCTGGTGAACAATGAGGACATTGTCCAATTTAAGTGTGGGGGTGTGTGCCCTTTTCGGTGACATTCTGTGCTTAAAATCCTTAATCTCTCTGCTTATCTTGCGTTTGTCCAAATTCAATATCGTGGACCCTTTATATGTGGGTTGTTCTCTTTAAGAACAAATACTGTTATGAATTGTGGGATAAATGGTACAAAATTTTTCATTTTGATTACTTTTGAGGAGCATTTTTATGCGGTGTGACCAAATGATCTACAATGGTTGGATTTTTTATTGCTCAGGGGTTCTTTCTGTCTTCTCTCTTAGGGATTGCTAAGGGGTGCTTCTCTGTCCAAAAAATATATACAAAAAAATAATAAACAAGGGACTTGCGAGACACCATTGGTAACCAACAAAGAGAGTTGAGTGTTCTTAAATACAAAGGCTTGAAGCCTACATATTATCTTCTCATCTCTTATGCAAAAGTGAAACAAATGCATAAATCTATTTTTCCTTTTGTTTTCTCCTCAATGCCCATTCTTGAGAGAAGTTGGCCATGGTAAAAGTTCTCAAAGTCACCTTAACTGAGAAGCATTGAAGTACTCCGGATCATACCCCGAAACTCTAATTTTTATTTTTACCCTGAGCACACCTATGCCACTAGTAGGTGATGATTCACACTCCTCTAAAAAGTTTAAGATCATGTACTGTTCACCTCTTTATCCTACGCTTCATAATAATATTTGTTAGTATTGAGCATTCCCTACTTACTTGGGTACATGGTTTTGCTTGAGGACAAGCAAAAAGGTAAGTGTGGGGGTGTGATAAGTGTCCAAATGAGCATGTTTTATGGGTGTATTTCATATATTTTATTAGCACTTTTCTTGCTCATTTCTCCACTTTGGTTAGTTTTCCTCTAGTTTATGTTTTATTGGTTATCTTACAGATTTATTGGTTAAACATGAGGAAAACCAATCTAGGAGCAAAGTAGACTAGAAGAAACGAACGCATAGGCGCAAATGGATCTTAAATCGGAGCTGAAACGAATATTTTAGGAGCAAAACAATTTCGTACGAACCACTGTCCGAAACATCAACCTGTCCGAACCAAGCTGGTCCGGACAGTGGTTCGGACACTGCAGTTGGACGTTCGTGGTGTGTCCGCTCAAATAAGGATGGACGAGATTAAAAATCAAACCGTCCGAACCAGGGTGGTCTGGACGCCGGTTCGGACGCAACAAAAATGGCAACAGTGGTACGTCCGTAGAAGTAAGCACGGACAGAAGACAAGGACATAAACATGTCCGGTGATAAAGGGGCGGACAAGGGGCGGACAAGAGAAGAAGGACACAATGTGTCCGTGGATATTTGCTCGGACATAAAGAAATGTTTGTGTGCTGTCCGTGGAAATTTGACCGGACAAGAAATAGAGTTGTCCGTGGAAAAAAGACCGGACAACAAATAGAGCTGCAACTACGCCGACCGTCTTCCCCAATTTTCTTCGGCGCCTGCAAACATATCTACGGCGCCTGCAAACATATCTATCTACCCATCAGCAATATCAGGCGCCGCCCCACTCATTAAATTGCTCACGCGTGTTCCAGCCTGTCTTCTTCCTCCTCCTTTCTTCTATAAAACCCACGCTCCTTCTGCTCAAATAAATCATCCCTTCCTCAGAATCCAAAGACCACCGTTCATTAAACAGACAATCAACCACAACACAAACCACACCTACGATCCATTCCATCCTCTTATCCCCCACTTCTCCATTTTATTTTCATTCTTCATTCCACCACGAAGCAGAATGTAACACCCCTACCACTAATACTGTCATTACCGTCCAATCTCCTTATACAATCCAGATTCACGCAGCGGATACTTACATACTCAACGGTGGGTGATACATTGCCGTTAGTCACCTCATTAGGAGTCTACATCTACCCATTCCTCACAACTACTTACTTCATAAGTACAAGGGTGTGCCATTTAGTACACCTCTACATTCTACTTCTAGCTATCCAAGTGTAGTCACCGGTCTCTTACCTTGACCATATCTGCTTCGGGTACCTGCACACTAAAAACGTTCCCCCTAGGGGGTCAGCTTTCGCTGCATATGATAACCGCATACCCCGCGTACTAGTGAGGGTACGCCGACCACTTGGTCGAATACATGTAGTTCATTTTATTCATACATACATGCTTCCATACATAATACTACAATACTTCATGCACAAATACATATGTACACTTCAATACACACAAGTAGTCCATACAAGCCAATTTGTACTTACTTACCTTTCCTGAAATGCGCATATACAATACATACTCAATACATACACCATGCACGTTCCATACATCCACAATACTTGTTAGCTCCTTTTGTCCACCCGGGTTAATCGGGTGGAGATTACTCTTTTACTCGTTACACCATACTTACACATACATACTCATACATACTCATACTTTACTTACTTACTTACTCTTACTCATGTTAAGTCGTCGGGACCTCCGGCCCGGGGACTAATCTGTCCCACCACCGGGATTTACTTGGTTCACCAATCCAGGATGCTACCCATTTAAGGGGTTTGGGCCGTGGACCAGTTTAAGAACCAGGAATCGGATCCGACCTCTTATGTCTCCTCATCCTCACGCGTGGCCGAAGCAATATCGGACTTCTACTCATTCCAATTTATTTCTTACTTATGTTAGGAGTTAGGTAGTTAGGAATTAGTAGAAGTCACACATCCAAGCCACAATAATACAATACAATGCTCATATATACATCCATACGAAATGTAATACAATACACAAATACAATACATGGTACAAATACACTTCATCATCATTCATATATTTCATGAATTATACAAACTAGTGTTCAAGACAATAAATATCAAGAACAACATAAGTCAAGCACAGGTAAGTGCAATATAGTCCGATTCATGCATTTATCTTATTTAGGTGATCAAATAAGCACACAAATCGGGGTAACCAGATTAGGATACAGGGCATGAAGAAATCATACCTTTTTCCGGAATTTACTTTACCGGGTGTCCCCACATTCCTTTGATTCACTCTTATTCCTTAGTCCTTACTTGTTCCTCGAGTCTTATTCTTGAACTAATGACTACGTGCCAAATGGTTCAATTAATACTAAGCATTACGATACATACATAATTACTACTCCCGTACTTACCCCATTGTCCCGTTATTTCGGTTTAACTTAATGTCCTTAAACTTACAGTTTGTTTAATCACTTCTCATACTTGTTTACACTTCTTAGGGCCTGTAAAGGTCACCAAACAAGGCCTTAAAAACTTCTAAAACCATTACCAATCAATCCCCCATGTTTAGAACCCTTAAAAACACTCTCTGCTGAATTCTGGGGGTGGTCCGGGACTTGGTCCGGACCCTAAGTCCCGGACCAACACTTAATTTGACTTTCGGCCTATTTTTACACCTGGTCCTGGACTTGGTCCTGGACTTAGTCCTGGACCAATTCCTGCATTCACTCTCGGGCCTTTTTTTGAAGCGGTCCCGGACATGGTACATATCCTAAGTCCCGGACCCTACTAAAAACTACTATTAAGGTCATTTTTCAATTCTTAATCAACCCTTAATCCACCTCCAATCATTCCATAATCTTTCCACATGTTTTGTACATATTTAAACACACTTAAACACTCACTAAAACTCCTTAAATCCATGGTCCAATACTTACTCAACTTCTTGCTCAAATTCTACAAATTTCCATTCTCATTTCCACACTTTGCACACTTGTGCATTCCTACACTTCTCTTTGCATCTTAGCACTTTGTTTAACTTCATTTTACCATTCTAATTCATTTCCAAGCAACTACAATACCTATACCCAAGTCCAACACTCTTTTTACCAATTCTTGCACACTAATTTTTCCTAACTTCTCCAATGCATGTTAATACACTTTGCTACAGATTTTACACTTCTTATTTCTCATACTACTACTACCACTTCATCACTACTAAACATACATACTCAATCCAATATACACCTTGGTTCTCCCATTCACCAAGTCATTCTTAAATACATAATTCCTACCAAAATTTTGCCATAGTTCACCTACTTTTCTTACTTAGCCATACACATACTTTCATCACCAAGTTCATTCCTATTCTAGCCACACCCATACAAGGGTCCTACCAGCACTCAAGTCAATACCAATACTCCAATACTTCCATCAAACAACAATACTAATACACATATACAATATACTTGGCTCTAAGGCCTACAATTTACTTACTAGTTCCCAAATACTCAAAACTTCATAAACTTCAATACTAATACAATAGTTTAGGTTCTTTTATTTGTTTACCCATTCCTATTACTCTAATGCAATAGAATTTAACATTAGGAAAGAGCTCTTACCTTGAGCTTATTTTTCCTTCATTTCTTTTCCCATTCTCTTCTTCCTTCTTTCTTGCCCAAAATCGGTTATGTGGGGGAATGGAGTTGCCAAACTCCATTCCCATCACCCAATGAACATAAAAACAATTGCAATTAACATCCTAACCCTTATATTAATGCTAGTTCATTGAAATGTTTAAAGCAAGATTTCTAGGGTTTACCTTTGGAGTGTCTTAGGAGGGTTTTTAGCCCATGGTTCAAGAAGGTGAATCCACCACCATTGCAAGGTTGATATTATGCTCAAAGGAGAGAGAGAAAAATAGAGCATTACAAATGGGGCAAAATCGGTTGTGAAGGAAGGTGAAGAAAACATGAGTTTTTCATGTAGATTTTTACCTTGTTGGAGAGAGGAGACTCCAAGCTACACATTGATGCTATTTTCTTCACCAATGGGGTATACCCACGAAAATGAACTTCCTCATTTTTGGATTTTGAAAAGAGAGAAGTGTAGAGGAGGATGAGGGGAGTTCAAATATGTAATTTATTTTTGATTTGGAGCTCAAATGGAGCTTGTGTGAGGGAGAGAAATTGAAGAAGCCATTGAATCTTATTTTGAGAGCTTCAAATCGTGAATGAAGGAGGAAGGTGGGGAGTATTCTGCAAGGAGGGGAATCCCATCGTGGGAAATGAGAGAATGAGGAGGAGAGAGATGAGGTAATTAAGGAAATAAGAAGAGAGAGAGGTCTACTTTTTACTTTTTGTTACTTTATTACTTATTTGTTTGTCTTGTAGTGTAATAGACAATTAATATAAGTGAGAGAGAGAGGGGACAATCAAGACCCATACCACTCTCATTCAGATTTTTAATTTTTATTTGCAAATGGGACACATTAGTTTGGGTTTATTACCGTTTACACCCCGGAAGTTCCGGTTTTTGTACTATTCACTAACCGGAACCCATTTTCCGGAATTTTCTCGTTTAATTAATTTTATTGGTTATTAAGCTTCCATTAATTCTTAATTATAGTTATTTAATGAACTATAATTTTTACGGGTCCGTTTGACCACTTAAAGTCATGTTTTCGGGTTTTCTTGAAAAACGCGCGCTAAAGTTCTATTAGCGTTTTAATACATTATTTGGATCCGTTTTCTTCGGGAGTTGTTCCCATATATTATTTAGGCCTTGTTAAGCCTTTAGAATCCATATAATATGCTAACCGAGGTCTCATACCTCCTACGGTTATTTAACGCTTATTTAGCGTTTTCTGCTTTTTAAGCGTTTCTTTAATTTTTTTTTAGATTTATTTTTCCTCATCAATATTACTTAGGCACCATTAAGCCCTTAAATACTTATTAGGATAATTTTAATCACTACATTTAAGGTCGGGGTATTTAAATCTACCCCCCTTAAGAACTTTGTCCTCAAAGTTGTTCGAGGTTATGGGTTTACAATGCTTACTCATTCTTACATGTCTAATACCAAAGGTCGCACATTCTTCCTCCTTACAATTCCCAAATTCGTTACTCAAGGTTTCTCCTTTCCATATCATACCAATGTACAATAATTACTCCAATCCATATTACTATCAACCATCCGGTTCCTCATTACAAAATTTATACATGCATACAGTGCAAAGCTATCCCCAAAGCAATGCAATACACATCACAATCCCGTAGGCACTCAGGTCATCTTGACACAGGACTCCTCTATGTCTCGCTGCCCTTGGAATAATATAATATGCTATACTACTTTCTTCTCCGATATAAACTTCCAACAAGTCCTCAATCTCCAGTCTAAGGAGAATTCCTTTACAGGTACTAGTTAGAAATTTTCTAAAACACACAACTCCAAATTCCAATTTATATTCACTACTTCTATCCTATGTGTGATTCTTGTGACCACTTGAGGGGAGCTTCGAGAATCATTCGACCCTGATGTGATCAGCATCAGTGTTGAACTATCTTTCCACCCTAATTTGTGTTCGGTTTCCCTTGATCTGATCAGGATCAAGTTCAACTTCCCACATCAGTTTCAAACAAGCAATTAATTCAATTATTTTCATGTTTTATCTTTTTACTCTTCCTAGTCCTTCATACATCTCCAAGGGATGGAATTCGGTCCATCAGTCATTCTCAATCTATTTCCCAAATGCTTTACTTCGAGGTTCAATACCTAAGGGCTCATTTCATCAACCTTCACTACTTTCATACATTACTCTCCATCGTTTCAAATATTCTAACTAGGGATTACCATACTTGTAGAATTTAGTTGTCCTCAATTTACTTCCAATAACTTACCTAGGTATACGCTACTCCTAGACTTCATTCATCTGCTACTCTCATTCATTTCGTACTACTTCTTTAAAGGCTACAATACTTGTGGAGCTCCGTCCACTACTCGTTACTCTTCTTTACCAATACTCTTACACTGGGTTACAAGATGGGTATATTCGCCCTAAGGTATTTGTATCTCTCATTCCTAATTACCATAATTTCAATATGAATGGATACTTATGTTTATTTAACATAGTACCAATCATCCAATCAATTCTCATTTGTGCTATGCACATTATAGTTTATGTGTTTTATTCATGAAACTTACATTAAGCGGTTTTCGCTCTACCCCCCTTAAAAGGGATTACGCCCACGTAATCTACCATATGTTATTATTATTAAACATTGGTTACTCAATTTGGGCAATCTGAAGCGTTTTAGCTTCTTTACGGTTTGTTACATAATATACCCTTGTCAAAGGGTCCTAATCATAACAATGGTTTAGTCTGTGCACCAAGGATTCCTATATGAGTTTATTTAACTCATAATTAATTCGGTTCCAGCCTATTAGGCTTCAAGGCATCAATAGCCATTCTACTATACTTACTAGGTATATTATCTCCTAGCTAGGGCTCATTAGCTTCTGCTGCGCGACCCTGATAACCTGGGTTATTCACCCTTCTTGTTATCCTTAATGTGCTATACATCACCTTTTTATCCGTCTATTATGGGACTAAGGTTTACTAAACAATTGCGGTATTCTTTTACCGTGTTTGAACTATAATTAGTTTTAGATTGTAACCAGCTCTCTGGCAATCTATTATACATACTATTCGTACTCCCACGATTATTCGCTAAGTTCCTCCGACTTATTGTCGGGCGAGGTTAAGTCACTACTTAGTTGTAGTGCTTCCTCTGGTGTCAATAGTTTCTGAATCATACCAGTTCTTCTGGTTTAGTACAAGTGTTCTTTACTTGTATGACCTTGCATTTCTATGCGTCAGTCCTAGTGACTTTATTACGTCTCCTTTCACCTTTTATTCCAATGGGATTCACATCTTGTGATTGTTAGTGTGTTTCACACTCTTCGTGCTTCTTTGGCCTCAGGCCGCACGGTCTGTTGCTAAGCTTCCTTAGCTAGCTTGTGCCATATTTGTTGGTGAAAAGAAGGGTTTACTACGGTTTACATTTTCCATATCCATAGCCATCCCATTAGATCATTAGCTGCACAAGTGCAATACCAAAACACTCAGTCATACAAAGCGCAGAGGCATAAACACTTGACAGTAAGTCACTTATGTGATAGGAAAGAATATTTCTGCCTGTCATCTCATACTTATACTCCGTGTTATTATCTGCTACTTCCTCATGGCGGTCGCTTGTTGCGCACCGTATCCTTGCTCATTGTATAACATTGTTTTTACAGTTTCTGTTACTGTTGTAGTTCCTCTTCACTTATTGCCATTGTTATTGGCACCATTTCTTTATGGTGTAAATACACTAGGAGTTTCCTATGTTTATGTGTATTACGGTTGTTGTAGCATACCGCAATCTTATTATCTTCCCAATGTGGAGATGTCTTATTCAACTTAGGTTTTATGTGTAGGTCAGCTTACCTCACATTCTATCATCATTTGTGATACAATTTAGCAAGTATCTTGGTTGATAATGGATGAAGTAATTTATCGGGTTACAAGCTCTCTTGAGCGTTGGTCACTCATGGTGTGCAATGTGCACTCACATTGATTGTTTTTGACAATTACTGTCCTCCCTAAGCTGAGCATTGGTTATAGGCTCTAGCTGTGTAGTATTACTTGGGTATGTACATCACCGGGACGTCCCAAGGAACTTCAAGGGTTTTCTATCCCGTTCTATCATTGGTACACGAAGTTCTGGTTGAGAGGCTTGTTGCCACTCATAGGTCTCATGACAAGATTTACCAATTTGGTGTTTACACAATGGTTCACCACATGCTTGGTTGCGCATGGGGTACGCTTACTCCTTAAGTCATAATGGTTTGGAAAATCTCATTTCCTTGTTCCATCGCCGCTTGGCAATAACTATATGCGTAGGATTTATTGTTATAGTAGATGGAAGTCTTCCCTACGGGTTCCCATCTTCACCACATTGGTGGTCTTCGGTTAATGGGATGTACCTTTCCTCGAGTTTCCGTAGTGTCCAAATGTGGACTAGGCCAATGTTGGCATTATTGTGATTCTTATGCCTCTGTGTTGCCGTTTCTACAGAAGGCACGAAAAGAGATTAAAAGTTCCATCAACTGTACATAGACTGATGCTCTAGTGACAGTGACATTGAGGTAGCCATTACTCCAAGCCGCTCATTATGTTAAGCTTTAATTGGGTTGTTCAGTTGACGCTCTGTTTGTCGTATAAATCAATAGCTTTTGCAAGTCTTGTTATTAAATGGTGTGATTTTGCAACCGTTAAAGTTTATATAACGTATTCGATTTATGGCTTTTAAGCCTTATTGCTGCGAGCTATGCTCTTTGCAAGCTGCTTATACAAGTTTCCACTCCTTGTATACCCCATAGGTTGGAGGTATTGCTGGGCTCCATGGTAAGTTGTGACATCACGCTTCCGTTCATAGGAGACCCTTTAGGCAATCTGGTGTTAATCATGCCTTCTGGTAATTTAGGGTATTTCCTGTTAAGTGAAATCCCTTCGGTGTCTTAACCGAGTGTTCGTTCTAGCTCCCGCGCTCTTATCCTGACGCTTGTTCGACTGTTGTCAACTCAGACACCCTTCAAGGATTGCTCCTGGGTGTTGTTAGGTTATGCCGTTACATCCGGCTAGTGTTTATGGTATGCTGTGCCTACTATACCGCCTTGTGGTATTAGATTTTGAGTTATCCCTTTTTGGGTTATAACGTCTCCCGTTCTTGGGTAGACTGTTTATACTTGTTCCTAATGCTTAAGATTGGGTTTAATATCCTCTTCAATGATAGATTATACTTTGTGGTAGTCTTGTGATCGCTCTTGGGAACTCCGCCCCGTTTGTCGAGCATTGTTAAGTTCACGTTAGGCATTTGCCTTACTGTGTTTAGGTTGGGTATCCCATCCAGCTGTCAGGTAATTGCTTGAATTATTTGAGATATATCCAATGTCTATACTTACTAGTTTGTGCTTTTTGCACTTCCCAATCTTCATTCCTTATCTCCAGATGGCTTCTCTGAGTTCCTTATACTTGTTCCTTAACTGAGTTTCCTCCTCCTGATCGTCTGAGGTGTCCAGTTGTTCTGGTTAAAATTTACTCATGGTCCGTAGAACGGAGTTGACTACTTCCCGTGTGTCGTACACTACATGTATACATACGTGGGGTACCTTGTTGATACGTTACCACTTACCCGACTACTTGTCAGGCCCGCAAGCTCCTTCGGAGTGCGGTCGTCCCACATCCCGTAATTGGGTACACCCGTAGTGTTCGCCACACGCCTAGGTGAAGTATTCTGTCGTCAACTCCTCTTGTATCATGGTATGATACTCACCGTAATTCTGTTGGTTTGGTTTTAAAATCCAAGGTTTAAAATAAGGTTTGTGGTTTTGAGAGAAGAATTTGGTTTTGAAATCATGGTACGGTGTTAAAAGAAGTTCTTCATGGCATAGCTATGTTCGAAAACTTGACCAAGTCCAGCTTCCCGCTAACTGGTGTGTTCTAAATGTAGTGGTCAGGCCGTCAGGCCTTTCCATGGTTTCATTCCTCCAGTTTTAGGATGTTTATTCCTGTAGTTGTTCCATTACGGCCACAGTACACTACTATGTACTTGTGGTGTGTTAGTGCTCCCCTGCATGTTCCTGTTCTTACTGCACTTGCTGTGGCAAGTGCGTGATACTGGTGGTTTTTGGGTAAACCAATACCGGTCACGGTATGGTTTCCACTCGTAATTGGTAGTCTTGCTTACTCTTCCTTTGATCTTGTTGATCATTTACTTAGGTTAATTACTCTTCTAAGTAACTTCTCAGTGAGTTTGACATGGCTGTCATTGATCAGGGTACTTCTCCAATCCTTGGAGATTCCCCTTTTGATTTGGTTGTGTTCATCCTTGTTGCTCGTTCCCACATGTTTGTTGTGGTTACTGAGCCTGAGTTGGTTTAGGCACTACGGTTGTAGTTGCATCAGATTATATCTTGTGAATGTTCTTGTAGTTGTCTGAGCTATGTTGGCCAGGTTTGTAACCTTTTTGGCGTTGTATTTTGGAGTCAATCACTCCCGACTATGTCCTTAGCCAGCTAGCATACCGTTGGTGGTGTTGCTTGGCTATTACTGTTGTCCCGCAGACTTGTGTCTCGGGTTCCATTATTGCTCCTTTTCCATTTCGTTGCACGGCTAGTGCTTCTTTTCCTGCTGCTGGTTGTTTAGCTAGGTTCTGCGACTGCTAAGCATGTCGCCCCATGCTGGTGTAAGTTGTAGCCTCCTTGTGGTTGGAGTGCTTATTCCACCGCTATTAAGTGCGGGTATTGTTGTTCAACCGGGATACATCTCCGGGTCTTCCATTTCTTGGAATCTACTATATGTCAGGTTCTTCCTCTTGTAGGAATGTCTCATTACTGCCAGATCGGGTTTTCCCGAGTATGAGAGGGTTTTTCCTCTCTCTGGCGTCCTTCCCCAAGTTATACAATGGGGATGCGGTGGGCGGGACTGGTATTGTAGGTATCCGGTACTCACCGGGAGTTCCTAACTAGCATCTCTCTAATGCTATCACTCAGCCCTTAGCCCTAAGCTTCTAATTCCTAACTCGGTATTTCCTAAACTCGGTATTTCCAGTCATCAGAGCGATACTTCGCTCTGATACCACTTTTTGTAACACCCCTACCGCTAATAATGTCATTACCGTCCAATCTCCTTATACAATCCAGATTCACGCAGCGGATACTTACATACTCAACGGTGGGTGATACACTGCCGTTAGTCACCCACGTGACTAACAAGGCTACTACTACTATATACAGCATCGGTCTGATGGACCGGAATCCCGAGTACTACACATTTACATTACATACTCCATTTACCAACTAAATACTACATTGCTCCATTCAACACTTTGCTCCTTTACAATACCATTCAATACAATATACATAACCGAGTTTACTAGGGTCCCAATACAAATACAATGCTTCTTCAAAGTTCATATGTACTCATTAGGAGTCTACATCTACCCATTCCTCACAACTACTTACTTCCTAAGTACAAGGGTGTGCCATTTAGTACACCTCTACATTCTACTTCTAGCTATCCAAGTGTAGTCACCGGTCTCTTACCTTGACCATATCCGCTTCGGGTACCTGCACACTAAAAATGTTCCCCTAGGGGGTCAGCTTTCGCTGCATATGATAACCGCATACCCCGCGTACTAGTGAGGGTACGCCGACCACTTGGTCGAATACATGTAGTTCATTTTACTCATACATACATGCATACATGCTTCCATACATAATACTACAATACTTCATGCACAAATACATACGTACACTTCAATACACACAAGTAGTCCATACAAGCCAATTTGTACTTACTTACCTTTCCTGAAATGCGCATATACAATACATACTCAATACATACACCATGCACGTTCCATACATCCACAATACTTGTTAGCTCCTTTTGTCCACCCGGGTTAATCGGGTGGAGATTACTCTTTTACTCGTTACACCATACTTGCACATACATACTCATACTTTACTTACTTACTTACTCTTACTCATGTTAAGTCATCGGGACCTCCGGCCCGGGGACTACTTTGTCCCACCACCGGGATTTACTTGGTTCACCAATCCAGGATGCTACCCATTTAAGGGGTTTGGGCCGTGGACCAGTTTAAGAACCAGGAATCGGATCCAACCTCTTGTGTCTCCTCATCCTCACGCGTGGCTGAAGCTATATCGGACTTCTACTCATTCCAATTTATTCCTTACTTATGTTAGGAGTTAGGTAGTTAGGAATTAGTAGAAGTCACACATCCAAGCCACAATAATACAATACAATGCTCATATATACATCCATACGAAATGTAATACAATACACAAATACAATACAGGGTACAAATACACTTCATCATCATTCATATATTTCATGAATTATACAAACTAGTGTTCAAGACAATAAATATCAAGAACAACATAAGTCAAGCACAGGTAAGTGCAATATAGTCCGATTCATGCATTTATCTTATTTAGGTGATCAAATAAGCACACAAATCGGGGTAACCAGATTAGGATACAGGGCATGAAGAAATCATACCTTTTTCCGGAATTTACTTTACCGGGTGTCCCCACGTTCCTTTGATTCACTCTTGTTCCTTAGTCCTTACTTGTTCCTCGAGTCTTATTCTTGAACTAATGACTACATGCCAAATGGTTCAATTAATACTAAGCATTACAATACATACATAATTACTACTCCCGTACTTACCCTATTGTCCCGTTATTTCGGTTTAACTTAATGTCCTTAAATTTACAGTTTGTTTAATCACTTCTCATACTTTTTACACTTCTTAGGGCCTTTAAAGGTCACCAAACAAGGCCTTAACAACTTCTAAAACCATTACCAATCAATCCCCCATGTTTAGAACCCTTAAAAACACTCTCTGCTGAATTCTGGGGATGGTCCGGGACTTGGTTCGGACCCTAAGTCCTGGACCAACACTTAATTTGACTTTTGGCCTATTTTTACACCTGGTCCTGGACTTAGTCCCGGACCAATTCCTGCATTCACTCTCGGGCCTTTTTTTGAAGCGGTTCGGGACTTGGTACATATCCTAAGTCCCGGACCCTGCTAAAAACTGCTATTAAGGTCATTTTTCAACCCTTAATCCACCTCCAATCATTCCATAATCTTTCCACATGTTTTGTACATATTTAAACACACTTAAACACACACTAAAACCCCTTAAATCCATGGTCGTATACTTACTCAACTTCTTGCTCAAATTCTACAAATTTCCATTCTCATTTCCACACTTTGCACACTTGTGCATTCCCACACTTCTCTTTGCATCTTAGCACTTTGTTCTAACTTCATTTTACCATTCCAATTCATTTCCAAGCAACTACAATACCTATACCCAAGTCCAACACTCTTTTTACCAATTCTTGCACACTAATTTTTCCTAACTTCTCCAATGCATGTTAATACACTTTGCTACAGATTTACACTTCTTATTTCTCATACTACTACTACCACTTCATCACACTAAACATACTACTCATCCAATATACACCTTGGTTCTCCCATTCACCAAGTCATTCTTAAATACATAATTCCTACCAAAATTTTGCCATAGTTCACCTACTTTTCTTACTTAGCCATACACATACTTTCTTCACCAAGTTCATTCCTATTCTAGCCACACCCATAAAAGGGTCCTACCAGCACTCAAGTCAATACCAATACTCCAATACTTCCATCAAACAACAATACTAATACACATATACAATATACTTGGCTCTAAGGCCTACAATTTACTTACTAGTTCCCAAATACTCAAAACTTCATAAACTTCAATACTAATACAATAGTTTAGGTTCTTTTATTTGTTTACCCATTCCTATTACTCTAATGCAATAGAATTTAACATTAGGAAAGAGCTCTTACCTTGAGCTTATTTTTCCTTCATTTCTTTTCCCATTCTCTTCTTCCTTCTTTCTTGCCCAAAATCGGTTATGTGGGGAATGGAGTTGCCAAACTCCATTCCCATCACCCAATGAACACAAAAACAATTGCAATTAACATCCTAACCCTTATATTAATGCTAGTTCATTGAAATGTTTAAAGCAAGATTTCTAGGGTTTACCTTTGGAGTGTCTTAGGAGGGTTTTTAGCCCTTGGTTCAAGAAGGTGAATCCACCACCATTGCAAGGTTGATATTATGCTCAAAGGAGAGAGAAAAACAGAGCATTACAAATGGGGCTAAATCGGTTGTGAAGGAAGGTGAAGAAAACATGAGTTTTTCATGTAGATTTTTACCTTGTTGGAGAGAGGAGACTTCAAGCTACACATTGATGCTATTTTCTTCACCAATGGGGTATACCCACGAAAATGAACTTCCTCATTTTTGGATTTTGAAAAGAGATAAGTGTAGAGGAGGATGAGAGGAGTTCAAATATGTAGTTTATTTTTGATTTGGAGCTCAAATGGAGCTTGTGTGAGGGAGAGAAATTGAAGAAGCCATTGAAGCTTATTTTGAGAGCTTCAAATCGTGAATGAAGGAGGAAGGTGGGGAGTATTCTGCAGGGAGGGGAATCCCATCGTGGGAAATGAGAGAATGAGGAGGAGAGAGATGAGGAATTAAGGAAATAAGAGAGAGAGAGGGCTACTTTTTACTTTTTGTTACTTTATTACTTATTTGTTTGTCTTGTAGTGTAATAGACAATTAATATAAGTGAGAGAGAGAGGGGACAATCGAGACCCATACCACTCTCATTCATATTTTTAATTTTTATTTGCAAATGGGACACATTAGTTTGGATTTATTACCGTTTACACCCCGGAAGTTCCGGTTTTTGTACTATTCGCTAACCGGAACCCGTTTTCTGGAATTTTCTCGTTTAATTAATTTTATTGGTTATTAAGCTTCCATTAATGCTTAATTATAGTTATTTAATGAACTATAATTTTTACGGGTCCATTTGACCACTTAAAGTCACGTTTTTGGGTTTCCTCGAAAAACGCGCGCTAAAGTTCTATTAGAGTTTTAATACATTATTTGGATCCGTTTTCTTCAAGAGTTGTTCCCATATATTATTTAGGCCTTGTTAAGCCTTTAGAATCCATATAATACGCTAACCGAGGTCTCATACCTCCTACGGTTATTTAAAGCTTATTTAGCGTTTTCCGCTTTTTAAGCGTTTCTTTATTTTTATTTTTTTGGATTTATTTTCCTCATCAATATTACTTAGGCACCATTAAGATCTTAAATACTTATTAGGATAATTTTAATCACTACATTTAAGGTCGGGGTATTTCAATAGTGTGATACCCATGGTAGGGGTCACCTCCCACATCGATCGGGAGAGAGCACGAACCACGCCTTATAGGTGTGGGGATACTATTCCCTTGTGTGAGGCCTTTTGGGGATGGTACCCCGAGAACAAAACCGTGAGGGCTGCGGCCCAAAGCGGACAATATCACACATGTGGGTTAAGACTGGGCTGTTACAGATGGTATCAGAGCCAGGCCCAGGTCGGTGTGATATTGTCCGCTTTGGGCCGCAGCCCGCACGGTTTTGTTCTCGAGGTACCATCCCCAAAAGGCCTCACACAAGGGAAGAGTATCCCCACACCTATAAGGCGTGGTTCGTGCTCTCTCCCGATCGATGTGGGAGGTGACCCCTACCATGGGTATCACACTCTACCCTCCTTGGGAGCCCAGCGTCCCTGCTGGCACACCGACCTGGGCCTGGCTCTGATACCATCTGTAACAGACCAGTCTCAACCCACATGTGTGATATTGTCCGCTTTGGGCCGCAGCCCGCACGGTTTTGTTCTCGGGGTACCATCCCTAAAAGGCCTCACACAAGGGAAGAGTATCCCCACACCTATAAGGCGTGGTTCGTGCTCTCTCCCGATCGATGTGGGAGGTGACCCCTACCATGGGTATCACACAGAAGCACGATAAGAAGAAGAGAAGAAAAGGAGCTGGAGCAGAAGCGAATCGCAGTCCCGTGTCCTCCGGCAGTCTCCAAAATAATGGCTATCTCTGCTTTCTTTTTATTTCTGTTAATGTCTGAGTGATTTTTATTCGTATCCTAGGATGGGGTTTAACCCCAAATAATTCAGACTTATTATTAATACCAAGTTTGCTTATAAATATTTGTTTTGTCTCTCTAAATTATTAAATGCTTAAGAACTGATCATTTTTATGCATTTACGGTTTCTCTTATTTCAATGATTTTGTAAATCTGAGAATAGACCACAAAGAAAGACAAACGTTAGATATTATCTCCTTGATTAGCAGATAAAATCCATCGCTGTTATTAAAAGAATTCTTGCTTAATGCTAATTAATGATTTTAGACTTTTTCTGATTGTAAAAAGTCTACTGAATTAATTAAGAGTTGTCCTTATCTATGATTTAGGAAGGCCACAAGATAAATTCTTAAACAGACAAATAGAGCAAATTAGGATTATAATTAATGTCTGAACTTAAATAAATATTTATTACCTGTCTCACTTATTAAACTTGTTTTAATTCATTTTAACAAATATTGTTAAATGCCTTACGCGACAAACTACTGCATTTTTATGGTAACTATCAACATATGATTTTGAGATAGTCAAAGTACCACAAAGGAATAAACTTTGGTATTTACACTCCGGATTGACCAGGAAAATACTGAGGCTATTATTAAGAGTACGTAACTGACACTTATTGACTCTGATAGACAATAAATAATTGAGACATGGTTATAAATTTGTTTAAGTAATTTAGGCAATTCCCCCACTATCCTAGGATACCTTTTTCCATCCACATCAATTAATTTACTTTATTTTACTGAGTTTATTATTTTTGCACTGATCCTAAAACAAATCAAGCTTGCCTCCGGCTAAACCCCCAATTTACATTTTATGCACTTTTATTATCTTCTTGTACATTTACTAACTTGATAATTAATTAGATAGTTGCGAAGTCTCTGTGGATACGACCTTGTTGTACTACAATGATTGGGTTCACTGCTCATAAGTAGCAAGATAGTTTAACTACTATTTTGCCCAACAATACCCCAAGTTATGAGGAAACCCTAAAGTCTCGAAAGTCGTGGAAAATCCTGGAGGCGCTAGAAACCTTAGTTCTTGGAAGTTCCAAAAGTCCCAGAAATCCTGGAAATGGTCTTGGAAACCCTAGGAAATCTTTAGAAATTCAAAGAAACTCTAATAAACCCTAGTAACCGGATATGGAAGACCTTGGAAACCTTACGAGACTCGGTAAAACCCTAATAGCCGAAAATGATCCTGTAGTTAGTTTTACTCTATCATAACCACTTTTCTCCTTAAGATACATCAATAATAGCATGTTTGAGGTGCTTAGGTATTTTTGTCATATAATCAACTTATGCTTGGACATCTGTATATTAGAATATCCTAGAATCATCAATAGGTGTCACACGATCATTGGTGTGAAAATTTAAGGAAACCCTCTTACGAAGGAAACCCCCTTAGGAAGGAAACCCTCTTAATAAGAAATGTATGTTTGAAAATTTAGGAAACCCTTTCATGAAGAAACGTATGTAGGGAAATTTAGGAAACTCTCTCATGAAGAAACGTATTAGGTTTCCCTCATATAAAGATACGCGTCTTAGGAAATTACACATATAAGTGGCACCAAGAACAAGGAATTAGTTTTATTTTGACCTTTCTTCATAATGAAGTAACCTTAGACTGCATAGCCAAACATAGCCTAAGGGGAGGCATCCAAACCTTACTAAACATGGCCTTAGGATGGCGGCCACATAAATGCTCATTAATGCTTCATTTAATGTTCACTTCAGCTCATGATTACTCCTCACCTTGTTGTTGGGAAAATTACTAACAAAAGTAATTAAACCTAGCTAAAGGCAAGTGCACCCAATTTGTTGCAATATAACCAGTATCGTATCCATAAGGAAATTGGTTTCTAAATCCCAAGCTTTGCTACTTTAGTAAAATACAAATAAAAACAATAAACGGGGGTTTAGCCAGAGGCAAGCTTAGTTGTTTGTGAATGGAATATCAATAAAATAGTAAATTGTTTGTTTGATGGAATGGGTGGAAAAGGACCCTAGGATAGTAGGGAATCACCTAAATCACACAAAGAATCTCATAACGATAACTCATTATCTTATTGTCTATTAGAGTTCTATTCATGAATCCCGAAATCATGGGAAACCCAATTCTTACCTAATTAGTCAAACCCCTTAATTAAAGGAGGTTTAAGCCACTAAGTAGCATTAAACAAAAACTCTTAAATAATAGCACTAAGATTTTACCCCCAAAATCAAGAGAGAAAAAGTTAGGGTTTATCCTCCTTTTAGTCAAATTCCAAACTCAAGCTCAAATGTTGAATGGAACCACCATAAATGCAATAAGAGATCAATTTAAAGCATTAATTGATATTGAAGGGAATAAAACAAGGGCAGTCAATAAGTTAGGTTTCTAGCATTCAATGAGCAACACTAGGGTCAAACCCCAACCTAGGACACAAATGAGACTACTCAACCATTAATAAAGGAAAGAGAAAGGAAGAGGGAGAATTAGCCATGGGAGGAGCTCTAGAGCTTCAATGGAGGTAGATTTCTTTACTTTCTTCTTCCTCATCTTCTTCTCTTCTTTTCTCCTCTTCTTTTCTCCTTTCTGGTCGCCTCTCTCTCCTCTATTTCTGGCTAGAGTTGTATGGAATAAGTGATAAGAAAGAATGGCCCAAATCCAGCTTTTTAAAACACAAAACTGGGAAAAAAATTTCGCCTGACCGACCCACCCTAGGGTCAGTCCATGGGTCGGTCAACCCTCTGGTAAAGAAATTATGTGCGCATTTTTTTACCCGACCGACCCTCCTAGGTTCAGTCCCAGGGTCGGTCGATTCCAGTAGCTTTCGGCCCCTAAAATTAGCAATTCCTGCCTCTGAAACTTCCGACCGACCCAACCTCGGTTGGTCCCAGGGTCGGTCGGGACCAGTAGTGATTTTCTCCAACTTGTGCGGGGCCTAGAATCTTTATTGTGGCTTGGAATCGCTCCTCGTTTGCGGCGTTGGAAAGCTTGAAAGATGAGGGATCTATTGATGCACTTCATTAGCTCTAAAAGAACCTAAAAGTGTGCTCAAATGAGCTTTTACCTATCAATAGATCAAACTATATAAGTTCACTATTAATCACAAAACACTCTATTGAGTGGTGAAATATGTTATGCACCAAGTAAAATGAAGGTGAATAAAGACCTTAGAATAGCATTATTTCACCATCTGTCACTTGCCGACCCCAGCCTTGGCCTTACTAGCCACAAAATAACATTATTTAACTGTGCCAAGACCTGGACCAATAGGAAATAAGATTTTAAGCATGAGATGTCATTTCCTTAAGGTTTCCTTAGTTTTAAGTAAGTTTTTCCTTGTCTATTTAAGGAGACCCACAAGCTGGATTTATCCCTCAAACAAATCCAGCTCTCTAACTTCCTTCATAACTAAGAAACACAAGCCAAAGATGGATAGCAAGTCAGCTAGCAAGGAGACCCAAAACTAAGAGCAAAGAGGAGGTAGAACCAAGGAGAAAGTGAAGGAAATCTGTAATACCCCAACCCGAAATCCATTAAACTGAACGGCGATCACTCCCGAATAAAATACAACTGCAGCGGAAATAAATACAACAACCGGGCGGTATTACAATGCCGTTGGCCACCCTTGTGACCAACAAGGCTAAGTCCAAATACAATCCTCAAATGTCACGGTCTGGAATACAGATACAACCCGAGATACTAGGAATCAAACTCAAAAGTATAATACTGAAATAAAACAAATAACTAATAGCAGACTCCCAAAGCTTGGTCTACCCCACCTACACTCAGTGTAGTGAACTTCTCAATCTTCAGGTACCTGAAAAATGGGGGTGCCCCCAAAGGGGCTCAGCAAACAATGCTGGTATGGAAAACGTGCAGCCCATCGTCTACCGGGCCACACCAACTACTTTGTCGAATACATGCAGTTCATTTTTATAAAGCTGTAAACAAGCATAGTCTGATAATAACAAGTATCCATACAAGGACAATAATGTCACATAGAACAAGACACAGAAGGTCGAGTTAGCTGAACTGAAATTCTTTACTGATAGTCGGTCCACACAATGGGACTGACAGTTATAACTGAATATCTGAAATAGTGGAGGTATAGTGACCTCGTTATAAAGAAAGGTTGGGTATAAAAACCCCAGGAGATGACGTAGTCAAACCCTGAACTGAATGGCGTGGGAAATAAGAACCCACTAGAGGAATAAAGTCTTCCTCGAACTGAAGGGCATTTGAATCCCGGAAGGAATAAGTCTTCCTCCCAACTGAATGTTCCGTCGCGACGTAGTAGGAGACGACCTGAGACAGGTACAACTCCCGTAGCATGCATGGCCAGATCCAACTGGGCTCCTCAATCTCGAAGTATATAATTGTTAAGTGTCATATAAAGACGTTAAACAAGAACACAATGTGTATTGTCAATTATCACGTTTAGGATAATGACGTATGTTATAAAGTGAAGTTAGTGAGAGACTTGAGTACAAGTCCTCGGTATACTGAAACGCAGGTATTTAATCCACTGGTATAGTAGTGTTTGTATGCGTGGGACATACACGTTGTAGTCAGCAACAATCACGCACATAAAATAATACCACAGTGTGCAAGAGTAAAACAACAGTTTACATTAATTATCTTGGTCGTTATTTCAAACAACAGATAGCACACAAGCCAATGTAATCCGTTAGAAAACAGGTTGCAAGAATCCCATACCGTTCACCGTAGACTGTACTGTTTAGTTCCCGGTCAACGTCTGGTCAAACAAAGTCCTAGAACAGGATTAACTGAGAGGGTTAATTTATGTTACCCTTATATAATGATTCTATTGAATCTTTTAACAAATCTTGTATTTGTTATTTCATGTGAGGTTTATTTCTTTTAATTACCTCATGATTTTATGTATAACTTATTTGTTATTCCTTTTGATTTATTTATAAATCCTTTAATGTACATAAATGTGTTTATTTATTCATGTACTATATTTGTTGTTTATTTTAATTGTCTAGTTGACATAACAACTTATAATTTTCTTAACAATATTTAAATGTCTTACAATGACATAAAAATCTTATAGTTTTCATTATTCCTCCTTTAACCAAAAGTAATAATCATTGGTTACCCTTAAATTCCTTATAACTATATAAGTCATAGTTTAAACTTCATAACTCCTTTAATCAAAATTCTTTTTTCTAATTCCTCAAAAATCCATGTAGGACCTATATTTATTTTAATCTAAATTCTTACCCTTGTATTTCGGTTATTTACAAAAAACCACATAAAATCATAAACCTTATATTAAATTCTAATCTCATTATATTATAGAGTTTTAATTTCTTATTTAGCTAAATTACAAAGCCACCCCTAATATTTTGGTATATAGCTTTTAAATATTATAACTCTCAAAAATTACAACTTAGCCCCTTAAATTTCGGCCAACATATATTTATTCCTTATAATTACAATCTAACCACCAAATCTTATAACTTTTACATAATGACATGTAAACTATAGTTTTAATTTTAATTCTCCATAAATGCCGAATATATATATTTAAATTCTTAAATTACCAAACTAACCCCAAAACAATTCGGCTTTGTCATTGAACTTTCCATTAATTACATTTTCACCCCAAAACTTAATAATAGATATTTAATAACTTATAAACTATAGTTTAAGTATTTAATTCTTCTAAAATTCAAAAGCGCACCTAATAATTTCCTTAATTATGAATTCGCCCCATTTATATTCTAAACTTTCATAACAACTTTTATAAATTACATAATAGCCCAAAACTTTTATAAAAAGTTATTTTCAAGCTTGTTTAAATTATCTAAAATTCTTAAACTTAATTCCTAACCTTATATTATATTATAATTACACCAAACAGCCCCTTAGCTCACGGTTTTTATATTAAGCACACTAAACTTTGTAAAAATTACATTTAATCCACATAACTTAATTAATTAGTCATTTAGACACTAATAGAATATTTTTAACTCACCAAACTTTATGATATAAATTTATATACCTAAGTAGCTCATTAAAACTTATTTATCAAGTAGAACATTCGGCCATAATTTAAATGAGACCTTATGTTATATAAAAGTGGATTTATATGTCTAAGTAATTATAAATAAATTCATAGGAGTCATATAACTCATGTATAAATTATTGTAATGTCTTATATGATTCTTAGCTAAATAAAGCATTTTGCCTTGATTCGGCCTTAATTTATTTGTAACATAAATAAATTTTGTGACACAAAAATGTGTCTTAAGGTAAATATTTTCTATATGTTATAGATTTATTTTTGGCATATAAACCATTTCGGTTTTATAAACCTAGGAGTGTACATAATTTTTGTACAATTTTTAGAAGCTTAACAAAGCTTATAAATAAAGGTTTACTTAGTAAACTTACTTCTTAACAAAGGTGGTTAAGTGCTTGAACTCTTCTTGAATCTCCAAGCTTTCTCCAAGGTAAATTGATGCTCCCTTCGGTTTATGCAAGTGGTGAAGGAGTTTAGGAGTTAGATCTTGAATAAAGATCTTAAGTAGATTTGAAGTAGTTTTAAAGACTTTACCTTAGACTTTTCTCCTTATATTTCGGCTCCTAAGGTAGATGAAGAACAAGTTTTCCTTCATCAAAATGAAGAAGAAAAGAGACTTAGAAGAGGTAGAACTTGGTTACACATAAAAATGTGCTTTAAGGATTTCAAGCTTTAAAACTCCTTAAGATAACCTTGAGATGCTCCTTGGTTTAATGTTGGTTTGGACAACCTCCTTGGAGAACTAAATGTGGCCGAACCCAACTTGATATGCTAGGAAGAGTTTGCTTCAAGACTTGCCAAGAAATGCTAGGAATTTACCTTAAGATGAAGATAGAAGTTAAAACTCCATTAATGGACTTAAGAGCTTCAAAGGAAGAAGATGAAGCTAGAAGAGAGAGGAGAGAGCTTACCAAAACCGTGCAAGAATGTGCAAGGAGGGAAATGAGCTACTCACGTAAGGTAGAATGCAATTTAGAATTGATTTTTGTTTGTCAATTTTTAATGTCATTTGACAATCTTTTCCTTAGTTTATTCATGTTGATTGGCTCAATAAATGCCTCCTTTCCAGCAATAAAAACCGGCCATATAGGGCATGTGAGGTGTGACAAGGCAAGAGTTGGCAAGACAATATTTGGCTAGAAGACAAGGTGAGAAAAGGTGAGTATTCTTTGATTTTTCAATGTCACATGGCTTGTCTTCTCCTTCATGTAGGTCACGAATTAAGGTCTGAATGGAGCTCAAAAACCGGCCATGAAGAGCCAAGGAAGAACATGGAAGATACTTATTGTAAGAAAAGCAAAAAGAAGGAATCTTAGATCTACTTTTGCCTTTTTGCATTTGTTTGTTCTAGCTCACATGGCTTCTCATGCCTAATTTCGACAGCTATGGTCAAATGAGACCTACACTTAGACATTAAGTAATATAACACATGGGATGATGAGTCATCATGTTTAAGCCTTTTATAAATTTTTAAGCAATTTTATACTAGTTTTTGCCCTTAAAATCGGCCCCTATAGAGAGCCTTGTTGACTAGTCACACCAACTATTTAGAAGGTCATTTTAACCCTTTTTAAGATTACCAATTCGTGGCATGTCAAAAACTACAAGGTAATTGCGTAAAACGCATTTTCGTGACACCCGAAGGTGTGTTTTTGTGCTCTAAGGAAATTTTGGGAAACCAATTGTTCTTATGAGTTCCAAGTGTTTGTAAACACTTATTATAGTAAATAAACATATACTAAGATGTTACATTGAGTTATATGGGGTTATATCAACCCGTGACATAATTTACGGGCCATCGGGACACTCCCGGGCCAAAAAGGAGCGCTAAGAAATCCTCCTTTGGTTTTTGCTGAATTTTGAGAAACCACTTCGTGGGTTCTCTTTAGAATGATAAATAATGATGTTAGGAACTCTAGGAATTAATTTTATAGGAGTTCGTGCCACCTCGGCACTCCTCCGGACTTTTCGTGCTTTAAGGAGCGGGTGTGAGCACTCCCGAGCATTTTGCGTATTTGACTGAATATAGCTTAGGGAATATATTTGTATATTCATATAATAATTGTATGACCATTTAGTTTGAATATTAGAGGGTCATACAAGGTCATGTTTGACCATATGCTTCTAAGGCGTTTTAGCGTTTATGGTGAAACGACTGTTTTTACGTAACGTTTTCATGCATGGGTTTGCATGCGTACGTGAAATGATTTATTTTGGATTATATTCCAATAAATAATGATTAAATAATATTATTTAGATTTGGGGTATTTCAATCTACCCCCCTTAAAAAAGGACTTCGCCCCGAAGTCTCATATTAAAGTATAAGGTTGTGGGGGAATCAAGTTCCACTAAGTATCCACAACTCAATCTAATTTTTAGGGATCAAGTCCCAAGTCTCTATATCCCTAAGTTCATAGTGTATATCAAGTACAACAGAATACTTGGAATGTCATAACATATACTTGCAGTGTAAAGCAAGGTAGTGAACACAATCACTTTTCATTTCAAATGGTGCAACGTAGTGCATATAATATTTCCATTGTAGTGTAATGAAGTACACACAATCAAGTAGAAGTACAAGGTACATTCAAACACAGTGTTACACAAGAACACATACAAGACAAGGTGTCACTGAAATGCACAAAAGTGCAACAACTGAAATGCACAAAAGTGCAACAACTGAAATGCACAAAAGTGCAACAACTGAAATGCACAAAAGCAACAAATGCAATGCACAAAGGTGCAACAAAGTGCACACTAAACTCAAAAATGAAAAAGGCTCTACCCCCCAAAAAGAAGGGGTACGCCCCCGTACCCTAGACTAAAGTGCCTAGTCGGTAAATATGAGGGAAACTTCGCTCGCATATCAGCTTCGAGTTCCCATGTGGCCTCTTCCACATCGTGGTTCGACCAAAGAACCTTCACGAGGCTCACAGACTTGTTTCGAGTCTCTCGTGTCTTTCTATCTAAGATTCTTTGCGGTGTTTCCACATACCGCATTGTTGGTTCTAAAGAGAGTGTCTCTGGTTGTAGAACATGAGAAGGATGAGGCATGTATTTCTTAAGCTGAGACACGTGAAAAACATTGTGTACTTTGCCCAACTCGGCTGGCAAATCAAGTCGATATGCCACTAGGCCCACCCGCTCTATGATAGCGTAGGGTCCTACAAATTTCGGGCTTAGCTTGCCCTTCTGACCAAATCTGAATACACCCTTCATGGGTGAAACTCGTAGAAATACCTGGTCGCCAACTGCGAACTCAAGGTCTCGTCGCCTCTCATCAGCATATGATTTCTGTCTGTCCTGTGCTGCTTTCATATTGTTTCTGATCTGCTGAACTTCTGCCTGGACTTGCTCCAAGTACTCAGGCCCAATGATGACGGTCTCACTAGACTCGTCCCAGCACAAAGGTGTGCGGCATGGTCTGCCATATAAAGCCTGAAAAGGTGACATCTGTATAGAGGCGTGATAGCTGTTATTGTAAGCAAACTCGATGAGATGTAATCTATCTATCCAGCTGCCCTGAAAATCCAAGGCACATGCTCGTAGCATGTCCTCTAAGGTCTGAATAGTCCTCTCTGACTGACCATCTGTCTGAGGATGAAATGCTGTGCTAAGCTTCAATTCAGTGCCAAGTGCCTCGCGAGTAGCTCGCCAGTATCGTGAGAGAAATCTAGTGTCTCGATCTGAAACAATAGTCTTAGGTACTCCATGATGTCTGATAATCTCTTTCTCAAATAGCTCTGCTAACTTAGGCACTTTCCAAGTGTCTTTCATCGGAATAAACCTAGCAACCTTAGTCAATCGATCAACAACGACCCAAATCATATTAAGTCCTCCTCTCGTAGGTGGTAGTCCCACCACGAAGTCCATAGAGATATCATAAAACTTCCACTCTGGAACTGGCATAGACTGTACCATACCTCCTGGTCGTCTATGTTCGAATTTCACTTTCTGACAAGTGAGACATCGAATCACATACTCTGTCACGTCGCCCTTCATACCACTCCACCAGAAATACCTTTAGATCTTTGTACATCTTAGAAGCTCCTGGATGGACAGATGTGGTAGAAGTGTGGGACTCTCGAAGAATATGCTCCTTTATATCTGTGCTGTCTCTGGGAATACACAATCTTCCCTTCAATCTGATGAGTCCATCATCATGTAACTGGAACTCATACTTCCCACCTTCAAATGTACCGTCAGACAACTTCTGACTGATCTCCATCATTCGCTGATCACTCTGCTGTGCTCTACGTATGTCGTCCATAAGACTCGAGCTAGCCACAATGGCATTTAGGGAATGTGCTCGTCGACTCAGTGCGTCTGCTACAACATTAGCTTTCCCTTCCTTGTACTGCAAATCAATATCATAGTCCTTAAGAAATTCAACCCATCTTCTTTGTCTCATGTTTAACTCCTTTGGGTGAATACATACTTCAAACTCTTGTGATCCGAATATACGGTCATCTGGACACCATACAGGTAGTGGCGCCAGATCTTCAAAGCAAAAACAATAGCTCCAAGCTCCAAGTCATGTGTGGGATAGTTTTCCTCATGTTTCTTCAACTGTCGGGAAGCGTAGGCGACTACCTTCCCATTCTGCATGAGTACACACCCTAATCCCCTACCTGATGCATCACAGTAAACTTCATAACCCTCTGTGCCTTCAGGTATAGTCAAAACTGGTGCTGATGTCAAGGCATTCTTCAGAAGCTCGAATGAGGTCTCACATTCAGTAGTCCATGTGAAAGGTGCATCCTTCTTCATTAAGCTGGTCATAGGTTTGGCTATTTTGGAGAAGTCTCTGACAAACCTTCTGTAGTAACCTGCTAAACCAAGGAAACTCCTGATGTCCGTAACTGTCTTTGGCCTAGGCCAAGTGCGAACTGCTTCTATCTTTGCTGGATCACTGCGATACCAGCATCTGAGATAACATGTCCTAAAAAGGAAACTCTGTCCAACCAAAACTCACATTTGGAGAACTTAGCATAAAGCTGGTTCTCCCTTAGATCTCAAGTACATGTCGGAGGTGACTCTCATGCTCTTCTTAGACTTTGAGTAATTAGGATGTCATCGATGAATACAACCACGGTCTTATCCAACTGCTCTCTGAATAATCTGTTCATCAAATCCATGAAGACTGCAGGTGCATTTGACAAGCCAAAAGGCAACCGTAAACTCATAGTGGCCATACCGTGTTCTGAATGCTGTCTTTTCTATGTCTTGCTCCCTGAGGTATCTGATGGTAGCCTGATCTCAAATCGATCTTCGAAAATACTTTTGCTCCTCTCAACTGATCAAACAAATCATCAATCCGTGGTAGTGGTATTTGTTCTTCACCGATACTGCATTAAGCTCTCTGTAATCAATACACAAACGAAGGCTTCCATCCTTCTTCTTCACAAATAGGACTGGTGCTCCCCAAGGAGATACGCTAGGTCGTATGTATCCCTTGTCCAATAAATCTTTCAACTGCTCCTTCACTGCCATCTCGCTGGTGCCATACGGTACGGTGCCTTAGCTATGGGACCGGTACCTGGTAGTAATTCGATGGAGAACTCTACCTCTCTGGATGGCGGTAAGCCTGGAAGTTCCTTTGGAAAAATATCTGGAAAATCCGACACCACTGGCATAGCTGGATCAAAATCAGGGTCATGCTCTACATTCTGAACATAACATAGATATACCTCCTTCTGCTTCCTGACGTGCTTGTACATGGACATAGCAGATATAACTTTTATCGATGGCGCTCTAGGGCTCTGACGGTAAGATACTGTCACTCCTGATGGGCTCTTAAGCAACAGTCTGCGCTCTGCACAAAGAATGCGGCCTCTGTGCCGCCCCAGCCAGTCCATCCCGGCTATAACATCGAATCCTAGACCTCTGAACTCAATAAGGTCAATAGGAAATTCCTCCTCCTTAATACTGATAGTGGCTCCTCTATAAAGACGAGTGCAACTGATCTTCTCCTTAGACGGGAGTGCCACCTTAAAATCAGGTAACTCTACTGCGTCTAGCCCCAACTTCCCCGCAAGCGTAGGCGAAACGAAAGTATGTGAGGCTCCGGAGTCGAACAGTACTAATGCATCCACTCCATTAACCGGAAAGGTACCAGTGAGGATCGCGCCCTTGCTGGCCTCCTCCTCAGTAAGTATACTTAAGGCACCTTCCGTCTCCTTAGCACAACCTAATAACAGAATCTGAGTAAGTACTTTGGTATATGATGGGGTCTAAAGACATTCACTTTCATGACAATAATGCTTCACTGATGATATGATCTCCTTTCGGATGTCCAAAACAAATTACAACACTAATACTTTCTAAAAGTCAAACTTAATCTTCCTGGTCTCATGTGAGTGGTGTTTATCACTGTCGAAGGTGCTGTGTTTAGCTTAACCCTCTTAATTCCATGGTATAGCAACCTTGACTTTCCACCCATTATTAAAACATCTCCTGAACTCAATATAATTTTCTTTGCAAGGTCCACACGCTTCTGCTCGCAATAAAGGAACTCTGCGTCATCTCCAATAGACAAAGATAATACTGGTATCCCCTGTTCAAGGGACCCTTTTGTTTCATCATTGTCCTGGTGTAGCCCTAAACGGCCTCCTTCTTCATAGAAGTTGATGATACATAGATCAGCCCTTAAGTTGGGAACTGGATCTTCTTCCATCTGCTGAGCGGTAGTAACTGCTTGTTCCACAATTTGTAAAAATTCTTCTGGGATTTTTGGCACTTGTGCTCCATCTCCATTTCTTGTATTGGTAGGTCTTTGAGTAAGGATTCCAATCCTTTCCTAAGCACATCATTTTCAGCTTCATTTTTGATCCTCCTGGAAATTCTGGAGTGTAGAACCCTCCTGGTCCTGCTCCCAATTCTTGACATTTCCTGATGATTGCTATTTGTGTCTCCGGTGTTAGGTATCCTTTGAGTAGTATCAAACCTGGTTGGATAACCTTACATTGTTCGTTTCCCTGGTTCTTGTATTTTGATAATGTTTTCTTCCAGGGAGGGCGGTGAGGGGATAGGAAAGCATATCTTATAGCTTCCTACGTGGTTTCAAATTTTTCTAGTGAGTCTTACTAATTCTTTCCTTTCAATTAGGCAATCAAGGCATGCAAGCACTCATTCACAACATCCATTGTTCAATAACGGTTCACATGGTTTAGAAATACCTGGGTTAGAAGAAGGACCAGCCTCATCTGAGCGGTCCATGACATGTAGGGCGGGTCCCGATGCTGGGCCTTTGCCCTTATACCCCTGAGCCTGGTTTGTTGGTGGAGGGCGAGTATCGCTAGCTCCATTCTTAGGGCCGGTGTTTGGCTTTGCTCCCGGGCGGTAGTTCCTGCTCTCCGGGTTCCGGATACACTCGAAGGCACGATGCCCGAGTATCTGACAGTAGCGGCACATGACTTTCTCCCCTTGGCAGTCAACGCCGGGGTGGTCCTTTCCGCATTGCTTACAGTTGAAACGGCGGACATACTTCTGGCCCGTGTTTGAGCCATGTCCGGAACCTAACACAATCAAGGTCAATTATACATCCCAAAGGTACTGAAGTAATCACAAAAGTCTCAAATTTAACTTAGAGTTCCTACCCTTAGATGGGTAGGTTTTCTGTGTAGTTGCTGCTCCGTGGGTTCCGACTGGGGGTTCCCAGTAGTTTGGGTCCCCTTCCCTTGGTAGGACCCCTGTCCCTTCTGATAAGGTTTGTTCCTTCTGTTGGAGTTCCCCTGCTTGGCATCTTCGCCACCAGGTCCGTCCTTCCTCTTTTGGGAGCTCAAAGCATCCCTTCTCTTACAAGTGATCTCCACTACGGAAGCAGCATGGTAGCATTCCTGAAATCTCAAGATATTAATCTCCAATTCCCCTGATGGGGTATAGTATGTAATAAGATTTCCAACTGATTTATGTCTTTCCTGTTTTACCTGCAAACTGGTGGGGATGATTGGTCCCATCCCAAACTGAAGTCGAGGGCTCAGTCCCCCGTAGAATCGGTCGACCAACACCTGGTCCGAGTATCCTATGCCGGGTAGTAGTCGGAGTAGTGAAGTAAACTTAGCATAATACTCATCAACGGTCATCTTTCCCGTCTGCTCCAATGCATCAAACTCCCTAGTCTTCACCATCCTGGTGTGGGCCGGGTAGTATTTGCCCCTAAGTAGTGCAGTGTAATGTCCCCAAGTAAAAGCTGGGTCATCCAGGTGGTCGGCTTTCACCATGTTCCACCAATCTCTAGCTGCATCCTTCAGATAAAAGGCAGCAAGTCTTACTTTTTCCCTAGCTGGGACTGCAAGCGTCTCGAACGCTGTCTCCATCTCCATGATGTAGGTCTCCAAGTGAGCAGGGTCAGTCTGCCCCTTGAATGCAGTTGGCCTTAGATCAGCCAAACTCTTCACCCAATCTCTCTCTGGGTGGTGGTGGTGGAGGTAGCTGCTGCTGTCCAACCCCCGCCTGTGCGAATGCCTGAGCAATTAAGGTGGCAATGTCTGCCAGCCTGACGGATGGCTCCTCATCGGCCTGTCCACGTCGTCCTCCTCTTCCTGACATCTGCAGGATGTTGAGGTATATTAGACACTGAGGTCACTATCTTGGTCTTGGATAGTAGTCTAAGTAAAACTAACTTAAACTCCTTTCAATACTATCTCTCAACCCTTAACCTAAGTATTAGATATCCTAATCTCGGTGTATCCTTGTATCCAGAGCGTAACTACGCTCTGATACCATTTTTGTAATACCCCAACCCGAAATCCAATAAACTGAACGGCGATCACTCCCAAATAAAATACAACTGCAGCGGAAATAAATACAACAACCGGGCGGTATTACAATGCCGTTGGCCACCCTTGTGACCAACAAGGCTAAGTCCAAATACAATCCTCAAATGTCACGGTCTGGAATACAGATACAACCCGAGATACTAGGAATCAAACTCAAAAGTACAATACTGAAATAAAACAATAACTAATAGTAGACTCCCAAAGCTTGGTCTACCCCACCTACACTCAGTGGGTGAACTTCTCAATCTTCAGGTACCTGAAAAATGGGGGTGCCCCCAAAGGGGCTCAGCAAACAATGCTGGTATGGAAAACGTGCAGCCCATCGTCTACCGGGCCACACCAACTACTTTGTCGAATACATGCAGTTCATTTTTATAAAGCTGTAAACAAGCATAGTCTGATAATAACAAGTATCCATACAAGGACAATAATGTCACATAGAACAAGACACAGAAGGTCGAGTTAGCTGAACTGAAATTCTTTACTGATAGTCGGTCCACACAATGGGACTGACAGTTATAACTGAATATCTGAAATAGTGGAGGTATAGTGACCTCGTTATAAAGAAAGGTTGGGTATAAAAACCCCAGGAGATGACGTAGTCAAACCCTGAACTGAATGGCGTGGGAAATAAGAACCCACTAGAGGAATAAAGTCTTCCTCGAACTGAAGGGCATTTGAATCCCGGAAGGAATAAAGTCTTCCTCCCAACTGAATGTTCCGTCGCGACGTAGTAGGAGACGACCTGAGACAGGTACAACTCCGTAGCATGCATGGCCAGATCCAACTGGGCTCCTCATCTCGAAGTATATAATTGTTAAGTGTCATATAAAGACGTTAAACAAGAACACAATGTGTATTGTCAATTATCACGTTTAGGATAATGACGTTGTTATAAAGTGAAGTTAGTGAGAGACTTGAGTACAAGTCCTCGGTATACTGAAACGCAGGTATTTAATCCACTGGTATAGTAGTGTTTGTATGCGTGGGACATACACGTTGTAGTCAGCAACAATCACGCACATAAAATAATACCACAGTGTGCAAGAGTAAAACAACAGTTTACATTAATTATCTTGGTCGTTATTTCAAACAACAGATAGCACACAAGCCAGTGTAATCCGTTAGAAAACAGGTTGCAAGAATCCCATACCGTTCACCGTAGACTGTACTTTTAATTCCCGGTCAACGTCTGGTCAAACAAAGTCCTAGAATAGGATTAACTGAGGGTTAATTTATGTTACCCTTATATAATAATTCTATTGGATCTTTTAACAAATCTCGTATTTGTTATTTCATGTGAGGTTTTTCTTTTAATTACCTCATGATTTATGTATAACTTATTTGTTATTCCTTTTGATTTATTTATAATCCTTTAATGCACATATATGTGTTCATGCATTTGTTGTTTATTTTAATTGTCTAGTGACAACAACTTATAATTTCTTAACTATTTATGTCATACATAGACATAAAATTCTTATAGTTTTATTATTCTTCTTTAACCATAAATATTTATTGGTTACCTTTAATTCCTTATAACTATATAAGCCATATTCTAATTCCATAATTCCTTTAATCAAAATTCTTTCTTTAAATCCTCCAAATATCCATATAGGACCTATATTTATTTAAATCTAAATTCTTAAACTTATATTTCGGTTATTTACAAAACAACCACATAATCATAAACTTATATTAAATTCTAATCTCTTATATTATAGAGTTTTAATTTCTTATTTAGCTAAATTACAAAGCCACCCCTAATTTTGGTATATAGCTTTTAAATATTATAACTCTCAAAATTACAACTTAGCCCCTTAAATTTCGGCCAATATATTTATTCCTTATAATTACAATCTAACCACCAAATCTTATAACTTTTACATAATGACATGTAAACTATAGTTTTAATTTTAATTCTCCATAAATGCCGAATATATATATAAATTCTTAAATTACCAAACTAACCCCAAAACAATTCGGCTTTGTCATTGAACTTTCCATTAATTACATTTTCACCCCAAAACTTATAATAGATATTTAACTTATAAACTATAGTTTAAGTATTTAATTCTTCTAAAATTCAAAAGCGACTAATAATTCCTTAATTATGAATTCGCCCCATTTATTTCTAAACTTTCATAACAACTTTTATAAATTACATAATAGCCCAAAACTTTATAAAAAGTTATTTTCAAGCTTGTTTAAATTATCTAAAATTCTAAACTTAATTCCTAACCTTATATTATTTATAATTACACCAAACAGCCCCTTAGCTCACGGTTTTTATATAAGCACACTAAACTTTGTAAAAATTACATTTAATCCACATAACTTAATTAATTAGTCATTTAGACACTAATAGAATATTTTTAACTCACCAAACTTTATGATATAAATTTATATACCTAAGTAGCTCATTAAAACTTATTTATCAAGTAAGTTCGGCCATAATTTAAATGAGACCTTATGTTATATAAAAGTGGATTTATATGTCTAAGTAATTATAAATAAATTCATAGGAGTCATATAACTCATGTATAAATTATTGTAATGTCTTATATAAATTCTTAGCTCAAAATAAGATTTTGCCCTTGAATTTCGGCCTTTTATTTGTAACATAAATAAATTTTGTGACACAAAAATGTGTCTTAAGGTAAATATTTTCATATATGTTATAGATTATATTTTTGGCATATAAAACCATATAGTTTCGGTATTATAACCTAGAGGTGTACATAATTTTTGTACAATTTTTAGAAGCTTAACAAAGCTTATAAAGGATTTACTTAGTAAACTTACTTCTTAACAAAGGTGGTTAAGTGCTTGAACTTCTTCTTGAATCTCCAAGCTTTCTCCTAGGTAAACTTGATGCTCCTCTTCGGTTTTATGCAAGAGGTGAAGTTTTAGGAGTTAGATCTTGAATAAAGATCTTAAGTAGATTTGGAAGTAGTTTTACAAGACTTTACCTTAGACTTTTCTCCTTATAATTCGGCACTCCTAAGGTAGAAGAACAAGTTTTCCTTCATCAAAATGAAGAAGAAAAGAGACTTAGAAGAGGTAGAACTTGGTTACACATAAAAATGTGTTTAAGGATTTTCAAGCTTTAAAACCTACCTTGAGATGCTCCTTGGTTTAATGTTGGTTTGGACAACTCCTTGGAGAACTAAATGAAGCCGAACACACCTTGTTGCTAGGAAGAGTTTTGCTTCAAGACTTGCCAAGAAATGCTAGGAATTTACCTTAAGATGAAGATAGAAGTTAAAACTCCATTAATGGACTTAAGAGCTTCAAAGGAAGAAGATGAAGCTAGAAGAGAGAGGAGGGAGCTTACCAAACCGTGGATGAAGAGGCAAGGAGAAATGAGACTAGCTCACGTAAATGAATGCATTTGGAATTGATTTTGTTTTGTCAATTTTTAATGTCATTTGACAATACTTTTCCTTAGTTTATTCATGGTTATTGGCTCAATAAATGCCTCCTTTCCAGCTAAAACCGGCCATGTGGTGTGACAAGGCAAGAGTTGGAAGACAATATTTTGGCTAGAAGACAAGGTGAAAAGGTAGTTATTCTTTGATTTTTTATTTCAATGTCATTGGCTTGTCTTCTCCTCATGTAGGTCACGAATTAGGTCTGAATGGAGCTCAAAAACCGGCCATGAAGAGCCAAGGAACATGGAAGTACTTGTGGAAGAAAAGCAAAAAGAAGAATCTTAGATCTACTTTTCTTTTTCATTTGTTTTTTCTAGCTCACATGG
The DNA here is from genome assembly GCA_023374045.1 of Limonium bicolor. Lineage (NCBI taxonomy): Eukaryota > Viridiplantae > Streptophyta > Magnoliopsida > Caryophyllales > Plumbaginaceae > Limonium > Limonium bicolor. Next base: position 184,713,705 of record CM041777.1, on the reverse strand, counting down.
CCTTTCCATGGCCTAATTTCGACAGCTCTCTGGTCAAATGAGACCTACATACTTAGACATTAAGTAATATAACACATGGGATGATGAGTCATCATGTTTAAGCCTTTTATAAATTTTTAAAATTTTATACTAGTTTTTGCCCTTAAAATCGGCCCCTATAGAGAGCCTTGTTGACTAGTCACACCAACTGATTTAGAAGGTCATTTTAACCCTTTTTAAGATTACCAATTCGTGGCATGTCAAAAACTACAAGGTAATTGCGTAAAACGCATTTTCGTGACACCCGAAGGTGTGTTTTTGTGCTCTAAGGAAATTTTGGGAAACCAATTGTTCTTATGAGTTCCAAGTGTTTGTAAACACTTATTATAGTAAATAAACATATACTAAGATGTTACATTGAGTTATATGGGGTTATATCAACCCGTGACATAATTTACGGGCCATCGGGACACTCCCGGGCCAAAAAGGAGCGCTAAGAAATCCTCCTTTGGTTTTTGCTGAATTTTGAGAAACCACTTCGTGGGTTCTCTTTAGAATGATAAATAATGATGTTAGGAACTCTAGGAATTAATTTTATAGGAGTTCGTGCCACCTCGGCACTCCTCCGGACTTTTCGTGCTTTAAGGAGCGGGTGTGAGCACTCCCGAGCATTTTGCGTATTTGACTGAATATAGCTTAGGGAATATATTTGTATATTCATATAATAATTGTATGACCATTTAGTTTGAATATTAGAGGGTCATACAAGGTCATGTTTGACCATATGCTTCTAAGGCGTTTTAGCGTTTATGGTGAAACGACTGTTTTTACGTAACGTTTTCATGCATGGGTTTGCATGCGTACGTGAAATGATTTATGTTTGGATTATATTCCAATAAATAATGATTTAATAATATTATTTAGATTTGGGGTATTTCAAAATCCAAGGTGATTTAGGGCATTTTCTTAGAGGAATTTGGAGAATCCTTTAGCCTATCCAAGTACCCAATTCTTGGTAAAGGGAAATGGCAAGAAGAAGCCGGGTAGTTCTCATGTACAATAAATATTTCCTTAAGTGTCAATTCTGGCGACAGTTTCTGTTTTGGTTTGTTTCGACAGTTTTTGTTGTGATTGTTTCTTATAAATAATTTCATGGTGTGAAATTATACTCCCCCATTATTATTTTGATATGAAATAGGACTGAAGAACAGGGAATTCTGGTGAACAACCCTTATTTGTTTAGTGTCAATTCTGGTGAATTTTGTGCTTTAACTTGGAGCCAGCTATGTGTATGATTTTCGTGAGTAACCTCTATGGTTTTTAAGCTTGAATTAGTTATTACTTATTAATATTCAATATGAGAATGTTTTCGGTAGTTTATTTCCTTGATTTCAAGGCTATTTACTCAAAATATTGTGATATTATGTTGATAATAAGATGGGTCGAAGTTACACAGTGGTAACACCTTAATTATGGACATGTTTTAAAGGTACTTTATAAGTGTTTAACTTGATTATTGTTTACTTAATGGAGGTTAAATGCTTTGATATTCTTGGTATGTTGTGTGGATGTTTTAATCAATCCAAGAATGTGGTTGTATAAGCTAAACACTTGGTATTGACTATGGAATCTGGTATTACAAGTTGATGAGCCAAAGTTGGTCAAACACTGATTTTTCCTCACTACCAATGTATTGTGGGTAAGCCATCATGATCTACTCTATGGACTGATAACATATAGGAGGTGTGCACACTTAAGGACATGGGGTGAGGTGGAAGAGGTCAGACTCTATAAATCTGGGCATACAGCCATTGGTTAAGGTGTAAGGGGTCAGACCCTTTAAATCTGGACACACGGCCATTAGTTTTCATGGATGTTGTATTTGTGTGAACATTTTTATGATTTTATGTGCAGTATGTGCTAGCCTTGCTATGATTATACTATGTTTATATCTGTGTTGCTAAGGTATTGTGTACTTGAATTTTTATAAGATAAAATTGTATTTTACATATTGTGGAAAGAATTACTCAGCTTTGCTGATTTTGGCTTTATGCCCTGTGGTCTTTTCTATGTGATTATATGACTGACCATAAGAATTGGTTAAGATGGTTGCATAAGAGAGTGAAGCTAACGGGAACTAGAGACTTAAGTTAGAAGGCAATGTAATATTTCCATAAAGTTTAGTTGTAATAGGTTTAAATTCTTTGTGTAAACTAGTGATGAGTTTTGTAAGAACATGATAGTCTATGGATGTATAAGTTGTAAAAGGGTATGGTTGGGGTTTTGAATATATAAAGTTTAAGAGTTTAACTTAATTTGGTGTAGTAAGTGGTAGTAAGCCTTAGCATCCACAGAGAGTGTGGGTGTGACGGTAGCACCCTGGATAGAATTTACAAGTCTTCTGTTGTATTGTTCTGAAATATTGTAGAGCTGAAAAGTGGGGTGTTATAGTATAGAACCTCAGGATCAAACAAATGCAGATGGAAGGCGAGCAAAGTAACAATCAAAAGAATAATTCTGCTCCTTGTTGTAGGTTTTCGCAATCAGTGGAAAAGAATTATTTTAAAAGCATGAAGAAGTTACATTACAAAATCTGAATATAGATTAACATGGGGTCTTCCACCATTCCTTTTCTCTAACCTTTGGATGACAAGGGTTGTGAAGTAACGCCTTATTCTTTGTTACCTTTCAACACCACATACTCATGATCAAAAAGAAAAAAAAAACTGCAATTAACTTTTTTTCGTATGCAAAAACTTTCTTCTTTAAGATATATATATACAAAACAAATGAATTATTGTGAATTACAGAGTTGTTCTATAACCCAGACTTTTCTCTCTATCCCTGTAACGATGTTGGAAAAACTATCTCAGATCCCGAGACCTTAGGTAGATAAATGTTAAGGCACCCCTAGGACTTAATAACCGGAAGACGAGGCCTGCTTTGTAGGGAATTTTTAATCAGCGGAGTACCTTGTCTTATCCTTTCATTCCAAACTTTCACATCATCTCCAAAATCCCAATCTAAACTAATTGAGTTTCCATAATCAACTAATCCATCAAATTTCAGTGAAACAAATTCATTCAAATAAAACTATATATACAAACAACCTAACGCATAACGATTCTTGAGATGGTCACCACGCTCGATTTCAAAATCTCAACAATAAATTTCACCCAAGAATTCGATATTTATAAGCACTTACAGAAGTGATTCTCTCAAAGCAAGAGGACAATAAAAAAATAAGTGTGACATTTAAATGCAACTGGCATATTTAGAAAGACCTTCTACTTCCTCACACATAAGAGGATCATGTCCTCATTGTTCAAAAATAAAACCAAGAAAATAACTTTCAAAATATGCCACTCATTAAGGATTCATTCAGATTTCATGGACTGAAAATAAACATGAAGCATTAAAGTCATTATAGGCTGAACACAAACATTAAAAATAATGAGAAAATAAAACTCCCCTGATATCATGGATTGAGGACCTCACACTTAAAATCTCTTGTTGGGGTTGAAACGTTCCTCATATTCGCATCCATTGCAACATGTTGACTCGGGAGGGTTACATTTACCGGGATCCACTAGACATTTTCTTTTTGGTTGAAGGAACCGCTCAACCCGCCAAACTTTTTCAACTTTCTTCTTTTTTTTCGTATTCGCTTGGGGGTGTACATTCCATCATTAGAGTCGTCAGGATTAACAAAAGAAATATGATCCTTACCTTTGTCTGGCACCTCAGTCATGTAGGCAGCAGAAGAATGTTTCTTCTTGACTAGCGCCTTGGTTTTCTTACCTATCTTGATGATCTTCGAATCAATTTTAGGAACCTTAAGCCTCCTCTGCAATTCAATCTCCTGCACTAAAGGGTCAAGAATAGCTATACTAGAATAAAATTGAACTCTTGCAAGATGTCTCTGCTTAAAAGTCATATAAAAAGATACTTGCTCATTATGGTATCGCAGTATTATTTTTCCTTCTTCTACATCTATTAAAATACGAGCAATGTGCATAAAAGGTCTCCCTACAATAATAGGCACTTCTGAATCCTCCTCCATATCCACAACGATTAAATCAGCAGGAAAAGAAATTTACCTATTGTCACTATTAAGTACTCTACCTTACCCTTTGGATAAACTATGGAGCAGTCAGCCAATTGTAAACGAATGGAAGTAGGAGAACATCGACCAACTTTATTGAAAACTGATAAAGGCATTAAATTGATACTAGCACCTAAATCACACAAACCTTTACCACAATTTACCTCTTCAATGGAGCAAGGTATGATGGGGAGTCCAGGATCACCAAGATCATGAGGGAGCTTCTTTAGAAGGATTGCTGAAATAGTCTCGGTTAACTCAACTGTTTCCTGTTCCTACAAATTACGCTTATCAAATTTGGGATTTTTCAAAAATTTAGCATAATGTGGCATCCTAGTACAAATATATTCAAAAGAATAGTTAGTAGTTAACGTTTCCATGAAGCTCGGAAACTGCTCGAATTGCTTATCATAATCGATCATTAAAACTGGAACATGATATGGCAATGATTTAATTAATGCAATTTGAGAATCAGATAAAGAAAATAAAGTAGGTTGAGTTTCAGGAGACTCCTCCTCCTTTGGATTTTTCTACTTCACTATCAGAGTCCTTAACTTCTTCACACTACATTTCTAATGCAGCTTTTGAAACTTCAGGTTCTGGACGCTTTACACTTTCTAACGTTACTCTCTTACAATGCTCCACCGGATTTGATTATGTTTGACTTGGGAGCGACCCTGGTTGCCTTTACGCTAGCTGCTGGGAAATCTAACTCAACTGTTTTTTGCACTTTGGTTAATGTATGCCTGATCAACTAAACTAGCTTCTATATCTGCAAACTTAGTGTTTGTGGCTTGACCTTGCTTTAGAATTTCTTCTAACATGCTCTCAATCTTGTTGTCCCCCCTAGAATTCTGAAATTGTCCTGGTGTCTATTAGCATATGACGGCCTATTATGAGGGTAACCCAGGTTTTCTAACTGTTGATCATTTCCTCTCCACAGAGGCTGCTGGTTACATCTCCAACTATTTTGATTAGGCATTAGGATGAGAGATACCTGGTCTATTGTTAATTGAATTCACCTCTTCCAGATTTCCAACATAACCAGGACCCTCACAGTTATAAGTTTCATAGGTCCCTCCACAGATGTCGCAACAAGGAGTATGAAAAGATGAAGTCATGGTTGCTGCCTTTACTGTCTATTGTGCTTGATTTAAGGTAAGCTTCTCGATAGCTTTTGCTAAGGCTGACAACTGAGCTGAAACATGATCCTGCGAGGGAAGACTGTGGATTCCAGCTTCTTTCTTTGCTTCTCCTCTCCCCACGTTCTTGTACCACTACCTGGTGCTCGTGGTCATCGAATGTAGAAGCTCAATCACCTCTGCGCCTGTCTTATTCATGAAATTTCCTCCAAACACAAAATTCAACAAAAGCTTATTAGAGTCACTTAAACCACCAAAGAATGACAAAACAAGGTCCTTATCACTCATACCGGTGTGGACATAAAATATGAAGTTCTTTGAATCTATCCCATGAACCATAAAGTGACTCACCTGGCTCTTGGCAAAAATTTGTAATCTCACCAATCTTCTCACATGTCTTAATGGTGGATAATATTTCATTAAAAACTTACTTTCCAATTCAGCCCAGGTGTTAATGCTTTGTGGCTGCAAACTCCCCAGCCATCTGGAGGCTCCATCCTTCAAAGAGTAAGAAATAACTGCAATTGAATCCTCTCGTTCAAGTTTCCTGTTTTATTAAAGGCATTGCAGAAGTCCAAAAAACTCTAAATATGGTGCGGCACATCATCTGAATCGACTCCACTAAACTGGCCCTGATGATACAGCGTGGTTATATAACTTGTCTTGAACCGTCAAGAATCCAATTCAGCTGCTGTGACATTTGGGAGAACGATTGCAGAAGGTCTTCTCTCAACTGACGGCTGTTGATACTCATCAGTCTGTATGTCAGCCATTTCAAATTACAAATTAATTAACAATAAAAATAAAATAAAAGAAAGAAGGGAGGAATTAAATCAAAAAATAGAATGAAATAACGAAATTAAACAGTTAAACAGTTAAATGAAAATCTAAACTAGAAATTTAGACAAATTAAACTGAATTAAAAAAAGAGCACAATTAATTAAACACAATTAAAGAAAAGTATAACAACACTAAAATTGAGTTTACGATTAATACCCCATGGTGGGCAATGTAATTTTCTCAATAAATAAGTAAACAAAAACAAAATTCAATCCCAATTAAATAAATTAAATTATCAAATAATCGTGTCGGAGGTCCCTGGCAACGGCGCCAAAAACTTGCAGCAGAAATATGTGACTATCTCTACCTGGGCAATGTACCTATTGTTTTATGGGACTAGTGATGAAGTGGGTTGTCGATCTCATGACCCTCATTCAATTAAATGACAATTTCTAAATCTAACTGAGAAGTCTAAACTTAACCAAGCAAACAGGAAACATCACTATTTCTTCGTTTTAGCTCTGTTTCGCTACACGTTTGTTGCGTTGGAATCGTCATGACAAAATCTATGTAATTCCTAGAATTTTCCCTACATTAGACACATAAAAAGTATCAGTTCACATCAAAACATAAATCTAATGAAAAGCATATGATAAGTGAGAAATATGACATGAATTGTTATGAAAATAGAAAGAATTAAGACCCTAAAAATAAATGTATTTCACACTTATCAATCGATCAGGCTTTACAGGCTATAGAGAATAATATAGTGGATGATGAAACTCCTAGGCCATGATTTTATATTTGCTACAGACCCTTATGGCATTGATCACACTATTGCCAATGTTGTTAGCACCTTCTATTTTGTTGGACTAGGTAGCATAGAAGGAACTATGTTAATAATTGTCATCGTGTCAGTAAACTAAGTCTGCCATCTCTAATAGTTTGTGCCCTTATAACCTTTACATATTCCTAACCAGGCTCGGTTTGCCAACCTCCCATGATTATACTAGCTTTATGCTTGTTGATTGTCTTTAAAATCTAGGCATTTTTGTTCCTTGAAATCCTAATTTACTACATTGGTGATAGCTAAGGTATTGCAAAAGAGATTTGCACACTCCTTGGTGTTCCATCAAGTACTATATCTGACAGAGATCCAATCAAACACCATCGAAAATTGTATTTGACAGAGACTAAATCTTCACTTGTTAGTTCCCAGAAGGAATTGTTCAGGCAAAAAGTCACTTAACGCCATTTTATTAAGAGTAATGCTTGGAGGACCAGGTGGATGGGTAAATGGGCCTCATTAAAAACTTCCTAAGTAAAACCCAATGGGAAAAAACTTAGGGAGGAAAAAGAGTACCGGCCACATCCCGATACAAACCTAAACCCGTAAACTAAAGAAAATAGAACAAACTAGACAAGCTAGAATATGGCCAAGCATCACCGATACAACCAAATATGGTTCACGTAATCCTTCAGAGACAAGCCACCTAAAAAGTGCCGACATGACCAATGATCCTTAAATAAACATCTATCACTCCTTGGGGATGAAGGGGCAAGCATACCTAAAAATAGACTTGGGCAACAGGATGCCAAACATCAAACCTATACTCCCTCCTCTGTTGACGAAACTCTATCTCTTCCAAATCCCAAAAAACCATAGACCATTCCTGATCAAAATCTTCAATTGAGGACCCAATACTAAAATGGTCTGGAGGCCTACAATCACCATCGCCTCTTAGTTGTTGAGCTGCTCTTGAATTTGACTAATGATATTAGCTTTGGTTTGGGCTAGATTCGGCACATAGCATCCTAACTATCTTAATAAGTCGATGCATTCATCGGCTTCTGCATTTGGGTTAATGATTTTACCTTTCTCATCCCTTGCTGGAACGAAATTTCTAGCCTGATTTTTTGAAGGGGTATTATGGAATAATTCAACAAAAAGATCCAGCCCGTCCTTGTCTACCGAAGTCTTCTCCAAATTTTCCTCTGGGCTTTTTTGAGATTGGTTAAAATGGGTCCCACTTCTCATAGAGTCAGCCAAAGTATTTTCATAGTTAAAAATGCTGTGTACTTTTACGTTTGGCGGCTGAGTCTCTTCAATGAAAACGGGGCCCTCTTCGTTATAAATCTCTGTATTCTGTGCCACTTCTGCCTTTTGCCCCTGAATATTAGGACTTGAGCCACGCCCCAAGTCACTAGCCTCTGCTGAAGATTGCAAAATTAAATGCCAAGAAAGGGGAACAACACCCGATGGATGTAAAGCCACCGCATACGCCTCAGGAACAGGAAATTCCTTTTCGCCTAGCACCAGTCCTGTCCGTGGGCTATTGCCAATCTCTAAAGATGCGACTGATGTAGAACCAGGATTTTCACCTTTCACCTGTCTCTCCTGATCACGGTCGAGGGGGGTAGTCGCATTGGCAACAGGATTGGAGCAACACAATAATTGTAGCGATTCAGGGTTTGTTGGGGGATTACCACCGGAACTTACACCTTCTAGGGTCTAAAATCCCTTTTCACCAGTAAAGCTATCTAGGGAGGCATCTCCACCCCTAGAATCTCCTCCTTTTTGTTTTGAGAATAGTCAAAATTATCAGCATTACGTTGACTGTTATTTTGGACACCATCATCGTGTGGGATCTGCACAATACTCTCTGTCGGGCTTGAGCTATTGTGGATTATCCCCACTTCGCCCACTTCAACTATAGACACTGAGAAGCTCTGGCCCTCAACTTGAACCATAATTTTCCAGTTTATCAATTGGAGAGTCGAAGTTTCTATATAGACACGGACTTCAGCATTCTCCACAAATTGGTTTTCTTCTGCTTCAATCTTAATGACATCGCCTACTGTTTGTGCAATCTTTTGCACATTAATAAAAAGTAGTTGATTGTAATGAAATTAGAGAGAAAAAATAGTTGATATGACTGTTGATGTATGTGACATACAGAGAGAATAAACTAGCTGATCAAATAAACTCGGCTGATAATCTTACAAAAAAATGGGGCCATAGTCAAACAGAAAAGTTACTTAAGACTGGTCATACCATTGTAGTTGAATGTTGTTTACTTGTTTGCTGCAAAGTAGTTGGTAAAGCTCTTGTAATTAAAGATTATAAGAATAATAAAATGCAATGATGTATGAGATATGGCATCTAAATCTCTCTTTTCCCTTTCTTGTCTTTCTTTTTCGGCTTCTCTTGATGATTTTTTCCCTAAATCCATAATTAGAGCTTGTCAGTTGGGTGGGTAGACTAGGTTCACGTCAGGACTATTTTATAGATCTGATGTGTGCCCAAGCCTGATTTTAATTTTGTGGGACCGACCGAGCTAACACGTATTTTTTAGATTAAATATATTTTTTAATAATTTAAATATATATATGTGTGCATTAATAAGTTCAGGTCAGTTTGAGCTTACCATTCTGCTCAAAATTTTACCAAAACCTAACCCAGTTTTTGTTCGACCAGACTATAGTCCAAGCTCACCCATAATATCTGGGCCTATCAAGCTTTTTCTGGATCGAACTAATATTTATCAGCTTCAATCCTTATTACATCATACCATAGTTATAACCCTACAACCAAAATGTTACATAAAAATTGTGTTCCTTTCATTATTAGTACCTCATAATAAGCCATTATTGCATGATGACAAATTGTTTTGGGAAAATTCATGAAATACCACTATATTCTCGGTTAATTCATGAAATGTCACTGGAAAAAGAAAAGGAAAGTTATGAAATGACACTAAATTTTTGCCAAATTCATGAAATGCCAGTACTACTGTTGACCAACAAGGAAAAAGACAAAAATACCCCTACTAGTTAACAAACCATTTTGAAAGTTCACAATTTGACACTAGGTGTTAAAGTAAATAAAAATGCAAAAGAAAGCTATAAAAATATAGATAATTATAAAAAAAAATTATTAAAGAACATAAACTATTGAAACTTTATAATTCTTAGAAAATTGAAAATAGGTTTATTAATTATCATAAAAAGAACATACATTTTACAAGACATAGTAGTTCTGAATTTATTTGAAAATATTTGTTATTTTTTAAAATATCATAAAAATATTAATAATCATTGAATAACATGTAGAAAAATTAGTATCTTTTAATAAGTTCAAAAATATTACACACATTGTTTAAAAATATATATGGGAAAATTACACCCCTTCCCCCATGACGTTTGGAGAAATTATACGCCACACCCATGAGTTTTGAAAAATTACTTCCCTGTCCATCACCTTTACCATTTTTTCCTCCATCAACAAAGTTGGAAGGAATGGCGTGCTTTGATTCATTCCGTATGGTTTATACAGTGAACTGGTTTTGCTTCACAAGTTGCCAGTTCACTATACGAAAATAAACTCACATTCCATTTTGTCACTACCCACCGCTCGTAACCCTAAGCCCCAATTGCTCTTCTGCTTATCGCGGTAACTATTTTGCCCACAACTCTGCACTGCACTTCAATTGCTCTTGATTCCCTGGTGTATTCGCTACTTGGTATTCTCCTTCTTCGAGTTCAATCGCATATTCGACAACATCGTTACCTGGTATTCTCCTTCCTCGATTTCAACTGTGATGAGGTGAACCAAGACGTTCGTAATGGTGATACGCTAAGGATTATTGAAGAAATTCATGCACTGACAGTGGAGTTAAGGAATCTGAAGTTGTTTGTTCATAGCAATAGAAATGGTTGAATGATGGAATGACTAGGGGTGGACTTAGTTGCATTCCTACGTACTCTTCCAAAAAACCATAAACTAAAGTTTTCCAAGTTGCACAAGAAAAATCAACAGTCAAAACGATAGATTGGGTACAGTGCATACAAATCGTGTTGTTACACATTAGGGGTATAGCAAAATCGAGGGTTCGCAAGTGATAGCAGTTGGAATCGAAGGAAATACTAGGTAACAATGTTGTCGAATACATAGTTGAAATCGAAGGAGAATACCAGGTAGCGAATACTCCAGTGAATCGAGAGCTGTTGAAGTCCAGTGCAAAGTTGTGGGCGAAAGAGTTATCCCGATAAACAGGAGAGTAATTGGGGCTTAAGGTTGCGTGTGGTGAATAGTGACAAAATGGAATGCGAGTTTATTTTCTGTTTAGTGAACCGGCAACTTCTGAAGCAAAATTGGTTCAGTGTATACCGAACGAATTAGAGTGCGCCATGTGGACAAGTTGGACGGAAAGTCCAACTTTGTTGGTAAAGGTGATGGTGAGGAAAGTAGTTTTTCAAACCTCATGGGTGCGGCATATGATTTCGCCAAACGTCACGGGTGGGGGTATAATTTTTTCAAATTATAATTACCATGTATAAACAATAAAACTTTCAGTTAGCAAAAAGAATAAGGGGCATTATTTTTCGGTAATAAACTAATTTTCACTTTTATACTACTCGTTTAATATGTTAGGGAAAATTACATGTCCCACCCATGACGTTAGACGAAATTACACACTCCACTCATGTGGTTTCAAATATTACTTTCCCCACCCACGTGCTTTTCCCCCATTTTACATTCAGCAACTTTTCTAATTTTTAGTTAATTTAAAAGATGCTTAAACGTTGTCCGAAATTGATGAAATTTTATATAGACGATGCTAAAGTGTTATATTTTGGTTCAGTCAAAAATCTAAAGTTTTTTAAGCTTAAATGTGACATGTGGGACCTAATGAACATGTCACTTTTTTTATTGGGTCCCATAGATCACATTTGAACTTAAAAAACTTCATATTTGACATAAGATCAAAATATATCACTTTAGCATCATCCATGTAAAGTTTCATTAATTTCAGACAACGTTTAAGCATCTTTTGAATTGAACAAAAATTAGAAAAGTTGATCGATGTAAAATGAGGGAAACCATTTGGGTGGGGAAAGTAATTTTCGAAACCACGTGGGTGGAGTGTGTAATTTCGTCAAACATCATGAGTGGGGCATGTAATTTTCCCAATATGTTAAGTACAATAGATAGCATGATAGAGAGTTAGAGAAAGTAATGAAAAAAAGGTAAATTAAATCCATTTTAATCTTGACAACTTTTTGACAATTATGAATTTATTGTATATCATTTTTTGTAAAATATCTCTTTTTATACTATTTTCAATTCATTTCTTAAATATAAATTATGTTGAAGTAATATCATGATATTAAAAATCTATATTCTATTTTATAGTACTTAATAATTTTTAATTTTTTTGAAGAATTATTTACTTTTTAAAATATTTTATGATATTTTTTAAAATTTCATTTTAACGTTTTTTTATAATTATCAATTTTTCTACTATTTTTAGTTTTGTTATTTTAAAGATTTTTTAACAACTACTCCCTCCATCCCCGTCAAAGCGTCCAGTTTGCTATTTGGATGTATCGTTTGACTCCAATATTTAACATATAGGATAATAGATTTTTATAAATCTATATTTTGTAATGAAATCCTTATGTGAAAAACTATATATTGTACACTTTAATTTTTAAAAATTATTTAATCTTATATGTTTAATATTGAAGTGGATTAGCGTGGACACTTATGACAGGATGGAGGTAGTAGAAGCATATTATGAACTTTCAAAGTAGTTTGTTAAGTAGTTGTGGTATTTTTTTCTTTTTTCTGTTGGTTAACATCTATAGTGACATTTCATGCATTTTAGGGGAAATTTAGTGTCATTTCACAACTTTTCATTTTTTAATAGCATTTCATGAATTAGCCAAAATTATAGTAGCATTTGATGAAATTTTCCAATTCTTTTTAATTGTGCAAATAGGTAATATTAGCCACTTAAAACCTGATAGGTTGCATAATTAAGATGACAATTGGGGTTGATAGGTTGGATTGAAACTCACTCATACCCTAACCGATTAAAATTGTATTGACCTATACTCGACCCAAAAATGATCATGTTACAAATTTTCAACCCAAACCCAACCCGTTTAATCCAAAATAATTAGGTTACACAAAATTCAAAAGGATAAAAATTAAATACAAAACTGTTGATATTGTCTTATAAAGATAATACAACAAAAAGTGGAATTGATCTTATAATCCCTCGTCAAGATACCACATAATCATTACACCTAAAATATAGACAAAGTGTTGATGATGTGAAAGCCGGAATACTTAAAAGCATTGTGTTTTATATTACATCATAACATATACTTCTTATTTCTATCGAACTGCGAAAAACCCACTCTAAATCCTACTACAAAGCAAGCCAAAATAACAGCAACATGTTGTACAATTCTCTCCCTTACAATCATATATACAATAAAAAAAATTACCTTCAAGGTTTCAAACGCAAGACTGGACGGTGGAATAGTGATATTGATGTAGATGGTCCTAAATACAAGAATATTAATGGACTTGGATTTTAAAGAATGTATTTGTGTGAATCTAGAGAATTGGTAGTATTTTTTTTATATTATACTACTAATAGTTAGACAATTGATACATACTCAAGTAACATATTTACATTCAATATTAAACCTTTAACCAGTACCTAACCCAAACATTTAATAAAAAAAAACCTAAATTCAATCTGAAAATTAAATAGGTCAATAATCTTAATTCAAAATCGTTATATACAGGTCGATCCATCGGGTCGGATAAAAATTGACACACTCATAACAGGGGTTATCAGAAGGTTATTGAGCGGAGTAACAGGCAGTCAATGCCTTCTCTAACTAAAGAATTAGAGTATGAGACTCATATCGACCTTCAACATAGACGGAAATGAAGAAATTTATAATGTTCAGACCACTCAAATAATTATTACCATCAGAGTGCGATTCATAAAGATGAGCTAGTCTTTCTGGGGAACATTGTTCTCAGTCCTAACACCATGAATGTATGGGTCAACTGTCAGAATAAAACCATATCGTGCTTCAGACCATGGTCTTTTGTTCTACCCAAAAGAGACCAGGTCAAATTGAGGCAGCAGCGAAAAGGGAGAGGTGGTGCAAAAGAAAAAGATAAAGTTCACCAGTAGTTATATGTAGCAATAAGTTGGGAAGCTAATATCATGGGTTCCACATGTCCTCTACTCCTAGCCCTAAACAACAGCTATTGATTTATTCGATGAGTGCTTAAATTGAATACTTGGACCCAACAAATGGTGGTTCGGGCAGCGAATGCAGCAGTGGAATAATCCTTAAACGTGTTAGCCGTAAGTAATGGGATAGCCAGGAAATAACAGGAGCAGATTTTCTTTTATATAATTAAAGCGGGCCAATACAGCAGACAAAAAAAAATGTATCCAGGATTTCCAAGTAGTTCTTTGAATTCTGTGTCCTGTAACTAAACTAATAGAACTGGTCCAACTACTACAGTTAAACAGGGAGAAAAAAAAATAATGCCTCAATATCCTCTCATATAAAAGGGCATCATTTTTGTTAAAGCTTACCTTTGTCGTCTCTGGAGATGTCTCTTTCCTGTGACCAATGTATGACTTTGCAGAACTAAAAAGTAAACAGGGAAACAACAACAATTCCCAAGTTCCATTTTAAGGGATGGAATAGAAGCTTCTTCCCCTGGCTCCTCAAAGTGACTTTTCTAGCATGTGAAGTAAAATCCCATCTGAGAGAAACAGTGTGGCCATGGTTTCTTCGTTTTCAGCAGGATGTAGGAGGCGGAGAGAAGAATGGAAACATATATATATTATAGACAACAGTTTTGAGAAAGGACTATGGAGGAGGAAGGTGTTTTTTCATATACTGGATGAGAAAGTATATTTATACTTATTTGCAACGAGGGTTGCTGGTAAAATGCGGGATGGGTTTTATTTAGGGGAACAAAATATATAAGGATGGATATATAAGATATATATATATATATGCATATGGACACAAGAGGGACAACAAAGCTACACATGAGGAAAGACTGGAGTATAATAAATGGTGGTGAGGGGAGAGGATATGTTCCCAGCTTCGTTAATCATTGTCCAGAAATTATAAATAATAAAAAAACAGGGCTTGAATTTTGAGGAACTTTTGTCACCACAGTTGGGGGACATTAATAATTCAAGTTTACCAAGCTCTTTTCTTTCAGGTTCGATCGGCCTGGGAAGAACTTTGAGGAGAAGAGCTAGGATCAGAAGCAGTGATTTGTGTGTTGGGTGATGAAGTGATTTTAACAGAAGAATCCTTGTTTTGTAGATCCAAAGAGGATGATAATGGAGCAAGATCAGGGACTGTAGAACCAACTGGATATGGAGCAACAGGTATATCAGAAAGAGAGGACGCAGATGGGCTGTAGCTCAGTGACCCCAGAGGATGATTGAATCTGCATGATGGCCCTAGTTTGCATATCCCATGTTGCATGAAGTGAGTGCATGTTGGAGCGTCCTGACAAAAAAAGTTGCAAACAAATATGAAAAGAGTTTACAAAAAGTACGCAATTACGTAGAAGGCATGTCTTGATGACAAGAAAACAAGAGCAAAGATTGACAAGTGTCGACATAAATATACATTTAGCTATTGTCAGACGACCTGTGTTCCAGACGCTTTAGTACGTGCTCACAGAGGAATGATAAAAACAGAACCAAACAAATGAAAGGACGTGCAGTGTTTTTCCATGTCAGCACATTTGAGATCAATGCTTCGAAAAATTGGGCAACACTGACACGTTTACAACATCCACGTTATTATGTTTTTTCTGTTAATAAGATCCAAGTTCAATCATCAGTATACATGGGGTATAGTAAAGTGTTTGCTTAATCCAGCAAGTCTAGAGCAAAAACACCAAAAACCGTATAGTAGAGCAACAAACTTCCTAAATTTAGGTGAGAATGACAACTGCAAGTCCAACACAATGTCGCCAAGCAATACAACCAGTGAAATCTAACGTTTCCTTCTATTCATCTTCAAAACAGCTCCATTTAATTACTACTTTGCTCTGTTCTTAACACTCTCTACCACCTCCCCTTCTCCTAGCCTCCTCTCCGCGACAGAAATGACTTTCAAGGGCCATCAAATCTTCTTCCGCCTTGTGGCTACTGCTAAGGTTATCTTGGCCTCTGTCCAGATCTAGAACCCACTAAGTTGGACTAGAAAAAGGTTCAAATCAATGAGGAATTTGAGTCTTTGACTAGTGATTGCTAGTAGTAGATGCCAGCTAATTGGTGTTTCCTGAACTCTGTTTTCTATATAGGAATATTATCTGGCTTCCTTTCTATCGATATGCATATTCCTTGATGCTACTAATTTGCCATGATTAAAAAATTTATCTGCTGTCCCTGGCAGGGATTTGAATTCATGGCCTGGGGATGGTTTTCAACCTAAGGTCCAGACAGTATGAGATGTTTGTGAAGCAGACAAGAAGCATGAGGCAAAGAGTCTACAGTCATAAGTTGGTATGAGGGATACCACAGAGCCTCAGTGAATGATACAGCAAAAGTCCCTCCCAGAAGATTATCTGCTACATCAGTTCAAACAAAAAATGCTGTTCAGTAGCATCTGGAGAAAATTATGATCAGATGCTGATGATTGGAAGATTCAAAATTGAGGGAATCTTAGAGCACTGATATACCTATAAAACAGGTTCACAATTGAGGGAATCTTAGAGTACCGATATACCTATAAATCAGGCTCAAAATTAAGGGAATCTATATATAACAATCTACTTTAACTGGATGGGGGCAACAATCAAGATTTTCTCATAAGGTTTCAACTGGGAGTTTCTGGGATAACTTTGTGGGAGAACAGGACCAGGGTATCTGTAGATTTGAACCTCAAGAAGAGACATCTGCTTCTCATATCATCTGGGTGTTATTCGAACAGAGCAGCTGCCTCCATATTATCAATTAATGTTCACATATAAGACAAAAAAGAAGATAAGCTTCAATGCCGCGTGATAATCAGCAGGGATCTCTTAATGATATTTCTCTTAGAATTAAGAGAATTTAAACAGCAGAATTTGCAAGGAATCTTCGCCTTAGCAGGTTTACTTTCAAGATCATTTTCTAAGCACTTCTAGCTTGACCACCAGTTCACATAAGAGCAATAAAGTACACAGCGAGATAAACAAGAAGAATGAGCATATTGTTTATTCCATTTGTTGCAAGGGCCGGACAAACGGCACCCAGAACACCCTCAAGATACATATATTTACTCCAGAAGCAAAAGTATTACAAAGATTTCATAGCAAGCAGTTGCAGATATAAAAGAAAGCACCAGCTATGCTTTCTAAAAAAAGGGAAAGAAAAGTTATGAGCAACAGAATAAACAAATAAGAAAAGATAGAACATGCATACCGGACGAATAGGTAAATCCACAGTGGCATCAGCAGATCTTGTTTTCTGGGCACTAATTTCTGCAGGATGATGATATCTACATGATGGCCCAAATTTACATTCGCCTGTTCTCAAATAATGCTGGCATTCAGGTTGGCCAGGTCTCTCTGGATAAGACTGTTCCTTCTGGACACTGCTAGGACCAGTTGAAGTAGCAAAAGGTGGTGGATAAGGGCCGGTTGCATAGGGAGGTGGCATCGTAAATGGGGGTGGAACAGCATAGAGTTGACTGACCCCAACACTGGTCTGAGCAGTGGGCGCAGCAATATTACTGGCTGGCGCCTGTTCATAACAAGGTCTGGATGTAAGAAATACACTTGATGCATAGAATTCATCTCCATGTAGGATGGCTTCATTTTTTACAATTCACCTAAACCTAGTGCATAAGTTGATGGCAGAAACACTATTTCAAATACAACGAGCTTCATGAAGATCTACTTTTGACATCATGATGGAATATAAACTTCTTGAGTATACATAACCAAATCCACAGAGGAGTCTCAAAACACAAGCATAATATTCTTTGGTTCAGTGAGAGGATGCACTGGCAACTCACTGGGTATGGAGTCCAGCCACCAACAGGAACTGTCCCAGTGGGGAGAAGCATTGGTCCATAAGGGCCTTGAACATAGGAACCAGGCACCATGGGAGGAGGCCTTGCAACCTGCCAGTTCCCACCTATGACACCATATTGCTGGGCAGGCGCCACCACAGGAGACTGGAAGTTATGATAAATCATAGGTGTTGCTAAAGCTGAGGGTGGAGGCACAACAGTTCCAGCCTCAGAGGCAGCTGCAATTGATACTTGATGTACATTTTCCAGTAATGGGTGATGAAATTTGCAGGTCATACCAAATTTGCATCTTCCAGTTTTCATATAGTACGAACACTCTTTCTCACCCTGAAACGATTAAATTTTTTAGGAGGTAAACACCAAGATCAAATCAGACAAATGTAAGGTACAGTTTTAAGTATCACTGCTACATAATAATCCAAAAAATGATCACAGTTTGCATATATATATATATAGAGAGAGAGAGAGAGAGAGAGAGAGATGTTCATCGAACCGGTCTGACAGGGTATCCATAGATATTCAATGCAACTGCATTTGGAGAACTGATTCCTTGCCTCGGATGATGATACTTACAGGAGGAGCCAAATTTACATGCTCCAGTCCTCATATAATACTGCATCATACATAGAGCAACTTGCACCACTTTAAAGAGATAAAAGCAGGAATATCCAAAGAGTGACAATCACAATCCAAAAGGAATTTTGGACCGATATATCTCAAAATGTACCATGATTCTAAGATCACCGAACAATACTCAATTGTTTTAAGCTAATACAGGTTGAAAACTTCATTACCTGACAAACTGGTTGCCCAAACCTCTCCGGAAAATCCCTTCTTCCTCCAGTGGGCACACCACCACCAGAAACCTGAATGACACATTTGTTTAAGATTGCCAATTAAAATCTTTATCCCTCCCCTCGTGGGGGGGGGGGGGGGGGGGGGGGGGGCAGATGTTCTAATCCAACAGTGATCAAATTGCAGTAAGAATGTGAACCCGACTAGCACAAGAATAAATACAGAGGTCATTTCAACGTAAAGCCCAAATTGGAATCAATCAGCTGGGAGATCCCACAAAACGACTAAATTCTGTAATTCTCAGATATGCAACAGGAGAACCACTAGCAGCTAGAAAGTACGGGACGAATCAGAGGAACCATTACCCTTACCACATCCCGGGGATGATTGAAACGACAACGTGCACCGTACCCACAAAACCCAGTCTTTAAATAGTATATACAATCGGCCTCGCCGGGTCTCTCCGGGTAGGAAGATTCGCCACCACCAACACCATCACTGGATGATCCCCCGCCGCCTCCACCCAACTCCAACTGCGACATGGGTTCTACCTTGTCGGGAAAAAGAATAGATACCACATCAAAATTCGATTCACTTTGTTTGGACACCCCTAGCATGCTAGAATGATAAAGCAAACAAAAGAATCGAACTATGGGGGGTAAAATTTCCCAGGCAAAGAAACCGAAAGATGGAACAAAAATGCCCCCCAAATTCCAACGAAATTTAGATGGAATTGAAATGCAGGATCGCCTGGCTCACCTTCCACCCCAGTCTCAACCCCAGGACCCGGCGACTCCGTTCTCGGATCGGATTCGGACTTCTCTGACTGGACGTACCGCTCCATTGTACGATTTTGTATTTTTTTTCCTCTTCTTCTCCCTGCTTCCACGAACGAAAAAAGAGAGAAGAGAGTAGAAGCGAAGCAAAGCAAGTGAAGGTGGAATGAATGAATGAATGCCTTGACACGATCGACTCGAGCGATTAAGGTTGAGTGAACGCGAGTGAGAGTAATAGAGAAAAGAGAGAGCTTGCAAGTACGGAGTTGTTCTGAAACTCTGTCGACTGGGGCCTTCCTTTCTCTCTCTTTCTCTACCAATTAACTCTCACAGCAATATTTCTTTCTCCGGTCCGTTCTCTCTCTCCCCCTCTCTCTCTCTACGCCCTTCCGCTGCTGTTTAATGTTGGTAGCTTTTTTTTATTATTATTGTTATTTAAAATGATTATTTTTCTGCTACCCTTTACTTAAAAAGCTCCTGATCATTTATCTTTTTAAAAGATATACTCCTACTTATTTCTTTCTTCAAGGGCCCGGTGGGCTGTACTGTATACGCGCCAAACACACGAGCGACGGGTAGGGCTGGGTCCTTGGGAACGGGGACGAATCACAATCACTCCCTCCCCACATACGGAAGGTGGATGGCAAAATGACAATTATGTCCCTAGTTCGGCGCCCGGAACTTTGCGTATGTTCGTCCTCTCAGACGGAGCGGGGATCGGGTGCTCTATGGTGCACCAGTCACCAGCTTGCGGTCTGCTTTTCTCATGGATTGATTTCTTTGTACATATTACCTGGTGTGTAATACCTAAAAGCCCCGTTCGATCATGACTTGTAAATTTGGGCCTGATTAATGTGGACATTAAGGTCATTCTATGGGATAGATTAATAGGCTGATTAATGTGGACATTTGCTATTTAGTGTTCGTTTGACACATTGAGGGATAATGTTCAAAGTGGCCCGTTAAGACTATTATGCCCCCAAATTGAAAATGTTATAAAAAAACGGGCTGAGCTTCACAGTGGACACCCGCTCCATCTTCTCTTCTTCAATCTTCTACCGCCTCGCCAACAGCAACGGATAATGGCCTCTTCTGGAAGTGTAAGTTCCTCTTCCCTCTTGTATGCAATTAAAATCTTACCTCTTTGTGCACAAACTGATTATACTTTCTTCCATCCAAGCGTCAGTCTTCATCTTGTGCGAACGCCTCGACGGGAAATCCGTTGAACTCAACATGCATTCATTGTCGTCGTTGCCGCATCTAGTGTCTTCTACTGATTTCGTACACCACAGACAACTTCGGCAAGTTGTTCTATAAGTGCAACCAATGCGATTTTTTCAAATGGTGGGTCAATTGTCACACACCACATGGAGGAGACAGAGGTTTAGGGGCAACCCAGACAACAAGCCGGGCAAGCGCAGAAGGTTCTACCCAGATGATGAACACAATCAGGTGTAATACAGATGTTGTGTCCACCATACGTCAAACTATACGCACAGATGTGTCCGAAAGATTAGATGAGCTAGCCAACTGCAGGGCGACTCTCATTCAACGGAATGAAGAAATTAAGAACATGCTAGCTAACTTGCTTAAGGGTGTTTATGCGCTTGTGTTTGTGTTGCTGTTATTATTGGTATTTAAGTGATGTTGTAGGACCATTAGGGTGGTTGTGATGACTCTGTTTCTGTATCCATACTAGTATATGTAACCCAGAATCCTTTTCCGATGAACTTTTGGTTTACTTCAGTATACGGCATGGCTAGTTTAAGGTTGCTTGTACGCTTGTAATGACTTTTAAATGGATGTAATTTGTGCAATGCTTCTATTCAAATCCATATGTATACTACAGTCATGCAGTGAGCTAGTTTTTGACAAAAACAGAAACATATAATGATACCCCAACTCAAATATGTTTACCCATAGGCTCATTGGATCGAATTAATCAACAACTGAACACCATATCCAGATTCACAAACTACCTAAGAGCGGCCTATAATGTTGACAGACATGCAGCTGGGACGGTGACAATAACAAATAAACCCTTGGGAAAAAACACATCTTCCAATCTGATATTGATCGACCGTATACTCTTGTAATTATGATTCACGGAAGCTGAAGAATCAGTTCCCCATGTCCAAATTTGGTTGGTATATGTCTAGTCTATTGTTTAATGTTGCGTGTATTGGTTACCCAAAATGTAGTTACAATGCATTAACTACGTTGACTGTTTTTGAATTGATATCACTTCAAATGGCATGCAGACGTTGAATGGTTTCAACAGTTTTATTTTTTTATGGCCATGGCGCACCGTTTCAGTAGTTCACGTACATATATATATATATATATATCATCGTCATGTCCATATATGTCTCATTACAAATCCAAACTCACTATTGTTCTATATTCCTCTTACTTGTTTGTTGTTGTTGACGCCACAGGAATGGCACCCAGCTCGAAGAAGAGAAGGACAACGAGCGCATCGTCATCGAAAACTGATGCAACAACTGCTATTCCACCTGTGCACGTAGCAGATGATCCTGGACTCGGATATGCTCAATTTGCTAAGCCTAGAACAATTCAAAAGCCTCTGGTTTTGGCACTACCAAGCTTCAAATCCGCAGGTGATTCCAGCACAGCTAATCAAGTAACTGACGACATATCTCAACGTCCACCATCTATTTTAAGGAACAGAGGGAAAACATTCATTGGCCGTTACACCTTTGAAAGAGTAAGCCCCACAACGTACTTCATATATGATGGAACTGGCCAGACACCATCTGCTATGGGGGTCGAAGCAGCAAAGGAGTACGCTAGGTGTTTAGACAGTGGTGACCGAGAAGCATTGTCTATATTTAGGATGAATTACAAGGATTACAGTCCTGAAAATACAGTCAGTGAGAGGTCTTATGATTCTGTGGATGTCGACCATATTGATGAAACTACGTCCACTAAGAGATCTCCTAAGTATGTGATCATCGATTCAGACTGAAACTCACTTGGTACTTGTCTGTTGTTGGTGTATTATATAGTTAGTGGGTATAAGATGGTTAATGTAGGCACTCATCCTTATTGAAGTTATGCACTACGTATTAGTCTTCATTTTTTTGTGTTTCGTAAGTACGGTTAGATAAGTTGTAATTTAGTCACCATTTGGTGAATTGTCGCACTATGTAGTATGTAACACCTATCCTGGTTGTGCTCAGTACCAATATTTAATATTAGTGCCTTGTTTTATGATAAGTATAATTATCCCGTTACCTGTATATTCATGCACACTCCAGATCAACAAGGAAGATGTAGATGAAAGGTTTTTTCCATATCTGTATGAAGAATAACCACTACCAGTTACGATAAATTTGAGAGCAAGTAATGAGTATTTGTCCACCAATCGGTAAAAAGGAGTGTTGGTTCAGCAAGGTAAGTATTGGTTAGCACAGTCCATTGGAATTAATGACCATCTGCGACGTTTATCTGTCAAAATACTCAGATGATATCTAACTAGCACATAACTTGTGGGCGTAAAAAAATCAGAGGAATCATTAGACAGATACTATAAAAGGCTAGACCCATTATTACCTATCGAAAATTGAATGCAGCATCACATCGTAACCATACTTCATTTATTCCTTTACAATATATGACGCAAATTAGCCGATTCTGTAAACCACAGAAAATCAGTATATATAACCGTAAACAAAAGCAATGAAGGACCGCCACAACATACCTGTAACTCCAACTGTCACCATCGTCCCTTTAGTTTCCACAACACAAGAACTAATGGAGAAATCGTACCACCCAGATATGGACGATGATTTACAAGAGTGTGCATACACATCTACAGGTAAGCTCATTCCAGTCATCAACCTTATTTCAGATAGTGACGACGATAGTGATAGTTTGATACAGTGTGAGTGTGGTCCAACTTGTCTGCTGTCGAAGATACATGGTGGGTTGCAGATTAAGGACTACGAAATGAAGAAGACTCATGTTGCTGATGGTTGTGTAGCTCCACCAAATTCGCCTGTGGATGACATGCTATCGACAAAAACACCCACTGGAGCTACTCTTTCCCCTGACGAAGAATCAGTGAACAAACCCACCTCTGCGCAGAAAAA
This sequence comes from Limonium bicolor, assembly GCA_023374045.1. NCBI lineage: Eukaryota > Viridiplantae > Streptophyta > Magnoliopsida > Caryophyllales > Plumbaginaceae > Limonium > Limonium bicolor. Next base: position 184,690,133 of record CM041777.1, on the reverse strand, counting down.
GTGAAGGCTGCTGTTTGAAAATGAAGCGTCCCCTCTGAACTATCTCATAGAGGGCAACACCACCTCCAACTCTGATGACTCAGGCTACTCTGTTAACTTGTACCGCCGTGGTCCATAGTTCAGTCGTCTGATGGAGATATCTTTTGTTCAGTGACAATGATTCACTGTTTTAGTACTTAGTTACTTATAATGTGATGTGTGGAGCAAATATGCAGTTTGTTTTAGTACTTACTTACTTATAATGGGCTGTGTGGAGCAAATACGCGCACTTAACTGCTTTTGGATAATAGTTGTGTCTGTGTTTTGGTTGGGTCTTTTTGCGGTGTTTTTGTGAAGGACCATAACGGTCTAATGGGTACCAATGGCAGCGTTGCTTGCATGCATGTATTTTGGTTTTGCGGGTGTAATCATCCTTATGATGTGTACGTATCAGTATGGCTATGGCGTAAATTGCAGTAAACTAACATTTTCATCTCTTAATTGTTAACCTGTGGAATGTTGTTCAGTTTGTATGAGTTCGACATTTTGCTCTTGCATGATGTAATTCTTCAACTGCACTGCGTACCCATTGAACTTACAGTAAACTAGGGAAAGACATTTGAGAGGATGTAATTGTAATGCACTTGATTACGTAAAAAGATAGTATTTGATAAGTGTGCTAAACACTAGGCAGCAGTATTTGCAACCCAAACACAGGAATGCTTGTTTAATCTGTTACATGACTTTGTTCATCCAAAAAACAATAACAACGTACACACTCTATTCAACTACCTCCCGTTCCGCCTATTCATCATTTCTCGTGTCAAACGTTCTTTCAAAGCAACCATTTCCGTAGCCCCATTGTTTGAGGATGACCCATTTTCACCAGCAGCACTTTGCGTTGTGTCCAGGTCAAGCATTTCTTCTTCGTCAGGAATAAAGAAAGGGTTTGAGTCAATGATTGCAAAGCAAGGATCACCAAATTGGCTCATTCTTGTGTAGTTGTGCAACGCGAAGCATGCGTTGACTATCTTCACTTGTTTCAGTAGTGGGTAGCTAGGAACTTTACGAAGTACTTGCCATCTTGCTTTCAAGACACCGAAGGATCGTTCAATGACAGATCTAAGTGAAGAATGAGCGCTGTTGAACAACTCTTTAGCACCTCTAGGATTTTCAGCACGGAATTCTGATTGATGATATCGTACCCTTGTGTGCGGTGTCATTAGACCCTCTCGATTGGGGTACCCCTTATCCCCAAGATAGTATTTACCTATCACAAATAGAAACATTACGTTCTTCACTGATCTTATCACACTACCAAAGGTAAAGGTAAACAGCATCAAATTATTGCAATACCAAATGTCAACATGGTCAAACCAAAAACGTACCTGGTGGTGGTTTCAGAAACTACTGTTCCATATCGGTAATTGCGTTGAGATAAACCCGTGTGTCATGTGCTGACCCCTCCCAGCCAGCGCACACAAAGATGAACATCATATCAAAGTCACAAACTGCTAGGACATTTGTGCTAGTAACTCCTTTACGATTAATAAATCTAACTCTTTCTTTTTCAGGCACCGTTAGTTCAACATGGCCGCCGTCTAAAGCTCCTATGCAGTCCTAGTAAAGCATTATAAGTTTCCATAAATCATTGCAAATATGAGGAACCAATATGGTGTACCAATCGCATAGCTGCCAAGTGGCAAACGTACCTTGAACATTGGAAAATATTTTGCATTATTCGTAATTTGTGTTGGTGTCTCGGTGAACCTACGATGTCTAGGTTTCACAATGTCTTTTCCCATCCTTCCACATCCTTCTAGTATATCACCAAAGTGACAAGATATAGATGAGCCTGAATGTTGGAATCTTTCCATCGTGTCTCTGTTCGCACATCGATGACTTAGTGTCCGTAGAAACCATGCAATGTGTTCCTTTGCAGTAATGTGTGCCTTGTTGTCAATGTAATACTTATGCTCTAAAATGTGGCAAAGACTTAGAAAAGTATCTCTGTTCATCCGTAGAGCGTTGAAGCATCGTACGTTTTGACCATTAAGTAACTCGTTCACCGATGAGTTTCCGTCCATTCTTGACGTGTGCATCGGAACTCTTAAGGGAGTGCCAAGTTGTTGTGCGTACATCGTCATAAACCTATGAGCACACTCTTCCAATTGCACCAAACTTAAACTGATTGCGCAGCAGAAATCTCTTAGTCTATCTGGATCGTTGGCAACGATAGCTAGAATGGTTCTCAGATGGTGTGGTGACATTGGATCCATGTCTATTCACTATAAATACAGTAGCAATACATAATGTTAGTATTACAGATTGTGCAATCAACCAAAACTTAAATAGCTGATAGTTACGATGGCACAAGTCACAAACATATGGTATTATTACCCTATTGAATTTAAAAAACATATTACACACCAGTCCAGACATGGGACACAATGCAGATCAAGATTGTACAGACTACAAACTTTAATGTGATAAACTACACATCTAATTCCATCCTCATTCTAATAACATCTACGATCTCCACGTCTGTCAGAATCTCAAACAAATCACGGTAACTATATTGCTGAATCATGCAGGCTCCAAATCTGAACTCCCTGTCGTCTAACTCCGTAATCAACCATAACTTAGACACAGCCTGTGATTCAGTCATTTTTCCTTCCCTTTGCTTCAATAGCTGATAGTTAGGTTTCTTACTCCCTATCAGCATATCTTCAATATGGTTGGCAAGCGACAGATTATATGTCATCTTCATCTCCCTAAACAACAGGTACGCTTGGTCAATACATCCATTTCGTTCACATATGTGGCACAAGTGTCTCTTCCGTTTGTTTGAGTTCCCCTTCATTTCATACCTCTTTGCATGATCTATTCTTATGCTTGCCAGCTTCATCAGGTAGAGGTTTTGGAATGCCTCCAATTTTTGGAGTATGACAAACTTAATGAAGTCTTTTTTGTTCTCCTTAAACTTTCTGTTAAGCATATCAATCAAACTGAATTTCCCATTCTCTGAATGCATCCTATTGCTAAACGAAAAATTGTAGGAAAAACTATATACAAAAGAACAAAATAATAAATTAATCCTACAACTCTACTACGGGTAGCAAAATAAAACCCGGTCGGAGTATAGTGTAAATATATTACGACCGAGAGTATCGTACCCAAGGGACTTATAGAAAACTAGTCCTAATCCGGTAATAACCTATTCTAAGACAAGGGGGGAAATTGAAATGTTTTCTAATCCTAATCAAAACTAACTAAACTAAGTGGTAATTACAATGAAATTATCCTTGATCCAGGGTGTAAAACCATCTAGGTATCAATACGAACTCGAAACATAAACACAAGCCTTCGAATTAACCAACAACTGAACACGCCGGGTGTCCTGCCGGATACCACTTGCACGGCATATTCAAAGACATTGAATATGCCGGACATTGGCCACCCGGCAGTGCGTCCGGCATAGTCATAATGCATATTCTTTCTCCAGTTTCCGAGTAGAAAACAGAAGACTCATCCCTATTAACAAATCGAGCATATATCATGCCGCGAAATGAACAAGGAAATGGGGGAAAATGGATTAATTCTCACTCTTACCACTAACCCTTAATTCATAAGAAGAGAGTAGGAAGACCATTAAGAGAGTCTAACCTATCTTACTTGGGACTTGTCTTCCACAAGTAAGAATTGCATGAAGAGAAAAAGAGATCAACCTATTCTCTTTCAATAAGAACCTTACTCTTAATAAACTTGAAATTATATTAAGAAGAAATCATATTGTTTACAAGAAGGAATTCATCCCTAACCAAGAATAAGCAAGGAGTTCTACATCTCCATCCACACAACTACAAGAAGAGAATACAAAGGGGAGAAGGGAATGGTCATAGCCTTAACCCGACAGGATCTTCTTCTTCTCTTCGCGTGGATGGAACTGTAGAAACTTCCTTGGACACCAACAATGGAGTGGGGCGGAAGAGTTGTGAGTGGAGTGTATAGGGGTGTTGAAGTGTGTTCAATTGTTGCCTTCCTCAGCCTATTTATAGGCATTAAATGTGTCGTTGCCGGGCGTCGTGCCGGATCACCAATAGCCGGCACACGTGATAAATGCGCCCAACTGTTAACGGTCGAAACCGTCAATTTCCGCGCGAAACAGTGCATATGCCGGGTAGGATATACCCGGCATCACACCCGGCACTAGCTAAATCTCCAACGGTCAATAACGGCCATCGTCTGGTCAACCGTGGCGACTCTTCACTTATGCCGGATGGGATCTACCCGGCATTTGGTCCGGCAAGGCCTCTTTTCTGTTCTGTGCTTATGCCGTGTAGAAACTACCCGGCATGGAATCCGGCTTCACTGAACTTTTGCCTAGAAAATCATTCCTTGCACAGAAAACTCACAAAAACATAAATATGTACAAATATTATTTTAACACATAATAAGCATAAATAACATAAATATAACTTTATTTAGATAAATATAATACTAAATCTAGTGCATAAAATATGATAAGTTTGCGGCTTATCAAGGCCCTACACTTACCTTTTGCTAGTCCTCGAGCAAAACAAGATTAGAAAGGACTAATTACTTATGCACAAAACAGATAAACTCTAAAATGAAATGTAGATAAATATTTCCAACTATATGACTCTAATTCATAAGTATCACTTATCTACCTTATTCTATCGAAACATACTAATGGGTACAAAACAAGGAATTTCAAAACCGATCAAAAACTTTTGGGCTATTTTGCATAAGGGATTTGTAATCTCTCCTTTTTCCGGTTTCCATCATTCAGCTCTATTTTTCAAGAGTTTCTGAATGTGGCCAAGACTCTCATCAATGGTTTTATGAATCAGCCCTATTTTGCAAGAGTTTCTGAATCAACCATGATTTTTTCACTGAAAACGGGGAATTTAGGAGAAAAATAAAAGGAAAAACTCTCGTTTCTTGCTTTTATTCTGAGGAATTTTTGCAACCTCAAGGGAATATAATGCTTTTCCTTTGGAAGAAGATTTTTTTCTTTCTTTTTCTTCTTCTTCTTTCTTTTGCACAAAAACCCTTTTTAAGATTTTTACCCAAAAGATTTTTCACAATTTGGAAAGAAAAGAACAACACCCAGAAGTATAATAAGGAAAGAATTAGGAGAAAGATCATGTACTCATGTTAATAAAGAGAATCAAAAAGTTAAAAACAGGAATCTATAAGTCATTAGAGAGCTTACCTCTAGAGAGAACAAGCTTTTAGTCATTCCTAATCTTATCTCAATCAAAAACATGCAAAAAGTTTAGTAAAACATTGAATAAAACGCAAAACTTATGCATATTTTAAAAAAAAACTTATTTTTTTAAGGGGGGTCCCTGCCCTACACTTGGCAGGAACACTGTCCCCAGTGTTCAAAAGGAACAACTAAAGAAAGCAACTCTTTTTTTTTTAAGAAACTTGAACAACTATAATAAAAGCAATTTAAAAATAATAAAAAAATTAAAAGAGAAAAAAATTAAATGATATGAAGGGCTCCCCTGTTTGATAGTGAAGGCGTGAGGAGGAACCGCCCTACACTTAGTCTTTTAGGCTATTTGGCATCCTTGGAGATCCTAGGTAGAATGGTGACCGAATTCGCATGCTCCCGTGGATTGGTTTGTGTTTGGGATGGGAGCTGACCTTGCTGTCGCGGTTGCGTCAGAAGTTGCTGTAATTGCAACTGCAACGATTTGTGCTCCTTGCGAATGGTCGAGATCTCGTTGTGAGTATCCTGGGTCTTGTTCATCAGGGCTGACATCATGTCACGAAGTTCAGCCATTTCAGCCTCTGATGATGATGCAGGATGGGATGGTCTGAATTGTCTTGGACCTCCCTGGTAGCCGGCTTGACTCTGAAAGTGTTGAGGGGGTTGGTTCCCCTGTTGCCATGGCTGCCGATACCCTTGGTTACTCACAAAATTGACTTCCTCAATATTCTGAAAGTTGGGCATGTCAGGGCTTGGAGCGTGTGGTCGTGCACTAACCACGTTCGCTTGTTGAGGAAGTTTATTCATCACTATTTGCTCCACCACTTTCTGTAGAGCGCTAACCTTCGTGGACGTTTGAGCATTGCTCTCCAACAACTGCTCATGACTTTGCAATAATTTGGCCAATTTGGAGTCACCCTCATCCACCTGATATAGACCAGCGGTACTGCCCCTTGTTCCACCGGTGGCCCATTCCCTAATCTCTTCGCAAAGAGATTCAACCCCACTAAGGAATTGATCTCCAGGCTTCTTTAATATATCTGCACCAAGGGAGGATAAGATCATCGTCTTGCTTTGATTGACCAATCCTTTGTAAAACAACTGAGATAGTTGCTCCTTGGTGAGGCCGTGGTGTGGACATGTGCGAAGCAACCCTTTGAATCTGTCCCAAGTCTCACAGATGTTCTCCGAGCTAGGTTGTCTGAAGTTGTAAATGTCGGCGATCATCTCCAGGGTGCGACTAGGGGGCATGAATTTGTCATAAAATTTGGTTGCCATGTCCTCCCATGTGGTGATGGTACTGGGGGTTAGACTGTGGTACCACTTGCTGGCGTTCCCAGTAAGGCTATGGGGGAAGAGAGCAAGTCTGGCGTATTGGAGGACATTATTTGTGGAAGTTAGGCTGTTTGTGTGTTGCAAGAATTTGGTGATGTGGAGCAAGGCATCGTCCGGGTTTGTACCATCGAACATACCCAATTCCTTTATGCATCATATTTGATGATATGGCTTAAGTTTTTGCCATTCATCGTATTCGTTTTGTGGAAGGAGAGGGAGGTCGATTGCGGGCTTTTGGCCTTGGTTAGAAGGCCGGTTTATGTTACGGACGGTAGGTGCTGCCATTGGTGTAGGATCTGCTTCTTGTAGGGTTTGTTGTTGCCTTAAAGTTTGAAGCAGGGTTCTCTCGATCTCCGGATCAAAGTTGGCTAAATTTTCAGGAGTACTTGTTGACCGAAGAAGCATTCACCTTTTAAATATATGAGGAGCAAGACATAACGTTATAAAATAAAAAAAAATAATAATATAATGACGTAATTAGACTTATGAAAATACAAGAAGAAATAAATTTTTGGTTATGCCGGACGGCGTGCCGGGTGCGTTTTACCTGGCAGTGGACTTCCTCCACTAATACCGGGTGTATACAAACCGGCATGTTGCCCGGCGTGACCAAAAATCGAACATAACTTAATTAAAAGACATTGAAAGGTAAAGGATAATCAAAAATAAATGTAAGAGTAAATAAGAGATTGTAGGAGATTACTCCTAATTGTCCCTACAATTTGCGACAAAAATATTGAGAGAAATTGAGCATGCCGGGTGACATGCCGGATCAAACCCGTCCGGCATAGGACTTCCTCCGAAATGCCGGATATAAAAAAACCGGCACAATACACGGCAAGTTCAAACTCGAAATTTAAATTAAAGAATCATAGTATAAGGACTCTTAGGAGAGAGAAATAACAAATGGGAGTAAGCAAGAACAAATTTAAATTGCCAAGAACTCAATACTGTAAGGAATTTTGAAAAACTTTGAACATGCCGGACGCAATGCCGGGTAAAACGTATCCGGCATCAGACTTCCTCCGAGTTTGCCGGGTGACAGACGCCCGGCACCCCGCACGGCACATTCAAGTCTGCAAAACTAAGGGTGAAAATAAATTAAAGAATCAAAGAATCAAACAATTAAAGAATAAAGAATAGGGAATAAAGAATAGGGCGTTTTACCGAATTTAGGACTTGGACTAATTCCAAGTCCCCGACAACGGCGCCAATTTGCTAAACGAAAAATTGTAGGAAAAACTATATACAAAAGAACAAAATAATAAATTAATCCTACAACTCTACTACGGGTAGCAAAATAAAACCCGGTCGGAGTATAGTGTAAATATATTACGACCGAGAGTATCGTACCCAAGGGACTTATAGAAAACTAGTCCTAATCCGGTAATAACCTATTCTAAGACAAGGGGGAAGTTGAAATGTTTTCTAATCCTAATCAAAACTAACTAAACTAAGTGGTAATTACAATGAAATTATCCTTGATCCAGGGTGTAAAACCATCTAGGTATCAATACGAACTCGAAACATAAACACAAGCCTTCGAATTAACCAACAACTGAACACGCCGGGTGTCCTGCCGGATACCACTTGCACGGCATATTCAAAGACATTGAATATGCCGGACATTGGCCACCCGGCAGTGCGTCCGGCATAGTCATAATGCATATTCTTTCTCCAGTTTCCGAGTAGAAAATAGAAGACTCATCCCTATTAACAAATCGAGCATATATCATGCCGCGAAATGAACAAGGAAATGGGGGAAAATGGATTAATTCTCACTCTTACCACTAACCCTTAATTCATAAGAAGAGAGTAGGAAGACCATTAAGAGAGTCTAACCTATCTTACTTGGGACTTGTCTTCCACAAGTAAGAATTGCATGAAGAGAAAAAGAGATCAACCTATTCTCTTTCAATAAGAACCTTACTCTTAATAAACTTGAAATTATATTAAGAAGAAATCATATTGTTTACAAGAAGGAATTCATCCCTAACCAAGAATAAGCAAGGAGTTCTACATCTCCATCCACACAACTACAAGAAGAGAATACAAAGGGGAGAAGGGAATGGTCATAGCCTTAACCCGACAGGATCTTCTTCTTCTTCGCGTGGATGGAACTGTAGAAACTTCCTTGGACACCAACAATGGAGTGGGGCGGAATTGGAGTTGTGAGTGGAGTGTATAGGGGTGTTGAAGTGTGTTCAATTGTTGCCTTCCTCAGCCTATTTATAGGCATTAAATGTGTCGTTGCCGGGCGTCGTGCCGGATCACCAATAGCCGGCACACGTGATAAATGCGCCCAACTGTTAACGGTCGAAACCGTCAATTTCCGCGCGAAACAGTGCATATGCCGGGTAGGATATACCCGGCATCACACCCGGCACTAGCTAAATCTCCAACGGTCAATAACGGCCATCGTCTGGTCAACCGTGGCGACTCTTCACTTATGCCGGATGGGATCTACCCGGCATTTGGTCCGGCAAGGTCTCTTTTCTGTTCTGTGCTTATGCCGTGCAGAAACTACCCGGCATGGAGTCCGGCTTCAACTGAACTTTTGCCTAGAAAATCATTCCTTGCACAGAAAACTCACAAAAACATAAATATGTACAAATATTATATTTTAACACATAATAAGCATAAATAACATAAATATAACTTTATTTAGATAAATATAATACTAAATCTAGTGCATAAAATATGATAAGTCTGCGGCTTATCACCTATCACAAAATATGAATAAGTAATTAACAATAATATGCATCATATTGATCCAACTGCATTACTAATTCACACATACGCAGTGCCACATATTACTCTAAACATCTACCTAGACAACTGATCATCTAACTTACTAGCCATGACTTTGATAACAAGGCTGACCAACAAAAAGACATACTCCTACGATAGTCGATACTGCTTAACCACCTCCCCAAAAACAGTAGTCACTAGTAGAAAAAATGTTTTTAATGACGGCGTTTAAACCACGGTTAAATGGAAAACCGTGGTTTAAAGTTTATAAACCACAGTTTTAATAGAAACCATCGTTTAAGGTGTATACCAGAGCACATATACCATGGTTTTTCCTGAACTGTCGTATATAGGTTTGTTATATACCACGGTTTTCAGGGCAACCGTGGTATATAGTACATGCCGGAGTGAATATACCACGGTTCTTGGAGAACCGTCGTATATAGGGTTTCTATATACCACGGTTTTGTCAAAACCGTCGTTTTTAGTCGTGGTAAAAAAACTTTAAATGACGGTTCCTTGTTAGAACCATGGTATATAGACTAAGCGGGAATTCAAATTTTTGCTGAAAATTAATGCGGCTCTTTCTCTTTCTCTTATTATATATATTTTCTCCTCTCTTTTACAACCTACACTGTCGAACAAGGATGCTCTACAACTCTTCTCCTTCTTCTTCTTCTTCTGCGCCTCTGTAATTTTTTCAACCCACCGGCGAACATGCATGCTCTTCGCCATACTGGAAAACAAGGAGCACATGTTGCGCCTCTATAATTTTTGCAAACCTAACCGGTGAACAAGGACATGCTCTACGCCTCTGTAATTTTTGTAAATCGCCGGCGAACAATGACATGCTCTGCACCTCTTGTTTTTCACGGTAATTTTATGCAACCCTAACCGGCGCTTCGCCCTCTCTCATTCTCTTTCACGGTAATTTTGCAACCTATCGACGAACAAGAAACATAATGTAACTTCACTCATTATTTAGCAACCCTAATACACAAACAAGTAATATACATGTTCTGGCCTGTTCATTCTCTTTTGTTTGCGCTCTCTGTTGAGAAATTACATCGAAGGCGGCGGCACTAAAGCGCCGGCGAACTGGGAAAAAAATCGCAGACTATAAACCACGGTTCTACATATAACCGTGGTTTACTGTTGATTTCTATAGACTTTATACCACGTCATTTATAATGCACTATATACCACGGTTCCGACTCACAACCGTGGTATAAAGTTAGTGAATGTTCGCGGGAGAAGGGGTCTTAAACAACGGTTTGTCGAAACCGTGGTTTTTTGCTCATTTTAAACCACGGTTATGAACCGTCGTTTATCTCAATTTATGAATAAACGACGTGAGCATAAACCACGGTTCCTAACCGTGGTATATAGGCAAAATAACCGTGGTTAAAAACATTTTTTCCACTAGTGAGTTGTGAGTGCACTTCAAAAAGTTGTTTAACCCACCACTCACCTGATCACTACCACAGCAGCCACATGGTAAATAATACCATAAAGTCACAAAAAACATACATACTTTAACAGGAAACACTATCCAACACAAGATGCAGACATTCCCATACATTAATTATCCCCGTACTTAGAAACGTAGAGATGATGAATCCAGTCCCGTATTTCATACACATCCACCTTGGTCATCAAAACTTCCCTATGACTTCGAGAAGCCAATAACATCAGCGCATAAGTCAACTCCCTCCTGGTCAGACCTTCGACACCCCTTACAATTGTTGCAGCCTCCTTCACAGTAATGACACCATCTTCTTTCTCTGCTTCAACTTGAAGCCCTGCTATGAAACTGTTACAATTAACTATAGTATCACACAGGTTCCTTTTCATCAAGTCAAGCTCTTCAACACCAGAACCGCTCTTGCCCCTACTTCCTTTTGACTTTTTCTTACCCATCTGTGGGTCTTTCTTAGCCTGCAGAGACTTATTCTTCCCACCGTGTACAACACCATCAGCAGTAGTTTCCATCAGTGCATCCCAGTTAGGTGGTCTATAATCTGTGGCAAAGGTTGGGTAATAAGGAGTAAGTGTGACATCTGGAATATCAGTTTGACCAACAGTTGTACTACTCGGCTCTAAGGCAAGGGACAGCTGAGGAACATAGTTGTTTGACCCACTTACTACAATACCAGCGTAAGCTGTGCCTTGGAATGCTGCTGCAGCTAAGTTTGCACCAATGGAAGCAGCAGTGCTAAGTCAAATACGGGAGCAGACATCTCTCCAGATAGTCCATTAAAAAGAGCATGCACCCTCTTTCCATTGCTACCCACAACCCTAAAACTAGCACCGAAGCCTAGACCTCCAGAAATTTCCATAGAGGATCCATCACAACCGGTTACTGTGTACTCATGGTTAGTGTTGTTACTTACTGTTGTTGGCACACCTTGCACTTGTTCTTCGGTGTTTGTGGCATAGTCATTGTCAATGGCGGTGTGATCAAATGTTGGTTGTGGAACACCACCTGGGGTAAGTCTAAGTTCACCATTTGCATAAGACTGGCCCCAGATGAGCTCCATCTCATCTACAAGATGGCTGGGCCATTTGGAGTTTACTAGTTTGTGAATGCCTCTGTTTTCCTGCACAAATAAGACAATATACTGAGCAGCTGCTAAAAGATATTTTATTATTTGAAAGGCCAAACAAACATGTGCATGTATTCATTATCATAATACCTGCACCTTCCTTGCAACCCATTCCTCCGGGTAGGTGCAACAGTTCCCTGCTTCATTCCACCCAAGACCAGTTTGCCTGTTTGTGAGTTCCTTCCATTTCCGCCACCTTCCTTTAAGAGTATCACCCTTGTTCTTACACTGGTGTCTATCAACATAGTCCTGTCCCTCCCTTCTATCATTAAACTTTTCAGTAATGTTTGCCCATCTGAGCTGAAACCCTACTAAAGATCCACCCCTCCCTAGTTGGATCTGTGCTTCTTCAAGTAGTAGCTGTATCAGTAACTCTACATCTTCCTTACTCCATTCGGGTTTAGGTCTCCTACTCTTCCCATCATCAGTCTCAAGTAGCTTCCCCTTTCCCTTATCAGTATCACGTCTTTTGACCATGACTATATGTATATATGTATGCAATTCGATGCATGTAGTTAGTATGTTTAATATAGTGTGCCTAATCTTTGCTCTTTTATTTTGTGCGTACAGAAATGAGAATCCCAATGGAATCACGTCACAGAACATATACGACGTAACAAATGTAGACGGTCATTCACAATCATTCACATGACAAAAGAATGGGCATAGCTTTTCAAATGCACCCAAACAATTACTCACCACACGATAATACATATGAACATAGAGCAAGGGGAAGGACAACACTATTGTCAACAACCAAAATGTAACATGTATGCGTGCAATATTTGACAGGAGAAGACATGGGAAATGAGTTTTTACCTTCCGGCTAAGTTGTCCCTGGTTGTTAACGCCGAAATCTGCGCGCAAGCAACACGACAAATGAGCTGGGTAATTGTTAGGATGTAAAAGGAATGACCATGTTTGCATAGCACATCGTAGCATACCTGAAATAGGAATGAAGAACTACCGATTCGCAGTTGCAGTACCTACAACAAAAAACATCCGCAAACGCATTACAATACTACTGTAGTACAAATTTATGTTAGAAAGGAGAAGCAAACGGTAGATATTTTTACCTAAAATTGGATGCCTGACCGGGATACCAAATTTGGAGCGTATTTAAAGAATTTTAATGTCTCCAACAAGAAGAACCTGGTGACGGTAGTTGGTGGTAAATGTACAAGTGTTTAATTGACAAGATGGAAATCTACCTTCTTCTCTAGTCGACTGCAATTCTCGTTGATTCCCGAAATATTCAATTTTCATGGCTCCAGTCGGTTTCTGATGATGATGGCGGTAATTGAATGCACTGATAGGGTTGGTAATTGAGTTTAATCGTCGACGGGGGTATACTGGACATAAACCAGCCGAATCGTGCATATGGGCTCAACCAAATTCGCCAAACGCAGCTAATACTGGGGTTATTATAAAGGTGGCATGTGGACCAAAGTCTAGATTAATCTGCACCATTTACTGGGCTCGAACGCGCGGAAAAAGGCACATTAATGTGCCTAACCTTCTCGAAGCCCACGATCCGTGATGATTGAACGGGGCCAAAGTATGGTATATTGTTCTAAATATTTTTTATTATTATATTAGTTTTTAAACTTAATTTGGTGACCTGAAATTTTTGTGTTTATGGTGTAAAATTTTTAGTTTAACATTCATTAACATTATACATTTTCACCTTTATCAAATATGATAGGGTGACATATTTTAGGAGTATGGTACTATAGTTGGCTTGATAAGATTTTATTTTTTAGGTTGCTCTTTTATTTTCTTAATTAAAATATAGTTGTTTTAAAGTTAAAATTATATATTTATATTATAAAATATTAAGAAATTACATGAAATGTCACTGATTTTTATTGCTAATTCATGAAACACCATAAGTAAAAAATATTTTAAGAAATACCATTAAGTTTTTTTTCGAAATTCATGAAGTATCACTCTAGCTCTTGACCAGCAAGAAAAAGGACAAAAATACTCCTTATAGTTGACAAATTATTATAAAAGTACACAAAATGTTACTAGGTAAAAATATTTTTTAAAAAATAAATTCAATAAAATAATATAAATAATTTTAAAATATTTTAAAATAATAATCATTAGCAAAATTGTAAACACTTTTTTACACAAAAAAATTAATTACCATGATAAAACAAAATAAAATTTTCATGAGTTAAAAAAATAATGGAATTTTTCCTTAAAAAGTTAATGTTCACTCTTTTTTACTATTTATTTAATATGTTAAGAAAATTATTAAATTAATTTGTTAACTTTTTAATTATATAAAGAAAGATGATGAAGAATTAGAGAAAAGTAAATAAAAGAAGAAGTAAATTAAATCATTTGATGCTGAAAATTTTTCAACAGTTATGAATTTATTTTATAATATTTGTTTCTAATTTATCTATTTTCTACCAATATTAGTCATATCTTCATAATAAATTATATTGAGATTGTTTAAGTATTTCTTTAAAAAAATTATATTCTATTTTAGAATACATAATTTAAAAAAAATCTAAAATATATTACTAATTGTCAATGTTTTACAATAATTTTATTTTTATAATGTTTTTATACTTTTTACAATTTTTCATGAAATGTCACTATATTTTTTTGTTAATTCATGAAATGCCCTGAAAAAGAAAGTCACGAAATGCCACTATATCTAACAAAAGTTCATGAAATTTCACTATGTCATTGACGAGAAGCTAAAAAGACAAAAGTACCCCTATTAGTTAACAAAGTACATTTAAAGTTCACAATATGCCCCTAAGTGTTAAAAAATTCACTAAAATTCACAAAAAATTCAAAATACTAGAAAAATATAGATAACTATAAAAATTATTTAAAATATTATAAAAAAATATATTAAAATATCATATAAATTTGAAAAAAGTAAAGATTTCTTAGATTTTGTTATAAAATTATATAGTACCATAAAAAAGAATATAGTTTTGAACATATAATTTATACCAATTTTTCTACCAATTTCTACCAATTAAGCACCATAACTAGTACCAATTAATTAACATAATTTGTACCATACATTTTCAAATTATTTGTTTAATAATTTTAATTATTTATTCAAAAGAATTATATTATGTCATAAAGTCATATGCAAAATAGAATATAAAAATTTAATTTTCTAAATATTAGGTGAAAATATAAAATACTTTATTTTTAATAAATAATTTAAATTGGTAGAAAAAATAATTTAAAAATGTATGGTAAAATTATGGTAATTAATTGGTATAAATTATGGTACTATATTGGTCTAAATTGGTAGAAAATTTTTACATGTTTAAAACTCTATATTCTTTTTTATGGTACTAAATAATTTTTAAAAAATCTAAGAAATGTTTACTTTTTTCAATGTTTTATGATATTCTAAATATTTTAATAGTTATCTATAATTTTATAGTATTTTGATTTTTTTTGTGAATTTTAGTGAATTTTTGAACACTTGGGGGCATATTGTGAACTTTAAAAGTATTTTGTTAACTAGTAGGGGTATTTTTGTCTTTTTGTTTTTGGTCAATGACATAGTGGCATTTCATGAACTTTTACCAAAATATAGTGGCATTTTGTGACTTTCTTTTTTCGGGGAGGGGGGCGGGATTTTATGAATTAACCATAAATATAGTGGCATTTCATGAAATTTTCTAACTTTTTTAGTAGTTTTATTTAAAAAAACATATAGAGGCATATTGTTAACTGTTAAATTTCAAAATAGTTTGTTAATTAGCATAGGTAGGTCTGTCTTCTTTTCTACCGGTCAACGAGGAGAGTGACATATCATAAATTCCGCGAAAAACTTAATGATATTTCATGAATTACCTTTTTTAGTGGTTTTCATACATTAGCCAAAACTTACGGTATTTCATCAAATTTGTAGATGTCTTTATTTACCTTTCTATTTTGTTGGTTTTGATTTTTAATAACACTCTATTTTTTGTTTTTGTAATAATATATATTTAATTTTTTTCCATTCAAAATAAGAATGCATTAGTCATTTATTCACAATAAAAAGTATAAAAAAATCTCCACCCACTCACATTTTAAGCAAGAGGAAATATTACAGTAGAGGTAAAATGTCAAAAGATTATTCAAGGTTACTATAGACTACAAATATATTTTCAAAGGATAGAAAAAAAAAACACATGCTCATTCTAAAAACTTCATATAACTTTTCATAATCTTGGTTGCACTAAAACTGAACTCGTACGCTCAGTCGTGTTTTCACTTCACGCAGTCGGAGTTTTAAAAAACTTTACGATTTTGCCCTTCCCTCAATTTTTTTCTATATATACACCTTTATCCTCTTCAATCTATCCACCTCATTTTTAAATTCACAAAACTCTCTATCTCTCTAGAATTCTTTCTGACATCTCTCCTGAAGCGGGCAGAAGCGAGAGCGGTAGCAGGAGCAGGCGTAAGTTTAATATCCAGATTTTTACTGAATCAAGTTCTTTTCTGTCATAATTTACAATTTTTTAGTAGAACTAGACTCATAATAGGACCAAAAAGTAGCAAAATTAGTCAAAAAATTGTATCAGAAGCGTCCAGCCACCAGAAGGCAGCGCCCACTGCATCCAACCGGCACGGGCACCGCCCTTTTCCTAGGCGTGCGGGCGCAGACCCCTCTTCATGCGCGCGGCGCGGACCCAGGCATGCGTGCGCGGGCGCGGGCGTATTGATGACGGCGCGGGCATATTGAAGATGGCACTGACGCGGATGAGTTGTAGATGGTGCGGGCTTCAGCTGGTGGGACACATTTTTTTTGACTTTATTGCCTGTTTTAGACATTATGTAGGTCTATTGCCATGTTTTTTGACATATTCTGAATGGTTTAGTCTGTTCTTCTATGTTTATGAACGTTTGAATGTTATTAACATTGAACTACGGTAATAAGTATTCATATGACCGGTATTGACAAAACTCGACCGGTCTTGACTAACTTTAAGCGTAGTTTAACTCACTTTTACAGTAATAATAGATGAGGGGAAAGGGCAAGGGTATCATGGTGTAACACCCCTACCGCTAATCCCGTCATTAACACATAATCACCTCATAAATCCATACATTTGCAGCAAACAATCATAATACAACCGGCGGATGAAACAATGTCGTTAACCACCCACGTGGCTAACAAGGCCTAACTCAATACAGCATCGGTCTGATGGACCGGAATAACCGAGTACTCAATACAAATATAATTCACATTCTTGCTAAACCGAGTCACATTCAATACAAACTATACCGAGTTTCTATTGTAATTCAAATGCCGATACACTTTCAGTCTTACAATACTAACAATTACAATGTAGTTACATAATCTAACTACTACCCATGTCGTAGCATCCCCGTCCTACTCTCGAATGGTTATTGGCTCCAAGTACCTAAAAAAGAATGGGTGGCCCCAAAGGGGCTCAGCACCTTTGCTGGTATGGAAGTTGTGTAACCCGTTACTACCGGGCCACACTCAACTAATTCTCATCTTAACATGTGATTGCTTTTATTTAAATCAAAACATGAAGTGCAATAAACATATATCATGCTCGCATCATAACAAGTATTCAATCATAGAATACAATCAGTGAGACTAACACATTAGTTAGTTAGTTTACACAATCTCACTCTAGGCCATGAGGGTTCTACCTCACTAACGACTCATTCACATTGTTTAATACCTTTCCATCCTCCTTGGATACTTATTTATTCTCTTAGTTCCTTAGACACTATAGGTCTCATTCATACTTTCTCAATTGTTCTTCTCTTACATAATTATTAAGTCAATACACATGGCCTCCGGGCAGAGTCATACACAAGACTCATCACCGAGCTTTCAAGCCTAGTCTTACTTCCCCGGTTTCGACCCTACTCTGGGTCTAGCGTGGTGGGAAGGCTCAACTAGTAACTGAAACTCTCTCTTAGTTCCTACTTCTTTCACATAGGTCCGAATCTCTCTCGGACTTCTCACATTCCCAAATACTCCTCTCTCGGAGTCATAATATAATTATGTATATTAGTCTAGAAGCATCACTCTCGATGTCTTCTAATGTCTTAGGGAATTATCTTGTATTCATGTATTCTCATATTTAAGGGTTGCCCCAACGTTTGAATACATGTACATTCGGGTCTTTTTCTTATACCGGGTCGGGCCCTCATATAGGAGGCCGACTATCTTTCAAAGGGATTTTGTTGGTCCCATATAACTCTTTAGACTGTTCTCATGAGTTCATAACTTGAACTATCAATGTTCTCTTAATAGAGGTTCTTTATCTCTTTCCACTATTAGTTATTTCGTGGATTGTATCATTTCGGTTCTCTAACCGTTAACGGGAGTTTACTAATCCTGTACATCTCTCTCACGTTCTAGTGAGTTCATAAGGTTGCATTATCGTTATTCTCTAATCGATAGTTCTCTTGTGTGTTTCCCACGTTTACATTATTTGCGGGATGACTCTTTCTACGAGTCACTAACCATACGGTAATTATTTATGTTTTGGTCTACAACACTATGTTAGACCACACAATCATACAAGGAAGGTTAGCACATGCAACAAGCATCAAGTTATACATAACAATGCATTAAACATTTTTCATGCATTCACCTTGTTAGGCCGCCACGCAAGCAAATAGCACACAAGCTAAGCAAACTCGGTAGGACACAAGCTGTAACACCCCCAACACTCAGGGTGACACCCGTGAAAGCAGAAGGACGTCCTACATAGCACGCTACGAGATAGCTAAACCAGCCATCCACAATTCAGATGCAGAGATAACTAGGTCCCGAAACAAAAGCTTAAATACAAATAAGCATATGTGCACCAATGGCACCACAAAGCATATAGAGAGCTTGGTAATCAGTAAGGGAATCCAACCCCACAAACGGAAGTCAAAATGGAGCTCAAACGAGTAAGATAAGGCGAAAACAGTGTCATATCCGAACATGTGTCCAAACGTCGAAGTTCGGACACAAGTCAAGACTCAAAACCAAAACCAGTCGAATGTCCGAACATGTGTCTGAACGTCGAAGTTCGGACACAAGTCGAACTGAAATAAGAGGGAGAAACAGAGAAGTATCCAAAAATCAAAGCTCGGACGGATGTTCAGACGTTTTTCAGAAATCAGTACGTGGTGAAGTCCGAACATGTCTCCAAATGTCAAAGTTTGGACGCATGTCGAAGCAAAATCAGATGAAGGCAGTAGGGAGTGTCCGAACTTCTGTCCGGACTTACAAGTTCGGACACCATATGAGACTTGTAAGCTGGATTCGTCCTCGCACCCCGTCCGAACATCAAAGCTCTGACGAAAGTTCAGACATATACAAAAACTTAGCAAAATCAAAGCGCAACAGGGTCTGTCCGAACTTCCATGTTCGGACAGACGTTCGGACATGTAGAAAAATGCAGTTTCCAGAAATGAATTGCACATGAACAGAAACATAAAAGGCATCAATTTGTAGAGCAAACTCAGGGTTACTTTTAAAACATAACTATAGGGGCTTTTAGGCAGATGAAAACAAATAAAACACGCAAGCAAAACAGTCACAAACGCAGAACAAATCAGTGGGCCCAAAGCTCAGATTACAAACTCCCCATAGCCAAACACACAGATTGAATCCATCAGCCACCTACCTCAATTAGTAGCAGATGAAGTCTTCCCTAAATCTGAACAGCACAACCCAGCCAAAGTAGACACCAAAATGCAGACCAAAAACACAATTCCAATTCTTTGGGTAAAACATAATCGCAGAACAATTCCTAATTCAGAAACGCCGAACTCCCAAATTCAAAAACTACCATTGACAACGAAATCACAACCCATACTGTTTCTGACAACGGATTAGCAGAGAATACCAACAATATAAGAGAATCCACAGAGAATGCGGGACAATCCCTGAATCAATACCAAATTGCAGAGGGGGATTAGGACGTGAGAATCCTCAGAATTGTGGAACCGGAGAAGGATTGATTTCTATACCTTGAATAGAACAATAATCACAATGGAGAGGATGAATTCTCAGTGGAGGCTCGAATCTTCAACCCAGCACAGCAGCACTTACCAGTCGAGAAAAGAAAGCTGAGAACGTAGAGAGAGCGTCAAGAGAAACTGCCAATTGAGAGATTGCTCGATCGTGATTCAAAACATGATCAGATGGGTTAATAAAAGGAATTATTAACTTAAATAATCCTTACCAAATTAGTAAATAGCAAAAGACCTCCTCGTCCTTGCCTTTAATCAAAAGGACTCCCATGTCCTAAAGGATTAAACAATCCATTTAATCAGCTTTGTAACGAAATAAAATGTGAAATCCTGAAATCAAACTTTGGGTTATAACATCACCTCCCCCTTAAAAGAATTCCGTCCTCGAAATTAAACGTACCTACTGATCGAAGAGGGCAGGGAACTTGGATCGTACTTCACTCTCCAGCACCCAAGTCACCTCCTTCTCGGACTGACCCGACCACTGAACCTTCACCAAAGGCATGGTCTTACTCCGAAGCTTACGAACATCTCAAGCCAAAATCTTTGAAGGAACTGCTTCATAAGTGAAGTCTTCTCTCTGCTGAAGCGGACCGAACTCAATAACATCAGACGGGTCTGGAACATACTTCCTCAGCATAGACACGTGGAACACACTGTGAACTCCTGCTAGTGATGGAGGCAAGGCTAAACAGTAAGCAACCAGTCTGATCCTCTCTAGGATCTCGAATGGACCTACAAAAGTGAGGGCTGAGCTTGCCTCTCTTCCCAAACCGTACTACTCCTTGGACTGGAAAAACCTTCAGATACACGTGGTCACCTACCTCAAACTCTAGAGGTTGTCTCATCTGATCGGCGTAGCTCTTCTGATGACTCTGAGCCATAAGTAGTCGCTTCTAATGGACTGGATCTTACCCACTACATCCTAAACTAAGTCTGGACCCACTATGGCTCTCTCTTCAGATCATCCCAACATATGGGTGATCTGCACCTCCTACCACATAGGGCCTCGAATGGGGCCATCCCGATGCTGGACTGGAAACTATTATTATAGGCGAACTCTATCAATGCCACATGCTGGTCCCAACTGCCCTCGAAGTCAAGCACACATGCTCTAAGCATGTCCTCAAGAACCTGATTCGTCCTCTCTGTCTGCCCATCTGACTGAGGATGATAAGCTGAGCTGAAAGACAACTTCATCCCCAAAGCCTGATACAAACTTTGCCAAAATCTGGATACGAACTGCGGGTCTCTGTCAGACACAATCAAGACAGGGACCCCATGCAAACGCACTGTCTCATCTAGATATAACTGCGCCAGGTGATGCAAACTGAAGGTCTTCCTGACTGGCAAGAAGTGAGCACTCTTCGTGAGTCTATCCATGATAACCCATACTACATCGAATCCCATCGGAGTCTTAGGCAGACCCATAATGAAGTCCATGCCCACGCTCTCCCATTTCCACTCCGGAACTAGAAGAGGCTGAAGCAAACCGGCTGGTCTCTGATGCTCTACCTTGACCTACTGACAGGTCCAACATCTGGATACAAAATCAGATATGTCCCTCTTCATATTGTTCCACCAGAATGTCTCTCGAAGGTCTCGGTACATCTTCACACCTCCTGGGTGTACCGAGTACGGGGCTCCATGAGCCTCCTGCATAATCTCCCGCCCCAGGGCATCGTCTGCAGGCACACATACATGGTCTTTGAACCTCAAACAACCATCCTCTGAAACTCGGAACTCAGACTCCTGATCAACAGATAACCCCTCTCTGATCTTACACAACTCGGCGTCAAGCTCCTGGCTGTCCTTGATCCGGTCGATCAAGGTAGGCTGAATCTATAAGGCTGCCAACAACCCGGACCTCTCTGGATGAACGACCCAGATACCCATACGTTGCAATTAGAGAGCAGATCTCTACACACCTAACAAGGCACAAATAGCTCCAGATGGACCTCTCCTACTGAGCGCATCGGCTACGACATTCGCTCTACTAGGATGGTAGAGGATCTCCAGATCATAATCATGCAACAACTCCAACCACCTCCTCTGCCTCAAGTTCAACTCCTACTGAGTGAACAACTACTTGAGGCTCTTGTGGTCCATATACACCTTGCACGAAGCTCCATAGAGATAGTGCCTCCAAATCTTCAGAGCAAACATTATAGCAGCTAACTCCAGGTCGTGGGTCGAATAGTTCTTCTCGTATAGCTTAAGTTGACGAGAGCCATACGCTACTACCTTCCCATGCTGCATCAAGACACACCCAAGTCCCTTATGGGATGCATCACAAAAGACCTCTAATCCCCCGGTCCCCTCCGGAAGAGTCAGAATCAGCGCAGAAGTCAACCTCTTCTTCAGCTCCTAAAAGCACTGCTCGCATGCCTCGCTCCACTCAAACCTTACCTCCTTCTATAGCAGACGAGTCAATGGAATCACCAACTTGGAGAAGCCCTCCACAAATTTACGATAGTAGCCCACTAGTCCAAGGAAGCTACAAACCTCTTCAACACTTGTAACACCCCTACCATTAATACAATCATTACCGTCCAATCTCCTCGTGCTTCCGAGTCACGCAGTGGATACTTACTTACATACAGTGGGTGATACAATGCCGTTAGTCACCCACGTGACTAACAAGGCTACTACTTCTATATACAGCATCGGTCTGATGGACCGGAATATCCGAGTGCTACACAAATACAAGCTTCACTACAATTACCAATTAGGTATTACAACTTCCCATTCAATACAATACTCCATAAGTTCAATACATGTTAATATACCTAGTTTACTAAGATCCTTATACAAGTAGAATACCTCTTCAATTCCATACATGCTCATTAAGAG
Organism: Limonium bicolor; assembly: GCA_023374045.1. Taxonomy (NCBI): domain Eukaryota; kingdom Viridiplantae; phylum Streptophyta; class Magnoliopsida; order Caryophyllales; family Plumbaginaceae; genus Limonium; species Limonium bicolor. The sequence continues at coordinate 184,667,366 of CM041777.1, read as the reverse complement.
TCTAACTACTACCCATTCCTCACAAACTACTTGCTCCCTAGGTGTGGGGGGTGTGCTACTTAGTACACCTCTACATTCTACTACTAACTATCCAAATGTAGTCACCGGTCTCGTGCCTTGACCATATCCTCTTCGGGTACCTACACACTAAAAACGTTCCCCCGAGAGGGTCAGCTTTCGCTGAGCATGATAACCGCATACCCCGCGTACTAGTGAGGGTACGCCGACTACTTGGTCGAATACATGCGATTGATTTCATTCAACATACATGCATACATGCTCTTATACATAATATCACAATATTTTACAAGACATACATACATACACACAGTGCCATACACACAAGGAAGACAATACAAGTCCCCCAAATTCCTACTTACCTTCTTCCGGGCTACATATACACGATACATACATAGTACTTACGCAATACATACACATTAATCCATACTTGTTAGCTTCATTGGTCCACCCGGGTTAATCGGGTGGAGATTACTCTTTTACTCGTTCCACAGTACTTACACATACGTACTCATACTCATACATACTTACTTACTCAAGTCAAGTCGTCGGGACCTCCAGCCCGGGGAACTACTCGGTCCCACCACCGGGATTTACTTGGTTCACCAATCTAGGATGCTACCCATTTAAGGGATTTGGGCCGTGGACCAGTTTAAGAACCAGGAATCGGATCCAACCTCTTGTGTCTCCTCATCCTCACGCGTGGCCGAAGCTATATCGGACTTCTACTCATTCCAATTTACTTAGTACTTTTGTTAGGAGTTAGGTGGTTAGGAATTAGTAGAAGTCATTCACTCAAGCCACATACACAAATACATTGCTCAATACACATTCATACGAAATATAATACAATACTTAAGTACAATACAAGATTCGAATACAGTTCATCATCATTCATATATTTCATGAATTATACAAACTATTGTTCAAGACAAATATCAAGAACAATGTAAACAAGCACAAGTAAGTGCAATATAGTCCGATTCATGCATTTATCTTATTAGGTGATCAAATAAGCACACAAATCGGGGTAACCAGATTAGGATACAGGGCATGAAGAAATCATACCTTTTTTTTACCGGAATTTACTTTACCGGGTGCTCCCTTGTTCCTTTTGGTTCCCTCTTGTTTCCTTGATTCTTACCCTCGAACCAATGACTACATGTCAAATGGTTCAATTAATACTAAGCATTACAATACACACATAACTACTACTCCCGTACTTACCCCGTTGTCCCATTGTTTCGGTTTAACTTAATGTTCATATACTTACTACTCTCTTACTTAATTCTCCAACTCCTTTATACCTTTAATGGCCCTTAAGCATCATTAATTAAGTACTAATTATATTATACTAACGTTACCATTCACCTCCTTACCTTAAAAGCCATTTAATAAGCTTAATTTTACAATTTTTAGTTGGTCCGGGACCTTGTCCGGGTCTTAAGTCCCGGACCACCACTTGGTCGCAATCCTCGGCTTGGTTTCAACTATGGTCCGAGACCTTATACTTAAGGTAAGTCCCGGACCCAGGCTTTTGAAAACTCTCAAATGGAATTCTTGTACTGGTCCGGGTCTTCATATCCAAGGTAAGTCCCGGACCTTAAGTTCACAAAACTCTCGGCATGTTTAATTAGGGTGGTCCGGGTCCTTGCACTGGACTTAAGTCCCGGACCACCACATGAGTCCTACTCTCGGCATGATTTTATACACTGGTCCGGGACTTAGTCCTGGACTAAGGTCCCGGACCCTGCTAAACTTTTACAGATTTTAAGTTCCTCTTAATCTGTTACAACCCAAACTTTGCCTAATTAATTCCCCATTGTTCCTATACTTAATCCTACGTGTTTAAGCACCTAATCAAGTCTCTAAACATGCTCAAATCCATTTCTAACCCATTACTCCTTTTCATACCAATTCACACACATATTTCTACATTCTTATTCCAGCACTTACACTATTTCTCCAAATGGTGTTTGCTACAGATTTTGGTTCTTATTTCCTCCATACCTAGTTCCCTCTCCTAATGCCAATTTACCATCCCAATCCATTTCCAAGCAACTACAATACCTATACCCAAGTCCAACACTCTTTTCACCAATCCTTACACACTAATTCTTCCTAACTTCTCCAATGCAATTCTTATACACTTTGCTACAGATTTTTCACTTCTTGTCTCTCACACTACACTACCATTCCATAATTACTAAACATCTCTATTAACTCCAATACACACCTTGGTTCTCCCATTCACCAAGTCATCCATAAATGCACATATTCCTACCAAAAATTTGCCATAGTTTACCTACAATTTTAACTTCTCCACATACACACTTCTTCATCAAATTCCTTCCTAGTCTAGCCACACCCTTACAAGGGTCCTACCTGCAACCAATACCATACCAATTCATCGATACTTCCTCAATCCACAATACTAATACACATATACAATACACTTGGCTCAAGGCCTATAATTCACATACTAGTTCACAAACACCCAAAATTCCAATACCACAATACCAATACAATATTTTGGGTTCTTTAAATTGGTTTACCCATTCCCATTACTCTAATGCATTAAATTCACCATTCAAGAAAGAGCTCTTACCTTAAGCTCTTATTTCCTCTTTTCTTTTCCACTTCTTATCTTCTCTCTTTCTTGTCCAAATCGGCCATATGGGGAATGGAGTTGCCAAACTCCATTCCCATCATCAAGCACAAAAACAATTGCAATTAATATACTAACCCTTATATTAATGCTAGTTCATTGAAATGTTTAAAGCGAGATTTCTAGGGTTTACCTTTGGAGTGTTTTAGGAGGGGTTTTAGCCCTTGGTTCAAGAAGGTGAATCCACCACCATTGCAAGGTTGAATTGAAGCTCAAAAGAGAGAGATAAACAAGGCATTACAAAGGGTGAAAATCGGTTATGAAAGGAGATGGTGAAAACATGAGTTTTTCATGTAGATTTTTACCTTAATGGAGAGAGGGGACTCCAAGCTACACATTGGTGCCATTTTCTCTTTGAATGGGGTATACCCACGAAAATAAACCTCCTCATTTTTGGATTTTGAAAAGAGAGAAGTGTAGAGGAGAATGAGGGGAGTTCAAATATGTAATTTGTTTTCGATTTGGAGCTTACATGAGGATGGAGCATGGAGAAGAAGAGAGAGCTTCCATTGTTGTAGAGGGGAAGCTCAAAATCGCTGCATGAGGGAAGGAGGAAGAGAGAGCACGATGGGGAAGGGAGAAATGGGAGAGAGAGAAGAAAAGTGAGGAAAGAAAGTGTTCTTTTTGCTTTTTGTATTCTTTTTCTTTCTTCTTTCTTTTCTTCTTTCTTTCTTTATTTATTGTGTGTGAGAGGGAAGGGGGGAATCGGTTGATACACAGCCCCTTGTGAGTTTTAAAAATTTTATTTACAATAGTGGACACACTAGTTTGGTTTATTTATGCTTTTACCCCACAACTTCCCGTTTTTGATAGTTTTTACTATTTTCTCGTTTTATTGGTTTTATTGGCTCTAGACCTTCACTAATGTTTATTAATGACTATTTGGTTGACCAAAATTGTTACGAGTCTATTTGACCCGCTTAAAGATGCGTTTTCCCGGTTTCCTCGAAAAACGCGCTTTAAGGTTCGTTTGTTTTTATAATCCGTTTTAAGGATCCGTTTTCTTCGGGACTTGTTCCCTCATGATTACTTAGGTCTTATTAAGCCTTTAGAATCCTTATAATACGCTAACCGAGGTCTAATACCTCCTATGGTTAGTTAACGCTTATTTAGCGTTTTTCGCTTTTTAAGCGTTTCTTTATTTCTTTTGGATTTATTTTCCCTTACCAATATTTCTTAATCATTATTAGGCTCTTAAATACCTATTAGGATAATTTAATCGTCATATTTAAGGTCGGGGTATTTCAACATTAGTGGGTCTAGCCCACCCTGTAATGGCTATAATCTTTTCCAGGTCCACGGAGATACCATCCTTGGAGACAACATGCCCCAAGAATACTACCAGGTCCAACCAAAACTCGTACTTCTTCAGCTTCACATACAACTGTAACACCCCTAATCCTAAACCTGTAATAACGTCGCAGGTCGTAGCATAATAAATAACGTTCGCAGCGGAAAATAAAACTATCTATCCTTGGTGTTACACGCCGTTACTCACCCTTGTGAGTAACAAGGCATCCTTACTCCTTCCAACAACTTCAACTCCTCATGCTGTGATGAACAAGATACTGAGCAACCTTAATATTACAAACCAAATCCAAACTGGATGAGCAACTAACCGAATACAACAAACTCCTTAATACAATACATAATAAAACTTAAGTGTTTCTGAGAACACATCAGCTACCCTGTTTCCCCGCACTCCGGCTTGTGTCTTCTTCAGTAACCTGAAATGTTTTGCCCATTGAAGGGATCACTAATCGAAATGCTGGTATGCTAAATGTAGTCCTAAGTCATCTAGATTCCTTAAGTCGTTTAGCCATCTTGATATTAGATTCTTTACATGATATACCTGTTTACAATAACAACAAAAATAACTGTGAATGTTAAACAAACACATAACAGTTCACCTGTAAATCTCATCACATAATAGTAAACAACAACCAGATAATCAAACACCAATAATCCATAACAATAACCAAACAAGATACGCGTATTAATTAACTGTACTTGTTAGTTGGCCACTGGCCCTTATCCTTTAAACCAACCACTTAAACTTTTCCAATTAAATTCCACCTCAGGCGTCATGTTAAGACAACCCTTAATAACTTAATAGTGGACAGTAGTCCCCTGGGTTCCAATGGAACCATTACCAGCTGATCTTATAGCCCTGGATAATAATTTTGACCGATCCGGTCGAACCTGTGCACCAACAGCAGTGCCCTCCGTCATCGTCGAATGTGGACAATGGATTCCTTTTAGTGACTTCCCATAGAAGTCCCTCTTAGTGATCACGATGCGCAACCAGAAAGTTGAAACATTCTAGATTCCTCTCTTTATAAGTTAGCCCTTTAGTCAGTGACACAATAACCAATCCTTGAGTTAAGACTATAACAGTTGACCATCAGTTAGGTTCTCATAGTACCTAATGGTCAGTTAGTCTTGTTCCAGTTTAGATGTATAAAACTTCCAGTCATAAGACGTTTGCGTAAAATAAAATGCAATAGTGTTGAGCAATACAATATACAACATCATATACATAAATCACAGATATCGCTCTTAGCAGTTAAACACACAATGTCCGGACCTCAGGAAAATCCTTAGGACATTCAGACCACACAATTAACATACCGTTCACCGGGTAACTTGCTAGCTTGACAGTTCACGCCTTAACAGTTTCTCCCCGTACGCTGTTATATTTACATGCAATACCGGGTAATATTAATACAACTGTTCACTGTAGAACTAATACTTGTAGTATATTAACTCCGCATGTTCTTTATTTCCCCCTGTTATTTTACAGTGGCTCTAGGTAGTTCAACAGTTCGTTATTTCATGTATCCACACATGTGATAATGAATTTCTACCTTATAGTATATTTCTATTTCTTTAATCATATACTCATAATTGTTCCCACTTATTCTTTATATTATATCCTTTGGTTATTTTTATTATAACCACAATTATTTTATAAACTTTATATTATACTCCATAATATACCATATTACTTAATTTTAAATCCTTTCTTTATTAAATTACAAAACCAACCTTATAATTTCGGTAATTGTATATTGGACACATTAACTTTTATAAATTACCAAATAACCAAATAACATATAACTTTTATAATTTATTAATTATCCATACTAACTTTTGGAAATTGAAAAACAAACATATAAATTTTTATAAATTACCAAATGACCACAATCATTTTCGGTCTTAACATATAATTCTCTTATATTCACAATTTAACCCCAAAACTTTATATAAGTTACATATTAACTTATAAACTATAGTTTTAATATTTAATTTTCATAAATACCTGAAAAGACTCATATATTTTCCAAATTATATATTCTCCACATATTCAATTCGGTTTTACATTTATACTTTCATAAATTACATATTCACCCTTAAACTTTTATAAACTTAATATTTTATGTCATAAATCATTTTAACCCAAAGTTTTTGGTCTACACTTTGACCAAGACTTAATTTCATAATTAATACTTTATTATACCCAGAAAAGTCATATATATTCTCGGCTATACACTATAGTTTCCAATAATTACAAAATAGCCCCAAAACTTTATAAAATGTTATTTTAACACTTGAACACTTGTTTAATTTCACAAAATTCATATTATTAATTCCTACCTTATATTATGTCATAAATATACCAATTAGGCCTCTTAACTCCCGGCAATTATTATTTGTACACTAAACTTTACAAAATTTACATTTTAGCCACATAACTTATTAAACTAGCCATTTAAATACTTGTGGCTATTTTTAATACTCCCAAAATTTATAATATAAACTAATATACTTATACACTTCAAAATTCACCAAATAATACATTTCATTCTCAGCTTTAATATATCTTTACCATATAGTTTTAAAACTTGATTTAAACTTTATAATATGTACATATAAATGTATATAAGCCATATAACACTTCTAAAAATTATGCTAATGACTTAGAATGATTATAAACTCAAAATAGAACATTTAATACTTAGATATTTCATCCTATATATATATATATATATATATGTATCATAAATTAATTTTTGTGACACAAATTTATACCTTAAGGTAATAATCTTACCTTATATATTATAAATTATTTTCTTGACATTATAACCCATAGTATTTCGGCCTTAATATTACTAAGGCTTATACATAATTTTTTTTACCAAAGTTTGAAGCTTAAATCAAACTTAAACTTAATAAACCTTAATTATAGAAACTTACTCCTTAAATCAAGATAATTCTTGTACTTGATTTCTCCTTGTATTCCAAGCTCTTCCAATGCTATTTTGATGAAGAATTTTCGGCCTACACACATAGGTTTAGGAGATCCAAGTGTTAGACTTCTAACAAGGATTTATAAGTAAGATTTGGAGTAGTTTTACAAGGGTTTACCTTAGGTATTTTTTTCAATGAATTTTTGGTACACCTTGAGATGATTGTAGATCCAAGTTTCCTTCATGAAATGATGAAGAGAATATAGATTTAGAAGCTCTAAATTTTTGGACATAGCTTAAGGTATTACTTAGGATTTTCAACATGAAAATATACCTTAACTTGATCTTGTTGTTCCTTGTGTTGTTGTTGAATCAAGGTGACTCCTTGGAATACTTAAGCTTGGCGAAATCTTGGATAGTTGCTAGGATGATTCTTGCTTTAAGACTTAGTAGATTTAACTAGGAAAATTACATATAAATGGTGTTAGAACTTAAAACACCATTAATTGAGCTTTAAAGCTCTAAGGAATAAACTAGCAAATGAAGAAGAAAAGAGAGAGTTGGAGAACTTACACAATCGGCTGGCAAATGAGCATAGACACTCACGTAGGAAAATAAGGGAAGGCAAAGGTTGAATTTTCTTTTGACAAAAATAATGTCAAAATTGTCTAACTTTACCTTAGTTTATTGTTTGTTGTTTGGCTCCATAAAATGTCCATATTATTGCTTGCTTTCGGCTGAGATAAGGAGGGCTGAAGACTTTGATTGATAATTGACACAAGAGGATAAAGGGCTATGGTAGGTAGTTGTCTTCTTTGAATTTTCTAAGATGATTTAACAATACTAGTTGTCTTGTTCTTTTGTTTGCTTACGGTAATAGGGACTGAATATGGGTATTTGATTCTTGATAATCGAAGACATTAGAACATGCCTAGGTAGGTAGGTATTCTACTTTGATTTTAATAAGGCAATCAAGCCTCATTTTCTTGCTTGAAATCGGCACCATGTGCTGTTGGAGTGTATTTGATTTTTGTTGTTTTATACCTAGATATATGCATTGTTAGGTAGTTGTTCTATTAGACTAATGTATAGCAATCAATCTAGCTTTATTATGCAGGAAATCGGCTGCCATATATTAGGGGATGGGCTGCTCAATTATCATGAAATAAACTAGTATACACCATGTGCAAAAGTAGATCTAGATTTGTTCTTTTGTGCATTTAAATTTCCATGTCTTTTCCTAACTTATTCCTTTGTTGTTTCTTGCAGGTAAATCGGTAATGGAGTCCCATTTGACCGAGTTATTTGACATATTATCACATGGTACATGATAAGATGAGTCACCATTCCATAAGACAAAATTTTAAACTAAAACCATGTCAAAATCACTCAAAATGGTGCCTACAATAGGGACCATATGGGACTGATTTTTAATTTGATTCCTGTCACACTATATTGTACCAAGACCATACTAATATGTGTAATAGGTTCCAGCATTTATTTGGTACATTTATACTATGGTAAAAGATGAAAGTTCTAAGGTAAAAATGCTGATTTTAGGTACCTTTTTGATCTAAAAATCGGCCATGTTTGTGCTATGTGTTTAGCACTGGATTTAATTGATTTAGATGCTCCATTGATCCCCTTTTAAGATTATCAACTCTTGGCTCCTCAAAAACTTCAAGGCAATTGCGTAAAACACGTTTTTATGACACTCGAAGGTGCGTTTTTGTGCTTTAAGGATATTTTGGAAAATAAGTAGTCTCTATGAGTTCCAAGTGTTTATAAACATTGTTTGTAGTCAATAATAATATGTTAAGGTTTTACATTGAGTTATATGGGGTTATATCAACTCAAGACACAATTTCCGGGCTACCGAAACACTTCCGGATCAAAAAGGAGCGTTAAGAAATTCCCCTGAGCACTTTGCTTACTTTTGAAAAAGTAGCTAGATTAATCTATTTATAATGATGAATATTGATAATAGGAACTCTAAGAATGAATTATATAGGAGTTCGTGCCACCTCGGCACCTCTCCGGGGCATTCCCGGGCCTTTATGGGGCCCCCATCGGGAACTTCCTAGCACTTTGCGTTTAACTAAGAATTTATCATGAGGACTTCATCATATATGTTTAATAAAGTGTTATTGTGCATTTGAAATGAAGTGTAATGCTTTATTTTATTTTATAAGGTATTTCCGGGACTTTCGGGCCTTAAAGGCCCTTAAGGGAACTCCCGGGCATTTTGTATTTCTACTCAGTTCTAACTGAGGACATGTGTTTTAAAGATCATATAATGATCCTTAGTTAACTTGGTATGGGTTTTATAGGTCATATAACTTGCTTAGCTTAAGGTCGGGCTTTAACGCTCGTTTTTGACATTAAGGAGTTTAGGTGCGTTTTAAACGCCTAATTGTTTATATATTTTCTTAGGGTTTAATAATCCCCTAAATAATAATTATTTACCTTTATTTAATTATTTAAAGGTTAGGGGTATTTCAAAAGCTCTCTCTCCCTCAAAGTCTGAAGTACGATCCTCAAATGTTCCTCGTGCTCCTCAGCACTCTTGGAATACACCAAGATGTCATCTATAAACACCACAACGAACTGGTCCAAAAACGGCTTGAAGACCCGGTTCATCTTGTCCATGAACACAGAAGGCACATTCGTCAGACCGAATGGCGTCACTAGGAACTCATAATGTCCATAACGAGTCTTGAAGGCGGATTTAGGCACGTCATCTGCCTTAATCCTCAGCTGATGATAACGGACCTCAGATCTATCTTCAAGAACACCTTAGCTCCAGCTAGCTGGTCGAACAAGTCATCTATGCACGGGAGAGGATACCTATTCTTAATGGTAACCTTATTGAACTCCCTATAGTCAATGCAAAGACAAAGACTGGCATCCTAATTCTTAACAAATAGAACGGGCGCTCCCCCAGGCGACACACTTAAGAGAATGAAGCCCTTATCCAACAGCTCCTACAACTGGATCTTCAACTCCTTGAGCTCAGTGGGACCCATCCGGTATGGGGCCTTAGAAATAGGCTGAGTCTGAGGTGCGAGCTAGATCGAGAACTCCACCTCTCTGACAGGGGGAAGCCTAGGCACATCGTCCTGAAACACGTCTGGAAAGTCTCTAACCACTAGGATATACGAACCTCAGGGATCTAACATAGAAATCCCTGGCATCCTTTCCTCAAATGGTGAAACGCCTGCATAGCTGAGATGACTGGCAGCGACCACGGGATTCCATTCCCTGCTACAGTTAGACGGGGCTGACCCAGCTCCTCAAAAGTAACTCTTGAAGCAGCACAATCCATATGGGCATGGTGGGCAGCAAGCCAATCCATACCCAAGATCACATCGAAACTAGTCATCTCTATAGGGATGAGATTAGCACACAGAGTCCTATCTCTTACTAATAGCGGACTATCCTTACACACAGAGTTCAGAAGCATGGAAGAATTCTTAACTAACAGACTATGCACACACAACTCAACACCCAGAGGCACAACAGGCAAACCGAGCTCACCCACTAACTCAACAGAAATAAAGGAGTGGGTGGTTCCAGAGTCAAACAAACAGAAAATAGAACAAGAGGATAGCTGGAGGGTACCTGTGACAACGCGGTCTGTGGATCGATCCCTCTCTCCAGCCATTGCATAAACTTTGGCCTGCCCCTGGGGCTTCTTCTGCTTGGCCCGATCTCGGTCTCTAGACTCTGAGGCGGACCCTCTCGTCCTACCTCCGGAGCTACCTCCTGAGCTCCCTCTACTCCTCTCGGCCTGAGGGCAGTCAGCAATCCTGTGCTCGAGGGAACCACAGTTGAAGCAGGCTCCTGATTTCTTGTAGCAGTCCCAACCTCGATGGAACTTGCCACACACCTGGCACTTCGGAGAAGACGACGATGAAGAAGACCCACCTTTGTCTCTCGAACCCTGACGGTCCCCAGTAGACTGCTTCTTCTAAGAAGCATGCTGATCCCTCCTATCGGTCTCCTCGGACCTCTGCTTCCACTTCTGGTCCTTACCCCTAGACTGGCGGCCCTTCAGGTCGGCCTTCACTAACAGGGCAACATCAGCTACGTCCGTGAAGGTCTTGTGACACTGCAGCGTCACAGCAGATCGGATGTCTGGCCTCAGACCACTCTCAAACTTCTTGGCCTTTCTATGCTTGTCAGGCTCAGGTGCAAACTTTGACAGGCTGATGAACTTCCTGACATACTCCTCAACGCTCCTGTCTCAACCCTGGCGAAGTCGGTTGAACTCCAAGATGCGCTGGTCCTTATACACATCGGGGTAGAACTACTTTTTGAACTCCCTAGTGAACTGATCCCACGTCCAGGGCTGTGGGAACCTCCCCATCACAGACCTTCACCACTCCTTGGCCTCGGCCTTGAATAGGAAGGTGGCGAAGTCCACCTTCTACTCCTCCACTGAGCCCATGACCCGGAGTAGGTCCTCCACCTCAGTCAACCAATGACTGGCCTCCTGGGGATCTCCTGCCCCATCGAATATCGGAGGCTTCAACTTCATAAATTCCTGAAGCGCCTTCACATTCCTTCCTCCAGCATTAGCAACCCCAGCTCTGGCTGCTCCACCACCAGCTGCTCCTCCTCCAGGGACTCCTCCTCCAGCTGCAACCGTTTGCAGCAGCTGAGTCATGAACTACTGGACTACCTCAGCTACGTCGCCCTGAGGAGTGACTGGGGCTCTTCGTGGCAGCATTCTAAAAATCCACAAAGCAAGCAATTCAAACACGAGTCTCCAAAGCACAACTACTGAGAACTGACTGACTGACTAAGCTAAATTCCCATCAGATTAGAACCCAGAGCTCTGAAACCACTAAATGTAACACCCCCAACACTGGCCTAGGAGTTAGGGACGTTACATGCCACGTATTACTACTTAATAATGCAAGGCTCTAAGCTAAAGTTCGCAAACACAATAAAGGCCCAAACAAAATACTTGTATAGATAAGTATAGACAAAGTATGTAGAAACATCCAAATGTTAATACAAAATCCTCAACCGTAAATCAAAAGCGGAAGCTAACATCAAAGGCCCGAAGGCTACAAGTCAAACGTAAATGTCTCAAAAGAACTGAATAAAACACAAGCTAAATTCCAGAAGCTGAACAAAGTAATCCTCCCTGATCAATCTGCAATGTTAATAAGAGTAGGGGAGTGAGCATCCAACTATGCCCAGTAGATGACTAACTTGATCAACCAGCAAGCTCAAAACATTTATAGAACATTATCAAATTAGAAGTAGATAGAAGGGAAGCCACATTCCATAACAGAAATCAGAAACAGAAGCCCAAACATAATAGGACTAAACAGAGTTCGAAGCAGACAGAATCATAAATAGAGTGGGACACTAGTCAATCACAGCATATAGACAGCACGGATGTAATCCGTGAACAGAATGAGGAAACATCACTTGTGAACAGAACACGTGGGAACCTATGAATAGAACGGGGTGACACCCGTGAAAGTAGAAGGACTTCCTACATAGCGCGCTACGATATAGCTAAACCAGCCATCCACGGTTCAAGTACAGAGATAACTAGGTCCCGAAACAGAAGCTTAAATACAAATAAGCATATGTGCACCAATGGCACCACAAAGCATATATAAAGCTTGGTAATCAATAAGGGAATCCAACCCCGCAAACGGAAGTCAAAACGGAGCTTAAACGAGCAAGGTAAGGTGAAAACAGTGCCATGTTCAAACATGTGTCCGAACGTTGAAGTTTGGACACAAGTCGAGACTCAAAACCAAAACCAGTCAAATGTCCGAACATGTGTCCGAATGTCAAAGTTTGGACACAAGTCAAACTGAGATCAGAGGGAGAAACAGAGAAGTGTCCGAACATCAAAGGTCGGACGGATGTTCGGATGTTTTCCATAAATCCTTACGTGGTGAAGTCTGAACATGTGTCCGAACATCAAAGTTCGGACGCATGTCGAAGCAAAATCAGATGAAGGCAGTAGGGAGTGTCCGAACTTCTGTTCGGATTTACAAGTTCGGACACCATACGAGACTTGTAAGCCGGATTCGTCCTCGCACCCCGTCCGAAGATCAAAGCTTGGACGGAAGTTCGTACATGTATAAAAACTCAACAAAATCAAAGCGCAACAGGGTCTGTCGGAACTTCCATGTTCGGACAGACGTTCGGACATGCAGAAAAACGCAGTTTCCAAAAACGAATTGCACACGAACAGAAACACAAAAGGCATCAATTTGTAGAGCAAACTCAGAGTTACTTTTAAAACATAACTAAGGGGGTTTTTAGGCAGATGAAAAATGATAAAACACGCAAGAAAAACAGTCACAAACGTAGAACAAATTAGTGGTTCAAAAGCTCAGATTACAAACTCCCCATAGCCGAACACACGGATTGAATCCATCAGCCACCTACCTCAATTAGTAGTAGGTGAAGTCTTCCCTAAATCTGAACAGCACAGCACAGCTCAGCCAAAGTAGACACCAAAATGCAGATCGAAAATGCAATTCCAATTCTCTAAGTAAAACACAATCACAGAACAATTCCCAATTCAGAAACACCGAACTCCCAAATTCAGAAACTGCCATTGACAACGAAATCACAACCCATACCTGTTTTTGACCACGGATTCGCAGAGAATACCAACAGTAAAAGAGAATCCATAGAGAATGCGGGACAATCCCTGAATCAATACCAAGTTCCAAAGGGGAATTAGGACGTGAGAATCCTCAGAATTGTAGAACCGGAGAAGGACTGATTTATATACCTTGAATAGAACAAGAATCACAACAGAGAGGATGAATTCTCAACGGAGGCTCGAATCTTCAACCCAGCAAAGCAGCACTTACCAGCCGAGAAAAGAAAGATGAGAATGCAGAGAGAGCGATGAGAGAGAGCGTAAAGAGAAACTGCCAGTTGAGAGATTGCTCGATCGTGATTCAAAACGTGATCAGATGGGTTAATAAAAGGAATTATTAACTTAAATAATCCTTACCAAATTAATAAATAGCGAAAGACCTCCTCGTCTTTGCCTTTAATAAAAAAGACTCCCATGTCCTGAAGGATTAAGCAATCCACTTAATCAGCTTTGTAACGAAATAAAATGTGAAATCCTAAAATCAAATTTTGAGTTATAACACAAGCTGCAAGAAATCCATACCTTTCACCAAAGAATTACTTTAGCACGTTGTCTCATGCTCCTTAGTTAATTCTTATACAACTGGTATCATTCCAAATGTTTTTATTAATATCATGATCTTACGGTATGTAAACTACTATTACTCTCGTACTTACCCCGTTGTCCCGTTAATCTTAACTTTACTCTTGTGAACTTAAGTTCTCTTCCACAATCAATCTAGCACTTGTTTATACTTCTAAGGAATTTTACATGTCACCAGACAAGTCCTAAACATCATCTAAAACTATTACCAATCAATCCCCACCTTTTAAGGCCTTTAAAACACTCACGGTGAAATTCTGGGGGTGGTACGGGACTTGGTCCGGCCTTAAAGTCCCGGACCAATGCATTTTCTAACTTTCGGCTCATTTTTACACCTGGTTCGGGTCTTGGTCCCGGATCAATACACTAGCTCACTCTTGGGGTATTTTTAAGGGTGGACCGGGAATTGGTCCGGCCTTAAGTCCCGGACCCTGCTAAAAAGCTGCTAAAATTACATTTTTCAACCTCATTTCAACCCCTATTTCATACCCAATATTTTCCTAATCCTTCCACATGTTTTCTACCATGTTTAAACACCTTAACCACTCTTAAAACCAACTTAAATCATTAGTCAAACTTATCACTCCATTCTTGCTTAATTCTACAAATTTTCGATTCCCATTTTCAACACTTATGCACACTAGTGCATTAATAATATTCCCTTGACAGATTTTACCTTATTCTCAACCCATTTCACCATTCCAAAATTTTCCAAGGCAAATGCATCACTAGCTCCCAAATCCATCCTCCATTACAAGGTCATGCACACTAATTCTTTCGTTGGAATTCAAAACACTAAAACACCATTTTCGCTACAAATTTTTGCATCACTTCAATCCATTCTCCAACTACCATTTCAAGGTGATTAATCAACTCAACTCAACCCTATAACCACTTAGGTTCTCCAATTCATTAAGTCATCTAAAACACTCCATTCTATAAAAATTTCGCCATAACTTCGTTACTAATCTAGCATGCCCAATGCACCATTTTGTTTACCTAAAGCAATTCAAACTAACCAAATCCACAAGGGATTCTACCAGCACACAAAATCCATTCAAATATCATCGACAATTCATCAATATCAATATAATGCAATATCTTAACCACTTGGCTCCAAGGCCCTTAAATCACAAATAAATTCACAATTCTCTCTTCTCACTACAAACACATTTTCAACTCAATTTGGTTCCTTCTTTTAATTTCCTATCCCATGATCTTAAAAGCATTAAAATAGACCAATGTAGCTTATTTACCTTAAGTCCTCAAATCTTCCTTTTCATTTCTCTTCTTCTTCTTCTCTTGACTCAAAATCGGCCAAGGGGCAATTCAATTTCCAAGGACTCTAAATTATCATTAAAAGAGGGAATGAGACTAAGTAAAAACACTTAGACACGTTGAAACACCCTAGGATTCAAGAAGAGAGCTTAAAGCACAAATTAGGGCATTACCTTTGGAGTTCTAAAATAGGTTTTCAACCTTGAATCAAAGGAGGGTTCCAACCACCATTGGAGATTTGAACCAATTCTCAAAACAAGAAAGAAGCAAGGCATCATGAGGGGCAAAAATCGGCCAATACAAAGGAATGAAGGAAAATGGGTTTTCTTGAATCTTTTTACCTTAAATGAAAGAGGAGGTACTCTAGCTCCATAAAATCCATTTTCTCTTCAAATGGTGCTCTACTCATGGAGTTGAACTTCAAGCTTTTATAGTATGAAAAGAGGGAAGTGTAGCCCTTGGTGAGAGGAGCTCACATATGTAATTTATTTTTGACTTAGAGCATGGAGTTGGCTTGGGCAAGATTGGGAGTGTGAGCTGCCATGGAAGGCTGAAGAAATCTCCAGCCAGGGGAGGAAGAAGAAAAACAGTGGGGAAGAAGAAGGGAAGGAGAGAGAGGAAGGAAATGGAAAAGAGAGAGGGAAAAGGGTGCTTTTTACCTTTTCCACTTTTTGCTTTTCCTCTCTCACAAGAGGGAAGACTTATTTAATTGAAAAAGGATGCTGAATCACAATTAGAAAACCGGCCCCATTGGTTAATTAAGCTGGGGGTGTTTTCGTCTTTTTGCAAGAAACGCTTGTTAATTTACCCGTTTTAGCACTATTCACTAACTGCGCCCGTTTTCCGAATTTTTCTTGTTCCTTTAATTTTAATGGTTCTTAGGCTTCTATTAATGTTTAATTATAATTATATGATAAACTATATTTTTTACGAGTCTGTTTGACCACTTAAAGTCACGTTTCCAGGTTTTCTCAAAAAACGTGCTTTAAGGCTTCATTAGCGTTTTTAACCCACTGTATGAATCCGTTTTCTTCGGGAATTGTTCCCACATATTATTTAGGTGTAATTAAGCCCTAGGAATCTATCTAGGACCTTAATCGAGGTCATATACCTCCTATAGTTGCATAACGCTCATTTTTACGTTTTACGCTTTTTAAACGTTTTCTCTTTTCTTTTGGCTTTATTTTCTTCACCAATATTCTTTAGGCACTATTAGGCCCTTAAATGCCATATTAGAATAATTTGATCACCATTTTTAAGTTCAAGGTATTTCAATCTACCCCCTTAAAGAACTGTGCCCACAAAGTTGGTGAATCTAATATTGTTAGTCTCATAGGCATGTCATATACCAAGGTCATAATCTATATAACCTTACCGACTCCACAAGTTAGTCTTGATTCATGCTACACATACCACACAAAATGTCTTAGCATGCATAGCATTCAAAAATATTCTTTTGTATTCTCTCCATGGGGTTGGTCCGAAGACAAGAAGGCACTACAGTCCTTGAATCCCAGTAATACACTGTCAATCCCTCAGGTACCAGTCATGTTGAACACTTACGCTTTCTGGTTCACGGCCGTTTCATGGAAAATGGGTGCTTACTCTCTCTGGCCCATGGTCCCTTTGGTTCTGATCAAAACATTATCATCTCTAGATATCCTTAGGCACTCACCGGTCATACACACTGACACAGGACTTCTCCACGTCCCGCTTCCCTTGGAAAAATACACACACTACCACCATCCTACCAGTCAACTTAGGACAGTTGCTCGTCTGATGCAATGGTTTCAAAACTAATCCTCGCTCTCACTGTCCTACCGGTCAACTTAGGACCGTTGCTCGTCCGGTGTAGTGGTTTAAAAACTGGTTTTCATTTTTAAATCTTTGAAGAAATTCTTTTGAAAAACATCAATCAACTCCAAGTCCAATTTTTGATGCTAACTGTATCTTCACTTAATCCTGATTACTTGTGACCACTTATAGGGAGCTTCAAGAATCATCTAACCCTGATGTGATCAGCACTAGTGTTGAACTATCCTTCCACCCTAATTTGTGTTCAGTTTCCCTTGATCGCTAGCAAATCAAGTTCCACCTCCCACGTTAGTTTCAAACAATCAAGTATTCAATCATTATTCATTTTCTATCTTTTATTCTTTCTAGTCATAATCCCAAAACAATCCATTTCAATTTATCTCTAATCATGGAACTTAGGTCATCCATCATACTTAATTTACTTCAAAATAGTTTACTTAGGCATTCAAAACTTATGGCTAAGCGAATTTTCGCTCTACCCCCCTTAAAAGGGATTACACCCACGTAATCTACCATGTATAACCATTGAACACTGGTTCATTCAATTCGGGCGTCATGAAGGGTTTTAGCTTCCATGTGGTCTATTATACAATGTTCTTTGGTCAAAGGGTCTTAACCATATTGACGGTTAGTCCCTGCACCAAGAATTCTCATTGGAGTTTGTCTAACTCATAACCGGTTTTGGTTCTAGCCTCTCAGGCTTCAAGGCATTGATAGTTAGCCATTTACTCATACTAACTAAGTATATTTAACCATGAAATTATGGCCCACTAGCTTCTGCTACGCGACCCTGATAACTTAGAGCTTGATTCATCCTTTTTGTTATTCTCAATGTATTACACATCTCCCTTTTTTCCCTTTTGTCTTGGGAATAAAGGTCTCTCAATCGACGCGTGGTATTTCTTACCATATGCAAATTCGATGAGATATAGATTTTCTATCAAGTTCTCTGGAAATCTATTTCGTATACCGCTGTATACCTTCGTGATTATTCACTTGGTTCCTCCGACTTACTGTCGGTTGAGGACGAGCTACTACCTAATGTGTAGTACTTTCTTTTCACTTCCATTCTGGTGGAATTTGTTTATTGCGACTGTTGGTTTGTCCAACGTTCTTCGTGCTTCTTTGACCAACGGCCGCACGGTTTTGTTTTCTAGCTCTTTGCTTGGCTGGCTTGCGCCATGTTCAATGGTATGTTTACAAGTCTTCCGTATTTAATACGGGTTGGTTATTTGACCATCAGGTATTCTTGTCCCAAAGCTTATTGCTTCTATTATCGAGTTGGTCCTCTAGGGACACACTTCCAGTTCCTTATGCAATTGTAATAGGAAAGAACGATGCCTTCTCTGTGAGTTCTTTCGTCACATGGTACAGGCTACGGCTTCACTACCCAGTCTATCTACCATCTCTCATTTTCTTATCTCCACTGAGTCTAACACATAATTCCGCTTTATTCTGATGTCATTGTCTGAATAAATTTACATATTGGTCGCTTGCTGCGCACCGTATTCATATTCATTATACAACATTAATTTACATGGCATCTGCTACTCAGTTTGCTTCCACTCATGTACTTCCACCGTATATACTACGATTCACCATTTACTTGGCTGATTACGGTATGTACCATTCCTTAAGTTTCTATGCTCCTTGAGTGTTGTTCACTCTACAATTCACATTGTACATGTACTGTGTTTACTTCTCAACTGATTACTCTTTCGGTTTCCAACAATTGCTACAAAAGCTCTTCCTTCTTATCAGTCTTGAAAATCTCTCCTTTATCATTCAACTTATTCCTTGGCAATAGCCACATGCTCATGCTTTGATATATTGCTGAGTGGAATCCTTTTTCTGAAGGGTCCACATATTCGCCACTCTAATGGTATCACAATAGCGAGGGGTATCCCCACTCTTATAATGTGTGGTTCGTTCTCCGCTCTATACATTTGCTTCAAATACTTTCTCTACTTTAACTAGTGTCATTCCTGGAAATTCTTATTATTACTCAATGGGGGGTTTTGCAACCGTCTAAATCTACATCATGTAGTTGGTTTATGGCTTATAAGCCACATTGCCTTGATCTATGCTCTTTGTAGCCTGTTAATACAAGTTCCTACATCTTCGCATACCATCTAATGGTTTGGGGGTAATATTGGGCTCCTTGATACGGTTGTTACATCACGCTTCTGTCCATGGGAGGTCCCTTAGGCAATCTGACCTTAATTAGTGCCTTTTAACAATTTAGGGTACTTCCTGTACGTTGAATCCCTTCGGTGTTCTAACTGAGTGTTCATACTTCGTTCACTCATTGTTGACTCAGACACCCTTCAAGGATTGCTCCTGGGTGTTGTTGAGTTACGCCATTTCATCTGGCTGATATTTATGGGTATGTTGTGTTAATTACACCACCTTGTGGTACTGTATTTCAAACTATCCCATTCAGGGTTATAATGTCTCCCGTTCTTAGGGTCGTAATGTCTCCCGTTCTTGGGTAGACCATTGATACTTCCTCCTTGTGTTCTTAACCGGGTTTAACACCCTCTTTAATTAAGTATGATATTTCCCATCAGTCTTGGTGATTGTTCTGGGAATTTTATATCGTTTTTTGGACATTAGCGGGTCCATGCTAGGCATTTGACTTACTGTACTTAGGCTGGGTGTTCATTCCAACTCCCATGCATTTCCTTCGAGATTCTTAAGACATATCCAATGTCTATACTTAATAATATGTGCTCCTTGCACTTCCTAACACTTATTCATTTCCCTTAAATGAACTCTCTAATTCCTTTATACTCGTTACCTTAACTGAGTTCTTCATCTTCAATGGTTCGGGGTATCCAATTGTTCTGGTTTGAACTTACTTTGCTGTCTGTAGAACGGAGTTTACTACTCCCCATGTTTCGTACACTACTTGTATACATATGTGCGGTACCTTACTGATACATTGCTACTTACCCGACTAACCTATAAGTAGGTCGGTCAGGCCCGCAAGATCCTATCGGAGTGTGGTCATCCCACATCTCGTTTTTGGTACACTTGTAGTGTTCGTCACACGCCTAAGTGAAGTATTCTATTGTTAACACCTCTTACATCTTCCTTTGATAGCTTACCGCGAATCTACTGGTTTGGTTTTTAAAATCTGAAGTTTAAAAGAAACATTTGGGTTTAAAAGAAAAATTTTGAGTTTGAAAGAAAAATTCTCATGGCATTTCAATGCCGGGTGATTCTAACCAAGTCCAGCTTCTTGCTGAATGGTATATCCTTTAATATAATGGTTAGGCTGTTAAGCCCTTCCAATGTTTCATTTTAAAGTTCCTAGGATTTGCGACCCTATATTTGTTCCATTCGTCATTGTGGTACTTTACTAAGTACTTATTGTTTGTTAAAAGTTTCTCTGAATAGTCTTGTTATTACTGCACTTGCCGTGGCAAGTGCGCTATATAGGTGGTTTTTGGGTTAACCTATACCGGTTACGGTATTGTTTCTATGCCTATTCGGTAGCCTTACCGGCTCTTCCTTTGATTCCTTAGTTGATAATCAATCTTCTGAGTATCTTCTCCTTAGTCTTGACATTATAGTCCTTAATCCGTGTGCTTCTCCAATCCTTGGAGACCCCTATTTATTTATTTCTGTGTCATTCCTTGGTGCTCGCTCCCACACATTTACCGTGGTTACCGAGACTTAACTTGTTTAGGCACTACTTCTGTAGTCCTATTGGAGTGTATCCCGTAGGTATTCTCGTAGCTGTCTGACCTATGTCGGCCAGGCATTGTAACCTCTTTGGAGTTGTAGTTTTGGAGTTAACCATTCCTGACTATTCCCTAAGTGATTAGTATACCGTTGATGGTATTATCAAACAATTGCGGTCCCGCAGACTCGTGTCTCAGGTTTTGTTGCTGCTCATGTACCCGCTTCGTTGCACACTTAGTACTTCTCTTCTTGCTGGACAAACAGGGTTCTCGCGACTGCTAAGCATGTCGCCTCATGCTACCGCTAATTTCAGTCTCCTATTGATAGGATTTCTCAATCTCCCGCCATTAAGTGCGGTTATTGTTGTTCAAACGGAACCATCTCTGGGATTCCCGGTTCTGGGAATGTACTATATGATAGGTTCATGTTCTTACCGATGTATTTCATAACTGCTAGAATAGGTTTTCCCGAGTAAGAGCGGACTTTTCGTCTCTCTGGCGTTCTTTCCCGAGTTATAATATGGGGGATGTGGAGGGCGGGTTTGATATTGTAGGTATCTAGAACACACTAGAAGTTCCTAACTAGCGTATCTCTCATGCTATCACTCAACCCTTAGCCCTAAGTCTTTAATTCCTAACTCGGTATTTCCTAAACTCGGTATTTCCAGTCATCAGAGTGATGTTTCGCTCTGATACCACTTTTTGTAATACCCCTACCGCTAATCCTATCATTAACACATAATCACCTCATAAATCCATACATTTGCAGCGGACAATCTAATACAACCGTAGGGTGAAACAATGCCGTTAGCCACCCACGTGGCTAACAAGGCCTAACTCAACACAACATCGGTCTGATGGACCGAAATAACCGAGTACTCAATACAAATACAATTCTCATTCTTGCTAAACCGAGTCACATTCAATACAAACTATATCGAGTTTCTATTACAATTCAAATGCTGATACACTTTCGGACTTACAATACTAACAATTACAATTACAATGCAGTTACATAATCTAACCACTATCCATGCTGTAGTATCCCCATCCTACTCTCGAACAGTTATCGGCTCCAAGTACCTGTAAAAGAATGGGTGGCCCTAGAGGGGCTCAACACCTTTACTGGTATGGAAGTCGTGCAACCCGCTACTACCGAGCCACACTCAACTAATTCTCATCTTAACATGCGATTGATTTTATTTAAATCAAAATATGAAGTGCAATAAACATATATCATGCTCGCATCATAACAAGTATTCAATCATAGAATACAATCAGTGAGACTAACACATTAGTTAATTAGTTTACACAATCTCACTCTAGGCCATGAGGGTTCTACCTCACTAATGACTCATTCACATTGTTTAGTACCTTTTCATCCTCCTTGGATACTTATTTGTTCTCTTAGTTCCTTAGACACTAAAGGTTTTATTCATACTTTCTCAATTGTTCTTCTCTTACATAATTCTTAAGTCAATACACATGGCCTCTGGGTAGAGTCATACACAAGACTCACCACCGGGCTTTCAAGCCTAGACTTAATTCCCCGGTTTTCTAGTCACCGGAACTCTCTCTTAGTTCCTACTTCTTTCACATAGGTCCAAATCTCTCTCGGACTTCTCACATTCCCAAATACTATTCTCTCTAAGTTATAATATAATTATGTATATTAGTCTAGAAGCATCACTCTCAATGTCTTCTAATGTCTTAGGTAATTATCTTGTATTAATGTATTCTTAGATTTAAGGGTTGCCCCAACGTTTGAATACTTGTACATTCGAGTCATTTTCTTATACCGGGTCGGGCCCTCATATAGGAGGCCAACTATCTTTCAAAGGGAGTTTGTTGGTCCCATATAACTCTTTATACTGTTCTCATGAGTTCATAACTTGAACTATCAATGTTCTCTTAATAGAGGTTCTTTATATCTTTCCACTATTAGTTATTTCATGGATTGTATAGTTTCGGTTCTCTAACCATTAATGGGAGTTTACTAATCTCGTACATCTCTCTCACGTTCTAGTGAGTTCATAAGGTTGCATTATCGTTATTCTCTAATCAATAGTTCTCTTATGTGTTTCCCACTTTTACATTAATTACGGGACGACTCTTTCTACGAGTCACTAACCATACGGTAATTATTTATGATTCAGTCTACAACACTATGTTAGACCACACAATCACACAAGGAAGGTTAGCACATGAAACAAGCATCAAGTTATACATAACAATGCATTAAAAATTTTTCATGCATTCTGTAACACCCCAACTCAATCCAATCGTGGTTATCGCAACTTAACAACTTATATACTAATGTCACAGCGGAATTCAATACACTCCAGGACCTTGCCACGGTCTGACTGACAGAATATACCGAACATTAGTACTTACAAGCCTTAACCAAATACATATTATTCTTACAATCCCCTCACATCCTATACATCTTACTAACTCAAAATGCCATACGAGTGTTCATGCACAACTCGTAGGCCACACTTAACCCGTAACATGTGTACCCCATCTTACTCTCGTGACGGCCGCCTCCTGATGTCCACCTGTGTAGTAAAAACAGCCCCCAAAGGGGGTCAACACGAATGCTGGTACGATCCTCTCATGGCCCCCAAGCTAACGTGGCTACGACGACTAATTGTCGATAGCATAGAGGTTGATTAGATGCACAACATAATAGAAAGTGCAATAAACAACAATCCAAATATGAACAATCAAAGTTCAAACACAATGAATGACTTAGATGCGTTCCCTTAATTAGAGAGTTAATTATGTAACTCATTAGGTTATGTTCCTCTTAATCTCAGTCCAACCTTATCTTACCTCAATCTTAGTCTTATCTTAGTCTTAGAAACAACCATCCTTTAAATAGGAATGGATGTAGCTTATCTCTGTCTTATATTACAAACCATCCTTTAAATAGGAATGGTTGCAACTTATCTCAAACCTTATCTTAATCTTAGAATACAAACCACTCTTTAAATAGAAATGATTGTACCTTACCTCAATATTTCTTTTTGTCTGGTCAAAAGCAACCCTAGCCAATGAGCTATTAACTCCATTGGTTGAATAAACAACTTATCTTATAATTTAGGATTTAGGTGATCCTACCGCACCATCTTAATGCCTCCTACCTTGGACTGGATGTCCAAAGTAGCTGAGCCGGCAACCGACCCTAGGCAACAAGTCTGAAGACAAGTCCTTAAGCGGAAGTCGGATCTGCTTTAGATACCGACCCCCTTTTTCCTTAGCATGCATGACCAGAGTCAGTCCCGGGTTCCTCACTCCCCCCAAGTACCAGTTAGTAGAAGTCTCAAGACAATGTTTGTTGGTTAAACCTCTTTCGGTTTTTAACAAACTAATATTAGGGAGTGTTCCTTAGTCTCACTCGATTCCTTACTAAACGTTAGTTAGCAGGTTCTCACGGTAAGTTGTGTTAGTTTTCAAACATCACACAACAATACAATAAACATAATGTTCCGGTTGCATGCTTTATCTTGTTTAGTGAGCACACAAAAACAAATAGCACACAAGCCGAGGGACACCTCGTTAGCAAGCAGGTCACAAGAAGACTGTACCATTCACCGTTGGTCGTTTGGTTGCTTACTCTCCTCCGGAGTCCAAACTCTCAAGTCCTAAAACATTGATTCAGTTTTAGGTTGTTAATCACTTAACTTATTTCAACTTAATTAACTTACTTAACCCATAATGATTCCCCACCTAACACCTCTTAAGTTTTACAACTTATTCTTACAACTTAACCTTAAACTTTTAAGTTTATACTTAACTTAATCCCTTAGGTCTTTATACCTCTAATCATCAATGCCCTCTTAATGGGGTACCATTAATACCTCTAAACTTTCTTAGGGGTTTTTTTTACAACTTAAGGGTCGACCGACCCTATCGACCGACCTTACCCAAGATCGGTCCATTCCAGAACTTATTGTCGTTTGAAAATTTTACCCCGGCCGACCTTGTAAGTCCGGTCCCCAAGGTCGGTCCATTCCCGAGAGTTTTCCCCGTTGAAATTTTGAGCCCGACTGACCTTGTCAAGGTCGGTCCCAAGTTCGGTCAGTTCCAGAGACCAATCCCCGTACAAAATTTTAGACATCACCGACCTTGTAAGTCCGGTCCCAAGGTCGGTCCATTCCAGAGACTCAATCCGTACCTAAAATTCAAGCCCGACCGACCTTGCAAGTCCGGTCCCCAAGGTCGGTCCATTCCAGAAACTCTTTCCGGTAGTGTAAACTGGGCTCGACCGACCTTGCAGGTCCGGTCCCCAAGGTCGGTCTGCTCCAGACCTTTGTTCTTAAATTTCCATTTGACTCCAAACTTCTCCACAAGTTCCCCCATGTGTCCTAATACCATTTAGGCACTTAAACTCACCTTAGAACTTCCACCAAACTCTCCAAAACAATTTCCAAAGATCTTCTTAAACATTTACTAAATTCTTACAAACACTCCTAACACTTATCATATAATTCCTTACATTTCCAACTTGTAACCTTACCAAAACTTCAACCAACCCAAGTGTTCCCTTCTTAACAGTTTGAGCACTTCATAAACATTATTTTCCATCTTCAGTTCATTTACCAAAACTTCCTCAAGTCATGTTACATATCCATGCACAAATTCCTCTCTTTTCCATTTGTTATTCATCATTCCTAAACTCTTGGACATACCTAAACATTTCTTCCCATCCTCTTAGCACCTTAACCTTGTTCTTCTTTACCTTGACCTTCCTACACCCTCCTTAGACATCTACATTTATGTTACTCAATTACTCACCATTCTCATGATCTTACACTCTTATACATTCCTAGTCAATCTACAACATTCTCCTTCAATCTTCACTCCCATCACCTAAGTCCACTCATTACCATCTAAACTAAAACCTTATTGTCCCACCACTAGCTTCCTCTTCACTTACACAAGCTTCCCAAAACTCTCATTGTTATATTCCCTAATTCATAACTAAATCACCTTAAAGCATTATACATCTTTTCATCCAAATTTTGCACAAGTTTAACCATTACTCATACTATGAATTTGGTGTGTTCAATACACCCACCTAGCTCTAATTTCCTCATAGACACTTCTAGTTCATTCTAAACCTCAAGAACTCCTTAGTTAACTCACTTCCACTCAAATTCCTCAGAATGATCCCTAGTGAATCCTAGGGCATCTTAACTCACCACTACCACTTAAACACTTTGTTTTCTACTCAAATTTTGCCATAGCTTCTCTAGTATATTATCACGCCCAAATGCATTGTTTTCCTCATTCAACCATCTCACACACATCAAGTTCTTTCTCATCTTACTTTCTCACCCAATTCAACTCATTCATAACAAACTCAATATAATGCAACAATCTTAAATTGCATAGCACTAAGGCTCTTAAATGACATGGCTCTTAGGCCCTTAAATGACTTAAACTTAAACACTGAATCTCCCACATATAAAAGCTTTCAACCTGCAAATACACCCATCAATCTCATAGTAGTTATAATGCTCTTAAAATCCATCTTAAACTTATATTACTAACTCATTCCCATTGGCTCCTTAGTCACAAGTTCATGAGCTTGTTTAAGTTCTTTTTCTTAGGTTATATAACCCATTACACAATGTAAGCTCTAAGCCACATTAGTACCCATCTAAAACTCATCCCTTAAAACTTAAACCACCATTAGGTAAGCAATTTACCTTGTCTTTCTCAAGTTTCTCTCAACTTCCTCCTTAGGCTCCTTCCCTTGGAAATCTTGGCCACCATTTTAATTTCCCTTGCCAATGTTCTAATCAATATACATTGACTCTCATGAGTGCTAAATAATGCACTAACCTTAAGGAGTAAACCCTAGGTTAAAAATGTGTTTTAAGGTATTAAATTGAATGTTTTACCTTGAAGTCTTAAGGTGGGCTTGGATATGAATCAAGAAGGACCTCCTCTAGCCCTTGGAGAATAGAATCAAGCTAGAACAATGGATAAAACAAGGCTCCATGAGAAGGTAATTTTCGGTCATGAAGAAGAAGTGGTGGAAACATGGTTTTTCTTACATTTTCATTACCTTGGATGAATGGAGAACCAAATGGGCTCTTCAAACTTGATTTTCCTCCATCAATGGAGTTTTCTCTTGGCACCGAAATGGAGCTTTGAATGATTTGAAAAGATAGAAAGGAGGGCCTTGACTTAACTAAGACAAATATGCAATTTGTTTTGGATTTGGAGCTTGGAGTTGAACTTGGCAAGTGAATGAAGATGAGGAGCCATGGCTGAAGCTTCACATTTTTCCTTGGAAGAGAAGAGGAAGAAGAAACCGGTGGGAAGAAGAGAAATGAAGAGAGAGAAGAAGAAAGGTAGCTTATAAGAAGATATTTTGTTTTAAAAAGCAAATAGTACTTTCTTTACTTTTCTTCCCTTTCTTTTCTTATTTGATGAAGTCTATGATGACTCATCCCTTAGAAAACCGGCCCCCTCCTTAGATAAGGCTAGTCATGGTCTTTGTTGACCAACCAATTGACTTATGTTGACTTAATGCTAAACTAGGTACTATTTGGGCACTATTCATAAACTAGTGCACATATTTGTGAAATTTTTGGTTTCCCCTTGATTTAGACTTCCTAATGTGATACTAATTAGTACACATGTTGATTAAGGTATAATCATAAGCATTTATCCACTCAAAACTCAATTCAAAGACAATTTCTCAAAAAGGTGCTTTAAGGAGTCTTAAAGCACATTTTGTGTTTAAGCTTGTTTTTGAGCTTGGTTTTCTTTGATAATTGATTTAACATGTCCATTAGCATGTTAATAAAGTCTTATAATGATGTTTGGGTGCCAATCAAAGTCACTCCAAGCTTAGAGCACATTTTTGCCTTAATTGCCCTTAAGGTGTTTTCTTGTGTTTTCCTTGGTTTAAATTATCTACCAATCTTTCTAAGGCATATTTTAGCCTTACTACATCATAAATTGATGTTTACTTAGAATACTTAGGTTTGGGGTATTTCACATTCATCTTGTTAGCCCGGCACGCAAGCAAACCGTACACAAGCCGAGCGAACTCGGTAGGACACAAGCTGCAGGAAATCCTTACCTTTCACCAAGGAATTACTTTAGCGCGTCGTCTCACGCTCCTTAGTTAATTCTCATACAACTGGTATCATTCCAAATGTTTTTATTAAAATCGTGATCTTACGGTATGTAAACTACTATTACTCCCGTACTTACCCCGTTGTCCCGTTAATCTTAACTTTACTCTTGTGAACTTAAGTTCTCTCTTCCACAATTAATCTAGCACTTGTTTATACTTCTAAGCATTTTTACATGTCACCAAACAAGTCCTAAACATCATATAAAACCATTACCAATCAATCCCCCACCTTTTAAGGCCTTTAAAACACTCACAGTGAAATTCTGGGGGTGGTCCGGGACTTGGTCTGGCCTTAAAGTCCCGGACCAATGCATTTTCTAACTTTCGGCTCATTTTTACACATGGTCCGGGTCTTGGTCCTGGACTAAGGTCCCGGACCAATACACTAGCTCACTCTCGGGGCATTTTTAAGGGTGGTCCGGGACTTGGTCCGGCCCCTAAGTCCCAAACCCTGCTAAAATGATGCTAAAATTACATTTTTCAACCTTATTTCAACCCCTATTTCATACCCATTCTTTTCCTAATCCTTCCACATGTTTTCTAACATGTTTTAACAAATTAAACACTCTTAAAACCTCCTTAAATAATTGGTCAAACTTATCACTCCATTCTTGCTTAATTCTACAAACTTCTATTCCCATTTTCAACACTTATGCACACTAGTGCATTAACAATATTCCCTTGACAGCTTTTACCTTATTCTCAACCCATTTTGAAATACCCCTAACTATTTAAACATTGATTAAACATATTATAAATTAAATTAAGGCCTAAACATGCCTTAAAACCAATTTAAAAACAACAATGGTCAACATAAAGCAAAGATTGCACCCTTTGACCATTTAGGGCAAACATATGCCCAAATGAACTCCTTAGGGTCCAAAATTTATTCCTAAGAATATTAACTCATAAATGAACGTAAAAAAACTATTGGAAAGCACTCTAACATAAAGAACAAGCATTAACATGCTTAAAAGTCACTTAGGGAAAAAACGTGCTCTAAGAAACCTTAAAGGCTTTATGACCTCCATTAGAGTCCAAATTGGATTTCTAAGTTCATTAATAATGTAATGATTGTAATAAAGAAACCCAAAGAAAAAGAACCTCAAAAACAAGTTAAAACACAAAATGTGCCTTAAAACTCCTTAAAGCACGTTTTTGTGTATAAGTTCAAAGATATTGAATTCTTGTAACTTTTGACACCATATTACATTCATTATTAAACTAATGTGTCATTATGTACCACATTAGAATTTTTAATTCAAAGTTTTCAAATAAAATCAAAATGGGTGATTTCGGTGTGAATAGTACTTTTATAACATTTCATTACTTAATCTAGTCAATGGTCAAGACATCACCCTTGACCTTGACCATGCCTTTCCGCCTGCTTAGGAGATTTCCCTCTTCATTAAGCTAGCTCCTAACTAAATATCTACCAATCTAATGAGTCACCTTGTTACTCTTCACTAAAGTAACATTATATTACATTATAAGTTAAATTAGTTATTTCTTCATTCCTTTTCTCATTCCAGCCGTAGGCAGTAGTCAAAAGCCTTCCCTTACTCCTTTTTTATCAGCTGAAACCAAAATATCTAGTAAGTTTAATGACTCATCTTTACTATACCTTAAAGTAACCTTACTTTACATTAAAAGCCAAAATTGACTTCCTTTCCTCACTCCCTTCCTCCCATCTGAACTGCTCAAACCCTCTCTTTTCCAGCCTCCATTGAAGGTTGAAGCAGCCATCTTCCAAGAGCAACTCCAAGAGACCTAGGTAAGCTCTTAAGTCACAAATATGTCCATTCTCTTCCTCTCTTCTTCTTCTTTCTAATGAGCTGACCAAATCCCATTTCCATCCATCCTTCTAGTCCGAGTTCATGCTCAAAGATGTAGTGATTCTCGGTTGCAAAATTCAAAGAAGAAGGGAAGGAAGTCTTAAGTAGAAAATAAGGTAAAACATGCCTTAAACTAGCTTATCTTCTTCTAAGTCATTTCCATTTTCTTTCTTCACTTCTCTAACCTTATTCTCTTCAGTTTTTACATGTTAAATCGGTGGAGATATCAACCCTTGAGGTGCTGCTTCATTTGATGCCAAAGACTCCTTAGAAGTCATTTATATAAGGTGAAAAATTAGCACTTCATTCACTTGCCATTACCGGTTCTGTATGTTGGTTTAAATGGTGTTTTAACACCTTACTTTTGCTTCAAAAATTCAGGCGATAACAGCCACTAATCAGCCCTACAACCAAGGTAAAATCATGACATCTTTAAG
The DNA here is from genome assembly GCA_023374045.1 of Limonium bicolor. Taxonomy (NCBI): domain Eukaryota; kingdom Viridiplantae; phylum Streptophyta; class Magnoliopsida; order Caryophyllales; family Plumbaginaceae; genus Limonium; species Limonium bicolor. The sequence continues at coordinate 184,636,983 of CM041777.1, read as the reverse complement.
CTTATATTATGGCTTACTTAGTCATTAATGTTACAAGGACTAATGCCTATCTTTTTTCTACATAACATGGTGGTGCAAGGCTTTGGAAACTTGGGAAAATTCTGCACAATTTTTGGGGAACAAATCCAAGTATAAATCTAGCAAGTAAGCTAAATTACTACCTTAATTATATACTCATTAAGCTTACATTTGAGTTTATGTTCAAACACTAGCCTAAGGCCATCATTAAATAGGCCGTGGGAGTTTGAAGAGTGTTGGCTAGTTTATTTGCTTGGAAAAAACAAGTAAGTATATTAAACATACATAATATAAAGTTTTTATGTCATTTTGTTACATGTATGGCAAGGCCGAGAATTTATATGATATAAAGTAACTTAACTATGTATTAAAAGGTGGTATAACATGTTTGGTAAGTTAACCTAATGTTTATGTGACATATAATGTCATAAAAATTAATTTTTGATAAATGGCTGGAAAACCAGCTTACATGGTGATACTTTGGCAAAACCTTTCTCACCCAAATTATGACAACAGCAAAAGCCTAGTAGAAAAGAAAAACCAAATAATAAATCTAGGAGAATAATAGAGTGAACAACCCTTTCATTACTTCATTCATGTCTCCTGCAATGAGAATGGGATTGTTGAAACTTTGGCTCATAATCTCCGCGTACATATGGCTCTTTGCCTCAGCTTGTGTGGGTGCATATACATAAATTATTACTCCCATGAACGGGATGGATTGCCATTCCATCTCAACAGCTATCCATCGATTTCCATGACTAGAATTACGGATTGTAATGACATTGGGATTCCACATAACTAATAGGCTTCCAGAGTGGCCTTCTGTGGGGACCTCGATTGAGTTAGATGTATTGCACGGTCCCCATAATCCTTGTCACTCATTTGGAGGTCGAGCCCGATGCGTCTCCAGAAGTCCCATAATGCTTGTGCCGGGTTCCTTTACTTCTCGTCTGAGAATTGCCCACTTTTCTTTTGTGGATACTCCCCTGATGTTTTGAAAGCAAATCGTATTTGACATTGTACACAGTGTTTTTTTGTTCCTCGACTCGCTTGCTACGCCTTAAAATCTGAGAAAATTTTGAAGTGATATATCAGGATATGGATAGTGACAGTTAATCTGCCTTCCAAAGTTTAGACACTTCTGAGCTTCTAATGAGATTGGGTTGGATGACTGTGGCGTTGAATTCTGGACAAGGATATCGGGTGGAAGCAAAACTTCCAGATTTATTTCAGACGAAAGAGGCGAGAGGAGATTATGGTTGCTTGGTGGGACGTGCACATATTGAGGTACAAATGATTCTGCGGAATTAATCGTTGCCTGTAGTGCATGGAGAGAAGACAATGGACAAGAAGTTGCTGACGTCAGCGAGGATGCTGCTGACGTTGGAGTGGAGATCTGTGAGGGGGGGATAGAACGCTCTGACTGAATGTGGGGAGAGAGGCCAGCCACATGGGAGTTCACCAAGAACTGTCTACCGAAAATCTCCTACAACTTTGAGTGAATTTCCTATCGTGAGGGAGTAAAGGAAGGTGGGCTACTTTCCCAAATTGATGAGTTAGTCAATTCGCGATCCGTGCAGCAGTTTTTTAATTTTGTTAATTCTGACGAGAAGGAGCACTTTTTAAAATGGTCCAGAATTTCTGTAGGCGATAGTAACGGATTATTGGGGATTTCCTTTCTAAAAGTTAAAATTATGTTACCCTGTGAATTTATTAATACGCTCCAATTCAAAAATTCCCCCATGCAATTAATTTTTGGTTTGAAAGGAAGTACCATCTGCAGTTGGTATAACAATTTTATTTCAAAATTATCATTAAGTTGTCCTTTTGACTCCCAAACCGCCACCGTTTGACTACCCTCATCACGTTTTTCAATTTGAATTTGAATTTCTGGCTCTAGTTGAGCGACACCGCTTGGCGATGGTGAAGATGGATCACAGTGATTATCTTGATTGTGCTGCGTCAATTCTTCTGACCAGTATTCCATGATCCCAACCTTGTGAATGAATCCATCCACTTCCACCTTTACCTCCTCATTGATAATGTTCATTCTTTGCGTTTCCATCTGCACCTGAGCTTCTTGGAACTTGGGCAGTCGGTGCATATCAGAGATTATTTCAATAACCACTCCCAGATGGTTGGTGATTTGGAGAATTGTTTGTTCAGACCAAGTCTGTAAATGGATTCCCCTGATTGATATGTTAACAAGTCTACTGGAAGTTTGATCAGCTTTCTGCCACCACCTTTCCTCCATCCAAGATCATCCCCCTGATTGGATTCCATAAACTGTAGGGCTTTGCCGTGGGATTCAAAGACTACTAAGAATTTGTTTGGTGACTGACCTAAAATTTCTTCCGTGTTTTGCCCCCTTTCGCGCAAGTATCACGTGATGTCACGCCAGTTGGCATGGCCAGACAAGGATATGACTACACATCTATCTAGTTTTTCTATCATACTCAGAGATGGGTTCAAGCTTATGATTCCTTATGAGCGTAGATCCCTGTATGGTGGCGGCACCTGGTGATCAGGAGATGGTGACCGATGACAAAAAGAAGGCTCCCCCTACTGTGGATCGGTCTTGTATTGCGGCCGTGGAATCCATCTCTGTCCTTGTAGCGGTGCACTGTGAGTGAACTTTCGACGTATAGCTATTTGTGTCTGAAGTTTGTTGCCGTCTACTATCATGCCGTTGGTTTCTAACATCGCCTGGTTTGCCTCGTTCTTTGTTCCGTACTCCACAAATCCATACCTGGTATTTGTTCGGATCCTTGTTGCTTTAGGTAGACGAATACCAACTATACGACAAAATTTGTCAAAAATTTTCCAGATAGTTCCTACCCGTGAGGCTTGATTAATTTTATCTATGAACACAGTTGCTCCCGGGGTGGATTTGGATTCGACCATTGAAGGTATTGATTTGGAAAATTCATAGGAATTAATTAAATAGTTCATGTACAAATTTAGGAAAATACCTTGATAAAATAAATACAAGCTGTGAGTTGGTTATGTCTTTTATGACAGTTATATGTAATTTATATTATAAGTTAAATGTTGTAATAAGGCCATGTACTTTAGGCCATTTGATTTTATGTCTATTAAGTTTAAAATTAAATTAAATATTATCGAAATGACATTTGGGGTTATTTTGCAATTAAAATAAAATTTAGAGGCTAGATATAATTATTGCCGAAAACTATACCTTAAAAACTATTAAAATGAATTTTATAAAGTTTTATTAAAAATTGGGGTCAAATTGTAATTTTGAGGAAATAGGGGGCAAAACCGTAATTAATAAAACGTATGGTCAAACTGGTAGTCAATAGGTCAATATAGACCATGTTAGGCGCCTTGACCAAATTTAATGACATAAATAATTAATTTATGAACTTACAATATCATTAAAAGCTAAATATTAAATTTACAAAACATATGGGGTATAAATGTGATGTACCGAAAGTTTAGGTTCAAACATGTAAATACAACAGTTTATGACATTTGGGTAAGATTTGGTGATTTTTGGAGTTATATAAGTTATTTTATAAAGAAAAGTGTATAACATATAATTTTAATGAAATTAAAAGCATATGTTATAAAACTGGGCTAAAACATAATTTCAGAAAGATAAGAGTTGGAAAATAATTTGCAACAGTCCAGGGTCTGTTCGCAATTAAATAACATCAATAACCATAGGTTATAACGTTTAATAAAATAAAAAAGTTATAATATAAAGTATATATAACATCATATAACATATGCGGTAATGTGTAAATAAAGAAACTTATGTTGCAGGAAAAATAAACCAAAACAGACCATAGTTCTGTTCGATAATTATGGAAAATTTAATGAACCTAAACTATAGGTTATACATGTTTTAAATGATGAAATAATATAACATATGCTAGTTGTGACATATCATAAAAATATGGGGTAAAAGCATAATTATGAAAAGTTAGTAGGCTTGAAAATAAATAAGGGTGGCCCTAGGGGCTGTTCGGAATTTTGATAAAATATAACCATAGGTTATATTAATTATATGGTGAAAATGATATAATATAAAGTATATGTTACATTATATAATATGTGTGGTGTAATTGTAATAAAATGAAATGTAGGTATTATGGAGAAAAATGAGATTATGATATATGTGCCAAACCGGCAATATATATAGTTTGTAATAAAACTATAAGTTATGTTATTATAAAGTTAAAATGTTATAACATATGATATATATAACATTATATTAAATATGTGGCAATATTGTAATAATGGAAAAATGTGAGGAATTGATGAAAGTTAGAACTTTATGTATATGCCTTTCGGCAATAATATAGTTTTTATTAAACCTATAGGTAATAATATTTTGTGAGATAAAAATATCATATTATATGGTATAATGATATTAATGTAACATTGTATTAAATTATGTGGTCAAAACATAATTAATTAAACCTAAGGGTTATTGCATAAATGAATAAGGTTTGAAATTGAAATTATAAACTATGGTTTACTATGATATAAATACTATAGCTATTATATAGTATTAATGTGGTTACAAGAAATGATTATCATTAATAACATTCACATAAAATAATGTGACAATTAATGAGAAAATGGGATTTATAAACTAAGGTTAGTATTAAATAAACCTTAGGAATTATAAAGATATGTCATAAATGCATTACAAATATTAAGATAAAGTTCTTAATATAAATTGCATAGTATAATGCAACAAAAAAATAATCATCTTACATTAAGATGATAAAAATGTGACATATAATATAAGAGTATGATTCATGAAATATAAATGTATAGGTATATATATATATAAATGCGTAAGCATATGTGGAGATAATGAGTATATGATATAGTGGAAACTATATAATATAAAAGAGTAAATGTTATTAAATTAATAAGTTTGTAGAGTACAAGTTATTTAGTTTGAAATTAGATATAATTTGTTACAAGTCTTGTATAGTATAATACATTGTACTATAATAAATGGCTAAATAATGATACCATATGACATTAGTGCATGCATTCATGCAACTATAAATTACATTCCTAAGTACAATTAAGAACAATATTAATGCATATAACGAGTTATAAACTTTAGTATACGAGCACAAAATATTACACGAATTAACGTTGCATGTATACATGCAACTATAGGTTATAAATGTGTACTCGTATACCCGACCTAATTGGTTGAAATTAATACCTAAGTATAAACGTGAATGTGTATACTCGTAAATGCTATGGGATATAATGGAATAAATCCTAACATTCGAAAACGTTAACTAAAACGTTTTACAAGAACCGACCCTTTTTGTTAAGGCCGAATATTAATACGTACTACGAATAACGAGTTTCGTATAACGATACCTTAACAAATAACTGTTGAAATCCGGGGATGAAAGGTCGGGACTAGTGTTATTCGGATGCATAGAGTTTAATTAAGTCATGTGGATTGACTTATAGTGTTGTGTATATTTAGATCGTATTACCGACGGAGGCACTTGCCGAGCTAGGGTTGTGCGCATCCTTGGTCTATGGTGAACGGTATGTAAAGGGGTTTGATCTGAGATGTCCTGAGGACTTCCTCGGGCTCAGAAATGTTAGATGTATAATGAGTGTGATGTATGTATGCATGTATGTGTGTGTATGTAAGTGTAAAAATTCTTCGTGATGTTTAACTGTTTCTTTTCCCGCATTATTTAATTATGCGCGAACGTCCATCGGGACTAATACTACGTCGACTATAGATCAACTTATATAAACATACATATATGATCATTGTGATGTGACTGATGTTATTTAATATAACACACTTAATATTACAATTAAGTACATAATAACCTAAGTAAAATACTTAGGTACGTGACACGACATTGTCGGTCTCTAGAGCACGGCTCTCGAACATGAATATGACCTAGATTACTTCTAGGCATGCGTAAGACCCTTAGGGCAGCTAAGTGATGAATGAATTCTCCATAACCTAAAATCACACTTTAGGTAATAGGCTAACTATTTAATCATATATTGGAGGATTGGTGTGAGAAGATAAGACCAGTGTATTCACGGACTAACTGGCTGCGCATGGAGTGAAACACCCTGAATAATTACCACCTTAATTAATAAGGATTAAAATAAATCACGAGAAATAATTGCTATAAATATTATTGTATAAATATATAGTCCAAATGGACATTAAATTATACACCAAATCTCTAACCAAAGAAAGAATGTCATTAAGAAGAAATCAACTTTCAAATTTAATATCACATGTAACATATTAGTACATGTATTAAACATCACATATAACACCCATTTAGCTATATAAATATTTATATAGTCTAACCAAACCATATATACAATGTATGTATACCCATGTATATATATACATTTAAAACAAAATACCATAAGTCACCATCTTAACAAATAAATATAGTCGTATATATATAACTTTTATGTTACATTATTAGGCAATCAAAATTCAAAATCTCCATCCAAAACAATGCACAATAGGCTGCATATGTATATATATAGGAAATAAAAAAAAATAAGACTAGAAAAACAAATATTGGAACGAGAAACAAATATACAATTTGTGCCACAATGTTAGGAGAGGAAAAATTCAAGATTTTCCCATTTCCCTCCATAGCCGATTACCTGCACAATGTAAAAATAAAACACAACAAAAAAATCATTAGATAAAAATAAACAAGTAATATAGTACAATGCAAGTACAAAAAAAAAATAGACTTACCTTTCCGAAGCGGCTCTCGTGACTTCGCAAGAGATCGAAGGCACCGTGCCTTCGCTAATCTCAGCCGCTGGAATGTCATCTAACGGTCTATATCTAATATTGGACATTGAAGGGTATATAAGTAATCTAACAAGTCTGTCAGGGGTATAGAGGGGTATGTTCGTAAACTTACCTCCTATCACCAAAAGCGTACCTATGCACGTGCGATATTTTAGGTTTTCCCCTCGAGTTTTTTTTAAACAAGGTTTTCCTCTCGAATTGGACGGAAGCGACATACTCCGACCTTCCCCCAAATCGACGAGATATGGCGTAAAGTCTGATTTTGTCCGTTAGCCATTCACCCCCCAAATACACCTCATTTAATTCATGCTTCTCGACATTAATATTATCATTGCATGTTTGCCTCTGTTTAGTTCGTCGCTCTTCATTCTGCTGCACAATGTCTACGGTTTATATGGTTGTCTGCTGGGTAGTGAAATCGAACCTTCAGACGTTGCAGTATGGAAACCATCAGGATACTGAGCAGGATGGGTATAACTTCTACTCCGATTATGCGCGAAGGTGGATTTGAGGTTCGTAGGAGACTTAGAAACGAATCCCGGTCTAGAAACAGGGGTTGTCACTGTACGACCGTACATTAAACTTGTGTGTAACAAGAATGTTTCAAGAGAAACAGCAGAAAGAACCCTAAGTATATTAACCAGACGGGTTGTGATGTAATGAACCTGAGGGTCAGGCAAGAGGCATATGCAGAGGAAAGGTGGATGCACGGCTTCGCTGACGCTGAAAATATTCGTTTGATGAAGTGAGTATTCAATCTCAAATGGGTGGGTGAGCACAGTGGGCCGAACTAATTCCCCAAGAACTACATTATCTACAACGGTCTAACAGATGTTTAACCTTGAAGTGGGTTTGCAAGCTGAGTTGAATGCTAGTGTTGGAGTTAACCTTCAACCTCACACAAATTCTTGCTGCTAGTGCTGGTGGGTTTCAGAACCTCGGTTGCTCCAGAGTTGATCTCAAAAAACCATCTGCGTGCAAAGCGACAGAAGATATGATCCGAGGAAGGTGCGAGTCTGCAAGATTACTTCAGGCATTTGTGCCATACAAAGTCCGGATTTCACTACGACATACAACATGACTCCATGGTTTGATTGCAAACATCTGTGGGCTGATCATAGAATGAAGATGGATTATTCGTTGTTCGGTGATTCGGTCACGTTCGACACAACATTCCGAACCAACAAAGCTTACAGGCCTCTAGGTAATTAACTTTGGTTATACGATGGCGTATGTACTCATGTGAATTGTGAAGTGTAATTTGTCTTGACTACTGATCATGTCCTGATCAGTGTCAAAATATATAGACATATTAATCATCGGGACACCTGTTGATAGTGTAACCATTAAGAGATGATCTTTACAATGCTGTTATGAAATTATCTAGTTAGACTGGCGGTGAAGGAAAACAACGTGCGGTCAATCATAAGAGAAGAAATATCTACTCAGTAATGAATTTGCTTCTTGTGGTTATATCAGGTCGTTGAAGTGGTTGAAACTTTGAATGAATGTGAGATATGGTGGAACATTCTGTAACTTTGGATATTTGTGGGGTTTAATGTCCCCTTTTTATGCATATATATAAATCTGTACAGGGCTACCTGCCACAAAGCATAAAGTTACCTGCACGTTTAGTGGTACAACTACCTGCAATAAAAAGGTGGGATACCTGCACTTTTGTGCCGTAGCTACCTCTCTGTTCTGTATTGTGCTACCTGCAACTATGCTGGAAGCTTCGATCCTGCACATCTAGGGGTTCAGCTACCTGCGTCACTGAGGTGGGCTATATGCACTTTTGTGCTGTAGCTACTTGCTTCTGTTTTGTCAAACAGTTTGACCAAATCCTGTCCATGTGTGACTATAGTTTAAACATTGAGGTTCCTTAGTCACGATTATGTTGATATTGTCTGAAATCACCTGCTCGAACAGCTCAATGTGAAGTGTATAGAAAAATTTAAAACAATTGTTGTCTGTCGGCAAACTACAATTAGATGTTGTTTCTGAATTGTACTTGTTTTTATGCTCTGTATTCTGGCGACACACTCTGTACTCAGGCGAGAATGGCTTCCATCCCAAAGTATTGCCTTTTCGCAGCTATGCAGTTACTTGTAAAAAAAACTATTCAGTTGGTAGTTCTTTGCATACTACTAAATTTCTGCACCTGCCTTGTCACTAACTTACTTCTTTTTAGGTACTTTTGCGGGGTTTAATCACCACCGCCAAATCATTTTGTTCGGGGCTGCACTGTTATTCGATGAGACGATACCTTCATTTGAATGGCTATTTCAGGCTTTTCTCAAATGCATGGACAACAAGGCACCAGCCACCATCTTCACAGACCAGGATGCCGCTATGGCCGCTGCTCTACAGTCACAGCTCCCTGACACATTCCATGGGTTGTGTTCATGGCACATATTGCAGAATGCAAAGAGCAATGTGCACAACTCCATAGTAGGTGCTGTCACAAATCTACTGACTTTGCTTATGTACTCCATCGATGATGAAAAAGATTTTGACACTGTCTGGGATCTCCATATGTCGGATTTGTTCCCGGCCCGTTCTGGTCGTAATAATGTCCATGTTAAATCGAAGCAATGGTTACTTAAGATAAAAACAGAAACGACAGCAGTGGTCGGCCGCATAGGTAAATAAGCACTTCACTGCTGGTATGAGAACAACGCAAGCAAGCAAATTGATCAACAATACCGTTCGTGGCTTTCTCAAGTCTGATCATAGTCTGGTAGAATTCTTTCCCCATTTTAATGATATGATTGACTATGTCAGAGAATGAGAGAAAGCTGCAGAGTCTAACACTAAAGATAAGTTACTTGCGAACACATTCACGATGTGCCCGATAATAGTATCCGCTGCTGCTGTGTACACACCTACTGTTTTCAGGTCACTTCACTACGAGAGGGAACAGTCAGTTGCTTACTGTGTTGAGAGAATTTCTGGATTGACCGACTCTGGGTTAGAGAAATGGAATGTGTACTCCTTTGATGGTGATAGTCGGAAGATTGATGAAAGGAATGCTTACATTGGGTTGGAGGTGACGTGGTTTTTAATTGTAGCTGCTCTTTGTTTGATTCATTTGATATCTTATGTCACCACTGATAAGTGTCTAAATGAGCATGTTTTATGGGTGTATTTCATATATTATATCAGCACTTTTCTGCTCATTTCTCACTTATCGTATGTTTTTCCTCTAGTTTATGTTTTATTGATAATCTCACAAATTTATTGGTTTAAACATGAGGAACAACCAAGCTAGGAGCAAAGTACACGAAGAGACGAACGTATAGACGCAGACGGCTCAGAAAACGGAGCCCAAACGAAGAATCTAGAGCTAGTAGAAGAAATAAGCCCGTGCGATAACACGCGGACATCACACAGGCTACCGCCAGGCGGACAACACAGAGGCTACCGCCTCTTAACAGGCGGACAACACCCAGGCTACCGCCTGGCGGACGTTGAAGGAGGTTACCGCCCCATATTGGGTGGTCTTGGAGGCGGACAGAGGCACACAACCGCTTGCTTGTAGGCGGTACCAACAGGCGGACAGCAACAACCGTGACTAATTATCAGTCGCGACCAGTATCTTCTTCGCGCCGTCGTCGTCTGCAACTTGTGACTGCAAAAAACTTATCCATCTACTCCGCACGCGTATTCAGCTCTGTCGCCTGCGCAATCAATGAAGCAATCAATGCTCTTCTTCATCTGCAATCAAATTCGTACGGATCCAAACCTCTATATAAACCCAGCACCATAACTGCATAATATACACCACGTACGACCAGAGGCTGAAGAAATCACAAACAGCTCCACACTCCATTCTCTACCATTTAATTCCTCCCGTAACACCACAATTCTCCATCTTTTATTTATTTTCACCATTTCACCATAATCACGTACGTACTCAAACACTCAAACAGAAGCAGTATATTACAAAGAGAGAAAAGAGGCAGGCGAGTGCAGATCCGTTCTTCGTAGGCAGTTCCTAAATAATGAATATTTCAGTCTCTACTCTGTTTTTATTTCTGTCAATGTCTGAGTAATCATATATTTGTGCTTAGGATGGGTGTTTAACCCAAAATAACTCAGCGTATTTATAATACCGAGTTTGCTTATAAATATTTGTTTTGTCTCTCTCTATTATTAAATGTTTAAGAACTGATCATTTTTACTCATTTACGGTTTCTCTAATTTCAATGATTTTGTAAAATTAGAGAATAGACCACAAAGAGAGATAAACGTTAGATATTATCTCCTTGATTAGCAGATAAAATCCATCGCTGTTATAAAAAGAATTCTCACTTAAGGCTAATTAATGATTTTAGACTTTTTTCTGATTGTAAAAAGTCTACTGAATTAATTAAGAGTTGTCCTTATCTATGATTTAGAAAGGCCACAAGATAAAATTCTTAACAGACAAATAAGAGCAAACTAGGATTATATTTATTATCTGAGTTATTTTTGGGCGATTTCACCTTCCTTAGCACATTTTTCCATCCACTTAATTCACAACTGTTTTTACTGTTTTTATTATTTCTGTACTAATTCAACAACAAATCAAGCTTGCCTCCGGCTAAACCCCCCTTTTTACAGTTTTTATTAACTACCTAAACTAGGATAATTGAACAATCTCCTTGTGGATACGACACTTGTTTTACTACTACGAATAGGTACACTTGCCTAATAGTTTGTTATAAACCTATATTTATTATAGTGTAGTTTTATCCCGACAAGTTTTTGGCGCCGTTGCCGGGGAGATTGATTCCATCAATTTCCCTAGTTTCCGGTAGTTCACTCGCTAAATTAAAATAATCTGTTAATACTATTAAATTGTTAACGTCGGACATCTGAATTGGACATCGGACTTCTGACCTGACTTGGACATTTGACTTCGGACTTTGGACATCTAACTCCTAACATCTTAATATTATTGTCATTTCGTTCCATTGTCATTTCGTTCCATTGTCATTTCGTTCCATTGTCCTTAACATCTAACTTATAATTTCTGTCATTTTATTTCCCTTGTCATCTTATATTCTGTCATATTACTCTTGTTAAAAAAAAGAAAAAAAATATATCTGTGTTGTTTATCAGACTAACCAATATCTCTGCCTTTCTTATTCTATTTTACTAACTAATTTTGCAGTTTCTGACAAACCGCAAGTTATCTTCTGTGCATGCCAAACACTCGAACCCGAGGCTCTCCACCAATCAGTCCGAGCCCCGAACCCGAGCGCACTTTATTACAAGCACAAAGAAACCTAAGAAACCAAGCCATGGCCAATAACGAAGTTATAAATGAAATAGACCATGCAAATCAACCAGAACACCGTGCTCTCTCTGACTACCACCAACCGAATACCGAAGGAAGAGCATCAGCTATAGTTCTCCCCGAACTAACACCAGAAGAAGCCGGACGATGGGTTTTCAAAACACACTACATCACCGCCGTCCGGGATCTAGGCAAGTTTAGTGGAGCGAACCCGGATGAAGCCCCAAATCATCTGAGTCTCTTCCTAGACTTCTGCAATTCCTTTGGTCAGACCGGCAACGTCAAAGAAAGAATCCGTCTACAACTTTTTCCTCACTCATTGTCGGATTCAGCAAACAGGTGGTACCGAAGCCTTCCCTCCCGATCAATCACCACATGGCTGCAAATGGCCCAAAAATTCCTTGCCAAATACTACCCAACCAGTAGAACGAGGCAATTGATCGGTGAAATCAATACTTTCTGTCAGGAGCCGGGAGAAACGTTGTACGACGCATGGGACAGATTTAAAGATATGCTTATGAAGTGTTCTCACCATGGTCTTGACGATCAATCCCTCTGCCTGTCATTCTTCAACGGTCTGGATGATAGGAACCGACTACTCGTCAATTCCTCTACAGGAGGAAGTTTCATGATGAAGTCTCCTAAAGAAGGAATGGACCTTCTAGAAACTATGACGAGCAATACGAGACAATGGACGAGATCCAAAGGAAGAACGCCACGAGCAGCGGGTCTACTCCACGTCGAGCCTACAGATCATTTATCGGCTCAGATCTCGTCCCTTGCAAAGATGGTGGAAAAGCTAACGACATCACAAAACGAAATTGTAAAAACAATAGCTTCCCCACCTACAAGTTCGTCGTCAGTTCCACCTACAGAAGGATGTGCCATATGCGCCGGTCCTCATGAAACCCCTCAGTGCGAAGGTAAAGGACAGTACGAGGACGCAAACTTCATAGGAAACCGTCCCGGTAACTCCTACAACAACAACTTCAACAACAACTACCCATGGAGAAATCACCCGAATTTCTCATGGAAGAATAATGATCAAAACCAAGGAGGGCAGAACAACAATTCAAACACCTATCAGGGGAACAGACCTCAACCAAATTCTAATATAGGTTATCGAGCACAAGGTGCCCCTCCAGGTTTCCAGCAACAACAACAACCATCGTCAAATTCTTCTGATCCAAATGAGGAATTCAGGAACTTAATGAAAGGATTCATGACTACGACTCATACCAGACTCGTGGATCAAGAAGCCACTAACAGAAGGGTTGAAGCCCAGATACAACAAACCAACCAACAGTTGGAACAAATCAGCCAACAGCTTGCACAAAGGCCACCTGGTGCCTTCCCTAGTCAGCCAAATCCAAATCCAAGGGAACAGGCCAAGGTAGTGACGTTGAGGAGTGGTAGGCCGATCAACTCATCTCTTCCCCGAGATGATACTGAAAATCAAGAGCAGCAAGCTCATGAACCTCAAGAAATTCCAGCAGAAGAACAGAAAGATGCTGAAGAAGCCCCTCCTCTTACAAAAATTATTTCCGAGGAGAAGGAGTCTCCTGAATCTACTCCTTCCTCTCTCACTAAAATTCTTCCCCCACTTCCTTTTCCAAACAGAATGAGAAAGAAAAATTTAGATGAACAGTTTGGAAAGTTTCTATCTCACTTCAAGAAACTGACGATCAATATTCCTTTTGCCGATGCTTTAAAACAAATGCCCATATACGTAAAGTTCATGAAGGATATCATCACCAACAAAAGATCGTTGCAGGAAGTGGAAACTGTACACCTTACACAGGAAGTGTCAGCAGTACTTCTCAAGAGTCTCCCTCCAAAACTTGGAGACCCAGGTTTGCCAATTATTCCATGTTCAATTGATAATGTTGATTATGGTAGTGGGTTATGTGATCTAGGAGCTAGTATCAATTTAATGCCACTCTCAACTTTCAACAAACTTAAGATTGGTAAATGCATGCCTACTTCTATTCAATTACAATTAGCAGATAGATCTTTAGTATTCCCAAAAGGAATAATAGAAGATTTGATTGTTACTGTAGGAACTTTTGTGTTCCCCGCTGATTTTATTGTAATTGATATGGAAGAAGACACTAGGGTACCCTTAATCTTAGGACGACCTTTCATGAGAACTGCTAGAGCACTAATCGATGTTGAAAAAGGAAAAATCATTTTAAGGCTGCATAACGAAACTCTAGAATACGACATGTCTAAGGTTATAAAGAAACCCGCTCATTTAGAAGATACTTTTTCCATAGATATTGTCGACTCTATTGTGCAGGATAATTTATCTGCTATTATTCGTAATGACGCTCTTGAAAATGCCTTGTCTGAAATCTGTGATAACCGACTAGTGTACCCTGACACAATCAAAATGGTAGCAGCTCTGGATAGGATAAAATCATATGCAAAACCACGCTACCCACCACCAGAACCATTAGAGCTATCTACCCAGAAACTACCACCGTCCGTTGAACAACCCCCTCTCGTAGAACTGAAACAATTGCCATCACATCTGAAGTATGTTTACCTTTCTGATTTTTGTACTTTGCCTGTTATTATTTCTTCATCCCTGACAAGTACACAGGAAGAACAGCTTGTGGAGATCCTACAGAGCCACAAGAAGGCAATAGGCTGGTCCATTTCGGACATCAAAGGTATCAATCCCCATTTCTGCACACATCACATATACATGGAAGATACCTACAAGCCTTTAGTCCAACCACAGGAAGGCTGAATCCCAACATGAAAGACGTAGTAAAGAAAGAGGTGCTCAAACTTCTAGACGCCGGGATAATCTACTCCATCTCCGACAGCAAATGGGTGAGCCCCGTTCAAGTGGTCCCGAAAAAAGGAGGTCTCACTGTGGTCCCCAACGACAAAGGTGATCTAATTCCTCAGAGAACCACGACGGGATGGAGAGTCTGCATCGATTACAGGAAACTGAACAGTGCAACGCGGAAGGACCACTTTCCTCTACCGTTCATTGATCAGATGCTGGAAAGATTGGCCGGGCAAGATTACTACTGCTTCCTGGATGGCTATTCAGGATACTTTCAAATACCCATTGCCTCTGAAGACCAAGACAAAACCACATTCACATGCCCGTACGGGACATTTGCATATAATCGATGCCTTTTGGCCTATGCAATGCCCCAGCAACATTCAAAGATGCATGATGGCAATCTTCAGCGACTATCTTGAGAAAAGCATCGAAGTCTTCATGGACGACTTCTCTGTCTTTGGTCCACTTTCGAATCCTGTCTAAATAATCTGGACGCTATCCTCACTCGATGTGAAGAAACTAACCTTGTGCTTAACTAGGATAAATGCCATTTCATGGTTAAAGAAGGAATAGTTCTTGGGCATAAAATATCTTCAAAAGGCATTGAAGTCGACGAGCCAAGGTCGAAGTTATTGAAAAATTACCACCACCATCGACGGTAAAAAATCAGAAGTTTCCTTGGCCATGCTGGGTTCTATAGAAGGTTTATCAAGGATTTCTCCAAAATTTCGAAACCTCTATGTGATCTCCTAGCTAAAGACGTCAAGTTCGACTTCACTGACAAATGCCTACAAGCCTTCAACACACTGAAAGAATGCCTCATCTCTGCCCCCATTGTGATATCACCAGACTGGAGCCTTCCATTTGAAATTATGTGCGACGCCAGCGACTTTGCAGTGGGTGCCGCTTTATGCAAAAGAAGGAGAAGATCTTGAGAACCATCTACTATGCAAGTAGAACCCTCAACGACGCTCAGAAGAATTATTCAACTACTGAGAAGGAACTTCTAGCAGTAGTCTTTGCTCTGGATAAATTCCGATCATATCTCTTGGGAAGCAAAGTCATAATTCACACCGATCACTCTGCTCTGAGGTATCTATTTGCCAAAGAAGATGCCAAACCCCGACTCCTCCGGTGGATACTCCTACTACAAGAATTGAGATTGAAATCAGAGACAAGCCAGGAGTGCAGAATGTAGTAGCAGACCACCTATCTCGCATAGAGGCACCTGTGATGGCACTTCCATCAATGAATTCTTCCAGATGAGTGCGTTTTATGATTGGTGACACCGGTGAACCATGGTACGCTGACATGGCCAACTACCTGCACGA
Source organism: Limonium bicolor (assembly GCA_023374045.1). Taxonomy (NCBI): domain Eukaryota; kingdom Viridiplantae; phylum Streptophyta; class Magnoliopsida; order Caryophyllales; family Plumbaginaceae; genus Limonium; species Limonium bicolor. Next base: position 184,620,718 of record CM041777.1, on the reverse strand, counting down.
GGAGTAATACCACATGGGTTAACCTACCAACAGAAAAGAAGTTCTTTTCCGATGTCAAACATTATTACTGGGGAGGATCCTCTCCTTTTCAAGGTTTGTGCAGACGGGATGGTGAAGATGTGTGCCCCAAGATGAAATCCAGAACATTCTCCGTCATTGTCACTCTCTTGAAGCAGGAGGACATCATGGGCCAGCTCGAACAGCGGCTAAGGTACTTCAATCAGGTTTCTTTTGGAAAACCTTACATAAAGACTGTCATTCCTTTGTAGCCTCCTGCGATGATGCCAAAGACTTGGGAACCTCCAGAAAAACGAAATGCCTCTCAACATCATACTCGAGGTGGAACCTTTCGACGTGTGGGGCATTGACTTCATGGGTCCCTTTCCTTCGTCTTGTTCAAACCTTTTCATCTTGGTGGCAGTCGACTATGTCACTAAGTGGGTGGAAGCTATCGCCTCTCCCACAAATGATGCAAAGGTAGTACTCAGGTTCTTGAAGAGGAACATCTTTACACGATTTGGAGTCCCACGTGCTATCATCAGTGACCAAGGATCCCACTTCTGCAATAAGCAGTTCACAGCCTTGATGACCAAATATGGAGTGAGACATAAGGTAGCCTTGCCTTATCACCCTCAAACAATGGCCAGGCTGAAGTCTCTAACCGAGAATTGAAGTGGATCCTACAAAAGACGGTTAATTCTTCACGAAAAGATTGGTCCCTGAAGCTGGATGATGCACTCTGGGCGTATAGAACAGCTTACAAGACGCCCATCGGCATGTCCCCATATCGACTAGTCTTCGGCAAAGCTTGTCATTTACCGTCGAACTCGAGCACAAATCATTCTGGGCCGTGAAAGCCCTCAACTTTGATCTATTGAGAGCAGGTGACAAAAGGAAATTCCAGCTCACTGAATTAGAGAATTTCGAGAGGATGCCTATGAAAATAACCGAATCTACAAAGAGAAAGCCAAGAAGTGGCATGACAAGATGATCCTTAAACGGGAATTCCATGAGGGAGATTTGGTTCTGTTGTACAACTCCAGGTTGAAGTTGTTTCCTGGTAAACTCAAATCCTATTGGGCTGGACCATTTACTGTCTCCAAGGTCACCCCATATGGATCCGTTGAGTTGGTGGATTCTAAAAAACAACTTTCATGGTCAATGGATCTAGACTAAAGCATTACCAGGGTGGTAATCTCGAGACAGTTGATGCTCGTACAATAAACCTACATGATACTCAGATTTGAGTACGCTTCAAAGCGTCTAGCCAAAGACGTTAAAGAAGGGCAGCTTTCCGGGAGGCAACCCGGACGAACTTATCTTTTATATGCTTTTATGCTGTTTTAATTTTCAGGTTCTCTTTAAATTTTTTTTTGCTAACTTTAACCCCGTTTATAGTATGGTTGCTTCTAGTGTCTTACGCAGGTGCAATTTCATATCTACACCGCAACCAAGCTACGCTACTTGAGGCTGAAGCTCAAGTGTGGGGGAAGTCCAATACACGCTAGCAAAAATAATATCAGGGGAGTACCAGTTTCTTTAATTATACTTTTATTTAAATAAAATATGCAGAGGAGAATTTATATGCTTAAATGAATATTCGTGAGCTTCGTGTTCTCTCTATTTTATCTACTTACCGAAAAGGCCTTCTGAACTTTCCCTTGTTTTTCTGGTGAACAATGAGGACATTGTTCAATTAAGTGTGGGGGAGTGTGCCCTTTTCGGTGACATTTTATGCTAAATGCTTAATCTCTCTGCTTATCTTGCGTTTGTTCAAATTCAATATCGTGGACCCTTTATGTGGGTTGTTCTCTTTAGAATAAATATTGTTATGAATTGTGGGATAAATGGTATAAATGTACAAAAATTTTAAAATTTTGATTACTTTTGAGGAGCATTTTTATGCGGTGTGACCAAATGATCTGAAATGGTTGGATTTTTATTACTCAGGGGTTCTTTCTGTCTTCTTTCTTAGGGATTGCTAAGGGGTGCTTCTCTGTCAAAAAAAAAAAAAAAATATAATAAGGGACTTGCGAGACACCATTGGTAACCAACAAGAGAGTTGAGTGTTCTTAAACAAAGGCTTGATGCCTACATATTATCTTCTCATCTCTTATGCAAAAGTGAAACAAATGCATAATCTATTTTTCCTTTTGTTTCTCCTCAATGCCCATTCTTGAGAGAAGTTGGCCATGGTAAAAGTTCTCAAAGTCACCTTAAATCAAGAAGCATTGAAGTACTCCGGATCATACCCCGAAACTCTAATTTTTATTTTTGCCCTGAGTACACCTATGCCACCAGTAGGTGATGGATCACACTCCTCTAAAAAGTTTAAGATCATGTACTATTGACTTCTTTATCCTACCCTTCATAATAGTATTTGTTAATATTGAGCATTCCCTACTTGTTGGGTACATGGTTTTGCTTGAGGACAAGCAAAAGGTAAGTGTGGGGGTGTGATAAGTGTCAAATGAGCATGTTTTATGGGTGTATTTCATATATTATATCAGCACTTTTCTGCTCATTTCTCACTTATCGTATGTTTTTCCTCTAGTTTATGTTTTATTGATAATCTCACAAATTTATTGGTTTAAACATGAGGAACAACCAATCTAGGAGCAAAGTACACGAAGAGACGAACGTATAGACGCAGACGGCTCAGAAAACGGAGCCCAAACGAAGAATCTAGAGCTAGTAGAAGAAATAAGCCCGTGCGATAACACGCGGACATCACACAGGCTACCGCCAGGCGGACAACACAGAGGCTACCGCCTCTTAACAGGCGGACAACACCCAGGCTACCGCCTGGCGGACGTTGAAGGAGGTTACCGCCCCATATTGGGCGGTCTTGGAGGCGGACCAGAGGCACACAACCGCTTGCTTGTAGGCGGTACCAACAGGCGGACAGCAACAACCGTGACTAATTATCAGTCGCGACCAGTATCTTCTTCCGCGCCGTCGTCGTCTGCAACTTGTGACTGCAACAAACTTATCCATCTACTCCGCACGCGTATTCAGCTCTGTCGCCTGCGCAATCAATGAAGCAATCAATGCTCTTCTTCATCTGCAATCAAATTCGTACGGATCCAAACCTCTATATAAACCCAGCACCATAACTGCATAATATACACCACGTACGACCAGAGGCTGAAGAAATCACAAACAGCTCCACACTCCATTCTCTTCCATTTAATTCCTCCCGTAACACCACAATTCTCCATCTTTTATTTATTTTCACCATTTCACCATAATCACGTACGTACTCAAACACTCAAACAGAAGCAGTATATTACAAAGAGAGAAAAGAGGCAGGCGAGTGCAGATCCGTTCTTCGCAGGCAGTTCCTAAATAATGAATATTTCAGTCTCTACTCTGTTTTTATTTCTGTCAATGTCTGAGTAATCATATATTGCTTAGGATGGGTGTTTAACCCAAAATAACTCAGCGTATTATAATACCGAGTTTGCTTATAATATTTGTTTTGTCTCTCTCTATTATTAAATGTTTAAGAACTGATCATTTTTACTCATTTACGGTTTCTCTAATTTCAATGATTTTGTAAAATTAGAGAATAGACCACAAAGAGAGATAAACGTTAGATATTATCTCCTTGATTAGCAGATAAAATCCATCGTTGTTATAAAAAGAATTCTCACTTAAGGCTAATTAATGATTTTAGACTTTTTCTGATTGTAAAAAGTCTACTGAATTAATTAAGAGTTGTCCTTATCTATGATTTAGAAAGGCCACAAGATAAAATTCTTAATAGACAAATAAGAGCAAACTAGGATTATATTTATTATCTGAGTTATTTTTGGGCGATTTCACCTTCCTTAGCACATTTTTCCATCCACTTAATTCACAACTGTTTTTACTGTTTTTTATTTCTGTACTAATTCAACAACAAATCAAGCTTGCCTCCGGCTAAACCCCCCTTTTTACAGTTTTTATTAACTACCTAAACTAGGATAATTGAACAATCTCCTTGTGGATACGACACTTGTTTTACTACTACGAATAGGTACACTTACCTAATAGTTTGTTATAAACCTATATTTATTATAGTGTAGTTTTATCCCAACAACCACATCCTTAAAATGATGGATTTACTGGGCTCAATGGGCAAGACTCAACTCAGAACAATTGTAACACCCCAACCGCTAATTCTTCCATTATCCTCTAATCAATCCCATACTTGCCCTTCTCGCAGCGGAATACTTACCTATTCCCGGCGGGTGATACAACGCCGTTAACCCTCCAAGGTTAACAAGGCTACTATTACTTACTGTTTCGGTCTGATGATTAGAATGAATACATACATACTACTTACTTTACAGTACCAATTACTTAATTACATTTGATTACGGAGTATACCGAATATATGAATTACATTCCAACACTACTTCCCAAAAATGAAGAGTTTATACATCCTCTCCTTACTATTCAATCAAGAATTCAATATCTAAAAAGGTGTACCACATGGTACACCGGCTACTCAAAAGGGGCCTTAGCCGTGTACAACTCGGTACACCATCACAATCCTACTAACTACATCAAAAGAATTGCATCCAGTCCTTACTCTACCGTCACGCCTCGCGGGTACCTGTGGAGTAAAAACATTCCCCCTAGGGGGTCAGCTTACGCTGCATATGATAACTGCATACCCCGCGTATTAGCGAGGGTACGCCAACTATTTGGTCGAGTACATGCGGTTCGTTTCATTCATACATACATACATGCTTTATACAATACAATACAATACATTCATTTTACCAAGCATACATACATACAATACATACAAGGAATACAATACAAGTCATTCATTCATACTTACCATACTCACCGCATCACGGAGATACAATTCTCCAATACATACAAAGGTCTTGTTAGCCTTATTACACACCCAGGTTAATCGGGTGTTCAATACTTTTACTCCGGGTCAATGACTTACGATAGTCAAGACCAATACAAATACAATACCTACTTCTTACATACTTTGCTTCCAGTTAAGTCGGTATGACCTCCGGGCAGGGATTACTACATCCCACCACCGAGCTTTAGGGTGGCCCACTAATCCAGGATGCTACCCATTCAAGGGATTTGGTCCAAGGAAAAGATTATAGCCAGGATTCGGTTCCAACCTCTTGTGGTTCCTTATCCTCACGCGTGGCCGAAACTATATCGGGCTTCTACTCATTCCATTTTACTCATTACTCATGTTAGGAGTTAGGTTGTTAGGAATTAGTAGAAGTCCATACTTACTTCCATACATACATACATACACAAGTACTCATACTTACACATACACTTCATTTCCATTCATTCATTTCATGAATTATACAAACTAAATGTTCAAGAGCATAAAACAAGAACAATATAGTTCAAACACAATTAAGTGCAATATAAGTCTGATTCGTGCATTTATCTTATTGGTGATCACATAAGCACACAAATCGGGGTAACCAAGTTAGGATACAGGGCATGAGGAAATCATACCGTTCACCGTCGTAGGGTACTACCGGTTCCTTTGGAGCTCAACTATGGGATTCCTATACATACATGAAGTAGTACGATCAATGATCTATTATTGATCTACTTACTCCTTCATTGATACTTTCAATGCATACTTACTACTACTCATTACTTCTTACTTGGTTATAAAACCATTCTTTCCTTTACTACTTCATAAACTTACTTCCTTACACATTTACTTACTTTCTTACCATTATCACTTCATTAATGGTGTATTACTACTTATATGCATACCGGTGTATAGGCATATGCATATACATACATATGATTACTATAGTCATATTATAAAAACATTTTTTTTAAGTGTTTGGGCCGTCCGACCCACCGTCCGACCCAGCCCTGGGTCGGACCATTCCAGTAGGTTTTCGTCCTCTGAAATTACTCCCGTCCGACCCAGTACTATTCCGTCCGACCCATACCCTCTGGGTCGGACCATTCCAGAAGGTTTCAGTTCTGTCATCCAAGCCATGTCCGACCCACGTCCGACCCAACCTCTGGGTCGGACGAAGTCAGAAACTTCGATGAAGAAAATTTTTGCCTGTCCGACCCATGTCCGACTCACGGCCCTAGGTCGGACCATTCCAGAAGGATTTATTGTCGTTTATCAAGGCCCGTCCGACCCACGTCCGACTCACGGCTCTGGGTCGGACGGTTCCAGAAGGTTTATATTCGTTGTTCAGGCCTTGTCCGACCCAGCGTCCGATCCAGCTGTGGGTCGGACAGTAGCAGAACTTTGCTACAGGCCTTGTTTTCTTTTCCCAATTTCACCCATTGCTTCCCTAATCTTTACCAATACTTCCCCACATGATTTAGCACTAATTAAACACTCTAATTCACCTTAGTTCATCCCCCAAACTTACTACACAATACCTACACTCACTTACACATTTTCTTCATTTCATTTCAACACTCATGCTAGTTTCTTCTTCACTTATGCTACAGATTTTTGTTTCCTCTATTATGCTACAGATTTTCACCTTAACTCCTATACTCCAATGCTCCCTCAACTAATGTTTCCTAGCATCCGAAATGCATTACCTTACACTCTAGTTAATCCCATTTACAAACTTCTCTCAAAATCTGTTGCAAACTACAAAAACACTCCTCTTAACTCTCCAAATACTCCCTCTTCTTAAACATCTTAAGTCCTCTCCTTTCTACACAAATTTTGACATGGTCTCCCCTATAATTCTTACTTTCTCCACACATTATTTCAGCTCACAATTCACATTCTCACAACCTGTTTATACAATACACTATACTCACCATTTAACACTACTACACACATTAAAATTCCTACACACATACACATACTACCCAAGGTTTTCCCAAGCTTTTAAACTTCATTTAAAATTCTTCAAAACTGTTACATTATCCATTCTCGATACACTACCACATTGCTACTACTTATTACTCAATTCCATTACTCATTTCACTACTAAAAACTGTTACAATACAATACACAAACTAACACAAGGTAAGAGTGTTTTACCTTGTTTTGCTAGTTACTCTTTCCTTCTTTTCCTTCTTTCTTTCTTTCTTGTCCTCGGTTCCAATGGGGTTCACACACAAATGCTACAGCCCATAACAATATACACAACTACTTAGAACCTATCTTCATCAATTTAGGGTTTATGCTTGTTTGAGATTTAGAATGAAGCATTACCTTCCAATGAATGGATGGAGTGGTGGACAGCAACCAAAGCAAGATTCCAACACCAAAAAATGGAGCCAAAATCGGCTAGAGCAAAAGACACCAACAAGGTTTAGTTGCATTTTCGTTTTGCCCATAAGGCCTAGAAAAATATGAGTTTCCAAGAATGTTTTTACCTCAAAATGATCAGGAGGTGAAGGTGCTTCTAATGGTGGACTTGAATCTTCAAATGGGGAACACCCACCGAAATGAAAGTTGAGCTTTTCGATTTTTGAAAGGAGGAGAATGTTCTCCTTTGCAAGGGGATTCTAGTGGTATGGTTTTTATGATTTTTGGACAAGGTTTGAGCCTTCAAAAATGAGAGAGAAGGAGGAAGTTGAGTGGGGGCTTCTAGTTCTCCATGGCTGTCGCTGGAGCAAGAAGAAGATTCAGAAAATAGAGAAAGAGAGGGAGGGGATGCGTGAGAGGAAGGAGAATGAGGGAGGAGAGAGACTAGTCTCACCTTTTGCTTCTTCCCACTTATTTTATTTGTCTTTTAGCACATAACAAGTGAATAAAAAGAGGGGGAGGCTAGTACAATCGGCCCACATATGGACACACACTCACATTTTTATTTTTATTTGCAAAGTGGACACACTTAGTTTGTTTATTTGCGCTCTTACCCCACAACTTACCGGTTGTTACAGTTTTCACTAACCGGTACCCGTTTTCCGGAATTTTCTTTTAATTAATTTTATTGGTTCTAAGGCTTCACTAATATTTATTAGTGACTATTTAGTTGACCAAAATTGTTACGAGTCTATTTGACCCGCTTAAAGTCGTGTTTTCCCGGTTTCCTCGAAAAACGCGCTTTAAGGTTCGTTTATGCCTTTAACCCATTTTAAAGGTCCGTTTTCTTCGGGATTTGTTCCCTAGTATTTATTTTAGTGTAATTAAGCCTTTAAAAGTATAATTAGCCTAATTAATCACTATTTTTAATTACGGGGTATTTCAATCTACCCCCCTTTAGAAACTTTGCCCTCAAAGTTGCTCAAGGTTACAGTTTACTATTTCTACTCCTACAAGCCAATTGCCACAACACATTCTACTGCCACCTTACAAGGTGTTCACAATTCTTACACTACCAGCATACGCAATTCAGATACCATGCCACATACTTAGTTCAAATACCATACGCAATACTCAATCCATACACAATACTTCATTCAAATACCATACACAATGCTCCATCCAATTCATACAATCCACCATACATTCGCAATACTTCACAATGTCATTCGTGTCATATACCGTACGACACCAATGCATTACTCATTACATACATACCATACACATCGTACTACATACTGAATACTACTAGCACTACTTTGTGCCAATACAATACGATTAGCACTACATGTGCCAACCAAAATACAATTACAATACATACGTACTACGCAATGCTAACCCGAAGCAATGCAAAAGCAAAAAGGCTCTACCCCCCTTAAAAGGGGTACGCCCCGTACCCTCCGTGCTATACGGATACTAGACATCTAGTCTACAAATAAATTCGGGTACTTCGCCTTCATGGCGTCCTCTAATTCCCAAGTCGCTTCCTTGACATCGTGGTTAGACCATAAGACCTTCACCATTCGTACAGATTTATGGCGAGTGTCTCTTGTCTTGGTATCAAGGATTCGCAGTGGAGTCTCGACATATCTCATCGTCGGCTCTAGGGATAGATGTTCGGGTTCTAATACATGAGAGGGATCGGCTATGTATTTCTTGAGTTGTGATACATGAAAGACATCATGAACACGCCCCAATTCTTCAGGCAATGCTAGCCTATATGCTACGGCTCCAATCCTCTCGGTAATGGTATACGGGCCAACGAATTTCGGGCTCAGTTTTCCCTTCTGGCCGAATCGAAAGACACCCTTCATAGGTGAGACACGCAAGAACACTTGGTCGCCCACGGCGAACTCAAGGTCGCGTCGTCGCACATCCGCATAGGATTTCTGTCTATCTTGGGCTGCCTTCGTATTGGCTCGGATTTGTTGTACCTCAGCTTGTACTTGTTCCAAATACTCCGGTCCTATGATGACCGCTTCGCTTGACTCATCCCAACACAACGGGGTACGACAAGGTCTACCATACAAAGCTTGGAATGGCGACATCTTAATCGAAGCATGGTAGCTATTGTTATACGAAAACTCGATAAGATGAAGCTTCTCAATCCAGCTCCCCTGGAAGTCTAAGGCACATGCCCTTAGCATATCCTCTAGTGTTTGGATGGTCCTTTCTGTCTGACCGTCGGTCTGTGGATGGAAGGCGGTGCTAAGCTTCAACTCAGTACCAAGCGCTTCCCGTGTCGCTCTCCAGTATCTCGAAAGAAATCTGGTGTCACGGTCAGATACAATGGTTTTAGGGACTCCGTGGTGTCGGATGATCTCCTTGTCGAATAGCTCTGCGAGCTTCGCCACCTTCCAGGTGTCCTTCATCGGTATGAATCGGGCAACCTTGGTGAGGCGATCGACTACTACCCAGATCATGTTGAGTCCTCCCCTAGCAGGTGGGAGTCCAACAACAAAATCCATGGAGATGTCGTGGAATTTCCACTCCGGAATGGGCATGGATTGCACCATTCCTCCCGGTCTTCGGTGCTCAAACTTCACCTTCTGGCATGTGAGACACCTCAGAACGTACTCAGTCACGTCTGATTTCATTCCTGACCACCAGAAGTACCTCTTCATGTCTTTGTACATTTTAGAGGCTCCCGGATGGACATGCAATGTCGAACAATGTGACTCTCGCAGAATGCGATCCCTTAGCTCAGCATTGCTTCGGGGAACGCATAATCTGCCATTCAAACGGATCAGACCATCTTCATGCAGTTTGAAGTCGTACTTTCGGCGCTCGAAGGTACCATCTGTGATTTTCTGTCTGATCTCTGAGAAGTAAGGGTCGCTCAACTGAGCGTCTCGCACCTCGTCAACCAAGCTAGAAGAAGCGAGTAGCGAATGGAGCGAGTGTGCTCGACGGCTCAGGGCGTCGGCTACTACGTTTGCCTTCCCTTCTTTATACTGGAGGTTGATGTCGTAATCCGAGAGGAACTCCATCCACCTCCTCTGCCTTAGGTTCAATTCTTTCTGGGTGAATACGTACTGTAAACTTTTGTGGTCGGAGTAGATGGTGATGCTTACCCCATAGAGATAGTGTCACCATATCTTCAAGGCGAAGACAATGGCTCCTAACTCTAGATCATGTGTCGGGTAATTCTCCTCATGCTTTTTCAGCTGGCGAGAAGCATAGGCTACTACCTTGCCATGCTGCATGAGTACGCATCCCATGCCCTTGCCCGATGCATCACAATACACCTCAAATCCCTCTGTGCCCTCTGGAAGTGTGAGAATTGGCGCTGAGGTCAATGAGTCTTTTAATTTCTGGAAGGATACCTCGCACTCCTTTGTCCATACAAAGGGTGCATCTTTCTTCATCAATGCCGTCATGGGCTTAGCGACTTTCGAGAAGTCCTTTACAAACCTCCGGTAATAACCGGCTAATCCAAGAAAGCTCCGGATGTCGGTAACAGTCTTAGGTCTAGGCCATGATCGCACTGCTTCGATTTTGGATGGATCTACTGAAATGCCCGCGCTCGAGATGACATGACCGAGGAATGATACCTGATCTAGCCAAAACTCGCATTTGGAGAACTTCGCATACAGCTGGTTCTCGCGCAGTGTCTCAAGTACTCTTCTCAAATGGTTTTCATGCTCTTCTGGTGACTTCGAATACACAAGAATGTCGTCAATGAATACTACTACTGAAGTGTCCAGCTGATCACTGAATAACCGATTCATTAGGTCCATGAATTTGGCTGGTGCATTAGACAAACCGAATGGCATCACCGTGAATTCGTAGTGGCCATATCTTGTTCGGAATGCTGTTTTCTGAATGTCTTGCTCTTTGATAGCAATTTGGTGGTAACCGGATCGGAGATCAATCTTAGAAAAGACGGATGCTCCCTTCAGCTGATCGAACAGGTCGTCGATGCGTGGCAATGGATACTTGTTCTTTACAGTGACCGCATTCAATTCACGGTAGTCGATGCAGAGGCGGAGACTACCGTCCTTCTTCTTCACGAAGAGGACCGGTGCTCCCCAGGGTGATACACTCGGGCGTATAAACCCTTTGTCGAGAAGATCGTGTAGCTGTTCTTTGAGTTCTGCCATTTCTGCCGGTGCCATACGGTATGGTGCCCTAGCAATGGGACCAGTACCCGGTATAAGGTCGATTTCAAATTCTACCGCCCTTGTGGTGGCATACCAGGTAGCTCTTCGGAAACACATCAGGAAATTCTGAGACTACTGCTACCGTCACTGAACTCTGGATCTCTCTCCAGGTCTTGCACGTGACATAAATACACTTCATGTCCCTTTTTGAGCTCCCGATACATGCCATGGCGGAGATGACTGTAGTTGAAGGCTCTTCGGTCTCTGGCGGTATGAAACAGTGACCCCAGATGGACTCTTGAGCAGCAATCGGTGCTCGGCGCATAGGATTCTCCCCTTGTGCCGCTCCAACCAGTTCATTCCAACTATTAAGTCGAATCCCAATCGTTGAATTCAATGAAGGAAATGGGAAACGCTTCACCTTTGATTTGAATGGTGGCTGATTTGTAATACTTGGTACACTGTACCCGCTCCTTCGATGAGAGCGAGAGTAACCAAGAAGTTCGGTAGCTCATCCGCATCTAGCCCCAACTTCTTCGCAAGAGATGGCGATATGAAGGTGTGAGAGGCGCCGGAGTCGAATAATACTGAGGCTTCGATGCCGTTTACTGGGAAGGTTCCCGTTAGAATGGTGCCGCTCTTGCCGGCTTGTTCTTCGGTGAGGATGCTCAGGTTACCTTCGGTACCGAGTCCACAACCTATTGATTCATGAGATTATAAGTAAAGATGGTGGAACGCAAGTGGAATTTAATAACCAACACTGCTTTTATTGAATAACCAACCATCATACATACTGTGTCTCTAATACACGTTACTACTGGATTACATGCTACTACAAGATTAATACTTTCTAAAGGTAAGGTTCAGGCGTCCTGGTATCATGTGTGTGGCATTGATTATTGCCGGTGGTGCCGTATTCAACTTGATCTTCTGGATCCCGTGATACAGCAACCTTGATTTTCCACCCATGATTAGAACATCTCCTGATCTCAATACCAATTTCTGCGAGGTCCACACGCTTCCGCTCGCTATACAAAAATACGGCGTCATCACCAATGGACCAAGACACTACGGGCACTCCTAGTTCAAGAGATTCCGCTGTCTCGTCCTTGTCTTGGTGTAAGCCAAGTCGTCCTTCTTTCTCATAGAAGTTGACGATACATAGATCTGCTTCAAGTGCAGGGATTGGTTCATCTTCACTGTTGTGCAATTTCTACAGCTTGTGTGACAAGCGTTTGGAATTCTGGGGGTATTGCTGGAGGTGTTGCTCCGTCTCCTGCTCGCGTTGTTTGGTATGTCTTGGTATAAGGGTTCCAGTCCTTTCCCAAGCACATCATTTTCAGCTTCATTGTAGCTCCACCGGGGAATTCGGGTGTATAAAATCCTCCTGGACCCGTTCCTAACTCGTTGCATCGTCGGATGATTGAAATTTGTGCTTCGGGTGTCAGGTATCCTTTTAATAAGATCATACCTGGGCGGATGACCTGACACTGTTCGTTGTTGAAGTGGTGATTGGCGATGTCGGTCTCTTCATGAGGTGAGTTTGAAGGTATTGGGTAACAGATATGGAATTTCCCTAAGGTGGTAAATTCATCTAGAATGAGTTCTAGGCTTACTAATTCATTTCATGCTCAATACATACTTCCATGTTACTTACTCATGCTCAATTTCATACTTCAAGTACTTACGCATTCATGCTTTCATTCATACAATTACTTTAATACTTAGTCATGCTCTTCAAGGATTAAAGGTTACAGTGGTTACCTGGGCCGGACTTAGTCCCGGTCCCATCACGGTCTATGATGTGTAAGGCCGGCTGCCTCTGCGGTGCGCCCTTCTGCGGACCTCGGGACCCCTGTCCCTGTGAGGTGTGCTGGGCATGAGCATCGCCAGATGCAACCTCCTTGCCCTCACGCTGCTTGTAGCCCTGGTAGTTGCCCTTGGGCTTAGAATTCTCCGGGCATGCATTGGCACGGTGGCCCGGTTTCTGACAAGTGAAGCAGCGGATCTCCCTTCCTTGGCAATCTGTGCCGGGATGATCCTTGTTGCAGTTACGGCAGATGTAGCTGCGGCCATCAGATTGGTTCTTTCCTTGGCCAAATCCAGAACCTATAGCTTCAAGTTAGCAAGGTTTGGTATACTTACAATACTCTATATACATACAAATTCACAAGTGTACTAATTCGGTTTCGGTTTCTTACCCCTGTAGGGCTGAGACCTCAGTGGCTTCGCTGCCACTGGTGCGGTGTAGGCAATCTGTAATGGCTCAGCTGCCTTGCCCTTCTCAGCATGGGCACCGCCGTCTCCGGAGTGTTTTCTGTGGGATGCTTCCCTTCCTTTTCTTCCAGGGTTTGGATTGGTTTTGATCATCGGAGGGGTTACCTTGCCGCTCACCTTGCGCTTCAGCGCTTGCTCCTCATCTTAGCTGGCAGGTGATCTCAACTCGAGATGCAGCGTGGTAACACTCCTGAATTACTTAGGCATTAGGTTACATTTACATACGGGAATACTAATTCACATTACTCATGGCTTTTTAAGGGTTCAACTTGTTTACCTGAAGGGAGGTAAACCGTGTGAAGCCCATGCCATACCGGAGTCGATGGCTCAATCCGCCGTAGAAGCGGTCGACCAAGACTTGGCCGGTATACCCAAGGTCGGGTAGAAGTCGGAGAAGAGAGGTGAAGGTGCGGTAATATTCATCAACCGTCATCTTCTCGGTCATTTTTAGTGCATCGAGCTCAAGCCTTTTCTTGGTCTTGACATGCTCGGGGTAGTACTTAGATCGGAGGAGAGAGGTGAATGCTTCCCATCCGAAAGCAGGGTCAGCTATGTGCTCGGCCTTAACGAGCTTCCACCAGTCCATAGCCGCGTCTTTGAGGTAGTACGCAGCTATCCTCACTCGAACTCCAGCGGGAGTCTCAAGTGTCTCGAAGGCCGTCTCCATCTCGGAGAGGTAGGCCTCGAGCTTGGCGGGGTCGCTCTCGCCTCTAAAGCATGGAGGTCGAAGGTCGGCGGCAGCTTTTACCCAATTCGTGTCTCGGGGATGAGGTGGGTCGGGCTGCTGCTGCTGCTGCTGTGCTGTGTTTGCTGTACAGCCGTGATTACATCCGGTAGCATCTGTGCTACCGTGGCGGCGACGATTTCGGCTATCGTCTGCGCGCTTGGTCCTTCGTTGCCCCCTCCTCTGGGACGACCTGGACCACGTCCTGACATCTGAACAAGTGTGGATTACATTAGATGTCGTGATACTATGACCTCATGGTCTTCATTCAAACAATGGTATCGTCTTTGCAGACGTTAGTGGTATCCGTTATTGATAACGGTAGTTCCTAGTTAGGTTTCTAAATATCCGTCTTAAGACGGTTGAAATCCTAACTCGGTAATCACTACTCTTAAGATTCTAATCATCAGAGTGATACTTCGCTCTGATACCACTTTTTGTAACACCCCAACCGCTAATCCTTCCATTATCCTCTAATCAATCCCATACTTACCTTCTCGCAGCGGAATACTTACCTACTCCCGGCGGGTGATACAACGCCGTTAACCTCCAAGGTTAACAAGGCTACTATTACTTACGTTTCGGTCTGATGATTAGAATGAATAATACATACTACTTACTTTACAATACCAAATACTTATTACATTTGATTACCGAGTATAGTATATGAATTACATTCCCACTACTTCCCAAAAATGAAGAGTTTAACATCCTCTCCTTACTATCCAATCAAGAATTCAATATCCAAAAAGGTGTACCACATGGTACACCGGCTACAAAAGGCCTTAGCCGTGTACAACTCGGTACACCCAATCCTACTACTACTCCAAAAGAATATCCAGTCCTTACTACCGTCACGCGGGGTACCTGTGGAGTAAAAACATTCCCCCTAGGGGGTCAGCTTACGCTGCATATGATAACCGCATACCCCGCGTACTAGCGAGGGTACGCCAACTATTTGGTCGAGTACATGCGGTTCGTTTCATTCATACATACATACATGCTTTATACAATACAATACAATACATTCATTTTACCAAGCATACATACATACAATACATACAAGGAATACAATACAAGTCATTCATTCATACTTACCATACTCACCGCATCACGGAGATACAATTCTCCAATACATACAAAGGTCTTGTTAGCCTTATTACACACCCGGGTTAATCGGGTGTTCAATACTTTTACTCCGGGTCAATGACTTACAATAGTCAAGACCAATACAAATACAATACTACTTCTTACATACTTTACTTCCAGTTAAGTCGGTATGACCTCCGGGCAGGGATTACTACATCCCACCACCGGGCTTTAGGGTGGCCCACTAATCCAGGATGCTACCCATTCAAGGGATTTGGTCCAAGGAAAAGATTATAGCCAGGATTCGGTTCCAACCTCTTGTGGTTCCTTATCCTCACGCGTGGCCGAAACTATATCGGGCTTCTACTCATTCCATTTTACTCATTACTCATGTTAGGAGTTAGGTTGTTAGGAATTAGTAGAAGTCCATACTTACTTCCATACATACAACATACAAGTACTCATACTTACACATACACTTCATTTCCATTCATCATTTCATGAATTATACAAACTAAATGTTCAAGAGCATAAAACAAGAACAATATAGTTCAAACACAATTAAGTGCAATATAAGTCCGATTCGTGCATTTATCTTATTGGTGATCACATAAGCACACAAATCGGGGTAACCAAGTTAGGATACAGGGCATGAGGAAATCATACCGTTCACCGTTAGGGTACTACCGGTTCCTTTGGAGCTCAACTAGGATTCCTATACATACATGAAGTAGTATGATCAATGATCTATTATTGATCTACTTACTCCTTCATTGATACTTTCAATGCATACTTACTACTCCATTACTTTCTTACTTGGTTATAAAACCATTTTTCCTTTACTACTTCATAAACTTTTCTTACATTACTTACTTCTTACCATTATTACTTCATAATGGTGTATTACTATATATATGCATAGGTGTATAGGCATATATATATACATATGATTACTATAGTCATATTATAAAAACATTTTTTTTTTGTAAGTGTTTGGGCCGTCCGACCCACCGTCCGACCCAACCCTGGTCGGACCATTCCAGTAGGTTTTCGTCCTCTGAAATTACTCCCGTCCGACCCAGCACTATTCCGTCCGACCCATACCCTCTGGGTCGGACCATTCCAGAAGTTTCGTTTTGTCATCCAAGCCATGTCCGACCCACGTCCGACCCAACCTCTGGGTCGGACGAAGTCAGAAACTTCGATGAAGAAAATTTTTGCCTGTCCGACCCACGTCCGACTCACGGCCCTGGGTCGGACCATTCCAGAAAGATTATTGTCGTTTATCAAGGCCCGTCCGACCCACGTCCGACTCACGGCTCTGGGTCGGACGGTTCCAGAAGGTTTATTTTCGTTGTTCAGGCCTTGTCCGACCCAGCGTCCGATCCAGCTGTGGGTCGGACAGTAGCAGAACTTTGCTACAGGCCTTGTTTTCTTTTCCCAATTTCACCCATTGCTTCTCTAATCTTTACCAATACTCCCCACATGATTTAGCACTAATTAAACACTCTAATTCACCTTAGTTCATCCCCCAAACTTACTACAATACCTACACTCACTTACACATTTTCTTCATTTCATTTCAACACTCATGCTAGTTTCTTCTTCACTTATGCTACAGATTTTGTTTCTATTATGCTACAGATTTTCACCTTAACTCCTATACTCCAATACTCCCTCAACTAATGTTATTCCTAGCATCCGAAATGCATTACCTTACACTCTAGTTTAATCCCATTTACAAACTTCTCTCAAAATCTGTGCAAACTACAAAAAACACTCCTCTTAACTCTCCAAATACTCTCTTCTTAAACATCTTAAGTCCTCTCTTTCTACAAAATTTTGACATGGTCTCCCCTATACTTACTTTCTCACCACATTATTTCAGCTCACAATTCACATTCTCACAACCTGTTTATACAATACACTATACTCACCATTTAACAACTACACACATAAAATTCCTACACACATACACATACTACCCAAGGTTTTCCCAAGCTTTTAAACTTCATTTAAAATTCTTCAAAACTGTACAATTCCATTCTCGATACACTACCACATGCTACTTATTAACTCAATCCATTACTCATTTCACTACTAAAAAACTGTACAATACAATACACAACTAAAACAAGGTAGAGTGTTTACTTGTTTGCTAGTCTTTCCTTCTTTTCCTTCTTTCTTTTTCTTGTCCTCGGTTCCAATGGGGTTCACACACAAATGCTACAGCCCATAACAATATACACAACTACTTAGAACCTATCTTCATCAATTTAGGGTTTATGCTTGTTGAGATTTAGAATGAAGCAACCTTCCAATGAATGGATGGAGTGGTGGACAGCAAACAAAAGCAAGATTCCAACACCAAAAAATGGAGCCAAAATCGGCTAGAGCAAAAGACACCAACAAGGTTTAGTTGCATTTGTTTTGCCCATAAGGCTAGAAAAAGATGAGTTTCCAAGATGTTTTTACCTCAAAATGATCAGGAGGTGAAGGTGCTTCTAATGGTGGACTTGAATTCAAATGGGGAACACCCACCGAAATGAAAGTTAAGCTTTTCGATTTTGAAAGGAGGAGATGTTCTCCTTTGCAAGGGGCTACAGTGGTATGGTTTTATGATTTTTGGACAAGGTTGAGCCTTCAAAATGAGAGAGAGAGAAGGAGGAAGTTGAGTGGGGGCTTCTAGTTCTCCATGGCTGTCGCTGGAGCAAGAAGATTCAGAAAATAGAGAAAGAGAGGGAGGGGATGCGTGAGAGGAAGGAGAATGAGGGAGGAGAGAGACTAGTCTCACCTTTTGCTTCTTCCCTTATTTTATTTGTCTTTTAGCACATAACAAGTGAATAAAAGAGGGGGAGGCTAGTACAATCGGCCCACATATGCACACACTCACATTTTTATTTTTATTTGCAAAGTGGACACACTTAGTTTGTTTATTTGCGCTCTTACCCCACAACTTACCGGTTGTTACAGTTTTCACTAACCGGTACCCATTTTCCGGAATTTTCTCGTTTAATTAATTTTATTGGTTCTAAGGCTTCACTAATATTTATTAGTGACTATTTAGTTGACCAAAATTGTTACGAGTCTATTTGACCCGCTTAAAGTCGCGTTTTCCCGGTTTCCTCGAAAAACGCGCTTTAAGGTTCGTTTATGCCTTTAACCCATTTTAAAGGTCCGTTTTCTTCGGGATTTGTTCCTTAGTATTTATTTTAGTGTAATTAAGCCTTTAAAAGTATAATTAGCCTAATTAATCACTATTTTTAATTACGGGGTATTTCAACAACACTCCTCCTTACATAAAGGACCGATGGCGAGTAAATGCGAGGGCCAGCATTCTTAAACAATGGTCGGACACGGATTCTGTATCTCCCGGACCTGAACCAGTATCTTACATATGTCGCTATCAACGTTTAACCACAACTGCTGTTAGGTTGGCATCTACAGCTTCTTCAGACTCTGCTCTTTATGATTATGTCATTGGTCAGCTTAAAGGGATGTTAGATTACGCCATAGACCCTTATCGATATGGACACGAAGCCGGAACATCGTAGGATGGTGGGGGTAGAAAACCATGCGACGACTACGACAATATTGGGCCAAGTCGTTTTACAGCTGGGATCAAAGTAAGACCTAAACCCAACACGGGGTGAAAGAGAAGACAGCGGTCCATCACAGAAAAAATTGGGCAAAGATATGTGGCAGCTTACAAGAAGTTGTAATTGTCAGAAGTAAACCCGGAGAATTAGTGTAATGATACTACTTCAGCTGCCCATGTGTTACCACACTCATACACCAATCCCCAATCATCATTCACCTCCCTACTCTTGGGTTTTTGTAACGCATCTCCTAATCTATGATGCCACCTTGTACTGGTAGGACGCTTTCTGTTTACCTAACTGCTGTCCCGTGGTTTGTCTGCTATAGTGGGCAACTGAGCTTTTCAATCTTGTTTTCCATTCCAAAATCATCTTGTCAAAGCTAGAAATTGAATCATTTGGGTTCAAACAAGTCATGCCAAGTAGCAATGAAGTGTTCACCTCACATTCACTGCAGCGGCAATTAAGTTCTTCAATCTGCATATCAATAACAGCATTAAAACACTTAGGATCAGACAGTAATGCTCATTCGACACATCATTAACGCTGCAGAAAACTCTGTTACCTTCGACAACAAACATGCATATCATCCATATCGACAATATTGATATGATGTTGATAGCATAAAATAAAGAAGTTATCTTTCCAATAAGATCTTTCCAACCATCATCTTTATTGCTTCAAATCTTCTTTAATCCCAACAAGTAAAACCTTACGACTGACAATAGTTATTTTTTTCCTCTATGTAAAGCAGTATTCAACACATGGGTAATCCCAAACATCACCTCCATCAAATGCAACTTGAAACCTTATGATCCAGCCATGAAATTTGCACACATCAGGTCCTATTTTTTGGCGAATCTATAGAATTCTAAACCCTTAAAGGCCACCCCACCTCACAACATCGAGCTACTTGCCCGTCATTTGATACAGCTACCGAAAAAATATCCCCCCCCAAACTGAGTGTATTTTTATGACAAGATGGTGGTAAAACCCGGTTGTTGAGTCAGATACCGAGATGGTTTGGTTCCAGTCATGAAATTTGCACACATTAGCTCCGTTTTTTGGCAAACATATATAACTGCCAACACCTACAGGGCTAACCCACCGCACAACATTGAGCTACATGCCCTTCCTATGATACAGCTACCTGAAACATCTCCACTATACTGTTTTGACCAGACGTTCTCGAAGCTTGACTATCAGCGGAGTTTTACCACGATCTTGTCATAAACATGCAACACGTGGTCATGAAAATTTATGATCCAGTCACAAAATTTGCACACATTGGGCCCGTTTTTTGGGCAACATATAGAATTCTATACCCCTACAGGGCTACCCGACAACATAACAATGAGCTACCTGCTTTTCATGAGATTCAGCAACGTAAGACAACTCCCGCAAACAGTTTTGAGCATACCATCCAGCTAACTGACTATCAGCCAAGTTTTACCACCATCTTTTCATAAGAATACACTGCGTCGTCATGAAAACTTATGATCTAGTCACAAAAGTTGCACACATCAGCTCTGTTTTTTGTCCAATATATATAATTTTATACCCCCACAGGGCTACCCCACCGAACAACTTTGAGCCACCTGCCCGTCCTGTAATACAGCTACCTTTAGGGGCACCACCCAAGCTGTTTTGACCAGACCTGAGTAGCAGCCGAGTTTTGCCACCATCTTGTCATTAAAATGTACTATGCAGTCATAACAAAGTGTGATCCAGGCACGAAATATGCACACATCAGGTCCGTTTTTTGGCCAACATATAAAATGTTATACCCCTACAAGTCTACCAGACAGCACAACAATGAGCCACCTGCCCATCCTGTGATGTGGCTACCTGTCTCCTATTCAGCCAAGACATTTTGTTGGGCGACCTCTCCACCGCTTCGATACTTGGCGTCATGAAGATGAAATTTTTTTAAGGAAATAAAAATGAGAATTGTTGTTTTGGGCTGGACCCAACGCATGTGCCGTTGTCAGTGATTAATGAGGCTTAGTTTCAACTATAACACGAGGCTCATCGTAGTCATTGATTTCAGATATAAAATTCAAGTTTCGTCAATAAAAAGATAAACAAAGTTTCGTATAGTATAGAAGTCTAATACACTATTAAGTATTTTTTATTTAATATTTTTATAATCATATAATAAATTACATTCCATGCCAATATATAGGGCCCTCTCCAAACGAGACCGCTGAATAGTAGTCCCTGTCCATACGGAGTGTTCAGCAATATACATACCAAAGTACGATTAGTGTGAAGTGGCCAACAGACAATGATACATCTAATCACATCCATCTGTCGATTAAAGATGGGTACATACATTACTAAAGTAGTTATGTTACCGTCCAAGGAGCACACCGGAAGAACTATATTGGAGCTCTCTATGTCGAGGCCAATAGTGATTTACAACAGTTGGTGGCACCGACAGACAAGTAGGAGTCTGCTCTACTTACTTCAAATTCTTAAGGAAGATTTGTAGAATTTTTCATAAATTGGTTAAATGAAAAAGTACAATCTTCGCCCATAGAATGGCCTTAAGTTAGGTAATGCGGCATTACTATCGTTTATAAAACCCCAGTTTTACATTAACTAATAGGGTAACATATAAACTTCGATTTACTGCTTTGAAAACATTGACCAAATACCCATATTGTCCACTAGTTGTGTAAAACTGGACAGACAACAACTCAGATATAGAAGTGATGTATATCACAGAACGAGAGATAGCAATAATTACAGTGGTGGCATTATAGTGCACTAGTGCACAACCAATGCCCAAAATATGGGTGGGATCAAGTTAGGTACTGCACTGCTTTGAATACATTGACCAAATACCTACATTGTCCACTAGTTGTAAAAATAAACAGACAACAACATAGATATAGAAGTAATGACGATGACTAAACGAGAGAGTGCACAGTCAATGCCCCAAAAATGGCCTGAAGCTAGGTACTATTGCATTACTGTCATTCACAAAACCCCGGTTTTACATTAACCAACAGTGTAACAGATACACTTCAGTATACTACTTTGAATACATTGACCAAGTGCCCACAATGTTCACTAGTTGTGAAAATAAACCAACAACATAGATATAGAAGTGATGTTGATGACCATATGAGAGATACTAAGTTAGGTACTATGGGATTGCTGTCATTCACAAAACACCCAGTTTTACATTAACCAACAGTGTAACAGATAAACTTCAACATACTGCTTTGAAAATGACCACATTGTCCACTAGCTGTGAAACTAGACAAAACTACAACATAAATATAGAAGTGATGTCAATCACCGGATGAGAGATAGTGATAATTACAGTGCTGGCATTATAATGAACGAGTGCACAGTCAATCGCCAAAAAAATGGGTGGCCTCAAGTTAGGTACTGTGGCATTACTGTCAATCATAAATACCCAGTTTTACATTAACCAGTGGTGTAATAGATGAAAATCGATACTCTGGTTTGAATTCATTTACCAAATACCCACATTGTCCACTAGTTATAAACATAAACAGACAATAACATAGATATAGAAGTGATGTCGATGACCACAGTCAATGCCCAAAAAATGGCCTGAACTTAGGTACTATGGGAGCACTGTCATTCACAAAACCCCAGTTTTACATTAACCCACAATGTAACAGATAAACTTCAATATACTGCTTTGAAAACATTGACCAAATACCCACGTACAGTATACTAGTTGTAACAAACTAGACAGACAACATATATGCAGAAGTGATGTCGATCACAGAACGAGAGATAGTAATAATGACAGTGCTGGCATTATAATGAACAGTTAGGAAGAACCTCCCACCAAATGTTAAAGTTCAACGAAACACAAAAGTTTTATAACACAGATATCCAAGAATTGCATTCTTCAGGAGTCGAGCATGCCATGAAATCCCCAACCACAAGTGGCACCAAAGAGGAAGCATATAACAGACATAGACAAAACTCTATCAATTACACACAATTGTAGTAAGCATACATACAGCATGTCCAATTAGGGTACCCAAGGGAACCTAGGAACACCAGATACATTAAATCGATCCCCGCCTGGAAACATGTCCTGGAATGGAGTTTTGTTCCTAGGTGCCCATCTGTTGCCTGCAGTTACAGTGTTGCTCTCTTCCTCGAGCACTCTTTTATCTTCATCAACACCATCACATCTGTTCCATCGCAACCAAGGACCAAATTCGTACGAATTTTTCTCACATTTGTCAGTATCGTCACACTCACTGAATGAGTGATCGAGCATACCACAGCTGTAGCAGAATATTGGCAGTTCCTCATACAACACTCCAACCTCGAACTCCAATTCCCATGTCTGAACCCTAATTCTTCTGGCAAGAGGTTTCCTTGTGTCCAACTTCACGCATGCGCGGCATCTCTGATTATCCAATTCTTCACCAGCAACAACTTCCCACTTTATTGGCCTCCCAATCATCTCCCCTAAACAGCTGGCCATTACAAATGTTTCCTCATCTTTTGGAACACCCACAAATCGAACCCACACGTTCAGGGATACAGGAACTTGGCTTTTAAGTGGTGTACAAGATAACACTCTCTGGACCAGCATCGCCCGCAGACTGTAATGCCACCGTCCCATTTCTAGTGTGTTGATAAAATCTCGGATTTCATGGAATGTTATTCCGTAGTGGTTGAATGAAATATTTCTGACGTCTACTGCGCCAATTAAACACCCCTTTGCACGTACATACACCTTTACGCATTCAATTCCTATTTCGAATGGGCATAGAATCCACGCAACAACAGTCGCCTCTTTTCCGCTCAAAGAATCAATCTTGCTCATGAAAGAATTATCGATCGTCAACGCTTGCTCAGCATGGTGAGTTGGCATTTTTTGATGGCATGCCATATTAGAAAACATGAACTGAATGAGGGAAACTCAACAGCGACGATTGCCTATAAGGGGACGGAGTTTGATACGGTTAGGGTTAGGGTGGTTGTTATCGAAATTTATAACGCCGCTGCCGGTCAGTATGTAAATCCTTTAAGAAGACCAGAAATCCGAGTTGCTTCGTTTTGTATAAATGAGAGAAGGTCAATCGTCACCGTGGTGTCGTGCCTTCGATAACAGTAAAGTCACAAGAGCCGCTTCGAGTCACGAGAGCCGCTTCGGCTTCGGGTGTCGAGTCGAGACCTTTTGAGTTTACAACACAAAAAGCGACGGCTTAATTAATAATTTAAAATCAAAACTACTGTTTAACCCACCTCTGAATAAAAAATAAATATTTCGATTGTGAACCGTCAATCAGATTAAATCATGATGATGCAAACAATAAATTAATGTTTACTTATACCTTTCCAATTCAGTAATTTAACCCTGCCTCACCACCGAGTTTTGCCCATAATGTTGACAACATGATCATGTACGATTGTTTAAGGCGATCCAGGCACCGGCTCTCGCGCCGGCGCTGTTGGGAGGACAGTTCAAGTCATCATACTAATTGTATTATGATTAATGAATTAAATAGGGTGAAATGAATACAAAATGCCCAAAGATGAACAGAAGAAATGATATTACATAGCCGCTAACCTCCATAGATGGGATGTTCGGTGGAACGTTGTGGTAGGCGTAGCTATGACTTCGGAGACTTTCGGGGTTTTGCCGCTCTGAACCTCGCTTCGCTCGTTTTTGGTAGACGAAGGGGTAAATGGAGTGTAAAAGGAAAAGACGAAAGAGAGTAAGATTACTACAGTAGCAGGATAGCCAAACTTGCGCGGGTTTTTTTGGCGCCCGCACAAAAGGAAAATAGTTGAATTAAAATTTCTGGGCTAATGTTTTGACAAATACCCGCTAGAAAAAATTTATGTCTATACTTAGGTGGGCCTTCCCCCCATACCCACCCAACCGCTTTGCATCCCCCTCCCCCAACCCCCTAACTATCAATATCATTACTATTAATTTTGTATAATGTGTTGTGTTGTATACTTGTATTTTATAGTGTTTTTTGAACTTAATGCATTTTCTATTATGAGTCAATGATAATAGACATAATCTTACCAGTATACCAACAGTAATATAATTTAACGTATTTGAGTTCTTTAGAATCAACTAGTGTATGCATATATATTAATAATAATATATGATACTAATGGATTAAGAAACATATTTAATTATGTTTTAGCATATTTTAGCAATATATAGTTCAATAGGTATCAGCCTACTATTTACTTTTAAATAAAGTATAGTAACATCAGTATTATTACCAAATTAGATATCAATATATTTTTTATCATTGGTTATTCACTTAATACTATTTTGTTATGAAATTCTATAGCACGGTTAAAGTTAAAGTAGAATGACAAATACTCATAATATAGTTAATCGGTATTATAATACATTCTCTAGGCTCATCGAATTATCAAAACATAGCTCTATCGTGGTTACTCGCCACGTACTTGACGAAACCGATTAAAACTTGAACATATCAATGCAGCGGACTAAACTTGCATAACAACTAAAATAGGTGTTATTGTTGCTAGTCACCCATGTGATTTACAAGGCTACCAAATACAACACAATCTCAATTGTGTCAACATCTGAGAGATAGTTTGATCCAATCTACAACACTTTAACAAATCCCGTGAACATTCTAACTTGTACTAACATTTTCCCTCGACACATTCTTAAACATAATCCAAAATACATTCCGTAAGGGCAGTATAACACTCACCACCCAATCCCGCACTCCAATGTAGTGTATCGCTCAGTACGCAATCCCGCACTCCAAATGTTGTTTTCAGGTAAGTACATTTAACGTGTTGGCCGTAAAAGGCTAAGCACATCTGTTAATTATGTCATCATGCAACCGTCAACCTGTCTTGAAACCCCCTCGAGTTACTAGGTGAAGTCAATGTGTGTTCCATATCCATGCAATCCACCTATAAATCATTCACACAACCAATCCAACAATCAGTAGGTATGCAGTGTTACAAGGGTTACTTCGTCTAGAGGTGGAAATTCGGGTTGATGATTGGGTTTCAGTTTGGTTGGGATTGTTTCATGCCAGTTTTGAACTATATAATATTCAGCTAGGGCCGGAATGTGTCGGGTGAATTCGGTTTTCCGAGTTTATGAAGTTATGGGTCAGATTGCATCGATTCGATTGTATTTCGGTTTAGTTGATTTTCGGCTAGGTTGGTTTTGTTTTTTTGTTTCCTATGGTTTGGTAGTCAACGGTGCATTTAGTTTGTTCGGGCTATGAGTCTAATTCGGGTGAATTATTTGAGTTGGGATAAAAGCTGTCACTTATTGCTATCATTTGTTAAAGACGCTTAACAAGCAAACTCAGGGGGAATCTCTCAATCTTTTTAATTGACAAGAGATATTCATCTAGTTTTTTTAAAAGGTATGATGCACCCCACATCAACAGTGTGTGGCTAGTATTCCAATTGACTGCATGCAATCTACAGACATTTATGTCCAAGTGTTTGAAGATTCTCAGACCTATTAATGTTCAAAACTGAAAGAAGATGTGAATCCAATCGAAACTGAAGATGGAGAAGTGCCTAGCTTCTCCATCTCCATCTCCATCCATAAGTCATGAAACTCATCAACCGGGTGATCTGGTACCACTTTATCTTCATATAGTCCCCCATGCCACCATATAATCGACTAAGTTTCCTCTTCTCCTCCTCATACAACTATTCTAGAAAACTGTTTTCTTCATTCAAGGTCATGAAGTGGGCCACTAATTCGTTAATCTCCACTGGACTCTACTTCGTGGCAGCCTTACTTAACTTTTTAGCCGATTTCTTCAACCTCTCTGTTTCTGAGTTTTCATTCATCCTTTCATCTATATCTGCCTTTGTCTCTTTTGTATCATGCTTTTCTTCTTCTATCTCTTTTGTATCAGTAGAAGAATCATCATGATCGTCGGTACTTCCATCTTCAACAGAGGTAACAACTGTCTAGCGAATTAGAAATTTCTTCTCAGGTACGTATTATAAGTACTTTTGTGTTTGAATTGGTGATTTTAACTATTTGCGGATGTTTGGATAAGTTTAAATGGTGTACTTAACTGCTTTTATAATTCTCACGTGCAGCTTGTTGATTTCTTCTCAATACTTATTCACAAGCTGATCTCAAGTTTGTCAAGGAGCGCACACACATGTGTTGAAAGCACTAAATTGATCAGAAGAAGTCATGAGTCATCTATCTTTTCTTTTTTCAAATGGTTGTATTGTACGTGTTATGATCGAACTTGAACCATTTTTAGTAGTTTGGTTAACTATCTAGTTACAAATGTTGTAGTTGATCGATACTACACTTAAGCCTATGTGAGCTGGTATAATATTAATGCAAACATGCAAAGTACTGCTTTGATCTATTAATTAAAATTCACCAGTTTGGTTAATCTGGTATACAATGTAAACAGGTTGTGAATGACAATTTTGTGATTTAATTTTGTGTTATGCGCAGGGTAATAAATTGTATAAAAAATAAAAATATAAGAAAAGGACCGTATAAGAAACGCTTATATGTATAAGCGTTTCTTATAGTCTCACGCCAAATGTCATAAAGAACACTTATCAATATAAGCGTTTTTTATAAAGCTTCATAAAGAACGCTTATATTAAACAAGCGTTTTTTATAGTCAGACATAAAGAACGCTTCAAGATGAAAGTGTTCTTTATGCCTCGTAAATTCCCGCCACCTTACACACCTGAAAAAACGCTTTAGCAATAAACGTTCTTTTAAATTAATGTATAAAAAACGCTTATAACGCGTTCTTTAAGAGGTTCGACCATTTGTGTCGCTGGCATAAAAAACATTTATAAAATGTTCCAAAACATAAATAAAAATGTTGTTTATTCTTTTTTTTTTCTAGTAGTGGTTTATAACTACACCGAACCTGCCCAGTTAACCCGAGGAAAGCACGCACGGGTGCACCTGAAGATCAGAGGATAGAAGAACGAGTTCTAGACGACTACCAAACTACATAACATACTGAACCAAGGACTGCATAGAAGTCTCACCCAGGATGGTAATAGCTTCAACCGGATACGACCTAGAAGGCCTAGTTAAACCTGGCCTACAATCACAATAGCCATATGAGCTTACGAGCTAAACTCCAAAAATTACAATAACACAATGCTCAAGAAGAGGAATGCCGTACCAAGGACAACTAGAGTACTCCATATGCTGGACATGTAGCACCACGAGGTAGCCATGTGGAGCATACCCCAGCCGATATGAGCTACTAGAAGGGGAAAGGAGTCACCAGGGACAGAACACCCTAAATTTTGTGGGAACCTTTGGCGCTGGTACTAGTACACAGCGCGATCTAAGTAACCACACATCCTTAACTTAATGAATTTGCTACAGGAACATACGTTAGAAACCTCCTCCTACCATGAAGGAGTTTAGAACAAAACTCAGAAAGAGCCTAACTCAGAAGACCTAGAAATAAAATTAACTTAGAAAACTTATCATTTCTTAATGAACCGAAATAACTCCAATACTATCCTTTTCAAAGCAAATCATTTAAATCATACTTTACGACCAAAGCGTCAGTGAAACAAACAATTCCGAAAACCGATGACTCAACCTGCATGGCGCGCTTTCTACAGTAAGCGCTATAGCCAATACTATACTCACAATTTCGTCTACCTCGTGCACTTGCTACAGCAAGTGCTACAATGATGGCAACAATTATGGTTACAATTATGGCTATAATTACGACTATGATCACAACTATAACTATAACGACAAATACAACTGAATTTTTACACACCGTGTGAGCCACAGGTGCAAACGCCATGTCCACCGGTAATCACCAAACATTTACACAACTTTAGTATGAATCTCGTAACTGCAACCACTGCTACAACTATAACTGGCAATTATAACTATAACTGCAACTATGAATACAAGTATAACTACAAGAATAACGACAGTGAGGATGGATTTACAAGACCGGGTAAGTCATGACTACCAGTGATCATTAAATATTCATACAAGTATAATACAAATCCTATAACTACAACTTGTCACCATAGGGTCACAAAATCCTAGAATACGGAAACTGCAACCACAGGAGGATCCGACGAGTCCTCACACTACAACAAAAGGGCATACTCTAGCTCGTAACAAACTACAACCATTTAAACAATAATCAATCGATAACATTGGCTTATGAACCAAACGTCATAACAAACTTGTCAAAAAATTATTTAATGGTTTGAAATTGATGTGGGAGGTGGAACTTGATCCGGTACAGGTCTAGGGAAGTTGAACACAAATTGGGTTG
Source organism: Limonium bicolor (assembly GCA_023374045.1). Taxonomy (NCBI): domain Eukaryota; kingdom Viridiplantae; phylum Streptophyta; class Magnoliopsida; order Caryophyllales; family Plumbaginaceae; genus Limonium; species Limonium bicolor. Next base: position 184,591,331 of record CM041777.1, on the reverse strand, counting down.
GAAGGATAGTTCAACACTGATACTGATCACATAAGGGTCGGATGATTCCTGAAACTCTCTACAAGTGGTCACAATTAATTACATTAGGCTTAAACAAGGAACCGAAGTATAACAGCCGCAGGCAGCTGAAATACATGCAATCTAACGAATAAGGTGTCAAATACAAATACTCGTGAATCACAGTTCACACCCAAAGATATATATATAAAGAATGGTGGTGGAACATAATCACGTAACATTTAGGGCTGATGCTACGCCATAATGGCATACGCCAACACATAATAAACACTGGGAGAAGAGAAAAGACATGCTAGTCCTCAATGGGACCAACATGGAATATATTGCCACAACACGGTTACTACTTAAACCGATCGCAACCATGAACGAAAATCGGAGTTGAACACTTAAATAGTTACCACCCAAGGCAATACCCATAACAAGGAATGCCATAACCAACAAGGGACAAACAGATGTCAAATTACCATTATACATTATCAATTTTGTGATCACACCGATCATTGGATGAAATTTCCGAATAAAAAAGGAGAATGGCTACCGCCATTGGCGTCCCGCCAAACAATGGGTGACAAGAAGAAATGAGTGTTTAAGACATGTCATCTACTAACATGACGAATGTCAGGGAAATGACTATATGAGTTAAACAATGGCATACATCATAATCAATAATACAAGGCAACAAGTCTAACTGCTATAGAACACAAGTCTAAGTAAAAGTACTCAATGTATCATAGGAGGACACAAGCCTAGAGGAGCGAAAATACCACCTCCGACTACCTTCCAATATATACCAATTGAACAATAACATTTAAAATGACAAGTCGATTAATGGGAACTAGTTAAACCCAGACCACAATAAAGACTTCTATAAAAAGAAGGAAACACAAATCTTCGCCGTGAGGCTTAGAAATTACACCAAATGATGTACCCCAAGTGATAGGGTAAAGTTAGAAGAACCATTATACGCACCGTAAATAACGTGCATGACCTACTAACTAATGAACAAGAGCAAGGAACAATGAATAAGCACCAGCCGCCCGTATGGTAACTAGCTGATAGTAATTAGAATAAACACATAAGTAACTCCAACAAAGGACTTACTAAACCATAAAACAACATAACTTACCAATATGAGGAGTTATAAGTTTCTTTAAAACAACGGTGAACTCATGTCAATAAGGAAGCCAATGACAGAGGAGAAAGACCACCTCGTACTACTCAGAAGCAAATCTTACCGTTAGGGCGAAATATCGCAAACACCTGTTGAATGAAAGGTACATAATCACACCATTGGGCTGGGAACCTAGAGGACCAAAAAGAAATTTCCTTCGGAAACCCCCTAACACGAATTAGAAAGGGAGATTGACAACAAAATACTTGACGAATGCGTGACAGACACTATGAGTATACAAAACGAGATATGGGACGACCGCACTCCATAGGAGCTTGTAGGCTTAACAGATTTAATTATAAGTTAGTCGAGTAAGTAGCAATGTATCAATAGGGTACCCTATACATGTAGACAAGTAAGGTAAGAAACGCAAGAAGTAGCCAACTCCATACCTAGGTCAACGATGCAAATCCAGACCAGTGTGAATAACTACATAAAGTAAATTAACGAGAAGAGTTCCAATTGAACAAATGAGATTAGAAGTACCAAAAACCCCGAATAGAACACGACTAAGTTTTAACTTTGCAAAGAAATGGTTAACACACAATAACATCAAAGGAAACCTCTCAAAAGAGGAGAGAGTTGGTAGTTAGCCTGATGACAGCTATGAAAACCCATTAAATGGGCAAACAAACATAACTAAAACTCTCATAAGGTTCAATAACTATTTTACACTAACACAATACTTAACATCCAAAAGAACCTACTTAATAATGAAAATCGCCACCCGTAAGAGGGGCATAAAGAGAATTACTCTCTAAAAGAGAACACAAGTGCTACCGAATGAGATAACAATTTTGTATGCCTAAATTAAAAGCAACGGTACGTTCTCACTCATACAAGGGCTGAACATAACTACAATAATATACAATAAAAGAAAGGCAAGCTAGCACATTAGCAGATGCCCTAAGCTATAGGACAAATGTCACGATAACTTCACCGTCGAATTGACTGAAATATGGTGCAGACATAAGCAACCATTATAAACAACTTTTGGAATAAATACATTGGCAAAGACTAGACGAGTGAAACTCGTATAGACTCAAATGATGAGGAACAATTGGAAACAAGCTATACAACAACCTAGACCGTTCAAGGATACACTTTGAAATAAATACGGTGTTCAACGTTATAAACCACACTGGAAGTCATAAGGGCACAACTATACTCCTGTTAAACAACATGGAAACATATAAAAGACATAAAATATGCCAAAGGAGAAATGCCTCAATGACCATAGAACATACCCATACGGGATGTCGAAGGAGGCAAGACTCAACATAAACACTACAATGGATTCCCTAGCAAAAGAAGGGAGAACCATACAAGTATTGACGTGAAAACAATAGGCTGAAAATACAATATATAACATCATGAAGTACATAACAAATATTGCAATTAATGTGTTACTCTGGAACAAAACGACCTGGAGACACAGGATGACAAGAATTAATTTCGTGGGTTTATAAACTAATACATCCAAAACATCAGAGACTAGCGCAAAGAGCACTAATGACAAACGATAGCCAATCTCATACTTCACCTCAACTAGAAACCAACGAGTGAAGATTAATAAACAATTCAAATATATTCCAAAGCTAGGCATATAGAAACACTGGATACGATTTAGACTAAATCGTGGTGCACCTACAATGAATAATACCGCACCGACTAAGACACCTCCGTTTCCACATTAAGAGAAGACCGTGAATGACACTGTCATATTGGAAGGAGGTCAATAATAACTTGCTACTAGCAAATCATCTACGATATATCTTTAGGAACAAGAAGGGCAAACCAAGTCCTATGCATGTGGGTCTACACCTCATTACAGAGCAAGTGGGCCCAATAGAACATGTTGGACGAGCACACAAAGTATTCTACACCTTTGACTGAATAGAGTATTAGCCTCACCCTTTGTATAGATTTCTTTTAGAGGCGAGTGACGAGAGATGGACCCGTATCTCAGATATGAGAAGACTCAACTCCGAAATTTCAATACGGAAATGAGGGAGGCCAGAAACAAGACCATTAAAAAGGTCAAAGTTCGTTGGTCGAACCATGAGGCGAAAAGGCCACATGGGAGTTAGAGAACTCCACGAGAGCCAAGTATCCAGCGCTTTTCCTATAGCGAATGTGTGATACTTTGGGGTCACGGGGTGTAACCCGTTTTAAGGGGGTAGAGCCCTTGGCATATTAGTCATTTTGTGTTGTTATGGTGTTGTTTATGTTATGTATGTTTGTTGTTATGTATACATGCTTTAAATCACTTATGGTGTATTGTGATTATGTGTACATGCTTTAAGCACTTGGGATGTCTCTTGTGATATGTTGTGCCTATAGCACTTGAACAATTATGTACGGATATCCTTCGGGATTTGTAATATATATATATGTGTGTGTTGATTTGGATTGGAAAACTAGTGGTTGAATGGAATGGGATACACTTCAAGAAAGTGTTGATACTTTAGAATCGATAGGCTAGATTGATACCTTGAGGTTCATTTGGTAGTGATGTACATATTCGATTTAAACGACTTCGGGACGAAGTCCTTTTAAGGAGGGTAGACTGAAATACCCCAAATAATTGCCACCTTAATTAATAAGGATTAAAATAAATCACCAGCAATAATTGCTATAAATATTATTGTATAAATATATAGTCCAAATGGACATTAAATTATACACTAAATCTCTAACCAAAGAAAGAATGTCATTAAGGAGAAATCAACTTTCAAATTTCACTTGATCACAAATGAACAATATTAGTCATGTATAAACATTCACATATAACACCATTTAGCTATATAAATATTTATATAGTCTAAGCAAACCATATAGACAATGTATGTATACCCACGTATATATATACATTTAAACAAAATACCATAAGTCACCATCTTAAACAAATAATAAATAGGTAGTATAGAATATATACATATATATAACTTTTATGCTACATTATTAGGCAATGAAAATTCAAAATCTCCTTCCAAAACAACACACAATCGGCTGCATATGTATAGATATGGGAAATAAAAAAATAAGACTAGAAAAGCAAATATTGGAAAGAGAAACAAATGTACAAGTTGTGCCACAATTTTAGGAGAGGAAAAATTCAAGATTTTCCACATTTCCCTCATAGTCGATTACCTGGACAATGTAAAAAGAAAACACAACAAAAAAATCATTAGATAAAAATAAACAAGTAAAATAGTACGTAAAAAAAATAGACTTACCATTCCCTGCCCCAAGCTACTAACGTCACTTTCCTTCTCTTCTTTTCCTATCTCACACCAGTATCTCCTTTTCCAATCTCACACCAGTATCCTCTTCTTTTCCTATCTAACGCCAGTAACCTCTTCTTTTTCTCTTACACCAGCAAATCACCCTCTGCTCCATTCTTGAGCTACAGCAGTAAGGTAACTTCTTCCCTTTTCTTTCTTTCTTCTGCTTACGGTTTCTTAAGGAAGCACTAAAGGACGTACTAGGATTAGATAAAGGCATGTGATTTGCATTTACCATAAAGGTAATAATATAGGCCATCGATATAAAATTATATATGCCATGGGTATACATAATATTAGCCATGATTATGTATAAATAGCAACCATCATATAGAAAACTATCTTAATATATAAATAATTGTTAGTAATAAATTTAAGTGAATCTTAACGTTTATGAACAAAAATTTACCTATGGTGGTTTTTAGGGTGTGTGGTGTAGGAGAATCCTTTTTTAACTTGTTTTATATTTTATAATATCGTCATTGACTCGACACATTTTAAAGGTTTGTGGTAACAACCTTAAACCCTTTACTACAAACCCTAAAATAGATTTTCAATGTTTTAGCTTTCCTATGGTGGTATTTAAGATCTATGCTGACTAACATGTTCGGGTATATGTATGACTAACAATCTTTTATTTATTAGTTTAAGCTTTTATATACAAAAAATTGTTGCCATAGACAGTAAGATATGTAAGCCATGTATACATAAATATGTATGCCATAGCTAAATAAAATATTGGCCACGGTTGTATATCGTTAATATTCCATTGCTTATATAAAGGGTTTATGGTTTAGGGTCTTACAATGCTTGTATTACAAACCCTAAAAATGTTTTCGGTATTTTTTAACTGATCATATAGTGGTTTTTATGGTGTGTGATATAGGGTAATGTTGGTGTAAGAGTAATCTTAAAAAAATCAGTTTTGAGGCTGACTACTGAGCCTATAGCTTGTATTCTGTCGCCAACAGCCTATGAGTGCATTTAGTAATTTTATAACTATAAATAACAACTTCCTTAAAATGTTATTGTTAGTTATCCGTGGCTATCACTTTTTATATATATGGCTAATATTATCCTATAAAAATGGCTAACATTTTTTCTCTGTATGAGTGACATTAATGCCTTTTTGTAAAGACAATTTAATAGCCTTTAACTCCCTCTCATTCCTCTTTCTTCACGTTTTATACCTCCATTTTCACCAGAGTTTCACCTCCATACCTACTACCAAATACAGCTTCCTTTCCTCTTCATGGGACAGTTGCTATCACCACCTTAAGTCACCATTTTCGGTTACAAACAATAGCTAAGAACCAAGGTAAAATACTCTTCATCTCCAACTTGTGCAGTTCGAAAATATAACTGCTTTGACACCTTTTCTTGCCTGCATATAGTCACGCACAGTGGCTCCTTCCAGCCTTTCCACTGAGTAAAAACGGCACCAAAAGCTTCACCATTAATGGACTATAGTGTGAGGTAAAAACTGAAAATATTAAGGCTGCCTAAACCTTGTTCTTCCTCTAATTTTTGTGCTAAAAAAAACTGAACCTATTCTTCTTTTGATAGCTGCCAAAATCAACTTTGAAACCCCAGCAGAAACCAAGGTAAAAATCATTCTCTATAAGTGCTAGAAGTCATATATAAAAACCCCTTCCATTTCTGTTTACAACAACCAGAAGCCAAGGTATAAAGACACTTTCTTCATCCTCTGTTTTGGTTTCTGAACAAGGTGGAACACCAGTCCTATCTCCTTCATCTTCATGTCTGAAAGATGAAGAAATTTGACACCCCTTTTCAGTCGTTGTTGGCTACGCATTTGATAGCTGTTCCAGCCCTCTTCTCAAGCCAAGATCACCCCTAGGACATGCCATGAAAAGGCTGTAAGTACAACTGTACAAGGTATATAAACAGGGAAGGAAATGTGCTGTTTAAGACTCCATTCTTTTTCATTTCCTCCTATAAAAACTGAAGCATTTTCCCTTGGTTTAGCTGCTCAAAAGTTACCATAGAATTTCCTTCCAAGACCAGGAAAACCGAGAGCTTTGGAGCAAGTCACAAGAGGAAGAAATTTCAGTTTTAAAAAGGTAATTATACCCCTAAAAACCTTAAGGTTTATGTGATGGTTTAAGGAGGGTTTGGTATATAAAAAAAATTAACCTATGATACGTACCAAATTACAGCCGAGAAGGACTTCTGCTGGCTGGGGTATTTGGTGACTTAAACCAAGGTAATTATACTAGTACTTGGTATGCTTTACATCCATTATCTTGTAACATGGCAAAACAAAAAAAATATACATACGTATATAGTACTGTTAGATCCTCAGTGCATACATGGAGAAATTTAAGGGTTAAGCTTTCGAATAGTGGGGTTTGTTACTAATGGTTTAATTACGTACATTTTATAAATTATTATTTGGAGCAAAATGGCTTAAGGAATTAACTATAAATTGAACTAACCGAGAGAATAGGTGTGGTACGTATACCACTTATTAAATCCTAAAAATGTGTAGAAAATAATGGCTGAATAATTAATTAGGGAGGCTAAGTGTTAATGGTTTATTTAAGGTCATTTTATAAGTGATCAATAAAAAAAATTAAAAAGATATTAGAGTCAATTCTATACAGAACAGTAACGATAATGTAACTTTGAGGATCTTTTAGTGTCATTCAAAAATTATTAGTATGCTATCTTAAGGCCATGTAACTAAGCTATATTATTATGAGTATCTTGAGCATTAAATGATTAAAAAAATATATTAGATTGATTTAAAGGGGGTGCATAATATTCTAGTGCAAATTTAGGATCCTAGCAAATATAACTACTTAGGATTGTATTAGAGAAAAATTGGTATATTTATAAATTTCTGACATGGCTTAAATGAATTTTAAAACCATGTAAAAATATTTTAAATGAGTAAATGTATCATATATGGGGTCAAATTAAAATAAAATAAAATATAGGGTATAAATGGTAATAACAACTGCAAGGAATAATTTTTAGGATAATATCAAGAGTAAATATGAATTTTATGAAATTAGGGGTAAATGGTAAAACTAGGAAATTTTGGGGAAATTTCGTAAATAACATTATTTCTGGTCAAGAGGGTAATGTAGGTGGTCAACCTTGACCACATATGAGGGTTGATTAAATTAAATTGGTAAGGATAATTATTTTAGGTGTTTAAAGAACTATTAAGTAAAAAACAATGATTATAAAAGTTTATCGGTAGCAAATGCAATTACCGAGAATTTTGGGGGGCCTAAACTGAAATTATGGTATTTAAGGGGTTGACATGTAATTCTGGAAAGGTATTGGAATTTAGTTAATGATACAAATTAATTAGGGATTATAATATATGGTTTAGGTATTAAAGTGTAACAGTTATAAAACTTATGGGTCTTAAGCTTAATTACCGAAACATTTGGGTATAAAACATAATTTATAAACCTTAGGGGTCAGTTTGTGATTTCGGTAAGTTTTGGGTTTAAAATGAGGTTTAAATAATTAAGGTGTATAATTTAAGGTTTTAAGTATTTAAAGGAATTTTATAAAATAAAGGGGGTCATAATGTAATTATGAAGAAGATGTGGGTGAACAATTAAATTTGAATAAGCTAGGGGGTATCCGTAAATAAATATACACATATATATGTGTATCATAAGGTTGGAATATCTTAGATTATAAATTACTAAGATTAAGAATATAACAAGTATGGAATATGGGGTAGTTTTATAAATAAACAAAACATGTGGGGATGGTATAGGATTTTCGATAAGTATGGGTACTGTTCAGGAATTATATACATAATATATGTATATGATAATATTTGAAAACCTTAGATTATAAATTAATAAGGTTAGAAATGTAGTAGTTATAATATATGGGTTGATTGTGTAAATAGGCAGAAAGAATGGGATGAATGTGAGAATTACTGAAAATAAAAAGGGGTTGTTTAGGAAATTTTAAAAGCAAGGGTAGGATATAATACAAAGTTTTGGATGATATAATGCGACATTATATTAAAGTATGGAAGAATATATTATAAGGGAGTTATTAAGTGTAACACCCCTACCGCTAATACTGTCATTACCGTCCAATCTCCTCATAATTCCATACTCACGCAGCAGATACATACTTACACAACGGTGGGTGATACAATGTCGTTAGCCACCCACGTGACTAACAAGGCTTACTACTACTACTACATACAGCATCGGTCTGATGGACCAGAATCCCGAGTACTACACATCTACAATACATACTCCCATTATCAACTGAGTACTACAATTCTCCATTTCATACAATGATCCATAAATACATTACAACATAATACAATGCACCGAGTTTACTAAGGTCCAAATCCAATACAATAATTCTTCATGTTTATACATACTCACTACGAGTCTACAACTACCCATTCCTTACAAACTACCTATTTTCAATACATGAGGGTGTACCCCTTTGGTACACGTCTACATCAAGGCTACAAGCCCAATTCCATTCTCTACTACCTACATTTCATTTCTAATGATCTAGGCATGTTCACCGGTCTCTTACTGTGACCATGGCTGCTTCAGTACCTGTAAAATAAAAACATTGCCCCTAGGGGCTCAGCTTACGCTGCATATGACTTCCGCATACCCCGCGTACTAGCGAGGGTACGCCGACCACTTGGTCGTATACATGCACTTCATTGTACAATACATACATACATACATGCTTTCATACACATTGCTACAATGATACACAAGGAATACATACATACACTTCAATACATACAAGGAAGACAATACAAGTCAACCAATACATACTTACCTTTACCAGAATACGCTTACACCATACATACACAGTTCTTGTTAGCTTCATTGGTCTTCCCGGGTTAATCGGGTGGAGATTACTCTTTTACTCAGGGTCAATGACTTACACCAGCCAAGACCATTACTCATACAATACTTTACTTACTTACTACTTACTCAAGTTAAGTCGTCGGGACCTCCGGGCAGGGACTACACTGTCCCACCACCGGGCTTTACTTGGCTCACTAATCCAGGATGCTACCCATTTAAGGGGTTTGGGCCGTGGAAAAGTTTAAAAGCCAGGAATCGGATCCAACCTCTTGTGTCTCCTCATCCTCAGGCGTGGCCGAAACTATATCGGACTTCTACTCATTCCAATTTACTCAATACTTACGTTAGGAGTTAGGTGGAGTTAGGTAGTTAGGAATTAGTAGAAGTCAGCACATCCATGCCACACAATAATACATTACTCATATACACATCCATACAAGGTACAATACATTACACAAGTACACTACAAGGTACATACACTCTTCATCTTCATCCATTCATTTCATGAATTATACAAACTAAATGTTCAAGGCAATATACAAGAACAAATATAATACAAACACAAGTAGGTGCATTAAAGTCCGATTCATGCATTTATCTTATTTAGGTGATCAAATAAGCACACAAATCGGGGTAACCAGGTTAGGATACAGAGCATGAAAAAATCATACCGTACACCGTCGCATTCACACTACCGGGTTCCTTCAGTGTTCAACTATTTGATTCCTATACATACACGAGGTTGCATGACCAATGATCTATTATTGATCCAACTTATTCCTTCATTAATACTTCTAATGTATACTTACTATTTCTTAAACTTGTTTTCTTACTCCTGTGTGTACTTTTTTACCATTACATTCCATTAATGTTGTACTACTACATATACATATACATATGTGTATAGACATATATATACCTATGATTACTATAATCTTATATATATATATATATATATATATTGTTTTGACTCGACCGACCTTACCCAGGGTCGGACCCAAGGTCGGTCGAAGTCAGTAAGTTTCATCGCTGGAAAAATTCAGGCCCAACCGACCTTGCAAGTCCGGTCCCAAGGTCGGTTCATTCCAGTGAGTTACATTAGGTGAAAATTTCAGGACCGATCGACCTTGCAAGTCCGGTCCCAAGGTCGGTCCATTCCAGTGGGTTACATTACGGGAAAATTTCTGGCCGACCGACCTTGAAAGTCCGGTCCCAAGGTCGGTCCATTCCAGTAGACTTCCCGTCTTTGTATTTTAAAGCTCGACCGACCTTGCAAGTTCGGTCCCAAGGTCGGTCCGGCCTAGTACACTTGTTTAAAATTCTGTTTTCAGTTCTTTCTTTTCCAATTATTTCCCCAATCTTCCTACATGTAATCCCACATGTTTTAACACTACTTAGGCCCTCAAAATTGCCTTAGTTCATCCACCAAATTCCTTACTCATTTCTAAATCCACTTACATAATTCTCCTTCACTACATTTCAACACTTACCACAGTTTTCATTCCTCTTATGCTACAGATTCTCACCTTAACTTCTATCCTCCCATACTCCTTCAACTAATGCCACTACTAGTATTCTAATTGCCTTACTTCACAACCTAATTCCATCCCGTTACCTAGCTCTCCTCCAAATCTGTTTCAAGGTGTCAACCTACTCACCTAATGTTCTCCAAATATACTTAAATCCTTCTAGTTTCTCCAAAGCATTTCAACACTTCTTGCTACAGATTTTACACCCTTTTATTCTCATACTACAACTACTACTCCATGGTTACAAAACATCCTTACTCAATCCAATACATACCTTGGTTCTCCCATTCACCAAGTCATCCAATAATGCATAATTCCTACTAAACTTTTGTCATAGTTCACCTACAATTCTAACTTCTCCACATACATACTTTTTCACCAAATTCATTCCTAATCTAGCCACACCCATACAAGGGTCCTACCAGCAATCAAAACAATACTCAATTCATCAATACCTCCTCAATCCACAATACCAATACACATACACAATTTACTTGGCTCTAAGGCCCACAATTCAAATACTTAGCTCACAAATACTCAAACTTCCATAACTATAATACTAATGCAATATTTGGGTTTCTTTAATTAGTTTACCCATTCCCATTACTCTAATGCATTAAAACCAACATTAAGAAGAAGCTTTTACCTTAAGCTCTTATTTCCTTCTTTCTTTTCCAATTCTCATCCTTCTCTCTTTCTTGCACAAAATCGGTCACATGGGGAATGGAGTTGCCAAACTCCATTCCCATCACCCAAAGAACACAAAACAAGTGCAATTAAAATACTAACCCCTAGATTAATACTAACTCATTGAAGTGCTTAAAACACAAATTCTAGGGTTTACCTTTGGAGTCTTTTAAGAGGGGTTTTAGCCCTGGGTTCAAGAAGGTGATTCCACCACCATTTCTAGGTTGGAATTATGCTCAAAAGATAGAGAAAAATAGAGCATTACAAAGGGGGTAAAAATCGGCTACAAAGAATGATGGAGAAAACATGAGTTTTTCATGGAGATTTTTACCTTAATGGAGAGAGGAGACTCCAAGCTACCCATTGATGCTATTTTCTCTTTGAATGGGGAAAACCCATGGAGATGAACTTCCGCATTTTGAAATTCTAAAAAAAGGGAAGTGTAGAGAATGATGAGGGGAGTAAGAATATGTAGTTATTTTTGCATTTGGAGTTCAAATGAAGGTAGAGCATGGAGAGAAAGAAGGCTGGCATTGTTGTTGTGGGGAGCTCAAAATCGCCAGCCTTGGGAGGAAGAAAAGAGAGAAATTGGTGGGGAGAGAGGAGGAAGGAGAGAGATGAGTGAAATGAGAGGTGAGAGAAAAGTAAGTTGCTTTTTACCTTTTATTCTCTTTTTGCTTTTTGACTCATTATTTATTTAGCTAGTGTGTGTGTGTGAAGGGGTTAATAAGCTCCTAAAAACCGGCCTCCATATTACTACTGTTTGGAGCGTTTTTCATCTTTTACAGAAAACGCTCATTAATTTACCTGGTTTTGGTACTATTCACCAACCGGGCCCGTTTTCTGGAATTTTCTCGTTTCTTTAATTTTATTGGTTATTAAGCTTCCATTAATGCTTATTTATAGTTGTTTAATGAACTATATTTTTTACGGGTTCGTTTGACCACTCGAAGTCACGTTTTCGGGTTTTCTCGAAAAACGTGCGCTAAAGCTCTATTAGCATTTTAATACATTATTTGGATCCGTTTTCTTCGGGAGTTATTCCCATATATTATTTAGGCCCTATTAAGACTTAGGAATCCACATAATACTCTAACTGAGGTCTCATACCTCCTATGGTTATTTAACGCTTATTTAGCATTTTTCGCCTTTTAAGCGTTTCTTTATTTCTTTCTTGATTTATTTTCCTTACCAATACTACTTAGGCGTTATTAGGCCCTTAAATACGTATTAGAATAATTCTAACCACTATTTTTTAAGTTCGGGGTATTTCAATCTACCCCCTTAAGAAACTTTGTCCTAAAAGCTGTTCGAGGTTATAAGATTACTATACTTACTCCTTCATACATGTCTAATGTCAAAAGTCATCCATTCCTCCTCCTTACAAATTCTCAAATCCGTTACTCAAAATTTCTACGTACTATACCATACCAGTGTACTACAATTACTCTAATCCACATTACAACCAACCATTTGGTTTTACATTACAAGGGTTATACATACATACAATGCAGCTATCCCCAAAGCAATGCAATACACAATACAGTCCCGCAGGCACTCAGGTCATCTAGACACAGGACTCCTCTACGTCCCGCTGCCCTTGGAATAATACAACCTGATATACTACCATCGTCCTCCGGTATACGCTTTCAACAAATTCTCAATCTCCAGTTTAAGGCAAATCCTTTTGCAACTACTAATTAGAAATATTTCTAAACACAATAACTCCAAATTTCAATTTATGTACATTACATCTATCCTATGCATGATTCTTGTGACCACTTGAGGGGAGCTTCAAGAATCATTCGACCCTGATGTGGTCAGCATCAGTGTTGAACTGTCTTTCCACCCTAATTTGTGTTCGGTTTCCCTTGATCTGATCAGGAACAAGTTCGACTTCCCACCTCAGTTTCAAACAATCGAATAATTCAATTATTTCAATTTTGTATCTTTTTACTCTTCCTAATAATAATTTCAAATTCATACAACTCCAACGGATGGAATTCAGTCCATCAATCATCCTCACTCTACTTCCAAATACTTTACTTCGAGATTCGATGCCTAAGGGCTCATTTCATCAACTTCCACTACTTTCCTCCATTACTCTCCATCGTCTCCAATAATCTAGCTAAGAATTACAATACTTGTAGAATTTAATTGTCCCCAATTTGCTTCCAATGATTTACCTACGAATACACTACTCATGGGTTCCATTCATCTACTATTCTCAATAATTTTGTACTACTTCTTTAAAGGATACCATACTTGTGGAGCTCCGTCCACTACTCATTCTCAATTGTCTCCAACAATCACCTAGGGCATTCAATTTCCTCCAGGTTCTACATCGGTTTTATACCGACTCATGCTATGGTATTTGCATCTCTCGTGCTTAATTACCATGATTACAATATGAATGAATACGTATGTTTATTTAACATAAGTACCAATCGTCAATACGATTCTCATTTGTGCTATGCACATTATAGTTTATGTGTTTTATTCATGAAACTTACATTATGCGGTTTTCGCTCTACCCCCCTTAAAAGGAATTACACCCACGTAATCTACCATATGTTATTATTGAACATTGGTTTACTCAATTCGGGCACGCTGAAGCATTTAGCTTCCCTACGGTCTATTATATAATGAACTAATGGTTCAGTCCCTGCACCAAGAATTCCTATTGGAGTTTATTTAACTCATAATTAATTCGGTTCTAGCCTATCAGGCTTCAAGGCATTGATAGCCATTCTCTCATGCTTACTAGGTGTATTAAATTTCTTAGCTAGGGCCCACTAGCTTCTGCTGCGCGACCCTGATAACCTTAGTGCTTAATTCGCTCTTTGGTTTCTAAATATGCTACTCATCACCTTTTTATCCCTCAATTGTGGAAATAGGGTTTATTAAACAAGCGTGGTATTCTTTTACCGTGCTTGAACTAGATGAGTTTTAAATTTGTAACCAGCTCTCTAGCAATCTAATATACATGCTATTCGTACCTCCACGATTATTCGCTAAGTTCCTCCGACTTATTGTCGGGTGAGGTTAAGTCACTACTTAGTTGTAGTGCTTCCTCTGTTGTCAGTAGCTTCCGAATTCTACCAGTTGCTTCTGGTTCAGTACACGTGTTCTTTACTTGTATGACCTTGCATTTTCTATGCGTCGGTTCTAGTGACTTTCTTAAGTCGCCTTTCACTTTCTATTCCAATGGAATTCACATCTTGTGATCGTTAGTGTGTTTTACACTCTTCGTGCTCCTTTGGCCTTAGGCTGCACGGTTTGTTGCTAAGCTCTTGCTTATCTGGCTTATGCCATGTTCGCTGGTGAAAAGAAGAGTTTACTACTATTTTACATTTTCCATATTCATAGCTATCCCACTAGATCATTAGCTGCACAAGTGCAATACCAATACACTGAGTCATACAGAGTGTAGAGGCGTAAACGCTCGGCAGTAAGTCACTAATGTGATCGCATAGGAATAAATACTTCTGCCTGTCATCTCGTGTTTACTACTCCATGTCGTTGTCTAACTACTTCCTCATAGCGGTCGCTTGTTGCACACCATACTCTTACTCATTATACAACATTGTTTTTACGGTCTCTGTTACTATGGTAGCTTTCTTTTACTTTTGCCATTGACGTTGGCACCATTTCCTTATGGTGTGAATACACCGAGGGTTTCCCATGTTCGTGCGTATGACGGTTGTCGTAGCATACCACAATGTTATTATCTTCCTAATGTGGAGATGTTCTATTCCAATTAGGTTTCATGTGTAGGTTGGCTTACCTCGCATGATTTCATAATTTATGATACAGTTTACCAAGTGTCTTGGTTGACAATGGATGAAGTAATTTATCGGGTTACAAGCTCTCTTGAGCGCTGGTCATTCGTGGTGTCCAATGTGCATTCACATTGGTTGTTTTTGACGATTACTATCTTTCCAGTGCTGACATTGGTTATAGGCTTTAGCTGTGCAGTTTTGCTTTTGCATGTACATCACCGGGACATCCCAAGAACTTCAAGGGTTTTCTGGTCCCGTTCTCTAATTAAAGGGTATTCTATCACTAATGAGTGAAGGTTCTTGTTGAGAGGTTTGTTTCCACTCATAATTCTCATGACAATGTTTACTATGTTAGTATTTATACAATGGTTCACCACATGTTTGGGTACTTATGGAGTATACTTACTCCTTCGTGCCTCGATGCTCTTAAGCGATGTGCTTCTACAGTCCACAACCTCTTGTAGGCGTAGTGGTTTGGAAATCTCTTTTCCCTGTTCGATCGCCTCTTGGTAATATCTACATGCACAAGCTTTGTTGTTATAGTAGATGGAAGCCTTTTCTAAGGGTTCACATCATTACCGCATTGATGGTCTTTGGTTAATGAGAGGTACCTTCCCTCAAGTTTTCTTGTAGTATCCCAGTGTGGGCTAGGCCATTGTTGGCGTTATTGCCATTCCTATGCCTCTGTGTTACCATTTCGACAGACGGCATGAAGGGAAATTAACAGTTCGTCTATTGTATACTAGACTGATGCTCTAGTGACAGTGACACTGAGGTAGCCATTACTCCAAGCCACTCATTATGTTGAGCTCAAGTTGAGTGGTTCAGTTATTGCTCTGCTCATTGATAGTTCTTCTTATTATTTATTGTGGTTCTGCAACCATTTAACTCTACATGGTGTAGTTGGTTCATGGCTTTTAAGCCTTGTTGCTGCAGCTATGCTCCTTGCGGGCTGTTATACATGTTTCCACTCCGTTATACCCCATAGGTTGGAGGTATTACTGGGCTCCATGGCAAGTCGTGGCATCACGCTTCCGTTCATGGGAGACCCTTTTGGCAATATGGTGCTAATCAGTGCCTTTTTGTAATTTAGGGTATTTCTTGTTAAGTGAAATCCTGTAAATTCAATCAACTCTCATTGGTCATCTATCCGTTCTATTGAATAGGTTATAAACATTCATAACCATTTAATTATATAAACTACAAGACAATTGACTATAGTTTTAAAAATATGTCTCTAAAAATTTGGGGCCCCTGTTTCATGTCACCGGTTACATAACTAATTCACAATGAACTAGATAATATGTATAATCTAAGTTTTTATATAAATCACAATGGAGAATGAAGTGAATAAATTTACTTTACTTAAAACTTAAAATATAGTATATATTATGTAAAATGTATAGGATGAATGCTTTAATTTATTAAATAGGCTTTGGATTCGCTTCTGGCCTTATTAGCTTTCCCTGGAGCATCCTGGACTAAATTATAGTCCTTGGATTAAGAGACATTTGAATGGAGGGTGTAGATTATATTGAATTATTTTTTAAAAAAATTGTTAGTAGTTGTGGTTACTGATTTTGTGGGCTTTTACTATTTTTTTAAGATAACAAATAACCAACCTCAAATTCTCTATTATTTTGTAACTTCTCATTCAAGTTTTGAAATTCATATCAATGAACACTAATTAATGAGAACAACTCTACTCCTTTTACTCATCTTTTTATTTTGTATTACTAATATTCTTAAATTACATAATCAATATTTCAAAAGAACTCACGTATTTAGTGATAAGTGTTGACAATGCATTGGCATTCGTATGACAGTGCATTGGTGTACATTGATATTTATATAATGGTACACTGGTATTTATACAACGGTACAGTAGTATTTATTTATACAACCTATATAACCGCACACTGGTATTTATACAACCACACACTGGTATTTATACAACCGCACACTGGTATTTATACAACCGCACATTAGTATTTATACAACATTACACTTGTATTTATACAACAATGCACTCGTATTTATACAACAGTACACTCGTATTTATACAACAGTACACTCGTATTTATACGGTACACTGGTATTTATAAAATAGCACACTTGTATTTATTCAACAACACACTTGAATAGTATTTATACAACAGTACACTGGTATAGTATTTATACAACAGTACACTGGTATAGTATTTATACAACCATACACTGGTATCGTCTACAATGGTATTAGTATTTATACAACCACACACTAGTATTTATACAATGTACACTGGTATTTATACAACCGTACACTGGTATTTATACAACCATGCACTGGTATTTATACAATAAAGATTTATTCGGGTACACCTGAAAAGAAGAAGACACCGGCGTTAACTCTGCTGCTTTCTATTGTATTCTGCAGATAATATCCAAATCCTTTGTTTACCGCGAAAGTAGTCGTAGAAGTTCATATCAGAATTCAGACCAAAAGAGTGAAACAAAAAATCCTTACAAAGGAAGTGGAAGGTATGTCGATGTTTTTTCTTAATCCATATCTGAAAAAAGGTGTATTCAATGAGTACGAGAAATTCAGAAGATATAATAATAAAAATAATAAAGTTCATAAGTGTGTTTTTCCAGTTCGTAGAAGGGATTTGGATTCGGTCTTAATACTTGATTTTTATGGTATTAAAATGCTTTATAGAGATTGATTGTACCCAGAAAGCCAAGACGGTATAGTAGGTGTGTTGGTGGTGGAGAAATTGTTCCTACACACAGAGAATTTGGAGTCCTGCGAAGGGTATGGACAAGGAACAATAGTTATGGTTCTATTGAGCAAAGTTGTTGGAATTTGGTACAATGTGTGAAGGTGGAAGATGAATTACCTCTACAGAAGAAATCAAACACAACAACAACAACCGGCGTCACTTGTTTGTCGTTCACAGGTAGTGGCCTACAACTTCTTTGTCTTCCTCCGTTTAGGGTTTTCAAACGAGATGTATGAAGGTGCAGAACAAGATAGTAACGGTGTTAACTGGGGATAGTTGGTAGCAGAATGTCAATGGAGAACGTCAATGGTGAACGTCAATGGTGCTTGTGGCGCAGCGACTGAAATCCCCTGAAATACTCCAAATTAATAAAACATGGATTAAATATCTAATCACATTAATTAAGGCCTAAACATGCCTTAAAAGTCAACTGAGAACAACAATGGTCAACACAAAACAAGGTGTTGTACCCTTTGACTGTCTAGGGTAAACAAATACCCAAATGAACTTCTTAGGACCTAAAAATTTGTCCTAAGAATCTTAACACATTACTAAACATATTACATTGTTGGACAACACTCCAACACAAAGAACAAGCATTTACATGCTTCAAGGTTAAGGAGGGCAAAAATGTGCTCTAAAAAACCTTAAAGGTCTAATGACCTCAAAATGATATAAAATTGGATACCATGATCAAATATCATGTAAGGAACACAAAAACACCGTTGTTAAAGAAAACCAAGCTCAGAAACACCTTGAGACACAAAATGTGCACTAAAACTCCTTAAAGCACATTTTTGTGTAATTGCCTTCTAAATTGGTTTTAAATGAGCTAAAAGGTTATAATTACCCTTAAATATGATAATATATCATATTATAACATGTTAGGAATTTAATTCCAGAAATTTACGAATTTTTACAAATTTAATATTAAAATATTAATAAAACCCTAAAATGGGGCCCGTTTGAGTCAACATTGACTAAGAATGGTCAAGAGATCAAAGTTTGACCCCTTGGACCACATGAGGTCGACATTCACAGGCTGGGGAGGTTTAAAATTGCCACTTGCAAGATAAAGACAAGCCTCCAACATGTTTCCATGTTTTAAGGGTTACTTTTGCCTTTTGATTAATTAATACACCATTTGACTCCATTATTTGATTCAAGCAGCCTCAATTCGTGGGAGCCTCTCCTTTCTACTCCAATAGCCCATTTCTTGTCCTTCCTATCCCTTTGATGAGTCATCACACACTAAATAACATTAAACAAAGAAAAAAGAGAGTATTAAGGCAAATTTTGACCTAATCTCTCATTAGCCTTGGCTCCGAACGATTCCAAGGCGCCCTCCTCTCTCTTTGGCTCCTCCATGTCATGGGTAAGTCACCAAGAACATTGAAGAACACTTTGGTACCTAGGTGAGCTTAATTAGTCATTTTATGTTCAATTTCTTCACCAATCTTTCTTCTTTCGGTGGATATAAACATCAACCACTTCCATCCATGGATCTAGGTTGTTCTTGGAGGTTAAATGAAGGAGGAATCTCGGCCATAACAAGGGAAGAAGGTTGAGAAATCCAAACTTGTTCTTAAGGTACAAAAATGTGCTTTAAGCACTTATCCTTTGATTCTCTTTAGATCCGGTTGTAAAACCTGTTCTAATAGCCTTATCATCTTCTTCTTAACATATTTATTCAGTGGATCTACCAAGAGCTTCAAGGTGTAGCTAGATCCAAGCCAAAAACACCATTTTTGGCATCTTAAACAAGGTAAATCTAAGCCATCTTCCAAGTTAGTTACCCACGGTTTTGTGCCTTGTTTTTAAGTGAGTTTTGATACTCTTTCTCTCTGGAAAAAATAGGGCCGAGGTAGATCTCCAACAAACTTGAAGATCTAAGGTAAATCTTACCTTGAAATGTACATTAAAACACTTCTTATGGTTAGATCTTGCTTGGAGACTAACTAAGCCTTGGTTTCTGTTTGAAAACATGTAAAAGAAGCTGTGGGAATTTTATCTAAGGCTGGCCGAATCCAAACAAGGATTTATCTAAGCTAAATCAAGGTATAAATCACTTAAAACCTTAACTTGATACATTAACACAAGTTTATGCTTGTGTATATACATTGCCGTGAGTGAATGAGTAGAACAAGGTCATGTTTGACCTTAAAATGATTAAGGAATGGTTTAATAAATTTTATAACTAATTAAACAAGCATAATTGTCAAATTTAAGACATTATGTGGAAGTTTGGTAATTAAATGAAAAATCTATGGTGAGGCCGATATCTATATGTATTTTTGGGTCATTTATGTGTAATTTATTTTGTGAGCAAATGTTTGTAATAAGGCCATGTACTTTAGGCCATTTTATTTATGCATTTCCAAGCTTTTATTTAAGTTTTGGTGATATTCAATCATTACCGAAAATAAATGGGGTATTAGGTGTAATTAAGTTAAATTTAGGGGCTTTATAAAAATAAGGCCGAAAATTAGAGGTTAAAAGGATTTAAAATAAAGTTTATAAGGTTTTATAAAGTTTTAGGGTTAAATGGTGATTTCTAGAAAGTATGGGTGCAAACCGTAATTATTAGGAATTAATGGTCAAGGAAATATTGAGGCGCTCAACCTTGACCATATGGTAGGTTTTGATCAAATTAGATAAGTTAAATAACTTATTTAAGGTTTCATAATAAAGATAAGTATCTTATGGTAATATTTTTATAACATATATGGTAAATATGTTATTACGAAAAATTAAGGGTGTACAATGGTATTTTAAACACCCATGGGCTATTAGGAATTTTTAGGAATTTATTGGGCTGTTTTTGGAATTAAAATAAACTATATATGTATAATATATAGTTATTATGTCATTATGACACTTTGGAGAAATATAGATGGTGGAATGTGAATACCAAAAATATATGGGTTAATAAGGATATTTATAACCCTTTGGAGAAATTTGGAGATTTTTAGAATTATATAAGAGTATTTGATTAAGACATGTGTATAAAATATAGTTTTGATGTTATGGTAAAATTATATGTTATAAATAGGGCCAAATGGCAATTATAAGACAGCACAAGGGCTGTTCGGAATTTACAAAAAAATAACCATAGGTTATGCTCTTTTATAAGTTAGAAATGTTATATTAAATGGTATATATAACATGGTATAAATTAAGGGGTGATTTTGTAAATTAAGGAAACCATGGTTTATGGAAAAGAATATGTTTTTTATATGGTACCCATGCGGCAATAATAAATAGTTTTGTATAAAAACTATAGGTTATAAGTCAAAAGGGAATAAAAACATCATATTATATGATATTAGTATATGGTATAACATTAAATAATGTTATGTGGTCAAAATGGAATTTAAATAAAGTTAAGGGCTATACCGAGTTAATAAGAGTTGGAAAATGAATTTTAGACTATGGTCTACTATGTCATAAATGTTATAACAATTATATGGTATTAAGGTGGTTTAATGGAATTAACACAAGTATTCACATTAAATAATGTGACAAACTATAAGTAAATGAGATTTATAAACTAAGGTATTTATGGAATAAACCTTAGGAGTTGTAATTATACAACATAAAATGTTACATAATATTAGGATAACAATCTTAATATAAGTTGTATAATATAATACAACTAATGGGAATAACCATCTAATAAAAGATGATAAAATGTAACATATAATGTAAGAGTTTATTAAACTCATGAAATATACCTACGTGGTAAATATATATACATACATACACAAGAATAATGTATATAAGGTGGGTATATGTTATGGTTGGAAACCATATAAATGGTGGAGGTTGTTTTAAAAAAAAAATAGTTACGAACTATCAGTTAAGAGTTTTGGATGCAAATATTATTTGCTAAAGATAAATGGATTATATAATACATTGTATTTTAATGGATGGTGGGAGAATGATACAATATGAAAAAGAATATAATATAATATAATCATGCATGCATACATGCAACTATGGGCTACGTACCTAAACTAGATGGTGGATAAGATTAAAAAGAAATACAACGAATTAAACTTAATAGTTGAAATATTATGACGTACGAGTTCTAAGTGACAAAGCCGACTGTTTTAGAGAAACCCATAACAAACAACTGTAGAAAACAGGGGTGAGCTGTCGGGGTTACTTATTATTCGGAAATACCGGATGTAGTTAGTCATGGAGACTGACTTATAGTTTTCATACCGTTTAGATTATACTTCTGACAAGACGCTTGACGAGCTAGTGGACTACACGGAGCATAGGATCTTGCTGATTCATACTCCACCGTAATACGATCAGGGTGAACGGTATGTAAAGGGGTTTGATCCGAGTTGTCCTAAGGATGCTCCTTGGGCTCGGATTTGGTTGATATAACTTGTGTGTTATGTGTGTGGTTACATGTATGTGTTTAAGTGTTACTGCATTATTTATTATGCACAAACGTCCTACGGGACTAACACTACGTCGACTATAGATCGACTTATATAAACATACATATGCGTTGTGATGACATGACGGTTACTTGATATAATACCATGATATTAATATTAAGTATATGGTAACCTAAGTAAAACACTTAGGGACGAGTCACGACATTGTCGATCTCTAGAGCATGGATCTCGAACATGAATATAACCTAGATTACTTCTAGGTATGCGTGAGACCCATTGGGCAGCTAATTAATAATTATTCTCCATAAGACTAAGAGCAGATCTTAAACATTATGAGAGAGAGATGGTATGACTTGAGGTGAGGAATCCCGGTAGTTTACGAACTACTTGGTTGCGCATTTGTGATCACTGAGGGGTTTCCTAATTGGATTCCGCTCCAGGTTATATCCAACGAGCCCAAACTGGATCGTGGATCAGGTGGCTACGGCCTTTTTATGGACGTCTTACGAGACATAAGAGAGTCAGGGGCCTCCGGACCTCTGGCGAAATGAGCACCTTTGTGTGTACGGGAGGACTACTGTCCATGGTAAGGTTATCGGGTTGTCCTAACATGACGCCCAACTGATATTAATAATTAAACATGGTTTGGATGGATGGGGCCTTAAAGGCCAAATTAAATTTAATATGAAAACTGTACGCCACGGCGAATGTACATTGTACATATGGATGGGGCCTTGAAGGCCAAGTTAAATTGAATTAATAAAGGATGGTATACGCTACGACGATTGTACGTTGTATATTATATTGTTATTACTCGATACGTTCGATATATATGTTGTATGAGATATTAAATGAATGTTCGAATTGGATGGATGGTTAAGTGTTTGTGGATATTTGGATGATTATGTATGTTGTACATTTATATTACAGTATTGATTATAATTGTAAAGTGGTAAAGCATGAAATCAATCTAATAACAAGATGGTTAAAATGACAAGTGACCATTAGGGTCCAGGCCCGGCATACTCAGCGTCTATCGCTGATACTACACCATTACAGGTTGTTGATCATTGCCGAAGTCGAAGAGCGGGAGCAGGGTAATTGGAGTTTTTACTTTTGTTACCACACATGGAGATGTTGTATAGCAATGAGGATGGTGAATTGTATTATGGTAAGGATGTGTATTTTCAGGTTTGGGTAGACGCTCACTTGTCGTTGTTTATGATTTATGGACTTAGTATGATGTATAGGAGTTTCTCGTTATCACGGCGGTTAGCAGTTTGTTTATGTTGGAAGTTGGATGTAGTTTGGCTTCGTTGCTCGCATGGGCGAGTAATGGCCGGTGACACCCGAGTGAGTATTGTATTTGTTGTTTTATTTTCCGCTGCGAGACGTTTTATTTATTGCTACGTGAGAGACTATATCGTGTTTAAGGAGAGGGGTGTTACATCCCCAATATAGCAGAACGCAGAGAAGATTGTAAAAGAGGGATATTTGGTATTAGTTGTATACGGCGCTAATATTACTGAATCAGTAAAAAAATCTCCCTTTTATGGTATTAATTAGATCCTTATTTCAGTATTAGGTAGTTATTTAATCTAAGCCCTCCATTTTCTTTTGTAATGATCTAATGGTTTATATGCAGCCTAGAACTATCAGGGACAAATACATCCCCTTACTAATATCTATATTCTTATTAAATAATATAAATACGAATTTAATCTAAATTTCATATTTATAAACTCATATCTTAATTATTGAATACGAATTTACTTTTTACAAAAAGATAAAAATATTCGGATTATCTTATAATCATTTTTTAGATAAAAATATCATCATTAATCACCAATTCCTCTAATCAATTGAAGCCGATGACATAGAATTGTCCCATTATATGTTTTGTTACTATCTGTATGTGAGATTACCAAAAGGGCATAATATTTCATTTCCAAATTACTGTAGACAGAAAGAATTTTTTTTAAAGAATCGGTACTATAGAAAACATTTTTAATTATAACACCTATGTTTAGTTCTAGAAACTTTTTTATTATTCTAATAATTTATTTAATGTGTATACATTAAACAACGGTGGGAAAATGGCAAATTGATTACTACCATGAAACATATAACGTACTGGGCATATGAAATACTCTAACACAACATATGAACTAAAGTTGAAAATTATTGGAGCGATCTCATCTATATTTCACGGGAAAGTTTCATCAAATAGCTCTAAAAAATTGTTTAATTGATACAATTGGTTAATTTTTTATGTTGTTAAATCAAATAACTACATGAACCTATGTTTTAATTTATAAAATATCATTTTAGTCATTGATAAGAAAAAGAAATGCTCGTTGTTTAGCATACTAAATTTAAAGTTCACATATGTCATTAAATATAAAAATTATATAAAATTAATGTTACTAAAATTATTACAATATGATAATAAAAATAGAAATAGCAAAAATTGTTTAACGAGACTATTTGTAACACCCCATCAAAAGCCAATCGTGGTTATCGCAAAACTGAACACTTAATCGAATTCATCGCAGCGGAAATAATAAACACCTGGACCTTGCCACGGTCTGATCGTTAGAATATACCGGCCTTATCAATTACAACACTTATCCAAAATAAATAACCAACCCAAAACATCACCATCCAAAATACCACAACCAACCGAGTACAAGTAACTAAGTCATAATCACAACCTTACATCAGTTTAAATATAAACATACGGGTGCACAAACGCAACCCGCACTCAAAATAAACATCCCATCCTAAGTCTAACCGCTCCTACTCTCGTGGTGCGTCCTCATGGGCCTCTTACCTGCAAGTGTAAAAACAGCCCCCCAAGGGGGTCAACACGAATGCTGGTACTCCCTCTCATGACCCCCAAGCTAACGGGGCTACGACGACTAATTGTCGATAGCATGGAAATTGATTACATACACAAGCATGATATGAAGTGCAATAACAATAATCCACAAATGAACACGCATAGTTCACAAACAATGAACGACTCAAGCGTTCCCTTATCAAGTGGGTTAGTAACCCCCTCCTCAGTCCTGATTTCCTTAATCTCAGTTCCTTACCTTACCTTAATCTTAATCTCAACTTATTCTCAGTATACAAACCGTTCCTGGAAGGGATTGGTTGTAGCTTAATTTCAAACCTGGGATTTAGGTGATCCCACCGCACCATCTTAATGCCACCTACCCTGGACGGGAGTCCAGCGTAGCTGAGCCGGCAACCGGCCCTAGGCTACAAGTCCGAAGACAAGTCCTTAAGCGGAGGGCGGATCTGATTCAGATACCGTCCCCCTTTCCTTAGCATGCATGACCGGAGTCAGTCCCGGGTTTCCTCACTCAAGTTCCAGTTAGTAGAAAACTTAATCACCATGTGTTAGTTAAACCTTAATGGGTATTAACCAACGACCACCAATACTTAACTCTTATTCTTAACTCAGTAAGTACTAAACTTGGTTAGTAACAATCTCAAGTCTCGTGGGTTAGTGTAAAGAAAACACATACGCAACGAGAACAAATATAACCGGTTGCATGCTTTATCTTGTCTTAGTCATAGCAAGTAAACAGATAGCACACAAGCCAAGGGACACCTCGTTAGCAAGCAGGTCACAAGAAAGATTGTACCGTTCACCGTCGATCGTCGTTTGTTTAACCTTCTCCGGGGGTCCCAATTCACAAACCTAAAACATTGATTCATTTTTAGGCCATTAGCTATTTGCACCTTACTTAACTCACTTAATCCCTAAAGACTCCCAATGAATAACCTCTTAAGTCCTTACCACTTAACCTTTTAAACTTAATTTTAAACATTAAGGTTCTTACTTATCTTAACTTAATCCCTTAAGTTCTTAGGGTCCTAATCATTACCACCCTACCAAAGGTATACCTTATTACCAATTATCATTCTTAGAATTCAAAATTTCTTTTTTTTTAAGTGTTAAGGGCCGTCTGACCCACCGTCCGACCCACCATCTGGGTCGGACCCTTCCAGTAACTTTCGGGTTTGAAAAACTCCACATGTCCGACCCATGTCCGACCCATGTCCGACCCACCTTCTGGGTCGGACCATTCCAGAAATTTTCCGTCTTCTAAACCTCCTATGTCCGACCCATGTCCGACCCATGTCCAACCCAACCTTCTGGGTCAGACCATTCCAGAAACTTAACCGCCCTCAAAATACACCCGTCCGACCCATGTCCGACCCAACCTTCTGGGTCGGACCATTCCAGAACCTTTCACTGGCGTTTAACAGAGGCCGTCCGACCCAAACTTGGGTCGGACCCCTGGGTCGGACGCCTCCAGAACATGCCCAAACATTGTCAAATCTTTACCAAACTTTTCCTCAAGCCTTCCAATGTGCTCTAACATCATTTAGACCCTTAAACCCACCTTAGATCATCCTCCAAACTCATTAAATCAACCTCCAAAGATCATCCCAATCCTTTACTCAATTCTTACCACAACTACTAACACTTAGCATTTATTCCTTTCCTACATTTCAACATCCCTTTCACCTAGCACTTCTACTAGCCAAAAGTTCCCTCCTTATGAACTTGACCACACCATATACACCACTTGCATCTATCTTACACTTTCCAAGGTTTTCCTTAAATTCTAAACTCTAGTTTCTATCTAAATCATCTCAAAGTTTCACACTCAATCACATCAAACTTACCAAGGTTTCCTAGCTTCTTTTATCAACATTGGCCTTAGTCCTAAATACCCAAATACACTCTTTTGATTCCCAAATCCTTCATAGTGATGTCTAAGCCATTATAAGTCATTAAAATACCTTAATCTCACCCTTTTTCATCAAGACAACCTCTAGAACTTCCTAGTACTTCCTTAGTCATTAAATCCCCTTAGAACATCTTAAACACTTAAGTTCTCCTTTAAATTTTGTCATGGGTTCTCTAGTATATAGTACATCCTAACACTTGGTTTTTCTCCATCAACCAACCAATATCACTCAAATTCTCATCACAACACCTTAACACACAATTTACACCAAAACTACACAACCAAATCATCATTATAGTGTACAAACTTAAATGCTTGGCACTTAGGCCCTTAAATGACAATAATCTTAACCACTGAATTTCCACATATATTTGCCTTTAACCTGCGAATACACACAACAAGGCTCCCATTGAAATAAAATGCTTCTTGTAATTCACCTTGATATTCTTAAACTATCTTTTTCCTCATTTGCTCCTTAGTCACAAGTTCACAATCATGATCATTGTTTCTCCTAGGTCATATATAGCCCTTTTCTAATGTAAACTCTACACTAAACTCACCACATATCTAAATCCCATTCCCTTAAACAATAAAACACCTTAAGGTAAGTAATTTACCTTGTTCTTTTACAAGCTTTAAAAACTTTCTTCCTTAGGTTTTTCCTTGCTCAATCTCGGTCACCAATATATATCTCCTTGCCAATGTTCTAACCAATATCCAATGACTCCAATGAGTACTAGATAATACATTAACCCTAAGGAACAAACCCTAGGTTAAAAATGTGCTTTAAGGTATTAAGGTGATTGTTTTACCTTGGTTTCTCAAGACAAGCTTGGATATGAATCAAGAAGGACCTCCTCAATCCTTTGAATAGTAGAAAACAAGCTAGAACAAGGCATTAAAATGAAGCCTCATGAGCATAAATTTTCGGTCAAGAAGAAAAGTGATGGAAACCTAGATTTTCTTACACTTTCTTTACCTTAAGAGAATGGAGAAGCCAATGGAGTCTCCAAACTTGAATTTCCTCCTCTAATGGTGGTTTGGCTTGGCACCAAAGAAAAGCTCTTGAAGTTTTGAAAAGATAGAAAGAGAGAGCTTGAGCTAACTAAGAGGAATATGTAATTTGTTTTGGTTTTGGAGCTAAAATGAGTAAGTAGTGTACAAAGGAAGATGGAGCTAGCATGGGGTTGTTCTTCACGTTAATGGAGAAGGGAGAGAGCAGCTCAAAACCGTGGGAACAAGAGAGAATGAAGAGGTGAGGAGAGAGGTGAGTAAAATGAGATATTTAAGTAAAGTAAATAGTAGTTTCTACTTTATCCTTTAATTTCCTTTCTTATTTGCTCATGTGGTGATTCATCACCTTAAAAACCGCCCCCATTAAGTAACAAGGGGTACTTAAGTCTTTGTTGACCAAATATCTCACTTATATTGACTTATGTTATAAACTAGCTTAATTAAATTACTATTCACAAAACAAGGCACATTGTTGTGAAATTTTTGATTTCCCATTGATATAGACTTCCAAATGTGATACTATATAGTACACATGTTAATTAAAGAGTAATGATGGACATTTAGCCATTCAAAACTCATTTACAAGACAATTTTCAAAAATGTGCTTTAAGACTCCTTAAAGCACATTTTGTGTTTTAACTTGTTTTCAAGCTTGGTTTTCTTTGGTAATTGATTTAAAATGACCATTAGGATTTTACTAAGGTCTTAGAACAATATTTGGGTACTCACCCAAGTCTCTCCAAGCTTAGAGCACGTTTTTACTTAAACTGCTCTTTTGGTGTTTCCTTATATTTTCTTTGGTTAAAATGGTTTCTTAATGTTTCTAAGGCATTATTTAGCCTCCTTATAACTTAGTTTATCATTTAAACACCATCTCTAGTTTGGTGTATTTCACTATTTGATAAATTAAATTTTGAAACTAAAATATTATTCATATAGTATAATTGTTTTCCAAATATTAATCTATAAAAGACACTTGTGTATAATCTTAATTATAAATTTGATCTACCATGTAATAAATAAACTTTTCACTAATAAACAAAATCTTCACACAAAATGGATTATATGATTAAAAATAAGGATAATTTAATACTAATTTGTTGATAGACCATTGTAAATATCATACTGAAGAACAAGAATGAAGAGTTAGTGAGAGTAACGAAAAAAAAAACATTTCCTTGTGCTTAGGTTGTCTTCAATATTTTACTGTTTTGCTATTTTGTTTATGGCTTATACCCATAGAGAAATAGAAAAGGGCCCTCATCATATGGGAATACGAGACAACAAGGCTCCTTGACCTGATGACATAAATGCCCTTTTTATAAAAGATTTTGGCACATTGTGGGGATGATGTTTCATCTCAAGTCCTCAACATTATTGATGGAGGTTCGTACTTTCATTACTCTTATCCCAAAGAAAGGATCCTCTCCTCATATTCAGGATTACAGGCCAGTGCTTTGTGCAAGGTTATATATAAACTGGTTACTATAGTTATAGCTCAGAGAGTTTAGCTGATTCTTCCTACCATCATTTCTCTTCATCGGTCAGCCTCTATTCATGGAAGATTGATCTCTGACTATGTCATATTTTCCAATGAAATGCTTGATCACTTCCGCTTTCAATCGAAATCAAGGAAAGGCTTCTATGTTTTAAAGTTAGACATGGAATAGGCCTATGTCCACTTGGAATGGAATTTCTTGGTTGTTGTCCTTATATCTATGGGGTTTCCTCCCCATTGGTATGTCCTGGTATTGAACTGTATCTCTTATCTTTCTGTGGCCATCAATATTAACATTGTTTGTTGGGGTTCATAGGTATAAACTAGAATATAACGCGCCCAAAGATCGAACAATGGAAATAAAGCAAGACACAAAATTTACGAGGAAAACCCCTTCAACTCAGGGTAAAAACCTTAGGACCACAGTATGATCCAAACTTCCACTATAATATTGTGAGATTACGAGGCACTCAATCCTCACCAACTCTCTAACTCCAGCCCAAAGCGAGTTCACAATTTGGTGTAGGATATTTCAACTTCTCTTTTCACACACTCACAAAATTACAAACCTCTCAAAGCTATTACCAACTCTCTCTTAAAACTAAATTGGTTGTTGGATGGATGAATTATGCCAAGAATAAGCCTCTATTTATAGTGGTGGGTGGTCCTTGGAGTCTTCTAGAATAACCATGAGTTATGGTAATAAATCGCATAATACTGACCGCATTAACTGACCATTTGTAACACCCCTACTACACACTTAACAATTAAACGAAATCGCAGCGGAAATAAACAACTAGAACAATAACTAAACGGGTTGGTGCTACACGCCGTTAGCCACATATGTGGCTAACAAGACAGAATACATACAATTTGTACCGGTCTGATGATCAGACTCCCGAGCATAGAACTAATAACCATAAATACATCAACATAACCGAGTATAAATATTTACAAACCATCACTGTAAACTGCCACTGTAATCTGTCACTGTAATGTAATCGCCATCCAAAATATAGCGCCACGGGAGCACAGGCGACAACCCGGGCCCACAACCAAAATATACCAAAAGTATTTCATAACTCCTAAGATTCTAGAGCCACTCTGCCTCTTCGATCCTCATCCTGCAAAATAGGAAAAACAATATGGTGCCCCAAAGGGGCTCAACAACTCATGGCTGGTATGGCTGACGTGCAGCCCATCGACTACCGGGATACACACAACCAAATTGTCATGATAACATGGCATTGATTATTAACATACAATTTACATAACGTACCAATAAGAATTGCATCACAACATAAACACATAACATAACAAGTACGGTTCTCTTTAGGAACCGAACCAAAACACAGTCAGTTCACCCGAAGAGCCTAGAGATTGCTGCCAAACTCATGCTAAGCTCGTCACATAACTCGTTACCGTCCTGTTAGATGAACGGGTAACTTAACCCAAAGGTGCGTCGGATATAGTAATCCAAGCACACCAAACATAGTATGCCCCTGTGGCAAGACGTGAGTCAGTATAATAGCCTTGGATAAGCTAAAGGGAGGTTGAAAACCAAAGAGAAGACAACCATAACATACAGAGAGAATCGAACCGGTTATGACATCGACTCCCATACTCACACGCGTGGCCGGAACGACCGGACTTCTCACTCCCCCCGTTAGTACTTGTTAGAAGTCCCAATATTGAAACTTACTAAGTTAATTCACAAGCAAGTGTTTAGGCCTAGTTAGACACACACAAGGGAGATGAGACAAAACTTACCATCACAATAATATTAACAACTGTAAACTCATTTCATGACTTAAGTCTTACAAGGTCATAAACACACAAGAAAAACAAACAACACACAAGCCGATGTAAACCGGTAGGCAACAGACTACAAGAAAACCATACCTTGGTCCTTGCTGCATACGAGTCCCGCCAAACGTAGCTCCAAACATGATTAATAATGTCGGTTAATTCATTTATTTAACTTCCGGTTTACTAAGCATTTTACTTGATTTTATCACATGTTTTAATGCTTAAAGTTACCCTTGATTACCTTCATTATACCCCCTAGGGTTAACTACTTAAACCACACTTTGTTTTTTTTTTACAAGTTTTGAGTCGACCGACCTTACCGACCAAGCTTACCCAAGGTCGGTCCATTCTAGTAACATTTGGGTTTGGAAATTTACACTACGACCAACCTTGCTAAGTCCGGTCCCAAGGTCGGTCCATTCCAGAAACATATTACCGTCAGAAAACTCTACTCCGACCGACCTTGCTAGTTCGGTCCACAAGGTCGGTCCATTCCAGAGACCTATTCCGTATACAAAATTTAAGCCCGACCGACCTTGCAAGTCCGGTCCCCAAGGTCGGTCCAATCCAGAAAGTTTTCTGGCTGGGTAAACTGGGCTCGACCGACCTTGCAGATCCAGTCCACAAGGTCGGTCTGCTCCAGACCCTTGTGTAAAAATGCATATTTGACTCCAAACTTCACCTTAGATATCCTAGTATGTTCTAACCTCATTTGGGCACTTCAACCACACCTTAAGAAATCCACTTAACTCCTTAATTAACTCACCAAAAACCTTCTTAACCATTATACAAATTCCTCACAAAATCTCTTACACTATAATTTTTTCCTTAGACTTCTAAGTGGTGTTTCTTACCTATGATAGCAACTATCCCAGGATGTTTCCTCATCACCAATAAACTCATCTCCCAAGCATCTTTCACCATCTAAGGTTCCTTTATACATCTACTTGAAATTCCTCCACAAGTTTACACCTCCTCCTTACAAGACATTATTTTTCTCCTTATTTTCTAATATTTGCACAAGTCCTAAACACAATTCCTCCATGTCTTTGGTGTATCCCAAAACACTCATTTGATTCCTAAATCCTCCTAGATAGTGCCTAAGTCATTTTAACACTCAAGAACACCTTAATTTATTTCCTTCCATCAATAGAATACCTAGTCATTCCTAGTTCATCTAACCTAGTCTAAACACCTTGAACTTCTTGAACATTAACAACAATTTTGACATGGGTTTCACTAGCACATTGTTACACCAAAACACATAGTTTTTACCTTTAAACATCCTAGCACATTTATTCACACAAGAATGTTCTCTACACAAAACTAAACGTTAAACTACACTACATTACAATATAGTGCATAATTTAAATTGCTTGGCACTTAGGCACTTAAATAACATGGCTCTTTGGCCCTTAAATTGCATAACCATAAACACTGAATTTCCACATATATATTGCATTTGACCTGCAAATACTCCCAACATCATATATGCCCTTTAATAATCTCCTTATAGTTTTCTAGCTCATTTGTCATTGGCTCCTTAGGTGGTTTTAATAAGCAATATAAGCTCATTTTTCCTAAGACATTAACTACATTGAGATAGTTTATTTACCTCTTTTCCTTCACAACTTCCACACTCGTTTTTCCTTGCTCTTGCTTGATTAAAATTGGCAAGGCTTTTGATTTCTTGTCAACCTTCTAATCAATATACAAGCAAGGCAATGAGCATTCAAGCTTCATGCTTAAGCTCATTTATAAACCCTAATTTACATATTGTCTTAAAACATTAAGATGATTGTTTTACCTTGGAAATGGAAGAGAGTTTGAATAAGTAGCAAGAGAGGACTTCACCAAGCCCTTAGAAGATTGGAATGAAGCTAAAACAAAGCAAAATAAAACACCATGAAGAGGTGATTTTTGGTCACATATAAAAACAAGAGGAAATGAAGTTTTTCTTTGAGTTTCCTTACCTTGAAGCAAAGGAGAACAATAAGATGTAAAAGATGAGCTCAAGCTCCTTCCATGGTGATTCCTCTTGGCACCGAAATGATGGTTTTGATGATTTGAAAAGACAAAGTTGAAGAGCTTGATGTGACTAAGAGAATGGTGGTCTTGGAATTTAATTTGGCTTAAGGAGCAAAGAGATAATGGCAATGGAAGTTGGAGAAGTGAATGGTGCTGTAGCAAAACCGATGGAGAATGAAGAAGAGAGGTTGGATACGGTGGGAAAACAAGAGGGAATGAAGAATGAAGTGTAAAGTTGCTTTTTGAAAGATATTTGTACTAAAGCAAATAGTGAACTTACTTATTTATTCTTTCTTCTTTATCAATCTAGCTAAGTATGATGAGTCATACTTAAAAACCGGCCCCCTTAGTCAAATGGGGTGTTTTATGGTCTTTGTTGACCAATCAATTGACTTATGTTGACTAATGTCTTAAACTAGCACTATTTGGTTACTATTCACTAACCAAGGCACATAATTGTGAAATTTTTGATTTCCCATTGATTTAGACTTCCTAATGTGATACTAAGTAGTACACATGTTAATTAAAGAGTAATGATGGACATTTAGCCATTCAAAACCCATTTATAAGACAATTTTTCAAAAATGTGCTTTAAGACTCCTTAAAGCACATTTTGTGTTTTAACTTGTTTTCGAGCTTGGTTTTCTTTAGTAATTGGTTTAATATGTTCATCAACATGTCAATAAGGTCTTGGTGAGCTTATCAAGTCTTAACCAAGATCATCTCAAGCTTAGAGCACATTTTCGCCCATATTGACCTTAAGGTATTTAATTGTGTTTACTATGGTTTAAATTGTTCACTAATGTTTCTAAGACACTTAGCCTTATTATACCATGTTTTAGTATTTAAACAACATATAAAGGTTTGGGGTATTTCAATCTACCCCCCTTAAAAGAACTTTGTCCCCAAAGTTCACACTTCCCACATATTCATGATATTAGAACGGGTATACATATAAAACAACACTTTCATAACACACATACTTTACATAATATCGGACTCACGGTCCAAGCAACATAACATCATTCAGACACAATGGTCTGTAACATATCAACATAACATAGACAATGTATTACAATACATGTCGTACACACATAACCGAAACGGCTCTACCCCCCTTAAAAGGGGTACGCTCTGTACCCTATACATACAAATAATAAGAAGTAAACAACGACGGGTACTTCGCCTTCATCTTATCTTCCAGCTCCCAAGTGGCCTTCTCAACGGCCTGGTTAGACCAGAGGACCTTCACCAGTCTTACAGACTTATGGCGAGTGTCTCGTGTCTTAGTGTCCAGAATCCGTACTGGTCGGCTCTAACGTTAGCCTTTCAGGCTGAAGTACATGAGACAAATGAGACATATATTTCTTCAACTGGGACACATGAAATACATCATGTACCTTGCCCAGCTCAGCAGGTAGATCTAGCCTGTAAGCTACCGGACCTATCCGCTCCGTCATAACATAATGCCCCACATATTTCGGGCTCAATTTGCCCTTCTGGTCAAAACGAAACACTCCCTTCATGGGGGATACTCTAAGAAATACCTGGTCGCCCACGGCGAACTCCAGGTCACGTCTGCGCACATCGGCGTATGATTTCTGCCTATCCTGAGCTGCCTTCATGTTAGCTCGGATCTGGCGTACTTCAGCTTGTACTTGTTCCAGAAACTCTGGTCCTATGATGACCGTCTCACTCGACTCATCCCAGCATAATGGCGTGCGGCATGGTCTACCGTACAAAGCCTGGAAGGGAGACATCTTGATTGAAGCGTGGTAACTGTTGTTGTAGCTAAACTCAATCAGATGTAACATATCAATCCAGCTGGTCTGAAAGTCAAGTGCACATGCACATAACATATCCTCAAGCGTCTGGATGGTGCGCTCACTCTGACCATCAGTCTGTGGGTGGAACGCCATGATGTCGTACTATCTCTCGGTCGAAGAGCTCTGCAAGCTTTGCCACTTTCCAAGTGTCCTTCATCAGTATAAATCGGGCTACCTTGGTCAGTCGGTCAACAACAACCCAAATCATATTCAGACCTCCCCTTGTAGGCGGAAGCCCTACTACGAAGTCCATGGAAATGTCATGGAACTTCCACTCAGGCACTAGCATTGGCTGCACCATACCACCAGGCCGTCGGTGCTCAAACTTGACCTTCTGGCAAGTGAGACACCTCAACACATAATCATTCACATCCTTTTTCATGCCAGTCCACCAGAAATATCGTTTCATGTCCTTATACATTTTTGAAGCTCCGGGGTGAATAGAAGTCGTAGAATAGTGGGATTCACTCAGTATGCACTCTTTAGCTCAGCGCTACTTCTTGGAATACACAGTCGGCCATTCAGCCTAATCAGGTCATCATCGTGGAGTTGGAAATCATACTTCTGACCCTCGAATGTGCCATCAATAAGCTTCTGCCTGATCTCTAGCATATACTGATCCGTCATCTGAGCACTCCGCACCTCGTCAACCAAGCTAGAATGAGAGACTAGCGAATGGAGAGAGTATGCTCGGTGACTCAGTGCGTCAGCTACCGCATTTGCCTTACCCTCTTTATACTGCAGGTTGATGTCATAATCGTTTAGGAACTCGACCCACCTTCTTTGTCCCATGTTCAACTCTTTCTGAGTGAACAAGTATTTCAAACTCTTGTGGTCAGAATAGATTGTCACGTTTACCCCATACAAATGATGTCGCCATATCTTCAAAGTGAAGACAATGGCACCCAATTCTAAGTCGTGGGTAGGGTAGTTCTCTTCATGCTTCTTCAGCTGTCGGGAGGTGTATGCTACGACCTTCCCGTGTTGCATCAATACACAACCCATACCTCTTCCGGATGCGTCATAGTAGACCTCAAAACCATCTGTACCGTCTGGTAACGTCACGACTGGTACAGAGGTAAGAGCATCCTTGAGACTCTGGAAAGAACTCTCGCAGTCATCTGTCCACTCGAATGGTGCATCCTTCTTCATTAAGGAAGTCATCGGCTTTAAGACACTGGAGAAGTCCTTCACAAATCTCCTGTAATATCCTGCCAGACCGAGGAAGCTCCGAATGTCGGTAACTGTCTTCGGCCTAGGCCAGATGCGCACTGCATCTATCTTGGCCAGATCAACAGCGATCCCAGCCTCGGAAATAACATGACCAAGGAATGAAACTTGGTTTAACCAGAATTCACTCTTAGAGAATTTGGCATACAACTGATTCTGTCACAATGTCTGCAACACACTTCTCAGGTGGCTTTCATCCTCACCCTTTGATTTCGAATACACAAGAACATCGTCGATGAAGACTACTACCGACTTGTCCAATTGATCTCGGAACAAGCGGTTCATTAAATCCATAAACTTGGCTGGTGCATTGGATAACCCAAACGGCATGACTGTGAACTCGTAATGACCGTATCTGGTTCGGAATGCGGTCTTCTCTCATGTCACCCTCTCGTATAGCAATCTGATGGTAACTGGATCGTAAGTCGGTCTTGGAGAATACTGATGCTCCTTTCAACTGGTCAAATAAGTCGTCGATTTGGGGTAAAGGATAACGGTTCTATACCGTAACTGCATTCAGCTCTCTGTAGTCGATGCAGAGGCGGAGACCACCATCCTTCTTCTTCACGAAGAGGACCGGCGCTCCCCATGGTGAAACGCTTGGGCGAATAAATCCCTTGTTGAGTAGGTCTCTCAGCTGCTCCTTGAGCTCTGTCATTTCAGCCGGAGCCATACGGTAGGGCGCCTTCGCTATTGGTCCGGTTCCCGGCACCAATTCAATCTCAAACTCAACTTCTCATGCTGGTGGCATGCCCGACAGTTCCTTAGGAAAAACATCAGGGAACTCCAACACTACCGGCACATCTGGGCTAAACTCTGGATCTCTCTCTATGTCCTGAACATAGTATAGGTATACATCACTCCCCTTTCGCAACTCCCGGTACATACACATAGCGGAGATAAGCTGAGTCGAAGGCTCCCTGGGCCTCTGGCGGTATGAGATAGTAACCCTAGTCGGACTCCGAAGAAGCAGTCGATGCTCGGCACATAGGATTAGACCCTTGTACCACTCCAACCAGTTCATCCCCACTATAACATCAAACCCAAGTCCGTCGAACTCTATCATGTCGATCGGAAATTCTTCCTCCCTGATTTGCACAATAGCACCTCGGTGATAGCGGGTACACTTGATCTGTTCTCTCAACGGGAGAGTGACTAGGAAGTCAGGCATCTCTTCACCGTCTAACCCCAGCCTCTTCGCAAATGAAAGCGAAACAAATGTATGTGAGGCTCTAGAGTCGAACAAGATCGATGCGTCCACGCCGTTGACTGGAAAGGTACCGGTGAGGATGGTGCCGCTCTTGCCGGCTTCAGCCTCATTACACACTCCCAGTATACCTCCCTTCACGAGTGCAAATCCTAATTTAGTTCACAAACTCGTAAGTACACAGTAACAACACGGTTGATATACTCCAAAACAAGGTCCCTTTATTCATTAACATACTTTTCACACCATAGGTCGGTTTACACTGTCAACATTACTAACATGTACATAACTTCCTTAACATACAACTAGCTCATCCATTAGATGGTTACACAAGGCTTAAAACTGCCGAAATGTCAAATTTAAACATCCGGGTTTCATGTGTGTGGCATTGATTACTGTCGAAGGTGCGGTATTCAGTTTGATCTTCTTAATACCGTGATATATCATCCTTGACTGCCCACCCATTTAACACATCTCCAGACTTCAACACTAACTTCTTGCGAGACCAGCACGCTTCTGCTCGCCATTCACAAACACTGCGGTATCACCAATGGACCAAGACAGCACGGGTACTCCCTTACTCAGAGACTCGGGTGTCGTCTTTATCCTGGTGTTAACCTAACCGTCCACCGTTCTGGTAGAAGTTCACAATATATAAATCTGCTTTAACCTTCAAAATTGGATCCGACTCAACTTGCTGAGCAATTTCCATGGCGTGGTTAACAACCGCAAGGAACTCCTCAGGTACTTTCGGTACTGTTGCTCCGTCTTCAGCTCGTTCATGCTGATATGTCTTGGTGTAAGGGTTCCAGTCCCTACCCATGCACATCATCTTCAATTTCATCTTCGATCCATTCGGGTATTCGGGTGTGTAGAAACCTCCAGATGCTGCTCCTAGTTCGTTGCACCGCCGGATGACGTGGATTTGTGCTTCCGGTGTTAGGTATCCGCTTAAGAGTATCATACCTGGCTGGATAACCTGACATTGCTCCATTGGGTACTCGGTGATGCTGATGGTTGTTTCTTCAGGGTTTGGTGTGGGTGGGATTGGATAGCAAATATTGAAGGTTCCTAAGTTTTCAAATTACCTAATTTAGGTGACTTTCACATTATACTTTAACTCATTACTTATGTGGTTGTATATTTATACTCACTAACACACATGCATGAAATGCGGTATGCAATCACTTATTTTATTTAACAGTTTAGGTGGTACCTGGTCTAGAAGAGGGTCCTGGTGCCTCAGACCGGTCCACCACATTCAGGGCGGCCTTGCCGGATCCCGACCCTTTCCCCTTCTGGGAATCAGCATTCCTCTGATCTGTGGGTGGCTGATTAGCCGTCTTTGGGCCATCGGTGGTCACGGCGGCCTTACCCTTCCACTGCCCCTTAGGCCTATAGTTTCTGCCATTCGGGTTCTGGAAGCACTCGTAGTCACGATGCCCCATCTTCTTCCAGAATCAGCACTGCACATCGTTGCCCTTGCAGTCCTTGTCGGGGTGGTCTCCGTTACACCACTTGCAGTAGTAGTGGCGATCAGATCCAGAACCCGTGCTAGCTGCTAACACATCACACATTCAGTACACACTTCACATTATAACATCACACGCTTAAACTCGATATTCAGAATTAACTAGTTACCCTTGAATGGTTGAGAGCGTAAGGGCTTAGCCGCGTATGCATAGGTGAGCTGCAACGGCTCCTCAGCAGTGGTGGTCTGGGCTTGGCCTTTGCCACCCTGTTGCTGGCCCTTCTGGGACTGGGGGTAATGCTTCCTCTTTTTCCCTCCCCCGTACCCTTGCGTGTTTTGACCCTCGCTCGTGGCCTTGCGCTTGTGCGCATTCTCCTCGTCCCTCAGACAGACGGTGATCTCTACTATAACAGCGGCATGATAGCACTCCTATTATTTAGGGTGTTAGTTATGCCCCGCAAGCCAAACTCACAATCACATTCACACATTATACGTACTTATTCACATCACACTGTAGTTTCATTACCTGCAAAGTAGTATATCCGGCTGGCCCCATTCCGTAGCGTAGGCGGTAACTGAGTCCGTTGTAAAAACGGTTTACCAATATCCGGTCTGAGTAACCCAGATCTGGTAGCAGGTGGATAAGGTTGACGAAGGCGGTGTAGTACTCATCTACCGTCATCTTATCCCCTTGTCTCAAGCTATCCAACTCAAGGCGCTTGGCCTCCTACACATGTATCGAGTAGTACTTGGCTCGCAGCAGAGCTGTGTACTCCCTCCACTCAAAGGTAGGGTCAGCCACTCTGCCCTCCCTTACCAGCTTCCACCAACTCCGTGCCGAACCCTTCAAGTAGTAAGCGGCAAGTCGAACCTTGGCACCAGTAGGCACATCCAAGGTCTCGAAAGCGGTCTCTAGTCCGGAGATATACGCCTCCAGCTTACTAGGGTCGGTCTCCCCATGGAATGACGATGGTCTCAGATCTGCCAACGCTTTGACCCAATTGGTCTCGCGCGGCTGTGGTTGCGGTTGTGGCCCTTGTTGGTCCGCACCGCCTTGCTGCTGCTGCTGATGCATCGCAGCCACTAACTGGGGAACCATCTGGGCTACGACGGCTGCTACTGCCTCAGCCATAACCTGTGCCGTAGTGTTCTCGCCCTGGTCTCTAGTATCACCAACACTGCGCCCGCGGCCTCTACCTCTTGGTCGACCTGACATCTATATTCACATGGACATTCATTAGCATTATGCTTGCACACTTATCAGTTCCAACGGTTGTAACGCCTTCCCGACAATAAGGTATCTCCACACCTAGTTAGTGGTTAACCCTTCCATAACTGTTCACTTCAATAACTATAGCTAGATTTCCTAACTCGGTATATTCCTAAGCTCGGTATTCTAGTCATCAGAGCGATACTTCGCTCTGATACCACTTTTTGTAACACCCCTACTACGCACTTAACAATTAACCGAAATCACAGCGGAAATAAACAACTAGAACAATAACTAAACGGGTTGGTGCTACACCCGTTAGCAACCTACGTGGCTAACAAGGCAGAAT
Source organism: Limonium bicolor (assembly GCA_023374045.1). NCBI lineage: Eukaryota > Viridiplantae > Streptophyta > Magnoliopsida > Caryophyllales > Plumbaginaceae > Limonium > Limonium bicolor. Next base: position 184,550,416 of record CM041777.1, on the reverse strand, counting down.
ACATACAATTTGTACCGGTCTGAGGATCAGACTCCCGAGCATAGAACTAATAACCATAAATACATCAACATAACCGAGTATAAATATTTACAAACCATCACTGTAAACTGCCACTGTAATCTGTCACTATAATGTAATCGCCATCCAAAATATAGCGCCACGGGAGCACAGGCGCAACCCGGGCCCAACAACCAAAATATACCAAAAGTATTTCATAACTCCTAAGATTCTAGAGCCACTCCGCTTCTTCGATCCTCATCCTGCAACATAGGAAAAACAATATGGTGCCCTAAAGGGGCTCAGCAACTCATGGCTGGTATGGCTGACGTGCAGCCCATCGACTACCGGGATACACGCAACCAATTGTCATGATAACATGGCATTGATTATTAACATACAATTTACATAACGTACCAATAAGAATTGCATCACAACATAAACACATAACATAACAAGTACGGTTCTCTTTAGGAACCAAACCAAAACATAGTCAGTTCACCTGGAGAGCCTAGAGATTGCTGCCAAACTCATGCTAAGCTTGTCACATAACTCGTTACCGTCCTGTTAGATGAACGGGTAACTTAACCCAAAGGTGCGTCGGATATAGTAATCCAAGCACACCGAACATAGTATGCCCCTGTGGCAAGACGTGAGTCAGTAAAATAGCCTTGGATAAGCTAAAGGGAGGTTGAAAACCAAAGAGAAGACAACCATAACATACAGAGAAAATCGAACCGGTTATGACATCGACTCCCATACTCACACGCATGGCCGGAACGACCGGACTCCTCCACCCCCCCCCCGTTAGTACTTGTTAGAAGTCCCAATATTGAAACTTACTAAGTTAATTCACAAGCAAGTATTTAGGTCTAGTTAGACACACACAAGGGAGATGAGACAAAACTTACCATCACAATAATATTAACAACTATAAACTCATTTCATGACTTAAGTCTTACAAGGTCATAAACACACAGAAAAACAAACAAAACACAAGCCGGTGTAAACCGGTAGGCAACAGACTGCAAGAAAGCCATACCTTGGTCCTTGCTGCATACAAGTCCCGCCAAACGTAGCTCCTAACATGATTAATAATGTCGGTTAATTCATTTATTTAACTTCCGGTTTACTAAGCATTTTACTTTATTTATACATGTTTTAATGCTTAAAGTTACCATTAATTACCATCATTATACCCCCTAGGGTTAACTACTTAAACCACACTTTGTTTGTTTTTTTTTACATGTTTTGAGTCGACCGACCTTACCGACCGACCTTACCCAAGGTCGGTCCATTCCAGTAACATTCGGGTTTGGAAATTTACACTACGACCAACCTTGCTAAGTCCGGTTCCAAGGTCGGTCCATTCCAGAAACATATTACCGTCATAAAACTACTCCGACTGACCTTGCTAGTTCGGTCCACAAGGTCGGTCCATTCCAGAGACCTATTACGTATACAACATTCAAGCCCGACCGACCTTGCAAGTCGGGTCCCCAAGGTCGGTCCATTCCAGAAAGTTTTCTGGCTGGGTAAACTGGGCTCGACTGACCTTGCAGGTCCGGTCCCAAGGTCGGTCTGCTCCAGACCTTGTTTAAAAATGCATATTTGACTCCAAACTTCACCTTACATATCCTAGTATGTTCTAACCTCATTTGGGCACTTCAATCACACCTTAAGACATCCACTTAACTCCTTAATTCACTCACCAAAAACCTTCTTAACCATTACACAAATTCCTTACAAAATCTCTTACACTATAATGTTTTTCCTTAGACTTCTAATGGTGTTTCTTACCTATGATAGCAACTATCCCAAGATGTTTCCTCATCACCAATAACATCATCTCCCAAACATCTTTCACCATCTAAGGTTCCTTTATACATCTACTTGAAATTCCTCCACAAGTTTACCTCCTCCTTACAAGACATTATTTTTCTCCTTGTTTTCTAATATTTGAACAAGTCTTAAACACAATTCCTCCATGTCTTTGGTGTATCCCAAAACACTCATTTGATTCCTAAATCCTCCAAGATAGTGCCTAAGTCATTTTAACACTCAATAACACCTTAATTTATTTCCTTTCATCAATAGAATACCTAGTCATTCTAGTTTATCTAACCTGGTCTAAACACCTTGAACTTCTTGAACATTAACCAAATTTTGACATGGGTTTCACTAGCACATGTTACACCAAAACACATAGTTTTTACCTTTAAACATCCAAGAACATTTATTCACACAAGAATGTTCTTTACACAAAACTAAAACCTTAAACTACACTACATTACAATATAGTGCATAATTTAAATTGCTTGGCACTTAGGCCCTTAAAAAACATGGCTCTTAGGCCCTTAAATTGCATAAACCATAAACACTGAATTTCCACATATATATTGCCTTTGACCCGCAAATACACCCAACATCATATATGCCCTTTAATAATCTCCTTGAGAATAGTTTTCTAGCTCATTTGTCATTGGCTCCTGAAATACCCCAAACTTAGAGATGGTGTTTAAATGATAAAATAAGATATAAGGAGGCTAAATAATGCCTTAGAAACATTAAGAAACATTTCTAATCAAAGAAAACATAAGGAAACACCAAAAGAGTAGTTTAAGCAAAAACGTGCTCTAAGCTTGGAGAGACTTGGGAGAGTACCCAAATATTATTCTAAGACCTTAGTAATATCCTAATGGTCATTTTAAATAAATTACCAAAGAAAACCAAGCTTGAAAACAAGTTAAAACACAAATGTTCTTTAAGGAGTCTTAAAGCACATTTTTGAAAAATTGTCTTGTAAATGAGTTTTGAATGGCTAAATGTCCATCATTACTCTTTAATAACATGTGTACTATATAGTATCACATTTGGAAGTCTATATCAATGGGAAATCAAAAATTTCACAACAATGTGCTTGTTTTGTGAATAGTAATTTAATTAAGCTAGTTTATAACATAAGTCAATATAAGTGAGATATTTGGTCAACAAAGACTTAAGTACCCTTGTTACTTAATAGGGGCCGGTTTTTATAAGGTGAGTCACCACCTTCATGAGTCATTAAGCAAATAAAGAGTTATAAATCAAAACTACTATTCACTTTACAAAGATAAATATCTTACCTTTAATCATCTCTCTCCTCAATTCTCCATTCTCTCTTGTTCCCACGATTTTCTCAAGCTCTCTCCCCTTCTCCATTAACGTGAAGCACATCTCCATGCTAGCTCCACCTTCTCTTGCACACAATTTACTCATTTTAGCTCCAAAACCAAAACAAATTACATATTCCTCTTAGTTAGCTCAAGCTCTCTCTTTCTATCTTTTCAAAACTCCAAGAGCTTTGATTTGAGCAAAGCCAAACCACCATTAGAGGAGGAAATTCAAGTTTGGAGACTCAATTGGCTTCTCCATTCTCTTAAGGTAAAGAAAGTGTAAGAAAATCTAGGTTTCCATCACTTTTCTTCTTGACCGAAAATGTATGCTCATGAGGCTTCATTTTAATGCCTTGTTCTAGCTTGTTTTTACTCTTCAAAGGATTGAGGAGGTCCTTCTTGCTTCATATCCAAGCTTGTCTTGAGAAACCAAGGTAAAACAATCACCTTAATACCTTAAAGCACATTTTTTAACCTAGGGTTTGTTCCTTAGGGTTAATGTATTATCTAGTCTCATTGGAGTCATTGGATATTGGTTAGAACATTGGCAAGGAGATATACATTGGTGACCGAGATTGGGCAAGGAAAAACCTAAGGAAGAAAGTTTATAAAGCTTGTAAAAGAAGAAGGTAAATTACTTACCTTAAGGTGTTTTATTGATTAAGGGAATGAGATTAAGATATGTGAGGAGTTTAGTGTATAGTTACTTTAGAAAAGGGTTATATATGACCTAGGAGAAACAATGACTAGGTTTGAGAACTTGTGACTAAGGAGCCAATGAGAAAAGAGAGTCAAACAATGTTGAAATGAATTACAAGAAGCATTTTATTTCAATGGGAGCCTTGTTGTGTGTATTCGCAGGTTAAAGGCAAATATTGTGGAAATTCAGTGGTTAAGATTATTGTCATTTAAGGGCCTAAGTGCCAAGCATTTAAGTTTATGCACTATAAGATGATGTGGTGTAGTTTGGGTGTAATTGTGTGTGAAGGTGTTGTGATGAGAATTGAGTGATATTGGTTGTTTGATGGAGAAAAACCAAGTGTTAGGATGTACTATATACTAGAGAACCCATGGCAAAAATTTAAAGGAGAACTTAAGTGTTTAAGATGTTCTAAGGGGATTTAATGACTAAGGAAGTACTAGGAAGTTCTAGAGGTGTCTTGATGAAAGAGGGTGAGATTAAGGTGTAAGTGACTTATAATGACTTAGACATCACTATGAAGGATCTAGGAATTAAAAGAGTGTGTTGGGTATTTAGGACTTAGGCCAATGTTGATAAAAGAAGCTAGGAAACTTTGGTGAGTTTGATGTGATTGAGTGTGAAACCTTGAGATGATTTACATAGAAATTAGAGTTTAGAATTTAAGGAAAACCTTGGAAAGTGTAAGATAGATGAAAGTGGTGCATATGGTGTGGCCAAGTTCAAAGGAGGGAACTTTGGGCTAGTAGAAGTGCTAGGTGAAAGAGAATGTTGAAATGTAGGAAAGAAATAAGTGTTAAGTGTTAGTAGTTGTTGTAAGAATTGTGTAAAGGATGGGAATGAGTTTGGAGGATGGTTTAAGATGAGTTTAAAGGTCTAAATGATGTTAGAACACATTGGATGGCTTGAGGAAAAGTTTAGTGAAGATTTGGCAAAGTGTTGGCATGTTTTGGTGGCGTCCGACCAGGGGTCCCGACCCAAGTTGGGTCGGACGGCCTCTGTTTAACGCCAGGGAAAGGTTCTGGAATGGTCCGACCCAGAGGACTTGGGTCGGACATGGGTCGGACATAGGAGGTTAAGAAGACGGAAAATTTCTGGAATGGTCCGACCCAGTTGGTTGGGTCGGATGTGGGTCGGACATGTAGAGTTTTTCAAACCCGAAAGTTACTGGAAGGGTCCGACCAGAGGGTGGGTCGGACGGTGGGTCGGACGGCCCTTAACACTTAAAAAAAAATTTTTTCTAAGGATGATAATGGTAATAAGGTATACCTTTGGTAGGGTGGTAATGATTAGGACCCTAAGACTTAAGGGATTAAGTTAAGATAAGTAAGAACCTTAATGTTTAAAGTTAAGTTTAAAAGGTTAAGTGGTAAGGACTTAAGAGGATATTCATTGGGATCTTTAGGACTAAGTGGTTAAGTAAGGTGCAAATACTAATGGCCTAAAATGAATCAATGTTTTAGGTTTGTGAATTGGGACCCCGGAGAAGGTTAAACAAACGACGATCGACGGTGAACGGTACAATCTTTCTTGTGACCTGCTTGCTAACGAGGTGTCCCTGGCTTGTGTGCTATCTGTTTAATTGCTATGACTAAAACAAGATAAAGCATGCAACCGGTTATATTGTTCTCGTTGTGTATGTGTTATCTTTGCACTAACCGCGAGACTTGAGATTGTTACTAACAAGTTTAGTACTTACTGAGTTAAGAATAAGAGTTAAGTTTTGGTGGTTGTTGGTTAATGCCCGTTAAGGCTTAGCTAGCACATGGTGATTAGATTTCTACTAACTGGAACTTGAGTGAGGAAACCCGGGACCGAACTCCGGTCATGCATGCTAAGGAAAGGGGGACGGTATCTGAATCAGATCCGCCCTCCGCTTAAGGACTTGTCTTCGGACTTGTAGCCTAGGGCCGGTTGCCGGCTCAGCTACGCTGGACTCCCGTCCAGAGTAGGTGGCATTAAGATGGTGCGGTGGGATCACCTAAATCCCAGGTTAATTAAGCTACAACCATTCCCTTCCAGGAACGGTTTGTATACTGAGAATAAGTTGAGATTAAGGTAAGGTAAGGAACTGAGATTAAGGAAATGAGGACTGAGGGGGGGTTACTAACCCACTTGATAAGGGAACGCTTGAGTCGTTCATTGTTTGTGAACTATGCATGTTCATCTGTGGATTATTGTTATTGCACTTCATATCATGCTTGTGTATGTAATCAATTTCCATGCTATCGACAATTAGTCGTCGTAGCCCCGTTAGCTTGGGGGCCATGAGAGGGTGTACCAGCATTCGTTGACCCCCTTTGGGGGCTGTTTTTACACTTGCAGGTAAGAGACCCATGAGGACGCACTACGAGAGTAGGAGGTTAGACTTAGGATGGGAGGTTTATTTTGAGTACGGGTTGCGCTTGTGCACCCGTCTGTTATATTTAAACTGATGTAAGGTTGTGATTATGACTTAGTTACTTGTACTCGGTTGGTTGTTGGTATTATGGATGGTGATGTTTTGGGTTGGTTATGTATTTTGGATAAGTGTTGTAATTGATAAGACCGGTATATTCTAACGATCAGACCGTGGCAAGGTCCAGGTGTTTATTATTCCGCTGCGACGAATTCGATTAAGTGTTCAGTTTTGCGATAACCACGATTCTTTGGATGGGGTGTTACAAAAAGTGGTATCAGAGCGTAGTTATGCTTTGATCAAGAAATATCGGACATAAGTAACCACCGAGTTAGGATATAAGTTAAGGAATAAGTGATGGGTTAAGGGTGTGAGAAGTTAGAGTGAGTAGAGTTAGATGACCACTAATAAGTGTGGATCGTCTTTACCGTCTACGGACGTTACAAATTCGTTAACCGAAACAGTGGAGGATACGAAACTAACATGAGTTATGCTTGTTCAGATGGCAGGACGTCCTAGAGGAAGCCGAGGTCGCGGCCAAGGGATGATGCTTCAGGAATACCAGGGGCAGACGATCGCAGAGATCGTAGCCGCCGCATTAGGGCACATGGGCTATCAGCCTGGTGTGGGTGCACCACCTCCACCGCCACAACCCAGGGAACCAAATTGGGTGAAGAGTCTTGCAGACCTTCGACCCGCACACTTTAAGGGAGAGACCGATCCCGCCAAGCTTGAGGCGTACATCTCTGAGTTGGAGACCGCCTTCGAGACCCTTGATGTCCCTGCTGGGATCAAGGTGCGTCTGGCTGCTTTCTATCTGAAGGGGGCGGCAGACGATTGGTGAAAGCTGGTGAGGGCCGAGCATGTGGCCAATCCAGAGTTCGACTGGGAGCAGTACACCGCCTTGCTACGAGCAAAGTACTACCCGCCCATGTCCAGATGAAGAAGCGCTTGCAGTTGGATGCGCTTAAGCAGACAGACAAGATGACGGTGGACGAGTATTACTCAGAGTTCACCGCCTTGCTCTGTCTTCTGCCAGTTCTTGGGTATTCAGACCAGATCCTGGTAGACCGCTTCTATGGCGGGCTTAGCCATTGACTCCGCTACGGCATGGGGCCGACGAGTTACACTACCTTGCAGGTAATAAGAGTGATTGAGATTTGAGTAAGTAAATGAGTAAGACTTAGATTATGAGAAATAAGAGTAACTAATACTGTGGAAAGCAGGAGTGCTATCATGCCGCTGCTAAGGTTGAGATAACCGTCCAGCTGAGGGACGAGGAGAATGCAAGAGGAAGATGCTGGTAAGAGCTCGGAGAGTCAAGGGCAAGGAGGGTACAAGAAACAGAAGTACCAGCCTCAGGCCCAGAAAAGTCAGAACCCAAAGGGAAGGAGGAAAAGGAGAAGGCTCCGGAAGAGCCATTGAAGTTGACGTATGCTTACGCAGCTACACCCCTGCGCTCTAGGGCGCCAAAGGGTAAGGGATTGGTATTTATTGAGTTAAGAAACAATTAGTAACCGTTGAGATATGAGAATTGACGTTGTGAATGATCAGGATCTGAGACTGAGAAGGGAGCCGGTGGTGGCTAGCAGCGACGCTACATCTGTAGGTGGTGTCACAAGGACCACCCCGGGCTCGATTGTAAGGGGAATAAGGTGGAGTGCAACTTTTGTGGGGTGTACGGACACCGAGCGTATGAGTGTTACCGGAACCCTGTTAGCAGAGCCTATAGGCCCGACACCAGGGGTAAGGGCAAGACCGATCAGGGAGCTGGATCTGACGGTCAGAGGAAGGTGCAGCAGGTGGCAGACAAGAACCCAAGGGTGACCTAGAAGTCGGGACCCACACTACACATGGTAGACCGGGACGATGAGCCTGAACCCTCATCGAGGCCAGGTACCGCTATAACCATTTAGTAATAAAACTACCTGCTTACCGCATTATCATGCATGTTTGGTGAATAAATGAGTTAAGTAAGAATGAGATGAGATTAGAACTTAAGTAAGATGTAACCTACTACCACTTTAGGAAGCTTCAACATCTGCTATCCAATACCATCTACACCTAACCCGGAGCACACCGACATCGAAACCATAGACTTTCCAACCGAACAATGTCAGGTTATCCGCCCAGGTATGATTTATTAAGGGGATACCTGACACCCGAAGCACAAATAGCCATCATCAGGAGATACAATCAACTAGGAATGGGACCGGGAGGTTTTTACACACCGGAGTACCCAGGGGGAGCAAGGATGAAATTAAAAATGATGAGCTTAGGCAAGGATTGGAATCCGTATGCCAAGAATTACCAAACCACGAGGATGCAAGATGGAGTCTCACCACCGGGAATACCCGAAGAGTTCCATCCAGTTATTACACAAGTCGTGGAAATCGCTCAGCAGTTGGAAGCTGAACCGATTCCAGACATTCAAGCAGACATTTGCATTGTGAACTTCTACGAGAAGGATGGGCGACTTGGACTACACCAGGATAAGGACGAGACAACGGAGTCTCTCGAAAGAGGGATACCCGTAGTGTCTTGGTCCATTGGGGATGATGCAGAGTTTTTATACGGCGAGCAGAAGCGTGCGGACCGTGCGAATAAGTTAGTACTTAAGTCAGGAGATGTGTTAATTATGGGAGGAGAATCAAGGATGTTATACCATGGGATTAAGAGAATCAAGCTGAATACAGCACCGTCAGCAGTAATCAATGCGACACACATGAGACCTGGGAGATTAAACCTAACCTTTAGACAATATTAGCCATGTAATGCTAGAATGAGTGAGGAATGAGATGTAAGATTAAAGCACATGTTGTAAACAGGATGGTTATGAATAAAATAACATTTTTGTTCATATAAATTGTTACGACTCTTGTTATGTCATCAATACTCATGAAGCTTGTGAACACAATTAGGTTATGCACTCGGTACGGAAGGTGCGTTAAGCATACTTACAGAGGCACAGGCCGACGTAGCGGTACTATCCTCACCGGCACCTTTCCGATTAATGGGATTGAGGCATCAGTTCTCTTCGACTCAGGGGCCTCGCATACCTTTGTCTCGGCATCTTTCGAGCAGGTTGGGGCTAGACGCTGATGAGCTACCCGACTTCACGGTTACGCTCCGTCTAAGGAGAAGGTTCGTTGCACTCGTACTACCGAGGAGCCACTGTCAGAATTAAGGGAAGACTTTCCAGTCAGTTTTATTGAGTTCAGTGAGCTAGGATTTGATGTTATCTTCGGGATGAACTGGTTGGAGCGGCACAAGGGACGTATCCTCTGCGCCGAGCATAGATTGCTGCTCAGGAGTCCGTCTGGGGTAACAATATCATACCGCCAGAGGCCCAGAGAGCCTTCGACTAAGATCATCACCGCCATGGCAATGTATAAGGAATTGAGGAGAAAGGAAGAAGTATACCTCTGCTATGTACAGGACATAGAGAGAGACCCTGAGTTCGACCCGACTTACGGTAGTGTCGGAGTTCCCCGACTTATTTCCACGGGAACTGCCCGGCATGCCACCCACTCGGGAGGTAGAGTTCACCATCGAGCTGCTACCTGGTACCGGACCGATAGCCAAGGCACCATACCGTATGGCTCCGGCAGAAATGACTGAGTTAAAGGAACAATTGAAAGATTTGTTAGATAAGGGATTTATAAGACCAAGTGTGTCACCATGGGGAGCGCCAGTCCTCTTCGTGAAGGAAGGATGGTAGTCTCCGCCTCTGCATCGACTACAGAGAGCTGAATGCAGTGACAGTGAAGAATAAGTACCCACTACCCCGCATTGACGATCTGTTCGATCAGTTGAAGGGAGCATCTGTGTTCTCCAAGATTGATCTCAGATCGGGGTATCATCAGATAGCCATTAAGGAGGGAGACATTGAGAAGACGGCATTCCGGACACGATACGGCCACTATGAGTTTACAGTGATGCCGTTCGGTTTGTCGAACGCACCGGCGAAGTTTATGGATCTGATGAACCGCTTGTTCCGGGACAGCTGGACGGTGTGTGGTGTTTATTGATGACATTTTGATATACTCGAAATCTAAGGTTGAACATGAGGAACATGAGGAGAGTATTGGAAATATTGAGGGAGAACCAGCTATATGCTAAGTTCTCCAAGTGTGAGTTTTGGCTTGACCAGGTCTCTTTCCTAGGTCATGTCATCTCAGATGCTGGGATCTCAGTGGATCCAGCGAAGATTGATGCCGTACGTATTGGCCAAGGCCGAAGACTGTTACCGACATCCGGAGCTTCTCGGTCTGGCAGGTTACTACAGGAGGTTTGTAGGGATTTCAGCAAGGTCGCGAAACCGATGACCAGTCTGATGAAGAAGGATGCACCGTTCTTATGGACGGTTGACTGTGAGAGATCATTTCAGAGCTTGAAGGACTCACTGACCACTGCACCGGTTCTGACCATTCCAGACGGTACAGAGGGCTTTGAGGTTTATTGTGATTGCCACCGGCAGAGGGCTGGGTGCGTGAGCTGCCAACATGGCAAGGTGGTGGCTATGCCTCACACCAGTTGAAGAAACATGAGGAGAACTACCCCACACATGATTTAGAGCTGGGAGCTGTAGTCTTCGCTTTGAAGATATGGCGCCACTACTTATACGGGGTTAGTGTGAATCTACACCGATCATAAGAGTTTGAGATACATATTCACTCAGAAGGAGTTGAATCTTGACAGAGGAGATGGTTAGAGTTTTGAAAGACTATGACATTGACCTCCAATACAAAGAGGGAAAGGCCAATGTTGTAGCAGACGCCTGAGCCGTCGAGTACACTCACTCCATTCGCTAGTTCTTTCTCCAGCTTGGTTGATGAGGTGCGAGAGGCTCAGAGGACAGATGAGTACATGAGAGAGGTCAGACAGAAGCTGCAGATGGTACCTTTGAGAGTCAGAAATACGACTTCAGACTTCACGACGATGATCTGATCAGACTTAAGGGCCGATTATGCATACCACGGGGCAACACTGATCTGAAAGACCGTATACTTAGAGAATCACACTGTTCTTCAGTTTCCATCCATCCGGGAGCCTCTAAAATGTATAAAGACATGAAGAGATACTTCTGGTGGTCGGGGATGAGGACAGATGTTACCGAGTTCGTCTTGAGGTGTCTCACGTGCCAGAAGGTGAAATTCGAGCACCGACGACCGGGCGGAATGGTACAGTCGATGCCAGTTCCGGAGTGGAAGTTCCATGATATCTCCATGGATTTCGTAGTTGGGCTTCCACCTGCTAGGGGAGGTCTCAACATGATATGGGTGGTGGTGGATCGTCTTACCAAAGTAGCACGATTCATACCGATGAAGGATACTTGGAAGGTGACCAGATTAGCCGAGTTATTTGAGAAAGAAATCATGAGACATCACGGGATACCGAAGACCATAGTGTCAGATAGAGATACCAGATTCCTTTCGAGGTACTGGAGAGCTACCAGGGAAGCGTTGGGTACAGAACTCAGGCTGAGTACCGCGTTCCATCCTCAGACAGATGGTCAGACTGAGCGTACTATTCAGACACTCGAGAACATGCTGAGAGCATGTGCCTTAGACTTCCAGGGCAATTGGATTGACAAATTGCATCTGATCGAGTTTTCATACAACAACAGCTATCACGCTTCGATCAAGATGGCACCTTTTCAAGCGTTGTACGGTAGGCCATGTCATACACCGCTCTGCTGGGATGAGTCGAGTGAGACGGTCATTATAGGACCAGAGTACTTAGAGCAAGTTAAGGCTGAAGTTCAGCAAATCAGGGAGAACAAGAAAGCTGCTCAAGATAGGCAGAAGTCGTATGCTGATGTTCGACGACGGGACCTGGAGTTCGCAGTGGGCGACCACGTATTTCTGCGAGTTTCACCGATGAAGGGTGTATTCAGGTTTGGGCAGAAGGGCAAATTAAGCCCAAAATTTTTTGGTCCTTATGAGATTACGGAGCGGGTGGGCCCGGTTGCTTACAGGTTCAATTTACCTGCTGAGCTGGGTAAAGTGCATGATGTTTTTCATGTTTCACAGCTAAAGAAATACATGCACCCCCTCCCATGTGTTAGAACCTGAGAGGTTGACTTTCGAACCGAATATGAGATCCGTGGAAACTCCTCAGAGAATCTTGGACAGTAAGACTAGGGACACTCGCCACAAGTCAGTGCGACTGGTGAAGGTTCTCTGGTCTAACCAGGATGTCGAAGAGGCCACGTGGGAATTAGAGGATAAGATGAGGGCGAAGGACCCTTCCTTGTTTACTGACTAGATCGTCTGTATAGGGTACGGGGCGTACCCCTTTTTAAGGGGGGTAGAGCTTCCTCGCTTTTGAGTAGGAAACAATCATGTTTGTCGTTTGTTTAGTTGGTTAAGATGTGAATTTGTGTAAGTTGCTACACGTTAGTGTTAAGTTTGAGTTATGTATAATACTTATGTATTGTATTTGAGATTGACCTTTGAGTCTTGAGATGTGTGAATGTGAATATAAGATGTGGTGTTAAGATTAAGGGAATTGAGTACCGTGAATGGTTAAGCACATATGTGAACTTTGAGGACAAAGTTCTTTTAAGGGGGGTAGATTGAAATACCCCAAACTTAGAGATGGTTTTTAAATGATAAAATAAGATATAATGAGGCTAAATAATGCCTTTGAAACATTAAGAAACATTTCTAATCAAAGAAAACATAAGGAAACACCAAAAGAGCAGTTTAAGCAAAAACGTGCTCTAAGCTTGGAGAGACTTGGGAGAGTACCCAAATATTGTTCTAAGACCTTAGTAATATCCTAATGGTCATTTTAAATCAATTACCAAAGAAAACCAAGCTTGAAAACAAGTTAAAACACAAAATGTGCTTTAAGGAGTCTTAAAGCACATTTTTGAAAAATTGTCTTGTAAATGAGTTTTGAATGGCTAAATGTCCATCATTACTCTTTAATTAACATGTGTACTATATAGTATCACATTTGGAAGTCTATATCAATGGGAAATCAAAAATTTCACAACAATGTGCCTTGTTTGTGAATAGTAATTTAATTAAGCTAGTTTATAACATAAGTCAATATAAGTGAGATATTGGTCAACAAAGACTTAAGTACCTTGTTACTTAATGGGTGCCGGTTTTATAAGGTGAGTCACCACCTTTATGAGTCATTAAGCAAATAAAGAGTTATAAAGCAAAACTACTATTCACTTTACAAAGATAAATATCTACCTTTAATCATCTCTCTCCTCTTCATTCTCTCTTGTTCCCACGATTTCTCAAGCTCTCTCCCTTCTCCATTAATGTGAAGCACATCTCCATGCTAGCTCCACCTTCTCTTGCACACAATTTACTCATGTTTAGCTCCAAAACCAAAACATTACATATTCCTCTTAGTTAGCTCAAGCTCTCTCTTTCTATCTTTTCAAAAACTCAAGGCTTTATGTGGTGCCAAGCCAAACCACCATTAGAGGAGGAAATTCAAGTTTGGAGACTCCATTGGCTTCTCCATTCTCTAAGGTAAAGAAAGTGTAAGAAAATCTAGGTTTCCATCACTTTCTTCTTGACCGAAAATGTATGCTCATGAGGCTTCATTTTAATGCCTGTTCTAGCTTGTTTTTACTCTTCAAAGGATGAGGAGGTCCTTCTTGCTTCATATCCAAGCTTGTCTTGAGAAACCAACGTAAAACAATCACCTTAATACCTTAAAGCACATTTTTTAACCTAGGTTTGTCCTTAGGGTTAATGTATTATCTAGTACTCATTGGAGTCATTGGATATTGGTTAGAACATTGGCAAGGAGATATACATTGGTGACCGAGATTGGGCAAGGAAAAACCTAAGGAAGAAAGTTTATAAAGCTTGTAAAAGAAACAAGGTAAATTACTTTACTTAAGGTGTTTTTGATTAAGGGAATGGGATTAAGATATGTGAGGAGTTTAGTGTAGAGTTTACTTTAGAAAAGGGTTATATGACCTAGGAGAAACAATGACTAGGTTTTGAGAACTTGTGACTAAGGAGCCAATGAGAAAAAGAGATAGTCAAACAATGTTGAAATGAATTACAAGAAGCATTTATTTCAATGGGAGCCTTGTTGTGTGTATTCGCAGGTTAAAGGCAAATATATGTGGAAATTCAGTGGTTAAGATTATTGCCATTTAAGGGCCTAAGTGCCAAGCATTTAAGTTTATGCACTATAAGATGATATGGTGTAGTTTTGGTGTAAATTGTGTGTGAAGGTGTTGTGATGAGAATTTGAGTGATATTGGTTGTTTTATGGAGAAAAACCAAGTGTTAGGATGTACTATATACTAGAGAACCCATGGCAAAAATTTAAAGGAGAACTTAAGTGTTTAAGATGTTCTAAGGGGATTTAATGACTAAGGAAGTACTAGGAAGTTCTAGAGGTTGTCTTGATGAAAGAGGGTGAGATTAAGGTGTTTAAATGACTTATAATGACTTAGACATCACTATGAAGGATCTAGGAATTAAAAGAGTGTGTTTGGGTATTTAGGACTTAGGCCAATGTTGATAAAAGAAGCTAGGAAACTTTGGTGAGTTTGATGTGATTGAGTGTGAAACCTTGAGATGATTTACATAGAAATTAGAGTTTAGAATTTAAGGAAAACATTAGAAAGTGTAAGATAGATGAAAGTGGTGCATATGGTGTGGCCAAGTTCATAAGGAGGGAACTTTGGGCTAGTAGAAGTGCTAGGTGAAAGAGAATGTTGAAATGTAGGAAAGAAATAAGTGTTAAGTGTTAGTAGTTGTTGTAAGAATTGTGTAAAGGATGGGAATGAGTTTGGAGGATGGTTTAAGATGAGTTTAAAGGTCTAAATGATGTTAGAACACATTGGATGGCTTGAGGAAAAGTTTAGTGAAGATTTGGCAAAGTTTGGGCATGTTTTGGTGGCGTCCGACCCAGGGGTCCGACCCAAGTTTGGGTCGGACGGCCTCTGTTTAACGCCAGGGAAAGGTTCTGGAATGGTCCGACCCAGAGGACTTGGGTCGGACATGGGTCGGACGGGTGCATTTTTGAGGGCGGTTAAGTTTCTGGAATGGTCCGACCCAGAAGGTTGGGTCGGACATGGGTCGTACATAGAAGGTTTAGAAGACGGAAAATTTCTGGAATGGTCCGACCCAGTTGGTTGGGCCGGACGTGGGTCGGACATGTAGAGTTTTTCAAACCCGAAAGTTACTGGAAGGGTCCGACCTAGAGGGTGGGTCGGACGGTGGGTCGGACGGCCCTTAACACTTAAAAAAAAATTTCTAAGGATGATAAATGGGTAATAAGGTATACCTTTGGTAGGGTGGTAATGATTAGGACCCAAAGGACTTAAGGGATTAAGTTAAGATAAGTAAGAACCTTAATGTTTAAAGTTAAGTTTATAGGTTAAGTGGTAAGAACTTAAGAGTATATTCATTGGGAGACTTTAGGAATTAAGTGAGTTAACTAAGGTGCAAATAGCTAATGGCCTAAAGATGAATCAATGTTTTAGGTTTGTGAGTTGGGACCCCCGGAGAAGGTTAAACAAACGACGATCGACGGTGAACGGTACAATCTTTCTTGTGACGCTGCTAACGAGGTGTCCCTCGGCTTGTGTGCTATATGTTTAATTGCTATGACTAAAACAAGATAAAGCATGCAACCGGTATATTGGTTCTTGTTTGTATGTGTTATCTTTGCACTAACCCGCGAGACTTGAGATTGTTACTAACTAAGTTTAGTACTTACTGAGTTAAGAATAAGAGTTAAGTTTTGGTGGTTATTGGTTAATGCCCGTTAAGGCTTAGCTAGCACATGGTGATTAGGATTTCTACTAACTGGAACTTGAGTGAGGAAACCCGGGACCGAACTCCGGTCATGCATACTAAGGAAAGGGGGATGGTATCTGAATCAGATCCGCCCTCCGTTTAAGGACTAGACTTCGGACTAGTAGCCTAGGGCCGGTTGCCGGCTTAGCTACGCTGGACTCCCATCCAGAGTAGGTGGCATTAAGATGGTGCGGTGGGATCACCTAAATCCCAGGTTTGAATTAAGCTACAACCATTCCCTTCCAAGAACGGTTTGTATACTGAGAATAAGTTGAGATTAAGGTAAGGTAAGGAACTGAGATTAAGGAAATGAGGACTAAGGAGGGGGTTACTAACCCACTTGATAAGGGAACGCTTGAGTCGTTCATTGTTTGTGAACTATGCATGTTCATCTGTGGATTATTGTTATTGCACTCCATATCATGCTTGTGTATGTAATCAATTTCCATGCTATCAACAATTAGTCGTCGTAGCCCCGTTAGCTTGGGGGCCATGAGAGGGTGTACCAGCATTCGTGCTGACCCCCTTTGGGGGCTGTTTTTACACTTGCAGGTAAGAGACTCATGAGGATGCACTACGAGAGTAGGAGCGGTTAGACTTAGGATGGGAGGTTTATTTTGAGTACGGGTTGCGCTTGTGCACCCGTCTGTTGATATTTAAACTGATGTAAGGTTGTGATTATGACTTAGTTACTTGTACTCGGTTGGTTGTTGGTATTATGGATGGTGATGTTTTGGGTTGGTTATGTATTTTGGATAAGTGTTGTAATTGATAAGGCCGGTATATTCTAACGATCAGACCGTGGCAATGTCCAGATGTTTATTATTTCCGTTGCGATGAATTCGATTAAGTGTTCAGTTTGCGATAACCACGATTGCCTTTGGATGGGGTGTTACAGCTCCTTAGGTGGTTTTAATAAGCAATATAAGCTCATTTTTCCTAAGACATTAACTACATTGAGATAGTTCATTTACCTCTTTTCCTTCACAACTTCCACACTCGTTTTTCCTTGCTCTTGCTTGATTAAAAATCGGCAAGGCTTTTGATTTCTTGTCAACCTTCTAATCAATATACAAGCAAGGCAATGAGCATTCAAGCCTCATGCTTAAGCTCATTTATAAACCCTAATTTACATATTGTCTTAAAACATTAAGATGATTGTTTTACCTTGGAAATGGAAGAGAGTTTGAATAAGTAGCAAGAGAGGACTCCACCTAGCCCTGAGAAGATTGGAATGAAGCAAAAAAAAGCAAAAGAACACCATGAAGAGGTGATTTTCGGTCACATATAAAAACAAGAGGAAATGAAGTTTTTCTTTGAGTTTCCTTACCTTGAAGCAAAGGAGAACAATAAGATGTAAAAAGATGAGCTCAAGCTCCTTCCATGGTGATTCCTCTTGGCACCGAAATGATGGTTTTGATGATTTGAAAAGACAAAGTTGAAGAGCTTGATGAGACTAACAGAATGGTGGTCTTGGAATTTAATTTGGCTTAAGGAGCTAAGAGATAATGGCAATGGAAGTTGGAGAAGTGAATGGTGCTGTAGCAAAACCGATGGAGAATGAAGAAGAGAGGTTGGAGATGGTGGGAAAACAAGAGGGAATGAAGAATGAAGTGTGAAGTTGCTTTTTGAAAGATATTTGTACTAAAGCAAATAGTGAACTTACTTATTTATTCTTTCTTCCTTATCAATCTAGCTAAGTATGATGAGTCATACTTAAAAACCGACCCCCTTAGTCAAATGGGATGTTTTATGGTCTTTTTTGACCAATCAATTGACTTATGTTGACTAATGTCTTAAACTAGCATTATTTGGTTACTATTCACTAACCAAGGCACATAATTGTGAAAATTTTGATTTCCCATTGATTTAGACTTCCTAATGTGATACTAAGTAGTACACATGTTAATTAAAGAGTAATGATGGACATTTAGCCATTCAAAACCCATTTACAAGACAATTTTTCAAAAATGTGCTTTAAGACTCCTTAAAGCACATTTGTGTTTTAACTTGTTTTCGAGCTTGGTTTTCTTTATTAATTGGTTTAATATGTTCATAAACATGTAAATAAGGTCTTGGTGAGCTTATAAAGTCTTAACCAAGATCATCCCAAGCTTAGAGCACATTTTCACCCATATTGACCTTAAGGTATTTAATTGTGTTTACTATGGTTTAAATTGTTCACTAATGTTTCTAAGGCACTTTTTAGCCTTATTATACCATGTTTTAGTATTTAAACAACATATAAAGGTTTGGGGTTGAAATACCCAGGAAATTCCAAGCTAGGAATAATATGTATATGGTATGAGTGACATGTCTGAGGTTAGGTGGCCCAGGGAATTATCTTTCTTCCTAAAGTGTTTCTGAATATTGGTAACGTTGCTTTGATGGATTTAATTATATTTCCAACGCTATATGATATAGTATTAAATTCCCTCTCTTAATTTCCCTAAGTTATTTAAACTCCGAAGTACTATTCCAGAATATTCTTTCCAACTTATTTTAAGTATTCAGAGTTCGAATTCTATTTGACAACTCAAAATATTATTTTGTTAACTCTCCTTATTCTTCTCTCAGTAATTGTTTTACTGGTATTATCTTTATTCTTCTTACGAGTTGTTCTTTTCCTTTGTTAAACCTTCAAATTATTTACAACGTATCTCTACTATTTTCTAAATTATCTCCTTTCAAATAAATATTTATTAATTGATTCTTGATGTTGTTTCTCATTCTGATTTATTCCTTCTTGAATTTCTCCATCAGTTTTTCTTTTACTGATCTCCCTAATTTGTCGAGTTTTATCCTTTAGAGATATTTTCAATTCCAAGAGTTAGAACTCCTTCTTAAAATATTTTATTTGTATTTCCTTTTTAGCATGAATCTTTAATTAGGTTATCCTCTTTTCATTATACAAATAATTCTATTTAAGGGTTGTTATCTCCTCACTATTTCCCCATCCTCTATACGCCGTTCTTGCGTTTACAATCTGCTCTTTATTTTCACGTTCTTCTTCTTCTTCAAACCCTTGGGTTTTCTCGCTGGTTTCGTCGAGGTCCGATTATTCCCTGGTGTCTAGTTGGTAGATTGTCGGGTAATGTATTCTACTTAGTTGTTTAGTTATCTATTCGTTGTTCGGTGAATTCTGATTGCTAATTTTGATTACCTAGACGCCGATTACATCGACGAGTGCTATCAATAGTCCAGAGCAGTTGAGCTCTTGAGGGTTTGGTTGTTCCAGGTAAATTCTATGCTCAGTGGATTTGACTGTGGTTTTGCGAAATGTTGGAAAAGGGTTTGTTGTGTTTTATCTCGGTTATGGTTTGAGGATTTGGGATTATTCCCCACGTTTTGGAATTGAGGAATTGAATTGAGATTGTGGTGTTTCAATTGTGGTTTTGGGAGTCTTTTACAGGTTGTATTCTGTTGTTTGGGAGCCCATAGGTGCTCCCCATTATTGATATTATTTGCGCTGCACACATTGTTGCAGTTAAGCTCTATGATCTACTCTATGTTACTGCTGTTTCATAGGGGGTGTGCACACTTAAGGACTTAGGGTGAGGTGGTTGTTTGACGGTCCATAGGTGACTGTCCTGGTATTGTTGTTTGGGGTCCCATAGGTGACCCCGTGTTCGGAATTGTGGTTATTACTTCCTGTTGAAAGCTCCCTACTGCGGTTTCGGAATTGATAAGTTTTTCTGGAAATTCCTCAATTGTTCAGTAAATCTCCTCATCTGATTGTTAAAGGCAAATGTGTTCTGAAATGTATTTTACAGGTTGAGGTGGAATTCACTCAGTTTTTCTTATTTGTGCGATCCTTTCTGTGTTTTGTCTATGTTTTATGATCGCAGGTATGGATGACTAACTGTGGGGATTGGGACGGCGAATCACATAGTTTAGGGACCACATATTAATAAGGCGATTGTTGGATTTCAGTGCTTAAGAGATGTTGTGTGTTCTCAACTTTTATACATTAAATGTTTATTTTGCTTCCACGTAATTTGAAAGTTAACTTGTGTTTTTAGTGTTATTTAGTTCATTAGCCTGAGCACCCATGGGAATTGGGTGTGGCGGTAATGCCTGGACGTTTTGAGATCCGCTGCTATGTTAAGGTTATGTTCTTTGAGTTTTGGTTAACTGCGTTTATTGGTTTCTAAGAATCGGTTTATCAAGTTTGAGCTCCGTATTAAATATTTGGCAATGATCTTATCTGTTCAAAAGTTCCTCATGTTGTTATTGTGGTTTGTGTGAGAATTTTTTAATGGTTTTTGGTTCCTGGTTACGTTTTTAGAACTGTACTTAAGGACCTGTCCGAACGTCCGTCCAGACATCTATGTTCGGACAGGCCCCGAAGGTTTTAGAAGCTTTTTGTTTTGGCGTGTCTTAACTTAGGTCCGAACTTGGATGTTCGGACATGCCACGTTAAATTTCTCGGACTTTTCAAACTTACTTGTGTCCGAACTTCAAAGTCCGGACACAAGTTCGGACGCCTTTGGATTTCAGACCTGTTAACTTTCGGCTTGTGTCCGAACTTCAATGTCCGGACACAAGTTCGGACGTTTGGTTTTCCGCAGTCTATTTCTCTTCGGCTTGTGTCCGAACTTACCATGTCCGGACACAAGTTCGGACCAACTCTGTTTTGCTCTTTTATGACTCGTTTGAAGTCCGTTTTTGATGCCGTTTGCGCCATTAGATTTGTATTTCCATAAGCTATGTTTTGAGGTAAAAATCCAGGGTGTTACAGGGGTATTTCACCATTAAATGCACATTTAATGTATGACTATGAGTGCTAGTAAATGGAATAACATATCTTCCATTATCAAACTCTCCAACATTAAAGTCTCCACCATAAATGTCAACATTAAAGTCTCCACCATAAATTTTGACCATTTAATTCTCCACTATAAATGTAGACCATTTAATTTTCCTCCATAAATGTAAATAGTAATTCAAGACAACTTTATAATGTTCCTAGTCGATCCTTCTACCAACAACGAGGAAGATGCGGGTATTATCTTTCTGATGCACACTACTCATACGGCTCCTGCAGTCGGGCATCTTTGGTCATGGAGACCCTACTCGGGCGGAATCTATTCAAGAGCTTTTATCTTCCTTTTTCCTTTCCTTTGGCCAGTCTATAAACAGAAGGAAATATGAGCTTTACTTCAATAGATTTATGTTTGACAGATCACGGGCTGAGATAGCCAGTATTTTTTATGTTAATGAGGTATCTTCTATCCGGAGCTACTTGGGCCTTCCTATTCATCTGGGTCGCTCAAAGTGCAGTGCACTTGGTTTCCTAGGTGATAGGATTTATAAAAGACTGGAGCCTTGGTCCAAAAGAATCTCTCAAGAGGGTCATGTTTGTAACACCTCCCTCTTTAAACTCGTAATAATATCTCTCGTAGCATAACTAAAAACATCTCACAGCAGATGTTAAACAATAATAATCCTCACCTGGGTGTCGCATGCTATTACTCGCCCATGCAAGTAAAGAAGCAGAAACGAAATATAATAACAGAACAACGATAATAATAATTTGCAGTGATGAACGAAAGAACTAACTACAACATCATTCTATGTACAAAATCGGTACATATGACAAGTGAGCGTCTATTCATTTCCGAATATATACAATAGTGTTATGATAATTGTAGAATCCTACCGCAAGTGTATAATGCGCCTTAGTATACGACTGGCGAAGAACAGAGAACAGGAATAACCGAAGAACTTAGCTGACTTTCACATAAAACACGTATCACACCTGATACACGTAAAACACGTACAACCTGCACTTCCTTATGTTCTCACGAGTACAATTACTCAGATCACGTTTAGAAACATCTATCCCTTAACTCCTAGCACCTGAAGTTCTACCCCGTGGATAACTTCAGATCATAAACCCAGATCGATATTACAATGCTGTAAATCGCTTCACATAAGACTCCCTATCTTGTTTCCCGTGTTTCCCACTCGGTTTTTCTAATCCGTAAAACCTTGACCTTTAACCCTAGTCTCTCAACTTGTTTTATAGATATCGAGTTTTTAAGTTACAAGTCATCGTCGAAGATCTTATTTGTCTTTAACAGATAGATAAAATCTTACTTAATATCTTCTATCTTCTTTCTTTGCTCTCTCGGTTTAGGACTGACCGCGTCTTCTGGTATTGGTCTTTTTGTGCTTGTCAGTATGAAACTGAGTTTGCCGATCAAAATAGCATTAACAGTTTCCCCCTTTTTGATGCGGCAAACCATTGAAGTCTTGAACAGCTTGGATTGATTCCCCCTGAGTCTTGTACTCAGATAGCTTAGCATGAAACCGTTCCCCCTCAATTTCGCGTGTCTTCCAGTTAATCCTGTACTTGGTATAACACTCACAACCTTTCAAGCGTAAAGTGGTTCATGACAATAATTGTAGTAATAACGAAAGAGAGATTTGTAAGCATTAGTGGAAAGACTTAGCATAAGCAATATTCAAGAATGCAGTCAAGCGGAAAATAAGATTGTAGCATTAGTAAATCCAAAATGTGGCTAGTATCACAAAGCTAGTACGTGCTAATCACAATAAAGTTTGAAGTTCGGCCATCCACCACTATTCATGTACCAACACAAAAAAAATAAGGACCAAGAGCAGTTCAAAGACTTCCAACACTTCCCCCTTTTGCCTCATCAAAAAAGCAATACCCAACAAATTCAAGAACCAATTACAGTCACAAACAATCATTACAGTTTCTCAGAAGATTCAGAATTTGGCACCGGCATAAGAGTATCTAGCTTATCTTCCAGCCTCGCCAAGTGTGCCATTACCCGCTTCTCCAAAGCCTGGACTGAGTCTAGAACTGACTGAATCAGAGATTGCAGCATTGGATCTTGAACAACCTGCTTCTCAGTCTTGGCGGTGTGTGGCCTATTGTTTGAGTTGCCATCCAGACTCGGAGAGTTCCATCCCCATCTTGGAAAGAGTAGCCAAAGCGAGATAGCTCGTTGGTTGAGCGGGGAGAAGGCATCTTCCAGAGAAATCTGATGATACCTGAGCACCTTCGTCAGCCAAAACGGATAAGGAATCGATGGCTTGGAGCTGTTAATGACAGTTCTCAGATGGGAAATGATTATCCTAGGCAGAGATAGATGTATCTTCCTATCAAGGCACACATAACCGCAAGATCCGCTGGTGTAACCTTGTCCCTCATGTCAGACCGTGGAAGAAGGCATTGATAGGTAATCATATGTAACAGACGGGGCAAGATTGCTAAATCCCTCTGTGGGTAGTGCTTGAGTCTAGAACTCACGCGAGACAGGGCAAAGTGATCGACTACCTCGGTATGGGGCGCTACCTCAATTTTCTGTGGATTAAATTCAGCCAGTCTCTAGGGGAACTTCTAACATCATAGCAAGCCATGCAGGTGAAATATCATTTTCTTGCCAGCAACTTCAGTCTTGAATTCAAAGGGAGATACAAATTCCATGTTTTGAATGAATGGAAACAGAAATTCGGGGTAATACACAGTCTCAGACTTAAACAATTTATCCCAACCTTGGAAACGCAAGGCATCTCCTAAAGACTCTAAAGAGTTATTCTCCAGCCAGTCACAGTCTATCAGCTTACCAGGAACAATGTCCGATTCGAGTAGGGCACGACCGAAGACAGGCTTCTGAGGGTAAGCGCGACTTGGATTTTGTGATCGTTCAAGATTGTAAGCCTTTGCCTTAGCTCTGGACAGAGTTTGCCCACAGACTTCTTGCGCTTTGAGGACGGCGCAGGGGTATGCCCAGTTGTAGATGGCGCTTTCTTGGAGCGATCTCGCAGTCCACGTCTGGTAGTCGTAGGTGGAGATTGGAGGTCCTCTTCTGTCGGGGTTGCCGAGGAAGCACTGTCACTGAGGATCGTTGCTTCAGCATTAGGGTTTGGAGAGTCTTCATCGGGAGGGTTTTGAGGTAGAATCGGGAATGGGCTGCGAAACTTCTGGTTCAGTTGGCTTCTCCATAGCTAGTGGGCGAACATTTTCGTCAACAAGTAGATGTTCGAAGGAATCCATAGCCAGTAGGTGAGAAAATCCGAGTTCGATTCGAGGCAAAGAGAGATGACAGGAAGGAGAATTGCGTTTGTAAAACAGAGAGAGTAGTGAGTGAGAGAAAATGAAGAAAGTATATCAAACGTCTTTAGCAACAGTGAGAGATGATACCATTTTCTTCCCCTTATTATTTTGTTTTTTAAAAAAATGGAGCGAAGTGAATGTAAGAGACCGTTACTAAACATACTATCTCAGTTCCAGACTGAGTTTCACACAACACAATGTACCACAATAAGTTAAGTAGTTGAGTGGGGTATCCAAGGAGATCAAATAGTACAACCTACCAAATTGAGAAAGTTTACTCCCCGTGGTTCATGGATATATGCACATATACGGTGGCACACTTGTATTACAGAAAGAGTTCCTCCTTTCTTTCACTTTCCATTGAATCGGCAAGGGGCGAGAAGTACAGTCGTATTCCACTGAACCTTTCATCGCCACAGATTCATGCTCACAGTCTAGTTCTTTAAAACTCCCTCCTTTAGATTTTTTTGTTTTCATGTTACAAACAGGGACTCGACTTTTACTCCTTATCTTTGTAGCAGCGTTGGGTCAACTTGCCCAGAGCAGTTGCCCTTAGGAAGTTAGGTGATAAGGCACCCTTAAAGACTTAATAGCCAGATAAGAGAGGCCAATTCTGTTTTCTCTTTCCTGTTTTGTTAAAATTAGAGCGTTGAGTATCAAACTGTGAGTAGCGGAATCTCTTGCCTTGTTCATACCACCATTCTATCCTTCAAACCAAGTTCATTCATGAATACAAGCATGACACTGTATGTATACTTATGATCCATGTTAAACATCGGAGGGTAAATTTAATTCCCAAAGTATTAAGGCGTATATCAGTTATGATCTCATAAAATGAATAACTACTTGGACAAACACAAAACTAATTAATCACAGAATATGGTAATTGATTATGTAAAAACCCATTAAGAACTGTGATAACAATGTTATGAAACAGATGTGACCATTCTCAACACTAAAAACAACGAGATGAAAAAGAATTACAACGACCTTAGTTTAAAACTGAAATTGTTAAACTGTGGAAAGAAAGAAAGAAAAGAAAAAGAAAATAAATTCTCACTTCGTGTCAACCATGCCTATCTCAAACCTAAGTTTCTCGAAGATTTCTCTTGGTAGGGGCTTGGTAAAAATGTCAGCTAACTGCTTGTCTGTCGAACAGTGAAGTAGAATGACGGTACCGTGTTCAACATGATCTCGAATAAAGTGATGACGAATATCTATATGTTTAGACCGTGAGTGATGAACATGATTCTTTGTAAGCTCAATGGTACTCGTGTTATCACAATAGATTGGGTCGGGTGTAAAAGAGAGGCCATAGTCTTCAAGTTGTCTAAATAGCCACAGGATTTGTGCACAACACGCAGCAGCAGCTACATATTCAGCCTCAGTTGTGGATAGAGCAACAGATGCTTGTTTCCTTGACGACCATGCTATCAGATTTGATCCAAAGAACTGCGCAGTACCCGTGGTGCTCTTTCTATCAGTAAGAGAGCCTCCAAAGTCAGCATCCGTGTATGCAGCAAGAGTAGGCAGTGATTCTGCAGTGTATAATAAACCAAGTGATGATGTCCCTTGAAGATAACGAAAGATGCGTTTCACGGCCTTGACATGGGGTACTTTTGGATGAGCCTGAAACCGTGCACAGAAACAGACACTTTGCATTATATCTGGTCTACTAGCTGTAAGATAGAGCAGTGAACCAATCATTCCTCTATAAACCGTGGGATCCGTGGACTCTGCATCAGGCTCCAGACCTAGTCTGAGAGTGGTAGACATTGGCGTAAGCATCGGCTTGCTCTCATGGAATTTATATTTGGTTAAAAGCTCAAGTGTGTACTTTGTCTGACTGATGAACGTTCCATCTGCTGTCTGCCTAATTTGGAGTCCTAGAAAGAAGGTGAGCTCACCCATGTTACTCATTTGAAATTCTTTGGTCATCATAGAAGCAAAGCCTTGTGTCAGACTGGAACTGGTAGAACCAAAAACAATATCATCTACATAGATCTGTACTAACAGCTTGTCTGCCCCGTTTTCTTTGATGAACAACGTGCGATCCACCTTTCCCCGTACAAATTTTGTTGTAGAAGAAAGGATGTTAGCCGCTCATACCAGGCCCCGGTGCTTGCTTGAGACCATCTAGAGCTTTCTCTAATCGAAACATAATCAGGTTGCTCTAGATCAACAAAACCAGGAGGCTGAGAGACGTATACTTCTTCTTTGAGATTCCATTAAAGAACGCACCTTCACATCCATTTGATAAAGATGAATTTGTGTAATTGGCAAACACAATGAGAAGTCGGATTGCCTCAACGGAGAACTGAGCGTAGGTCTCATCAAAGTCCAAACCTTCTTGTTGATTGTAACCTTTGGCCACCAATCGTTCTTTTCCTTGAAATGTGTCCTTTGAATCAGCTTATTCCTATAGACCCACTTGGTTCCATAATGTTTGATCTTTTGGTTTAACAACAAGTTCCCACAATCATTTCGTACAAACTCATTCAGCTCCTCGTGCATGGAATTAATCCAGCTCTCATCCTCCAATGCTTCTTTCACAGTTTTAGGTTCTGTGTGGAAAACAAAACCAAAGAAGGCGCAGAAGTTTTGCGTGGTAGATCGAGTTCTCACTCCTGTGTCCAAGTCTGACAGAATATTTGTGATGTCAATGCCTGGAGCATTCCTAGCCGTCAAGCGATGAGGTGCCTCTGTTGTCTGTCTTTGAGAAGCATAGTGTCGATTGGTGCAGTCAGAGGCTGTTCTGAGTTCGGAACTGAAGGAGGTGATGTCTCGGTTTGAGTCAATTCTTTTTCCTGAATCTCCTCCTGAACTATCATCAAGGGAAACGACTCCATCTTTAGCCTGAAACAGATCCTCGATTACTCCTGGACTTGACCTTCCTCCAAAATTGTTCTCATCAAACTTAACATTTGTGGATTCTTCTACCACAAGAGTTCATTTGTTGAAAACCTGATATGCCTTGCTCTTCATAGCGTAACCAAGGAAAACTCCATGTCACTCCTCTTATCAAACTTTCCCAATTGATTTTTCCCATATTATGAATATAACATGTGCAGCCAAACACTCTAAGATGTGTAATAGACAGTTCGACCGTTGAACAATCGTAAGGAGTCTTAAGCAATATGGGTCGAATAAGAGCTCTGTCGAGTATATAGCAAGCAGAATTGATAGCTTCCCCCGAAAAGTAGATGAAAGCCCACTGCTGTTCAGCTAGTACAAGCCATCTCTTGAAGATCCTATTCTTACGTTCTACAACACCATTTTGCTGGGGTGTTCTGGCTGTAGTAAGTAGGGTTATTCCAGTATCAGTCAACTGAGACATTCTCTGATTAAGGATTCCGTTCCTTGGTCAGTGCGTATGCACTTTACCAGTACTCTAGGTTTGAGTCTGAAGTTTGTAAGATAAGGTTTTGATTTCATTAAAGCCTAATCCTTGTGATGAAGCAGAATAATCCAAATACTCGAGTAATCATCGACAACCACCAAACGTATCTCTTTCCAGACTTGCTTCTTACTCTCATAGGCCCATTAATCCATGTGAAGTAGATCTAGAACTTTAGTGCTGCTAACCATACCCTTAGATTGTGTGAAACATGTGTAAGCTTATTCAAAGCGCAATCTTGACAAAACGTGCTGTGATCAAGTCTTCTCTGGTAGTCCATGCACTAAACCTTTATCCTGAGTTTATTGATTAACCGATGATGTGCATGCCCCAGCCTTCGATGCCACAACAATGCATCCTCTTCGTTGACCGTGAGATATGATAATCACTCTGATCACTAACGTCTACCATGTAGAGATTACCTACTCTACAAACCTTGGAGCAAAACTTCCTGTGTTGCCTTGTTACGTATCTGAAACCGTTAGAATCAAACACAACCGGATGGACCCTTATCACAAACTTGTGAAACGCTAAGTAGATCATGACTGAGGCCTTCCACAAGACTAACTTATCAATGCAATGTTCTTTCCAATCGTGCCAATTCCGATTATTCTACCTTCCCATTGTTGTCGAAAGTTACTTTTCCTCCTCGTTGTTCAACTAGAGTGTTGAACTTCCCTCTATCACCACTCATAGTCTTGAACAACCGCTATCCATCAGCCACCAATTTTCGTATTGTGTAGCTACTAGTGCCTAAGAGCAAGTAATTACTTGTTAGTCTTAGGTACCCAAACTTGTCTGATTGTGGTTTTCTTTCGATACAAAGAATTGTCTCTAATTTGGTCAGTTCTAGACTGAGAATAGATTCTGGATGTACGAGGGATACGTCTAGAATTTAAGGCTCTACAGAAACCTATACTATGACCATGCTTATGACAAAACTGACAGAAATACTTAGTCCTAGTGTTTTGAGGGCTAGGAGTTTTGCATATGTTTGATGAATTTGATGTTTCTATCCTTTTCTTTCTAATCAACATTTGTGTTAGATCGGCTTTTCCTGTGTACCAAACTGGATTCTGATGGGAATATATTTCTTTTTCTCTCAAGATTCCTAACAACTTGTTTGTCAAGGTCTCATTTTCTTTTTTCGAATTTTCACAACCTTTCTGAAGAGACCTAAACTCAGTTTGTGCCCATTCAGGTAAACACTCAATCCTTTCTACCAAGGGTTTTACGAACTTTGTTTGAGGAATTTCTTTAACTTGGTTTTCCATGACAGGTTCTTTAGGCACCTCTAATTTAGACAACTTAGATTCAAGCAGTTTAATTTTAACAACAGTAGTAGTTAGCAAGTTAAAGATCTCTTTCTTAGATAAGGAATTGAAAGCACTTTCGATGAGTTCAGGACTTACCTCATCCGCCTCAAGAACCTTCTTCCAGTCCTCACTAGCCATCATGCAAAAGTCCTTGTCTAATGCCGCGCTTACTTCTTCATCTTCCTCGACCACGGCCGTCATACACACCTCGGCTGTTTCTTCTGTTTCTGAGTCTATATCTGAGACGTCTTGCCCCCATGCTGCAACTGCTGCTTCTGTAAACTTCTTGACTTTGTCATGGAAATTTTCTTTCGGTTTTAGTGTGCAATCTTTGACCACATGTCCTGGTTTATTGCACCTAAAGCTTATAATCTGGTCTTTCTTGAATTTGGTTTTATCAAATCTAGACCCCGACCCTTGCTTTCCTCCGAATATTTTCCTAATTCCGTTGGCGATCATGGTAATCTCCTCATCCTCATTAGTATTCTCACTTTCCTTCTCTTTTTCATTTGATACTTTCTTGGCCTTCAGTGCCAGGTCCTTGTTCACACCTGGAATTGCCAGTTCCCCTCTCATCTTTCCCTCGTAAACGGTCAGTTCTGAGCCCATCTCTTCAAAAGATAATTTTGACAAATCCTTCGTGGTCTCCAACAATGTGGCAAAGTTCATCCAGTCTTTATCAAGACTATCCAGAAATCTCTCATTCACCACATCATTGTCAAGAGTTACCCCGACAGCCTTGAGCTCACACAAAATCTTGTCAAATCTCTCCAATGTCTCAGATATGGTCTCACCGTCTGACATCTTGAAGTTATCAAGCTATCTTTTAAGCTGCTTTCCTTTAGCCTTTTTCACCGAATCAATTCCCGCATATGCGGTTTTAAGGAATTCCATACCTCTTTAGCGGTGCGCAATCCCAACACCTTTTGTTGGTTTGAGTCTGACAACGATGACATTATGATCCTTCGTGCTTGCCTGTTCTTACTGATCATCTTGTTGTCGTTTTCACTCCAGCTAGCCTTAGGTTTCTCCTTGGTAACTCCGTTCTCCTCGAACTTGGGTTTTAGGTCGCCATCAGTGACTACGTCCCACAATTGTAGATCGATGGATATCAGTTGATCTTCCATCTGTTCACACCAGCTGGTGTAGTTGAACTTTGTCAACTTTGGAGGCTTAACACTGTAGGAATTCATCTCGATCTACCCTGAAGAAGTTTCTTCGAAGTGAGGGTAACCTTGCTCTGATACCAATTGTAGAATCCTACCGCAAGTGTATAATGCGCCTTAGTATACGACTGACGAAGAACAGAGAACAGGAATAACCGAAGAACTTAACTGACTTTCACATAAAACACGTATCACACCTGATACACGTAAAGCACGTACAACCAGCACTTCCTTATGTTCTCACGAGTACAATTACTCAAATCACGTTTAAGAAACATTATACCCTTAACTCCTAGCACCTGAAGTTCTACCCCGTGGATAACTTCAGATCATAAACCCAGATCGATATTACAATGCGGTAAATCGCTTCACATAAGACTCCCTATCTTGTTTCCCGTGTTTCCCACTCGGTTTTTCTAATCTGTAAAACCTTGACCTTTAACCCTAGTCTCTCAACTTGTTTTATAGATATCAAGTTTTTAAGTTACAAGTCATCGTCGAAGATCTTATTTATCTTTAACAGATAGATAAAATCTTACTTAATATCTTCTATCTTCTTTCTTTGCTCTCTCGGTTTAGGACTGACCGCGTCTTCTGGTATTGGTCTTTTTGTGCTTGTCAGTATGAAACTGAGTTTGCCGATCAAAATAGCATTTACAATAATAAAACATAAGTCTAAGTGCGGTAAACAAAAATCAGAAGCCTATCTACCTAGGGTCCTGCACTTCAGCTTCAACGTAATCAATGTCCTAAAAATGATTGCCATAAAGGCTCAGCGAAACGCTGAGTATGCTAGGCATGCTACTTGGACCCAGTGGCGGATCCAGAAATCTTATTTAAGGGGGGCTAAAAATTTTTTTGACTCCCAAAAATTATTTAGGGGGGGCTAAAAAATTTTTGACACTAATTTTCTTTAAAACTTTATATTATATTATATTTTAAAAAAAATTTACACGAGTAATTTGACAAATTTTCAAAATTTTCGGGGGGGGGGGGGGGGGGCTAGAGCCCCCCTAGCCCCCCTCTCCGTCCGCCTCTGCTTGGACCCTATCGGTCACTTAATCATTTTAACCGTCTTAGCATTAGGTTGATTATATGCTTTACCGGTTAACAGGTATAATAAGACTGTAAATACATGATCGGATTACAGTTTAATGCAAACAATGCAGTCACTACAATTCACAAGCAACACAATGTATAGCAACAATAAACGAGAGAAAGCGATAAAACGCATAGTAGTTTAGATGAACGACCTTGTACTCGTTTATTACAACCAACCTCTCAGGTCCACTTAACAACGCATTATAATCCTCATCGTATGTTGGGTGTCAAGTTAGGACAATCCGTAATTCAATTCATTAATGGACAGTCGTCCTGTGTGCACCATCGGTAGTGCATTCTGGCCAAAGATATAAGATCTCGGGACTTCCTCTTTACCTAATAAGACGTCACTAATAAGGCCGAAGCCAGGTACTAGCAGCAGTACATTCCGACACACGATCTATATAGGCTTATTGGGGTTCAATTAGAGTAGACCCGATCCGGGTGTTAAACTGTAATGATCTGAAATACCCCTAAATTAATTTAAATTAATTTAGGGGGATTTCTTTTATTAAATATTAAATTATTATATGGAATTATGAATATTAAATTATTATGTGGAATTATGAAATTTATTTAGGGGATTTCTCCCATTTAACCCTTAAGAATACAATAAAACAATTAATTATTACATATTATTATATAGTATTATGAATTTAATAATAAGATTTATAAATCAATAAATCTTAGGAAAATTTATAAACACTCCAACTATATTATAAAGATTTTAGGAAGTGTTGGAACATTGTTTTGAAACATAAAAGTCAATATAAAATTCTAGAAACCTTAAAGCCATTAAAGCCTTGCTAGGGTTGACTTTTTGAGAATGGTCAAACCAGGCCATGAAACCTATACCAATAAATAGGTTATGGAAATCCATGAAGATCGATAAAAAGAACGTCAAAAACGGATCATCCTAGCCAAAGTTATGATCAAATGAAGTTTAGAGCCAAAATTTGAAAAAAGGCTGACGTGGCAGCTTTGCTGACTCATCGCGCGCCTCGGTAATCGCGCCCCAACACTTAGTCATTTTTATACCCTATATTTCCGGTAACAGAAATCAGGTTTTGCCCTATCTTGTGACCTTCATAACTTTCTCATCTTATGGAATTTTGAGTGTCGTCTTCTTTGTTGCCTTCTCCTACACTTCCTCTAAACAACCATAACTCACAATAACCCTAACTCGTCCTAAATCAACCGGAAAATCGAATCAAAGTAGCCACCCTACAAAAACCGATACTGCAGTTCCAGTTTTTCCTTCGAATCAGGTAACTTCATCTAGCCATAACTTCTTCGTTTCTCAGCCAAATTTCATGTTCTTTAGCTCGTTTTGAAGAGCTCTAATTCCTCTAAAACTTTCATGTTGATGGCCTAAGCCAATTCTCAACCGTTTGGAAGAACAAGGTGTCTAAAGTTTCAGTTTCGTCACAACATAAAATTATAGTTTTCTTTCCAGAAAACGCAAGGTAAACTCGCAACTTCCAGCTTCGATTTCTTTCTGTGTAGTGCAAGTTAGGGTGAGTTCTTGCTATCATTGTGTAGAGCTAAGTTTCTTCTTTAGATTAAGCCTAAGGACTAGTTCTAACTCCCTTTGTACTGTAAATTATAGTGTTGCAAAGTAGGCTACTCAATCGAGTTGTAAAGGGGGCGCTTTTCCAGAAACCGAAAACTAATCCCTTCGATTCAAGCAATTCTGGTAAGTTTTCTTCAAATTCCTTCATCCTTGCTAAACTATGTTACATTGTCGGTCAAAACCATGATTCAATTGCATCAATTACGCTTTAGATTGAGTGAATTTGACAGATTTGGTTTCGGAAACCCGCATGAACCCTAACCTCGAAATCGAATTCGAAAACCATTGAATACTGCATTATAATTGGGGAAATCGGTGTCATTAGGACCGTAATTTAATTTCGAAACCATAGAAACAAGAATCACTCGATTTCGTTCTGTAGATTGGGAGATATTGAAGATTTAGTACTCGACATGGTTTATAGCTTCGCTGATGAACTAGGCATTCAGGGGCCGTCCGATCTGGACTTAATGAAATGGACGGCCGAGATTAGATCGTGGATAATAAAAATGTTATAAGTTTATAAAATTTCAGAATTTAGCTCTAACTTGTTGAATTTAGTTAATGGCCTTCCCTAAGGTATTTTGACTTGAAATTTTAACCATAGATTCCTTATTAAATCTAGTTTATTTTGATGTAAATTAATATTGTTTTGGAGTTTTTAAACATAAGTTATGATTTTTGCAAGTTACGGGTTTTCTGGAATTATTTGGCTAAATTAAAAAGATATTTTTATGAAATAAAAATTTTATAATATGTCTAAAATGTTATGGTTACTGTATATTAAATTTGGGAATTTTTGGGCAATGGTAAAAGGTTTTAAAAATTGTGTTTATGAGTTTTTCATAAGAATAACTTATAATATAAGGGTTTTAATGTAACCAAAAATTAAAGTATGGTTTGTTAATTAACTTTTAAGCTGGGGAAAATATGGGAAAACTAAATTAACATTTTATAAAAGTAAGTTTATAAATGTTTTGGTATTGGTTTTTAAGACAAGTGAAATTATTTACATATATGTATATATACTTATTTAAGTAGAAACTTATGTAAATCAAGGAATTTAATTGTTTTTACGTTTTACTTGTTATTCTATATGGGAGTTAATATTTTTAATTAACTAAGGAGTAATAATATATTTTTTATGCATATATAAGAAGGGAATAAAGTAGTAACTTAGAGTAAAGCAAGAAACTGATAATTAACACTTGTAATAACTAAATATTATAAGAGCTAGAATCCTAAGATATAGCTAAAGAAATACTTTATGAAACATATTTGGAATGCAGTTAAAGGTTGTGGTAATAAGATAGTTTAAATATAATAAGTTACATAGGGGACGTCTTAGTTAAATTCTAATACAGATATACTTATATACATTAAATAAATAAAGGAAAACATTTTACTTATTAAACCATATGTCGGTTGTGGTATGCCTAAAAGTTATTGAACATAATTAAATACAATAAAATTTCCTAAGATTGTTATGGATAAATCTTAATACATAAAGATATATATATAAATATATATGTATATAAATACATTAAAATAGATGAGGGAAATAATATTCCTTGTGATAGTTATAATAAGTAGAATATATATATAGATATTAAACCTTATGTTTTAATCGGTGTATAATTAAATAGTCACTATTAACTTAAGGGTTTAATTTCACAACATAAACGTAACACGGTCTTGGGCTAACCTACTAAGCCCAAGTCTGTGAACTCCAAAAGCCCACTTAAACAATTCAAAGAGAGAGTTTGGGCCACTCTCAGGAATAAATACTAAATCGTTCTAAACTAAATGAAAAGGGCCTAGTAAAGGATTTAGTTAACAAGTCCCCAAATCTTTGTGAGAGGATAATGTAAACCTGGAACTATTAATCAGTAAGAAAAGAAGGTTGTTTAGTTTATAAGTCCCTTAACTGATCGACACTTGGAATACCTTAACTATAGGTTACTATTGGGGAATCACTTATTCGAGTTATTTATTGTTCTTCACATACCAGGTACGATTTCTCGTACTCCGATATTTTTGCTGATTGACTTATGGAATGTTTTGGAAAACGCTAACTGACTTTAAGAGGAATTTCTAAAAAGGAAATGGTTGTGTGACTAACTGAGCCTTGAATGTGAAACTCACTTGTGTATTGGTTCCTTCTCTTTGGTTGTTCCATTAGACGTTGACTGCTTAGGGTTTACGCTTCTGCACTCTGTAGGACTGAGTGTTTTGGTATTGCTCTGGGTAGTTAGTGATCTAGTGGGAATTTGGAAAAGGTCAATTTTGGTAATCCTTCTTTTGACTCTGGATATCGTTTCATCCATGAGCTGGTTCTTGAGGTTTCGACGTGCGCGCGTCTTTGATGAGTGTGAGATATGAATGGTTTTGGTGGTCTTTAATGCCTAATTTGTGTACACGCATCAACAATATTCCACATTTATCTTACGTTTTCCTTTGGTTTGCTGTTTGTTAAGGCTTGTAACCCTTTTTCTATGTTAAATGCAGAGAAAAGCCAAGGAAACACTAGATTTACTCACAAGGGAGATAATGCAACAAACGGGGGTCGAATCGGAGTCAAGATAAAGAATTTGGAGGATTTTGAAGGTGTCCGAGCTTGTCCGAACTTCCAAGTTCGGACGCAGTCGAGGTTTGTTGCTGCTGATGGATGTCCGAACTTCGTCCGAGCATCGAAGTTCGGACATGTTCGAAAACGAGGCACTACGGAGCATGTCCGAACTTGTGTCCGAACATCCAAGTTCGGACACAAGTCGAAACTTTCTGGATTGAAGCGCTCAAACATGTGTCCGAACATTGAAGTCGGACCAATGTTCGGACAGGACGAAAAATTCAGCATAAACTCGGCGTTTTGAAGGGAAAAAGGAGGGAAAAGTCTATTTAACTGACCTAATCAGAGGAGAAAGGTATTCATTCATCATCGATCATTACAACACACTCTCCACGCTGATAAACGAGTTCTCTCCATTCATCCACACCAATTGCATCAGTTCACCTTCATCCATTCATCAAGCTCATCACCATCGTTCTGGAGGAGCATCGTCAGAAGGGAGTGCCATCATCTTCAACCTTACACCTGCATCATCGATCTGGATAGTCGTTCAACAGAAGGGTTTTTCTTCCTTTAGATGATTTCTATGTTGATTGTATTTATCTGTTTCTTGCAATGTCTGGCTAGTAGGGATTTAACTCTGGGGTAGGGTTTGTTCAAGATGGATTCAATGTAGTTAAAGATTCTGCAGTTTGATTATGAGATTGTGATGGATTGTTTCCAGGTTAATGATTATCAATTTTCTTCTCTATTAATTTCGCGAGTTATAGAGTTGTTTTGCGAAACCTATTAAGATCAGACAAGGTGATTAATAGGGAGTTCGAATTAACCTGGGAATTTGGGGAAGGATTAGTCGGATAGATAATCTTTCCTACAACGCTAACAATTCTTTGTGCTTATTCCACCTATATGTGTTTTGCCAACTGCTAGATTAGAGTTGTCACGTTCTGATAGGTGAGCTCTTCAATGAACTAGGATTTAGCATTGAAGAGATAGAAAGAATTGGCCTTTCCGTTTCTCATAATTAAATTGTAGAGTTACTAGATTCAACCAGAAAAGAACCCGAACCCGGAGTTCCACTCATATTATCAAACTCATCATTCATTTTACCGATTGCTTATTTTAACTTTGATTTGCATTTATTTAATTCAAAAACAATTCACAACCCCCCTGAATTTCCAGTTTTTAGGATTTAGGATAGGACTTAGGCTTATTTATTCAAGTCCCGGTTCGATACTTGGTTGCTTAACTTTCTATACTATAGTGACCGGGATTTTTGCAACCCGACAGACTTATTGATTTATTATTTCTAGATTAATTTGTTTAGTTTTAGTAGATCAATTTACCTGTTTGCAAAATGGCGCCGTTGCCGGGGACTTGACTTTGTCAAGTCCTTTGCCTTGGTTGTCAATTGTTTTTTTTTTTTGATTTGTTTTGTGTAACTGTGCAGGTGTTTGGTGAATGCACGGTACTCGATCTCGAGGTCCACCAAGATTCAACTTAGACTTAGAGATCAACCGTACAGCTCGAAGAGCGAGAAGAGCACTCACCTTCGCCATGGCTGCTAACGGACCAGCCAATCCCAATGCCAACGCTGAGCAGTCCACTTTGGGAAGAATAATCGGCC
The DNA here is from genome assembly GCA_023374045.1 of Limonium bicolor. Classification (NCBI taxonomy): domain Eukaryota; kingdom Viridiplantae; phylum Streptophyta; class Magnoliopsida; order Caryophyllales; family Plumbaginaceae; genus Limonium; species Limonium bicolor. Next base: position 184,513,528 of record CM041777.1, on the reverse strand, counting down.
GCCAGCTGCTCCTAGAAGAGGACCTGTGACTCTACCGAACCTCACAGCAGAATTAACAGCAGAATGGCAAAAGTTGAAACCAAGCCATCAACAAACGCTGTCAGGAATCATCCAGCAGGGACCTTCTCAGGCGCAGACCCGGCTGATGCACTCGACCATGTCCATCGGTTCTTAGTCCATCTGGATTCGTTGGGGATGTCTCAGGGGCTTGAGGAGTATGCTCGGCTGTGCTTATTTCAGCACAGTCTATCAGGGGAAGCCTCGAAGTGGTTCCACCGTCTACCACCAGGTATCATCACTACCTGGGAGCTGTTGACGGAGAGGTTCTATGAGAAGTATATCCCTATCTCCCGGACCAGACAGATGATCGCTGACCTGACCGCTTTCAGACAGTCCGGCGGTGAGACAATCTGTGAAGCTTGGGATAGGTTCAAGGAGCTGCTCCGCCAGTGCCCGCATCACGGTCAGAACATGACATCCTTGGCCCAGGGGTTCTTCCAAGGGCTGAGAGATGAGCACAGAGCCGAGGTCAGAGCCGCATTGGGTGGAAATTTGCTGGCTAAAAGCGGAGAGGAATTTATGTCAGCCATGGAGTCCTACTGCGAGGAGCTCCGCCAGTGGAGCAACAGTGGTGGAAGGGTCTTCACAGTTGGGCAGACCTCCTCTCGGACTCCAGACCTATGATGGAGCAGATTGCTGCTGAGCAGGCCCATCTGAGTACCACAGTGGGCAATATGGCGAAGATGCTCGAGCGGCTCACTATGACATCTGTAAGCCGTCAAGAGGTGTCTACTGGTCCAAATGAGGTATGCTGTTCTCAGTGTGGAGACAGCCATGACTACGAAGACTGCCCGATGGTTGCTGAGATGAGGCAGACTGAGGAGCAAATGTAATTGGTCAGTACAACAGGCAGCCTTGGATGCAGAACCAGCATCCAAACCTGAGGTACGGTAATCCAAATAACGCCCTCAACTCACAGCAGATGCAGCCTCAGAGGGCAAGTCAGGGAGGACCACCTGGTTTTGTTAGGCCCCCATACAATCAGCTTAGGCCACAGCAGTCTCCAGCTCAGCCATCCTCACTGAGTCGAATGCTAATTTAAAGGAGATGATGGATAAACTGATGGCCTCTCAAGAGCAACAAACAGTGATAAATCAGAATCTGGCAGCTGGCCAGCAAAGCTTGAGAACGCTATGGTGGAGATGCAAGGAACTATGAGTCAGTTGACTCAGTTCCTCCTACAGAGACCGTCTGGCTCACTGCCTTCCCAAACAGACCCCAATCCTAAAGCTCAGTTGAAGGCAGTGACAGTCTCAGAAACCGTGGTAGTTGAGGACTGCTCAGATTCTGAAGAGGTGGCAGCCGTTACCTTAAGAAGTGGGAAGCAGTTAATAAATAGAAATCAAGTGGCTGAGGACCAAGCTGACGAGGAGACCGGTCGCCCTTCTTCTAGCACTGGTGCACCGTCAGGGCCCCCAGCCCCTCCTGAGGTAGTTGTTGAGGAGACCCAGGCTCCTATTTCTTCCCCTTCTCATATTTTGACTGCTAAAAACTCCAAGGGTAAGGTGGTTCCGAAGGAACTTCCTTTCCCTAATAGATTAAAAGAAAAGAACTTGATGATCAATTTGGGAAATTTTTAAGTGTATTTTCGAAGCTTACTATTAATATTCCCTTGATTGATGCTATCAAGCAGATGCCTAACTACGCTCGCTTTGTGAAGGATTTGATTTCTAACAAGCGAAGGTTCAAAGAAAAGGAGATTGTTCAGCTGACAGAGACGTGCTCTGCAGCCATCCAGCAGAAGCTCCCTCCAAAGTGTGGAGATCCAGGGCAGCCCATCATCCCTTGCACCATTGGAGACATGGACTGTGGGTACGGACTCTGCGACCTTGGAGCAAGCATCAATTTAATGCCGTACTCGATGTTTAAGAAGCTTCATGCTGGTGAGCTTGTCCCAATCAACTTTAATCTGCAATTAGCTGATCGTTCGTCAATCAAACCTCGAGGTATGGTTGAGAACGTTGTGGTAGGTGTTGGTAACTTCTTCTTCCCTGCTGATTTTGTTATTCTTGATATGGATGAGGATGTGGAAGTACCATTAATTTTGGGTAGACCATTCCTGAGAACTGCTAAAACTGTCATTGATGTTGACAAAGGAAAAATCACCCTGAAATTTAATAATGAGGAGCTTAGTTTTGATATCACCAAGATGATGAGAACAAATGCTTCTTCTCATGCTGTACTTTCTATTGATGTCGACTATACTGATGATTTGATGCATTTGTCGCTGAAAGTACTGATGACTCTTCCTTCCTGTTTGAGAATTCTGATCTGTTAAACAGGTGTTATGCCATTCGATTGAGGATGACAAGGAGAGCACTGAGGTAGCTACTGTTGTCCAGCAGCTTAACCAGGGACGAACCTATTTTCGCCCTCATGCTCCTCCTGTGGAGCCACTGGACAGGCCTACTCAGAGGCTCATTCCTTCAGTAGAGAAGCCCCCCACTCTTGAATTAAAAACTCTTCCTTCAAATCTTAAATATGCTTTCTTGGCAGAGGGTGCGCCCTGCCAGTTATTATTTCTTCTTCTTTGTCTGTTTCGCAGGAAAGCAGACTTCTGGAGGTATTAGGAAGACACAAGGGAGCATTGGGGTGGTCAGTGGCAGATATTAAAGGGATCAGTCCAGGGTTCTGCACTCACCGAATCTACATGGAAGATAGTATCAAACCAGTGAGGCAACCCCAAAGGAGATTGAACCCCAACCTGAAGGAAGTAGTGAAAGCTGAGGTTAAAGCTCTTGGATGCGGGCATCATCTACCCCATCTCTGACAGCCGCTGGGTTTCTCCTGTGCAAGTCGTACCCAAGAAAGGAGGAATTGTGGCGGTGCCCAATGACAAGGGAGAGCTGGTGCCTCAAAGACAGACCACTGGCTGGAGGATGTGCATAGACTACAGACGTTTGAACGAGGCCACAAGAAAGGACCATTTCCCGCTGCCGTTCATCGATCAGATGTTGGAGCGACTGGCTGGGCAGGAGTACTACTGTTTCCTTGATGGATACAGCGGTTACTTCCAGATTCCCATCGCGCCAGAGGATCAGGAGAAGACCACCTTCACCTGCCCTTATGGCACGTTTGCCTATAGGAGGATGCCATTTGGTCTCTGCAACGCACCAGCCACCTTCCAGCGGTGCATGATGGCCATTTTCAACGAATTTATTGAGAAGAGCATAGAAGTCTTCATGGACGACTTCTCGGTGTATGGCCAGAACTTTGATGTGTGTCTGGATCAGCTGGATCAGATACTAAGCAGATGTGAGGAGACCCACCTGGTTTTAAATTGGGAGAAGTGCCATTTTATGGTACATGAGGGTATAGTGCTTGGGCACAGGGTCTCCAAAGACGGCATTCAGGTGGATAAGGCAAAAGTGGAAGTCATTGAGGGGTTACCTCCTCCCACTTCAGTCAGAGGAGTGATCTTTTCTGGGTCACGCGGGTTCTATCGAAGGTTCATCCAGGACTTTTCAAAATTGCGAAGCCCTTGTCTGATCTCCTGCAGAAAGATGTAAATTTCACTTTCAGAAGAATGCTTGAAGGCTTTTCAGACCATCAAGAATAAACTCATCTCTGCCCCCATTGTGGTTCCCCCTGACTGGACCCTTCCTTTTGAGGTAATGACTGATGCTAGCGACTTCGCTGTTGGTGCTGCACTCTGTCAAAGGAAGGATAAATTTTGAGGGTTATCACATATGCGAGTAAGACTCTGACGGAGCCTCAAAAGAACTACACCACCACTGAGAAGGAGCTACTGCTGTGGTGTTCGCTCTTGACAAGTTCAGACCTTATTTGATGGGGAGTAAGGTAATTGCTCACACCGACCACTCCGCCTTGAAGTACTTGTTCCAAAAGAATGATTCCAAGCCCAGACTATTGAGATGGATCCTGCTTCTCCAAGAGTTCGACTTGGAAGTGGTTGATAAGCAAGGGAAGCAGAATGGGGTTGCAGACCATTTATCGAGGCTTGAGACTCCAGATGATGGGGTCCCCATAAATGAGTTCTTTCCCGACAAAACAGTCTTTGTAATTGGGAAAGTCAAGGAGCCATGGTACGCTGACTTGGCTAACTATCTTGCCTCTGGGTTGGTTCCCTATGATCTAAGTTACAACCAGAGGAAGAAGTTTCTGTCTGAGACCCGTCATTACGTTTGGGAGGACCCCTATCTCTTCAGAGTTTGTGCTGATGGTCTAATCAGAAGATGTCTCCCTGATGAAGAGGTAAACAGTGTAATAGAGTTCTGCCATTCCCGAGAGGCAGGTGGTCACCACGGTCCTGCTAGGACGGCTGCTAAGGTGTTAGAGTGCGGTTTCTACTGGCCCACTCTACACAAAGATGTCCACCGCTTCTGTGCTCACTGTGATAACTGCCAGAGGATGGGGAACACTTCAAGAAGGCATGAGATGCCGCAGAAGGGAATCCTTGAAGTAGAATTATTTGATGTCTGGGGTATTGACTTCACTGGCCCATTTCCTTCTTCTCACGGAAACCACTACATCCTTGTTGTTGTAGATTATGTTTCCAAATGGGTCGAAGCAATCCCCTGCCCTTCTGCTGATGCTAAAACTGTGGTAAAATTCTTGAAGAAGAACATCTTTACCAGATTTGGAGTGCCAAGAGCTATCATCAGTGACGGAGGTTCTCACTTCTGCAACAAAGCTTTTAATTCTCTGATGACTAAGTACGGGGTGACTTATAAGGTTGCTTTACCTTATCATCCCCAAACTAACGGGCAAGCAGAAGTGAGTAACCGAGAGCTCAAATGGATCCTTCAGAAGACAGTCAATTCCTCCAGGAAGGATTGGTCTGTCAAGCTTGATGATGCTCTATGGGCCTATAGAACTGCATTTAAGACTCCCATTGGGATGTCCCCCTTCAAGCTGGTATACGGGAAGGCTTGTCATCTCCCAGTTGAGCTAGAGCACAGAGCCTATTGGGCTTTAAAGGCTCTTAATTTTGATTTACATGGCGCTGGGGAGAAGAGGCGATTTCAGCTTTCTGAGTTGGAGGAATTGAGAGACCAGGCGTACGATAGCTCAAAAATCTATAAAGAGCGCACCAAAAGGATCCACGACCGGATGATTCAAAAGAGAGACTTCAAAGTGGGGGATCTGGTGCTGCTCTTTAATTCTAGATTACGTCTTTTCCCTGGGAAGCTAAAGTCACACTGGGCCGGCCCCTTCAGAGTCGTGGGAGTTACATCTTACGGGGCGTACGAGCTGGAAAATAAGGCTGGTGAAACCTTTAAGGTAAATGGTGCTCGTTTAAAAGGTTATCTTGGTACTGATCATAACCTTTTTCCTTTGCAGGCGATATTCTTTTTGGAGAGTGAATCCAATCCTACAGCAACGATGAATTCTCAAGAGACGAGTTCAAATGTGAAAAAGAAATTCTCTTGGCGAATGCGAAAAGAATTGCGAAAGCTGAAGGAATTCACTGTGGGCTGTTGTAGAGCTGCTCATCACACCTCTTCTGATTGATCAAGTAGAAATTGTCTAGCTAAAGACATTAAAGAAGAGCAGCTGACTGGGAGGCAACCCAGTGTTTACGGTACTTTAATCTTGTGTTTTTATGTTGTTTATAGTTTAGCTTTAGGATAATGTCTTTGCTGCAGTAAGTTGAGCTCAAAAAGAAACAAAGAGGTGCATATTTGGTGATGTCCGAACTTCGGTCCGAACATCGAAGTTCGGACTTGATTCGAGAGTCTGAGGGCTGGGCAAAACTATATGTCCGAACTTCTGTCCGGACATTGAAGTTCGGACGTTGTTCGAGAGTTGGAGACCTGTGCAAAACGGGATGTCCGAGCTTCAGTCCGGACATTGAAGTTCGGACTCAAGACGGAAGATTTAGCGGAAGGAAAACACGGGATGTCCGAACTTTGGTCCGAACATCGAAGTTCGGACTCAATTCGAAGCGCAGCCCAGGTATGTCCGTCCGAGCTTCTGTCCGAACATTGAAGTTCGGAGAGCTCGAAAATTCCGAATTAAAGAAGGGCGCGGGCGACTTAACACTCTCAAGACCTATCTCCTTCCTCGCGACGCCGCAACACCCCCAAATCCCCTCTTCTTCAATCCCTCACCACTCACTCAAAACTCCACCAAATTCCACATTCCTACTATCAATCTGTTCGATTTTTGATTCTCTACCACCCTAGCACACAAAATCAATCAGAAATCGCCAAACAAGTCCGATTTTTGAGCCTACAGTTCGACCCTAATCTGTAGCATCTGGGTTTTTGAGTTCGATTTGTGCAGATTTTGGCTGTTCTATCTTCCTCTAAGCATACATTCAACTCCAACAAGGTAATTTCTCTACTTTTCTACCTCGTTTAAGGAATTTGTGACAGATTTGGAATATGAGGTATGTCAAGTCGCGAGAATAGGCTGTTATTTTTGAAGATTTCTGAGCTTCATTTGCGTTTATCAAGTTTACTATCTAATTTGCTGTAAGTTGCTGGATGGAAATGTGTAAAACTGCCAACCGTGATTTCAATATGCATATTTGAGTGTGTGCTTTTATCTTGCATGGCTGAATTAAAGAAAGAAAAAAAAACAGTGATTGAGATTAAGCTGAAATGGTGGAACAAAGTACCTTTTTGACGGTTAAGTCTCTGCTGGACACTAATTGTTAGGGGTGATTAGAACTGCATCTTTGTGTTGGTAACAGTTGAGTGTGGTTTTAAGATTGCGGTTGGATTTGTGCGTACATAACTGACTGAGACTTGGTTGGTATTGCTTTGTTGATACTGAACACCTTATTACAGGAATTTGTGTATTTCGATTAAGTCTCTTCTGGTCGTTGCCTGTTAATGCTCAATGTACTGCAATTAGAAGATGGATTGAATCTGTGTTGTGGAGATTACTGAATTTTTAGGGGAGACTCTGTCGGATTTTGGGTAAATTCAGTGCATGTTTAGAACTATATCCTTGCTTTCCTTCATTTGACATTGCTTACCCTTGTATGAGCAGATGTTGAGCAGAATTACCGGTCGTGGTAAGCGGGCTGCAGGAGCTAGCACCAGTTCAAGACGTCGGGGTCAGGAACCAGAATTCAGAAATGATGAAGCCCGGGAGTGGTTTGCGAAAGAGGTAGATATAATTGTTGAGCGAGGTGTGGTGCCGGAATTAGAGCAGCAGTTGGGTTTGAGGGGTATATGAAACCCATTTGGCTGGGGCAAGATCTTGAATATGGGAGGGCCGTACTCTGAGAGGATTGTGCGAATGTTCTATGCCAATGCGATCTACCAGGATGGTCAGATCAAGTCCCTTGTAGATGGAGAAAGAGTAACAGTCTCCACGATGGAGATTGCTCAATATATGGAGATTCCTTATCCTGCTCCCGAACCCCCTCAGGGCCTCAACCCTGTTGATTTCAAGAACGCAGCTATCCACCACTACACCCCCCTTATGGTTCAAGGGCCTCGACGACGCAGAGGGGATGACCCATCAAAGCAGGTCGTCCCTGCTGATGCGCTTCAGAGCCCGCAGGAGAGAGTTCTGCTCGCACTACTGGCTGCGAACATTGTCCCACGTCAGAGCTCCGACCTCAACCAGACAGACTTTCTACTTCTTCAGGCGGTGCTGAATCCGTCGTTTGCTGGGGCTGTTGAGGTTACATATTTGCCTTGGGTCGTCTTCGAGCACATGCAGCATATCCTGGAGCACAGGGATCGCCACAAGTTAGGCTACCCAGTTATGCTCTGCCACATCCTTAAGAGGCAGACGGTTACCATTCCGTCTACGGGACTGCATGCTGCGCGGTCCCCTATTGATGTGGGAGCTCTCAAGAAGATGTGGTTTGAACGGAGAGATGGGGTGTGGATGAAGAAGGCTGCAGCGCGACCGCAGAAGCGCCAGAGAGAGGCGGGTGAGGGACCATCAGAGCCCGCTCCTGCTGCTTCACCTGACGAGGAGGAGGCGTATCTAGCACTGCCAGCCCCTGGGAGCGAGTACGTCACTCGCTATGAGTTTGCTCAGCTGGAGTCTCGTTTCGAGGAGGCAGATCGTCGCTATCAGGCGGAGAACGAGACTCTACAGCAGCAGGCCCGTCGCTCTCAGGATGACTATCAGGCTCTGCTCGATCAGTTCCAGCAGTGGCAGGCGTACTATCCGCCTCCACAATGATTATGTTGCTGCTTGCTGTTTTTGTTTAGAAGCCATTCTTGGACTTCTTTCTGGATTTGTTTTTAGTTGTGTTGAACTGATTACTTTTATTTCGATTGGGTTGTAATTTTCTTTTGATTTTCGTTTTTTGAATCTTAACTCTGAATATTGGTTGTCACTAATCGATGCTACTAGCACACTTTCTGTTTTGTTTGTTCAATGTGTGCAAGTGTGTTTTACTATGCTGCCTCCATGCCGGACACTAGCTTGGACTCAAGTGTGAGGAAACATTCTCCCCTACCTGGACACTAAGTGTGAGGAAGAACCTCTTCCTCAAAGCATCATAAAAGAAATCAGGGGAGTTTTCAGTTTCTTATTCTTTTGGTTAATGTTCGGCCTGTGCTTTTAACATGAATAACTCTGTCACTGATCCGTTCACCCTTGTGAGTCTGCCACATTCAGTCCGATCTCCTTATTGTGTTTAAATTCTGAACAATGCGGACATTGCTCCTCCTTAAGTGTGAGGAAGGGGGAGATCTTTTTGAATGTGTCAGTCATTTATTCCCGCCCTAATTTTTGTTTGGTTTTGGGCTATGTGGGGGTAACTCTCTTAGAGTGCTCTTTAGTGTTAAATACTTGGGTGGATCTTTAGTTGTGGAGTTGAGTCCGGTACTGACCTAAAGAGTTGGTTTGCTCAAAGCTGTGTGCTCTCATAATTTTTTTCGAATGACTGAATTTTGTTAAATGTCTGTGAACAAGTTAGTTGTGAAGTTAGCACTGGTTTAGCTTGGAACCTTGGGAATGATGAGAATGTCTGGAATGAAGGATAAAGGCAAGGTACTCCTCTGATTTAAGTTATTTTCTGAACCAAAAACAGGCCTCTTCCATCCGGTTATTAAGTCCTTGGGGTGCTTCATCACCCATTTACCTAAGGTCGTCTGATCTGGGATAAAAGACCCAATACCGTTACAAGGATGGAGAGAAAAGTCTGGGGGATGAATTATTCGCGAAAAATTTTCATGTACACAAAAGGAAAAAAGAGGAAGTTCTTTAAAGTCTTATGTTTCTGGCAATTCCTTAAATTAAAACATGAGTACGTGGTGTTGAAAGGTTCTGCGGAATATGGCAGAACTTCACACCCCTTGTCATCCAAGGGTTTGAGAAGAGAAAAGGTTGGAAGGTTCTGAGTTACTCCACGTTTTTACTTCATGATTTGACTTCTTCATAGTCTTTTGTTTAAAAAAGTGTGCTTCATTGTTTGAGAGTCATGCAGTTAAGAGCAGATCGATTTTTGGGTGATTATTGTGTCTTTAACTCCTTATTTTGTGTAATCCCGAGGTTTGGCTCTGAGGCATTCTGAGACGTTTTACTCCTGCTTTGCTTGAGGACAAGCAAAGGTTAAGTGTGAGGAGGTTTGATGAGTGTGAGATATGAATGGTTTTGGTGGTCTTTAATGCCTAATTTGTGTACACGCATCAACAATATTCCACTTATCTTACGTTTTCCTTTGGTTTGCTGTTTGTTAAGGCTTGATACCCTTTTTCTATGTTAAATGCAGAGAGAAAAGCCAAGGAAACACTAGATTTACTCACAAGGGAGGTAATACAACAAACGGGGGTCGAATCGGAGTCAAGATAAAGAATTTGGAGGATTTTGAAGGTACGTCCGAGCTTGAGTCCGAACTTCCAAGCTCGGACATGAGTCGAGGATTTGTATGCTGTGACTGATGAGATGTCCGAACTTCGGTCCGGACATCGAAGTTCGGACATGATTCGAGATTCTCAACGAGGGAACACTACGGTGCATGTCCGAACTTGTGTCCGAACATCCAAGTTCGGACACAAGTCGAGACTTCTGGGATTGGAGCGCTCAAAGCATTGTGTCCGAACATTGAAGCTCGGACCAATGTTCGGACAGGACGAAAAATTCAACATAAACTCGGCGTTTTGAAGGGAAAAAGGAGGGGGAAAAGTCTATTTAACTGACCTAATCAGAGGAGAAAGGTATTCATTCATCATCGATCATTACAACACACACTCTCACGCTGATAAACGAGGTTCTCTCCATTCATCCACACCAATTGCATCAGTTCACCTTCATTCACATTCATCAAGCTCATCACCATCGTTCTGGAGGAGCATCGTCAGAAGGGAGTGAAGCCATCATCTTCAACCTTACACCTGCATTCATCGATCTGGATAGTCGTTCAACAGAAGGGTTTTTCTTCCTTTAGATGATTTCTATGTTGATTGTATTTATCTTTCTTGGCAATGTCTGGCTAGTAGGGATTTAACTCCGGGGTAGGGTTTGTTCAAGATGGATTCAATGTAGTTAAAGATTCTGCAGTTTGATTATGAGATTGTGATGGATTGTTTCCAGGTTAATGATTATCAATTTTCTTCTCTATTAATTTCGCGAGTTATAGAGTTGTTTTGCGAAACCTATTAAGATCAGACAAGGTGATTAATAGGGAGTTCGAATTAACCTGGGAATTTGGGGAAGGATTAGTCGGATAGATAATCACTCCTGCGAACGCTAACAATTCTTTGTGCTTATTCCACCTATATGTGTTTTGCCAACTGCTAGATTAGAGTTGTCACGTTCTGATAGGTGAGCTCTTCAATGAACTAGGATTTAGCATTGAAAGAGATAGAAAGAATTGGCCTTTCCGTTTCTCATAATTAAATTGTAGAAGTTACTAGATTCAATCAGTAAAGAACAACCTGAACCCGGAGTTCCACTCATATTATCAAACTCATCATTTATTTTCACCAATTGTTCATTTTAACTTTGATTTGCGTTTATTTAATTCAAACACGAAAACAATTCACAACCCCCCTGAATTTCCAGTTTTATTAGGATTTAGGATAGGACTTAGGCTTATTTATTCAAGTCCCGTGGTTCGATACCTGGTTGCTTTACTTTCTATACTACAGTGACCGGGATTTTTTGCAACCCGACAGACTCATTGATTTATTACTTTCTAGATTAATTTGTTTAGTTTTAGTAGATCAATTTACCTGTTTGCAGTCTTCAATGGTAACAGCAGGGGGCTGTATATCCCTCGCCCATAGGGGCATTTATATTTAACAGCAGGGGGCTGTATATCCCTCGTCCACCAGGACATTTTTAAACTGACAGCAGGGGGTTGTATATCCCTCGTCCATACGGACATTTATATCTGGTGGTGGGGGCCATCTCTCGTAATTGGTTTTATTCTACTCTTGAGTTAATGGTTCTTGGATCTATCTTTTCCTTCCTAGTCCTTTGTGACTATCTGAGTCTTTCTACTCCTAACGGGAACTGGGTTTAACTAAGGCAATGGATGTTCACTAACACATGAAGTGGCTTTGTTTCACTAACTTTTCTTTTCTGTTATTAATCTTTATTCTTATGTTGTTATCTTGATTTGGTGATTTGTGAAATGCCTTGTTCCTCTGTGTGGTTTAAGTGATTGTTCCCCTGCTATTATTTATTTAAGACTTGTATTATAAGTTTGTTTTTGGAGGATCGTACCAGTTCCATTCCAGGGAACTGACCCACCTCTCTTGGGGTGGGCTGCTTGGTTTTATCTTGCAGGTACGAGTTATTTTACAGGTGGCCACGAAGAGAACGAGTGACTGGGATGGGATTAGGTTTTAAGAGTTTATATGTTTTATTACTGTTTACTTTTGTTAAGTTTTCTCGAGGTTCAGGCCGTAACAATTGTAATCTTTGAGTTGTATCTGGTGAGGTTTGGTGTCGGGTGTTTGGAACCCGATGGTCTGTACGCCTTTAGTATTTTATTTCCGCTATAAATATGTTAAATAGGGGCGTTACAGAAATTGGTATCAGAGCGTAGTTACGCTCTGAACCTGAGAAAACAAGCCGAGTGAAATACTTAGATTATAGGTGCACTTAAAACTGTGGAACTGGGGTAGAATTGGGAAGTGAGAATTCCAGAAAGGCGCGGGACCCTACCCCATACTTACTTCATGTACATACGAACCGTCCTTAGGACGTTATAAATATTTCATATATTACTACATAGATAGTTAGACTTTACAATACGCCTTCTGAGTAACAAAACCGTTATACCAGCTAGATGTCTCGAAAGAGGAGGAGTTGGTCCCTCAGGAGGCTATGGACCCGACGCTGTCACCCCGGAGGTCATAGCGTAGATTGTGACAGCTGCATTGGCCCAGCAGCAGGCTCAGATCCCACAGCCACCACCGCCACCACTTAATGGTCCCGGGAGTTCAACTGGCTGAAGGCGGTTAACGACCTTCGTCCTCCCATCTATGAAGGCCAACCAGAACCAAAGACTTTAGAGAAATACATAGACGAGATGCAGAAGGCCTTCACCTCTCTACATGTTCCAGTGAATCGCCAGGTGGACATAGCGGCCTACTTCCTTCAGGGACCCGCGCATCGATGGTGGCAGACTGCTAGAGCCGAGCTGACGGCCCAGGCGAACTTTGACTTCCAGGCATTTCTAGTGGCCCTGAGAGCTAAATTCTATCCATCCTATCTACAGAAGAGGATGAGGAGTGAGTTCGAGCAGCTGAAGCAAGGGAATTCCTCTGTTGCTGAGTACTACAATAAATTTATGGAGTTACTTGCTGTCATTGGAGAGGGAGCTTACGCTCCAAGATATCTGGTGGACAAATTCCATACCGGCTTGAACTTCAAGATCATGACTATGATCGGTTCCACCAGAGGGATGACCCTATAGGTATGGAATATGAGTTAGAATTTCTGGTGCGCAAAGATTTCCCCTCTAACACATCGTGTAACGACAGGAACTAGCTGATGCAAACGATTGTGAGACCACTATTGCCTATCAGGATTCTGTGCTAGGGAAGAGGAGGAATGACAAAGGAGGAGGAAATGGAAGAGGACCCCCTCAGACTTAGGAAAAGAGGGGAAAATTTTTCAAGGGAGGGAACGAGAAGGCCATCGTCCCTTCTAATGCTAATGTTAAGTCTCTCTGCTACGAACCACCCAGGGGTGAGAAAAGTTAGAATCTATAATATGGTTACATTTATGCTATCACGTCACTAACCTTGCACTGAAACAGAAAACAGACCGGTAAGAAGATACTTCTGCAAGTGGTGCAAGAAGGACCACCCGGGCAAGGATTGTAAAGGAAATCTGGTGGAATGCAACTACTGTGGTAAGAAAGGGCATAGGGGATTCGAATGCCACAAGAACCCAGATTCTTGGAACTACAAGCCCGCTACCGGGACCACTGCTAGAGCCCCAGCTGCTACTACTACTGGAGGAGGTCGAGGTGGCACAGGAGGTGCTAGACCATCTACTAGCCGCCCCGCCCAGAGCCATCCACAGAGGCTGGGACAGAACTACCCCCAGAGGCCGGGCAAGGCACCGGTCCTTAACATGGTGGACCGCGTCGAGGCAGCGAGTGATGACCCGAGTTCACCTGGTGAGGACTATTTCCCTCATGAAGAGGCTTAGACCCTTACTTTCTTTACATTCAGTTGTCTAGTTTTTTCGTTGTCAATGTAAAAGGGATGAACTATAAACCCTTCATTTTGTTTCGTTTCGAACCTTTCATTTCTAGTTGTGAACCTTGACTTATTTATTTAATGGCAATTGTTGTTCAGCTTTCGATATTTGCTTTCCTATTTTGCCATATACCACACCCAACATCCCTTTTGAAGCTAAACCACACCCACCAGAGAAGTGTGAGGTCTTGAGACCTGGGATGATCTTACTACGAGAGTACCTGACCCCAGCAGTCCAGTATGCATTGATCCTCAAGATCAGGGAGTTAGGTGTGAAGGGAGGAAATTTTTACACCCCTACCTTCAAGAATGGTTCGACCATGAAGGTGAAGATCATGTGCCTAGGTAAGAAGTGGAACCACACCACCAAGAGATATGAAGAAGTGGAGGTGCCACCCATCCCAGAGGAACTGCAGACCATCATTAGAGCTGTAGTTAAGGCAGCACAAGAATTGGAGGCTGAGCCCGTCCCAGATCTAACCTCAGACGTTTGCATCATCAATTTTTATGGAAAAGAAGGTAAGCTAGGGTTGCATCAAGATAAGGATGAATCCCTAGAATCCATCACCAAAGGAGTTCTAGTGGTTTCCATCTCACTTGGAGACGACGCGGAGTTCCTATTCGGTGACCAGAAGAGGATGTACCTTGCCACCGAGATCCTCTTGAAGTCAGGTGATGTACTGATCTTTGGTGGGGCAGCTAGACTCATCCACCATGGGGCGAAGAGAATCAAGCCCAACACAACCCCTACACCCATTATTAACCAGACTCACCTGAAACCTCGCCGATTAAACCTGACCTTTAGACAGATCTAGCCATGTACCTTACAATTTCAGCTTTGTAATCATTAAACTACTCATGAAGCTTTCAATAAGAATGGAAATTCTAAGAACTTATTTCTTCATGTAGGAGCTGGAAGTGTAGAGGTCAGGCTGAATGTGTTGGGCCAAGCTCAAGCAAAGAGCAATGGAACTGTCATCACAAGTATACCAATTGACCTTGAACAACTACTTTGGAAGAGTTAACTAGAAACTTTAAAATTTCACTCAATAATTGCAGGCACATTCCAAATTAATGGAGTGGAGGCTACCATCCTGTTTGATTCTGGAGCCTCCCACTCCTTCATATCCCAAGCATTTCATACTAAGATAAATGCCCCCACAGAGGATATCCATGATTGCTCCGTTTTGTTGCCATCCAAAGAGCTGATCAAATGCAGTAAACAGTGCAAGAATCTGAGCATGCACATCAAGGGAGCAGACTTTCTTCTCGATGCCATTGTCTTCCCTGGCATGGGATTTGACATAATTGTGGGCATGGACACGCTACAGCGGTACAGAGGTAGACTACACTGCGCAGAGCATCGTCTCCTCTTGAAGTCAGCCACAGGGATCACAGTATCATACCGAATGAAGCCCAAGCAGCCGAGTGTGAAGGTTGTATCGGCATTATCCCTGATGAAGGAAGTGTCCAAGGGCGCGACTGCCTACTACTGTTATGCCCAGGATCTGAGGACGGATCCGAAGTTCAGGAGCGACGTTCCTATTGTGTCGGAGTACCCCGATGTTTTTCCAGAGGAGCTACCTAGACTACCAGAGAGAGGTTGAATTCAACATCGACCTCGTACCTGGCACGGGACCTATTGCTAAGGCTCCCTACCGGATGGGCCCTGCAGAGATGGTCGAGTTGAAGAAGCAGTTGCAGGAGCTACTAGATAAGGGCTTCATCAGACACAGCGTCTCACCTTGGGGCGCTCCTGTGCTATTCGTCAAGAAGAAGGACGGGAGCATGAGACTGTGTACAGACTACAGAGAGCTGAACAATGTCACGATCAAAAAAAAATACCCACTGCCCAGGATCGATGACTTGTTCGACCAGCTGAGGGAAGCAAAGGTGTTCTCTAAGATTGATCTGCGTTTCAGATATCACCAGATAGCTGTAGCTGAGCCAGACATAGAGAAGACAGCCTTCCGGACCAGATACGGCCACTATGAGTTCACAGTGATGCCGTTTGGACTGACCAATGCACCGGCGAGATTTATGGATTTGATGCAGAGAGTCTTCCAAGCCCAGCTAGATAAGTCGGTAGTCGTATTCATAGACGACATTCTAGTCTTCTCCAAGAGCAAAGAGGAACATGAGCAGCATTTGAGGACAGTCTTGGAGACACTGAGGGAGAAACAATTGTATGCCAAATTCAGCAAGTGTGAATTCTGGCTGGACAAGGTGTCACTTCTTGGACACGTGATCTCAGTTGAGGGAGTTTCAGTGGACCCAGCTAAGATTGAGGCAGTGAAGAGCTGGCATAGACCTCGCACTGTGACAGAGGTTAGGAGTTTCCTTGGGTTGGCTGGCTACTATAGACGCTTTGTGAAGGACTTCTCCAGGCTAGCCAAGCCCTTGACCTCCTTGATGAAGAAGAACAGCCTGTTTGTGTGGACAGAGGCTTGTGAGGTCTCCTTCCAGGCGCTGAAGAACGCCTTGACCACAGCTCCAGTATTGATTATCCCAGAGGGGAACGAGGGGTACGAGGTATATTGCGATGCTTCAGGCAGAGGGATTGGTGGGGTACTAATGCAGCATGGCCAAGTAGTGGCGTATGCTTCTAGACAGCTGAAGAAGCACGAAGAGAATTACCCCACACACGACCTTGAGCTCCTCTCCATAGTCTTCGCCTTGAAGATCTAGCGACATTACTTGTATGGAACCACAGTTCGAATTATGACAGACCATAAGAGTCTGAAGTACATCTGGACCCAGAAGGAGTTGAATTTGAGACAGCGAAGATGGGTCGAGCTACTGGCCGATTATGACCTCAACCTCCAGTACACAAAAGGGAAAGGAAATGTTGTGGCAGATGCTCTGAGCAGAAGAGCTTATTCACTTCTTGCCTTGATAGAGACGACCACGATAGCTGAGGAGGTGTATGCAGCCCAGGACAGTGACGTTTATCTACAGGGCATCAGACAAAAGTTAGCAGACGGGTTGACTGACGGTTTGAAGTATGACTACGAGCTGGACAGTGAGGGACACCTTCGAGTCAGAGGCAGACTCTGCGTTCCTCAGGATGCGACGGAACTTCAGACCAGGATTCTTTCAGAGGCTCATTCCTCGACATTATCAGTACACCCTGGAGCCACCAAGATGTACAAGGACTTGAAGCAATTATTCTAGTGGAGCAGGATGAAGAGGGATGTAGCTGATTTCGTCTCTCGGTGCCTCACTTGTCAGAAGGTGAAGTTTGAGCATCGGACCAGGAGGCCAGATTCAGTCTCTACCAGTACCGTGCTGGAAGTTTGACGACATCAGCATGGATTTTGTGGTCGGTCTCCCTCCAGCTAGAGGTGGATTGAACGCCATATGGGTTATAGTCGATAGGTTGACCAAGACAGCTAGGTTCATACCTATCAAGGACATATGGAAGGTGCCCACACTAGCTGAGGTGTTCACCACAGAGCATATCTGGTACCATGGGGTATCGAAGACGATCGTCTCTGATCGTGACACTCGTTTCCTCAGTAGATTTTGGCGTCAGGTGCAGGAGGCATTTGGGACTCAGCTACGACTTAGCACAACTTTTCACCCGCAGACTGATGGGCAGACTGAGAGGACTATTCAGACATTGGAGGATATGTTGCGAGCAGTCGCTCTAGACTATCAGGGGAGTTGGGTAGAGCGTCTACACCTGGTAGAGTTCTCCTACAATAACTCTTACCATGCATCTATCGGCATGGCACCATTCCAGGCTCTATATGGCTGGCCGTGCCGGACTCCCTTATCATGGAGTGACCCTGCTGAGGCAGTCTTGATTGGGCCCGAGTATATTCAGACACTGCAGGATGACGTTAGGGTTATTCAGCAGCACATGAGGGCAGCGCAGTCTAGACAGAAATCTTACGGGGATCAGCGCACCAGAGAGCTCGAGTTTCAGTTGGGAGACATGGTCTTCTTAAGAGTGTCTCCGATGAGAGGCATCTTCAGATTTGGGATGAGGGGGAAGCTAAGCCCTAAGTATGTCGGCCCGTACAGGATTACGGAGCGAGTGGGCCCAGTTGCTTACAGACTAGAGCTACCAGCGGAGTTGGGGAAGGTACACGACGTGTTTCATGTGTCGCAGTTGAAGAAGTGTATGCCTGACCCTTCTCACGTACTACAGCCAGAGAGACTGGAGATTGAGCCTACACTGAGGTATGAGGAGACTCCTGTTCGGATCTTGGACACAAAGGTCCGAGAAACGAGAGGCAGATCAGTCAAATTGGTGAAGGTTCTTTGGGAGCATCATGGGGTTGAGGAAGCTACTTGGGAGACTGAGGACTCCATGGGAGCATCATGGGGTCGAGTGGAATGTTGAAATGGAAATAAAGGATTGGATTGGTATGGAATTTCATTGGAATTATTATTGTCTCAGCACACCCGAAGGGGTGTGAGTGCCTATTAGTTGATTTTTAAACTTCGAGGTGAAGTTTCTTTTAAGGGGGATTTCTTTTATTAAATATTAAATTATTATATGGAATTATGAATATTAAATTATTATATGGAATTATGAAATTTATTTAGGGGATTTCTCCTATTTAACCCTTAAGAATACAATAAAACATTTAATTATTACATATTATTATATAGTATTATGAATTTAATAATAAGATTTATAAGTCAATAAATCTTAGGAAAATTTATAAACACTCCAACTATATTATAAAGATTTTAGGAAGTGTTGGAACATTGTTTTGAAACATAAAAGTCAATATAAAATTCTAGAAACCCTAAAGCCTTTAAAGCCTTGCTAGGGTTGACTTTTTGAGAATGGTCAAACCAGGCCATGAAACCTATACCAATAAATAGGTTATGGAAAACCATGAAGATCGATAAAAAGAACGTCAAAAACGGATCATCCTAGCCAAAGTTATGATCAAATGAAGTTTAGAGCCAAAATTTGAAAAAAGGGCTGACGTGGCAGCTTTGCTGACTCATCGCGCGCCTCGGTTATCGCGCCCCAACACTTAGTCGTTTTTATCCCATATATTTCCGGTAACAGAAATCAAGTTTTGCCCTATCTTGTGAACTTCTAACTTTCTCATCTTATGGAATTTTTGAGTGTCGTCTTCTTTGTTGCCTTCTCCTACACTTCCTCTAAACAACCATAACTCACACTAACCCTAACTCGTCCTAAATCAACAGGAAAATTGAATCAAAGTAGCCACCCTGCAAAAACTGAAACTGCAGTTCCAGTTTTTCATTCGAATCAGGTAACTTCGTCTAGCCATAACTTCTTCGTTTCTTAGCCAAATTTCATGTTCTTTAGCTCACTTTGAAGAGCTCTAATTCCTCTAAAACTTTCATGTTGATGGCCTAAGCCAATTCTCAACCGTTTGGAAGAACAAGGTGTCTAAAGTTTCGGTTTCGTCACAGCAGAAAATTATAGTTTTCTTTCCAGAAAACGCAAGGTAAACTCGCAACTTCCAGCTTCGATTTCTTTCTGTGTAGTGCAAGTTAGGGTGAGTTCTTGCTATCATTGTGAAGAGCTAAGTTTCTTTTTTAGATTAAGCCCAAGAACTAGTTCTAACTCCCTCTGTACTGTAAATTATAGTGTTGCAAAGTAGGCTACTCAATCGAGTTGTAAAGGGGGCGTTTTTCCAGAAACCGAAAACTAATCCCTTCGATTTGAGCAATTCTGGTAAGTTTTCTTCAAATTCCTTCAACCTTGCTAAACTATGTTACATTGTCGGTCAAAACCATGATTCAATTGCATCAATTACGCTTTAGATTGAGTGAATTTGACAGATTTGGTTTCGGAAACCCGCATGAACCCTAACCTCGAAATCGAATTCGAAAACCATTGAATACTGCATTATAGTTGGGGAAATCAGTGTCATTAGAACCGTAATTTAATTTCGAAACCATAGAAACAAGAATCACTCGATTTCGTTCTGTAGATTGGGAGATATTGAAGATTTAGTACTCGACATGGTTTATAGCTTCGCGGATGAACTAGGCGTTCTGGGGCCGTCCGATCTGGACGTAATGAAACGGACGGCCGAGATTAGATCGTGGATAATAAAAATGTTATAAGTTTATAAAATTTCAGAATTTAGCTCTAACTTGTTGAATTTAGTTAATGGCCTTCCCGAAGGTATTTTGACTTGAAATGTTAACCATAGATTCCTTATTAAATCTAGTTTATTTTGATGTAAATTAATATGGTTTTGGAGTTTTTAAACATAAGTATATTTTTGCAAGTTACGGGTTTTCTGGAATTATTTGGCTAAATTAAAAAGATATTTTTATGAAATAAAAATTTTATAATATGTCTAAAATGTTATGGTTACTGTATATTAAATTTGGGAATTTTTGGGCAATGGTAAAAGGTTTTAAAAATTGTGTTTATGAGTTTTTCATAAGAATAACTTATAATATAAGGGTTTTAATGTAACCAAAAATTAAAGTATGGTTTGTTAATTAACTTTTAAGCTGGGGAAAATATGGGAAAACTAAATTAACATTTTATAAAAGTAAGTTTATAAATGTTTTGGTATTGGTTTTAAGACAAGTGAAATTATTTACATATATGTATATATACTTATTTAAGTAGAAACTTATGTAAATCAAGGAATTTAATTGTTTTTACGTTTTACTTGTTATTCTATATGGGAGTTAATATTTTTAATTAAACTAAGGAGTAAATATATATATTTTTTTATGCATATATAAGAAGGGAATAAAGTAGTAACTTAGAGTAAAGCAAGGAACTGATAATTAACACTTGTAATAACTAAATATTATAGGAGCTAGAATCCTAAGATATAGCTAAAGAAATACTTTATGAAACATATTTGGAATGCAATTAAAGGTTGTGGTAATAAGATAGTTTAAATATAATAAGTTACATAGGGGACGTCTTAGTTAAATTCTAATACAGGTATACTTATATACATTAAATAAATAAAGGAAAACATTTTACTTATTAAACCATATGTCGGTTGTGGTATGCCTAAAAGTTATTGAACATAATTAAATACAATAAAATTTCCTAAGATTGTTATGGATAAATCTTAATACATAAAGAAATATATATAAATATATATGTATATAAATACATTAAAATAGATGAGGGAAATAATATTCCTTGTGATAGTTATAATAAGTAGAATATATATATATATGTTAAACCTTAGGTTTTAATCGGTGTGTAATTAAATAGTCACTATTAACTTAAGGGTTTAATTTCACAACATAAACGTAACACGGTCTTGGGCTAACCTACTAAGCCCAAGTCTGTGAACTCTAAAAGCCCACTTAAACAATTCAAAGAGAGAGTTTGGGCCACTCTCAAGGATAAATACTAAATCGTTCTAAACTAAATGAAAAGGGCCTAGTAAAGGATTTAGTTAACAAGTCAAGCCCAAATCTTTGTGAGAGGATAATGGTAAACCTGGAACTATTAATCAGTAAGAAAAGAAGGTTGTTTAGTTTATAAGTCCCTTAACTGATCAACACTTGGAATACGTTAACTATAGGTTACTAGTGGGGAATCACTTATTCGAGTTATTTATTGTTCTTCACATACCAGGTACGATTTCTCGTACTCCGATATTTTTGCTGATTGACTTGTGGAATGTTTTGGAAAACGCTAACTGACTTTAAGAGGAATTTCTAAAAAGGAAATGGTTGTGTGACTAACTCAGTTTGTGTGACTAACTGAGCCTTGAATGTGAAACTCACTTGGGTATTGGTTCCTTCTCTTTGGTTATTCCATTAGACGTTGACTGCTTAGGGTTTACGCTTCTGCACTCTGTAGGACTGAGTGTTTTGGTATTGCTCTGGGTAGTTAGTGATCTAGTGGGAATTTGGAAAAGGTCAATTTTGGTAATCCTTCTTTTGACTCTGGATATCGTTTCATCCATGAGCTGGTTCTTGAGGTTTCGACGTGCGCGCGTCTTCAATGGTAACAGCAGAGGGGTGTATATCCCTCGCCCATAGGGACATTTATATTTAACAGCAGGGGGCTGTATATCCCTTGTCCACCAGGACATTTTTAAACTGACAGCAGGGGGCTGTATATCCCTCGTCCATACGGACATTTATATCTGGCGGTGGGGGCCATCTCTCCCAATTGGTTTTATTCTACTCTTGAGTTAATGGTTCTTGGATCTATCTTTTCCTTCCAAGTCCTTTGTGACTATCTGAGTCTTTCTACTCCTAACGGGAATTGGGTTTAACTAAGGCAATGGATGTTCACTAACACATGAAGTGGTTTTGTTTCACTAACTTTTCTTTTCTGTTATTAATCTTTATTCTTATCTTGTTATCTTGATTTGGTGATTTGTGAAATTCCTTGTTCCTCTGTGTGGTTTAAGTAATTGTTCCCCTGCTATTATTTATTTAAGACTTGTATTATAAGTTTGTTTTTAGAGGATCGTACCAGTTCCATTCCAGGGAACAGACCCACCTCTCTTGGGGTGGGCTGCTTGGTTTTATCTTGCAGGTACGAGTTATTTTACAGGTGGCCACGAAGAGAACGAGTGACTGGGATGGGATTAGGTTTTAAGAGTTTATATGTTTTATTACTGTTTACTTTTGTTAAGTTTTCTCGAGGTTCAGGCCGTAACAATTGTAATCTTTGAGTTATATCTGGTGAGGTTTGGTGTCGGGTGTTTGGAACCCGATGGTCTGTACGCCTTTAGTATTTTATTTCCGCTATAAATATGTTAAATAGCGGCGTTACATGATCACTATGCGCAACTAGCAGTCAGAAACTAACTAGATTTCCATCTCATGTACCAATTCTCTATTACTTGATTAAATATTAATCGATTACCTAAAGCATATTCTTAGGTTATGAAGTATTCATTTATTACATAGCTGCCCTAAGGGTCTTACGCAAACCTAGAAGAAGTCTAGGTCACATATTCATGTTCGAGATCAAAGCTATAGAGACCGATATAACCGGGTCTCGCTCCTAAGTATTTTACTTAAGTTAAAGTAATAATAATATTCATCGTATTGTATTAGGTAACGATCACTTCACTTTCTTACTCGTATATGTATGTTTGTATAAGTGGATCTATAGTCGACATAATATTCTAAAGGACATTAGTGGACAAGTAATTAATGCGAGAAAGACAAGTAAATAAACACAACATTTCAAGCATACATATATATCACGCATATCGCCCTTGGAAATTAAAACAAACAATGTCTGACCCCAAGAAAACCCTCAGGATGGTCAAACCGCACCAATAACATACCGTACACCAAGACCTAGGTAGCGCAAAAGCCTACGCTCATCCGGCGCCCTTGACAGACGTACGATCTAGAATAATCACATCACTACGAGTCAATCCCCATGACTAACTAAATCCGGGGTATTTCTGAATAGCGCTAAAACCCCGACAGTTAATCCCCGGATTTCAACAATTAATTGGTTCGGGTTTCGTTAAATAAGTTGGCTTCTTTACGAAAATTCATTACTCGTAGTATTTACTAATGCTCGGGTCTATTTCATTATACTCCATGATATTTATATATACGCATATATTAACGTTTATAATTACTTGTACATTTTAACCATATTCATATATGTATATAAGTATATAACATATAGTTGCATGTATACATGCGATAATAACCATGCAATATTTTCATTTCACAATCTATCATTTTATGTGTATATTGGTCAACTTGGCCTCTTTGGTCAAGTTAGTTGACTTGGTCAAGCATGTTGACTTAATTGATTTATCTAAGTACATTAGTTTACAACATTCATTATAATACATTGTATTATACAATTCATTAATCTTGTAGCAAGTTACATTTGAACTCAAAACTTTATAACTTATAGTTTATAAATTATAATCATGTTATAACACTCACCATTAAATATTATATGGTTCCCAACCATATTATATACACATTTTTTATATATGTCCACGCCTTTATATATATAGGTATACATGAATTATAAAATCCTTTTATTAAGTGTCACATTTCATCATTTTATGTAAGATGATTATTCTTACTAGTTTGTATTATATTATACAACTTATATTAAGATTCTTATCTTAATATTATGTAACATTTATATTATACCATAACAACTTCTAAAGTTTATTTAATATACACTTTAGTTTATAAATTCCATTTATTCATTATTTATCACCTTATTTCATGTGAATATTCTTAACTACACTAGTTCCATTTTAAATTACATGAATACCATATAATTATTGTAACATGTATAACATTGTAGACTATAGTTTAAAAATTCATTTCCTAACATCTTATATTTGCACCACAACCCATATTTTCCATTTATTACATTTTGACCCCATAACATTCTATAATGTTGTAATTACATATTTATATCATATAATATGATATTCCTATCTCATAATAATTTTAATATATAGTTTTTATATATAAGGTATATAAATGCCGAGAAGGCTCTAATGTTATAACTTTAATTCCATTAACGTCCCACACTTTCTTTTATAACAATTTTACCACACATTTTATATCATGTTATATATATATATCATATATTATGACATTTTAATCTTTATAATATGTATAACCTATAGTTACAAGTCTAAATATTTCCGAACAGACCCATGATTTGTTCTAACTCATTTTTCAACCCAATAACTTTTCTTATTTATGAATTGACCCTATTTGTAACACCCCGTCCAAAGCCAATCGTGGTTATCGCAAACTTAACACTTAATCAAAAACATCACAGCGGAAATAACAAACACCGGGACCTTGCCACGGTCTGATCATTAGAATATACTAAATCTTACCGATTTACAACACTTATCCAAAAATACACAACCGACCAAAATACCACCAACCAAAATACCACCAACCAAAATACCACCAACCAACCGAGTTTAAGTATCTAAGTCATAGACACAAACTTACATCAGTTTAAATATAAACAGAGAGGCGCGCATGCGCAACCCGTGCTCAAAAATAAGTAACCCATCCTAAGTCTAACCGCTCCTACTCCCGTGGTGTGACTTCATGGACCTCTTACCTGCAAGTGTAAAAACAGCCCCCAAAGGGGGTCAGCACGAATGCTGGTACGACCCTCTCGTGGCCCCCAAGCTAACGGGGCTACGACGACTAATTGTCGGTAGCATGGAAATTGATTAGATACACAATCATAATATGAAGTGCAATAAACAATCATCCACAGATGAACATACATAGTTCACACACAAATGAACGACTCAAGCGTTCCCTTACCAAGCGGGATAGTAACCACCTCCTTAGACCTGATTCCACTTAACCTCAGTTCACCTTAACTTACCTCAGTCTTATCCTTATCTTAATCTCAGTATACAAACCGTTTCTAGAATGGAAATGGTTGTATCTTATCTTAAACTTAGGATTTAGCTGATCCTACCGCACCAACTTAATGCCACCTACCTTGGACGGGAGTCCAGTGTAGCTGAGCCGGCAATCAACCCTAGGCAACAAGTCCGACGACAAGTCCTTAAGCGGAGGACGGATCTGATTCAGATACCGACCCCCTTTCCTTAGCATGCATGACCGGAGTCAGTCCCGGGTTCCTCACTCCCCCCTTAAGTTTCAGTTAGTGATAATCTTACAAACCAAGTATCAGTTAAACCTTCTCGGGTATTAACCAATTGTTCACCAATGCAACACCTCATCTTAATCCAAATCGTACTAAACCTTGTTAGTAACTACCTCAAGTCTCATGTGTTAGTGTAAATCAACACACACACACAATAAGTACAATATAAAACCGGTTGCATGCTTTATTCTTGTTTAGTCGGCACACATAAACAAATAGCACACAAGCCGAGGGACACCTCGTTAGCAAGCAGGTCACAAGAAAGACTGTACCGTTCACCGTTGATTGTCCCGTCGTTTAATTCTCCTCCGGGTTCCAAACTTTCAAGTGCTAAAATTCATCCAACTTAGATTATTAATTATCTTCGCATTACTTAACTTATTTAACTTACTTAACCCCCAACTAATACCTCTTAAGGTTATTCTTGATCTTACATCTTAACCTTAAACATGTAAGTTTATACTTAACTTAATCCCCTAGGTCTTTAGGTTTCTAATCATCATTGGCCTCTTAATGGTGTACCATTAGTACCATTAGACATCCTTAAAATTTCTTCTTTTTTTTAAGTGTTAAGGGTTGACCGACCCACCGACCGACCCAACCCCTGGGTCGGTCCGTCCCAGTAATTTTTCTGGTTCGAACAATTCTCTTAGACCGACCCACGACTGACCCAACCTTATGGGTCGGTCCATCTCAGAAATTTTTCCGTCTTTTGAAAACCATCCATCCGACCCAAAACTAAACCGACCGACCCAAACCCTTTGGGTCGGTCCATTCCAGAGACAAATTTCTACGTTGAATTTTTGCCCGACCGACCCAGAACTAGGTCGGACCCTGGGTCGGTCCTCTACAGACTTTTCTCTTAAATTGTTCTTTCAACTCCAAACTCTTCCACAAGTGTCCTAATAGGTCTAACACCATCTTGGCACATTAAACCCACCTCTTAACATCCATCAAGCCCATTAAAACAACTTCCAAAGATCTTCTCAACCATTTACTCAATTCTTACCCAAAACTCCCAACACTTAGCACTTATTTTTCTTACTTTTCTAACACATAATCCACCTAGAATTTTCACTAACCAAATACTTCCCTCCTTAAGAACTTGACCACACCATATACACCACTTCCCACACTCATTGCATTTATCAAACTTCCTTAGATTCTAAACTCTAGTTCACACATAAACCATTCCAAAGTTTACACCTTATTCCCATCAAACTTGTACAAGTTTCCTAACTCCTTTTGTCAAGGTCTTGGTGCCTAAAATTCACCATTGGAACCCCTAGTTTCTTATAGACATACCTAAGTCACCCTAGTTTACTAAACATCCTCGACACATTCCTTTTCAACCAAAACCACTCCTAAAATTCCTAGTACTTCCTTAGTCATAAAATCTCCTTAGATTATCTTAGACATCATGTTTCTCCACCAAATTTTTGCATGGTTTCCCTAGCATATAACTACACCCAAACTCTTAGGTTTTCACCATTTAACAACCATCATCACTCAAGTTCTTTCCATACATTCTTAACATTCTATTTACACCAAAACTACACCACATCATCATATAGTGCAATAACTTAAAATGCTTGGCACTTAGGCCCTTAAATGACAATAATCTTAACCACTGAATTTCCACATATATTTGCCTTTGACTTGCGAATACACACAACAAGGCTCCCATTGAAATAAGATGCTTCTTGTAATTCATTTCAACATTGTTTAACTATCTCTTTTCTCATTAGCTCTTTAGTCACAAGTTCTCAATATATTAGTATTCTTTCTCCTAAGTTTTATATCCCTTTTTCATTGTAGACTCTAAACTAAACTTGTTACCTATCCATATCCCATCCCTTAATGCATTAAAACACCTTAAGGTAAGTAATTTACCTTGTTCTTTCACAAGCTCCACAAACTTTTCTCCTTAGATTTTTCCTTGAGCAGTCTCGATCACCAACCAAGTTCTCCTTGCCAATTTTATAACCAATATTCAATGACTCCAATGAGTACTAAACAACACACTAACCTTAAGGGATAAAACCTAGGTTAAAAATGTGTTTTAAGGTATTAAATTGAATGTTTTACCTTGGATTCTCAAGACAAGCTTGGATATGAATAAAGAAGGACCTCCTCTATCCTTTGGAGAGTAGAAAACAAGCTAGAACAAGGCATAAAAATGGAGCCTCATGAGTATTGATTTTCGGTTATGAAGAAAGGTGATGGAAACCTAGATTTTCTTACATGTTCTTTACCTTAAGAGAATGGAGAAGCCAATGAACTCTCCAAGCTTGAGTTTCCTCCTCTAATGGCGGTTTGGCTTGGCACGAAAATGGAGCTCTTGAAGTTTTGGAAAGATAGAAAGAAAGAGCTTGAGCTAACTAAGAAGAATCTGTATTTTGTTTTGGTTTTGGAGCTAAAATGAGCAAGTAGTGATCAAGGCAAGGTAGAGCTTACATGGGGGCTGTTCTTCACGTCAATGGAGAAGGAAGAAAGCAAGGGAAATCGGTGGTGAGAGAAGGGAATGAAGAGGTGAGGAGAGAGGTAAGCAAAAGTAAGATATTTAAGTAAAAAGCAAATAGTGTTTTTCCTTATTTCCCTCCTCTTTATCTAATATTACCATCTTGTGTGGTGACTCACCACTAACAAAAACCGGCCCCCTTCACTAATGAGACTAGCCATGGTCTTGTTTGATCATTTAATTTGACTTAATTGACTAAAGACTAAACTAGGTATTTATTTGGTTACTATTCACAAAATAGTGCACTTATTTGTGAAATTTTTGATTTCCCATTGATTTAGACCTCCTAATGTGATACTAAGTAGTACACAAGTTAATTAAGGAGTAATCATGGACATTTAGCCACTCAAAACCCCTTTCCAAGACAATTTTTCAAAAATGTGCTTTAAGAGTCCTTAAAGCACAATTTGTGTTCGACTTGTTTTTGAGCTTGGTTTTCTTTGGTAATTGATTTAATATGACCATTAGGATGTTCCTAAGGTCTAATAACAATATTTGGGTGCTAACCCAAGTTACTCCAAGCTTAGAGCACATTTTAGCTTAAATTGCTCTTATGGTGTTTCCTAGTGTTTTCTTTGGTTTAAATTGTTCCCCAAAGTTTCTAAGGCATTATTTAGTCTTCTTATACCTTAGTTTATCATCTAAACACTATATCTAGGTTTGGGGTATTTCATTATGCTATATACTTTATAATGTCATTATGAACTATATATTATACACTTTTCTTATTTAAGCCTTATATACTATTCCAAAAATCACCAAACTTCACCAAAGTGTTATAATTATTATTCCTACCCAGAAATTTTTGGTATTTATGTTTATACCACTAAAACTTTATAAATGTTACATTTTACTTATAATCTTACTATAAAGTCACAAACTAAATATTTATGTTATCAATTTTGGTCAAAGCTCTTAACCTGGTCAATGTTGACCTACAAATTTCCATTTTGACCTTGGTTTACAGAAATTACGGTTTTGACCCATTTTTTACAGAAATTTCTTTTTGACCCCAAAACTTGTATAATTTTACAATTTCTCAATTAAGCTCATTTTAAGCTCAAATTTTGGGCTAATATTTTCCTTAGCCCCTAAATTATTTTTAATTGCAGTTTAACCCCAAATTCTTGTGGTAATTATATTTAGCACTTTAAATATAATTTTAAAGCTTGTAATGATATAATCTAAAGTGGCCTAAATACATGGCAATATTACAATTTTAACATATAATAAAAATTACATATAAATGTATCAAATGACATATTTAATTTACGGCTTTTATTACCATTACCCCTAATATTTTTATAAATTGTAATTTAGCCACTTAAATTATTCCTATGACATTATAAGTCATTTAAATACAAAGTAAGCTAGCCAAAAGTGCTAATCAACATTTTAATACATAGTTAGGTCATAATAACCTTATAACTTCCACAGATTATTTTATATTGTAACAATATTTACATAATACTTTAAATAACATAAGGTAAGGTTTACTTACTTGTTTAATGTCACAAATATCAGTCAAACACCACTCCAAGCTCATGCCTAATTTAATTAAAAGGCTTAGATTAGTTTTTGTGCATAATCTACATATGAACTTGATTAATGTATCATTTAAGTAAGGATTTAACTTACTTTGACAAGTTTGGTCTTAGGCTTGATTTCCACACATTTGGACAGAATGTTTCCAAGGTTTTAAGGCATCATTCACCAGCATTTTTGCAAGGGAAAAAGACATGTGTTAGTCTTATGACATTAAGAATCATTAAGGAGTAACATAAGTTTATTTAAACATGTTTATACCTTGTTATTTGTAGGCTTGTTCTAGGTATACAACCACCTGATTTTTAAGGCACAAAATAATTGTTAGAAAACCATCTAAGCAAATGTATAATACCGTATAACAAAAGGTGGAAATGGCTAGAATTTACCTTACCGAAAATGCCAAAAATGGTGTTTTGGGCATGGATTTGGCTACCTCTTCAAGGTGTTGATATGTCTACTGAATAAGTATGTAGAGGAGGAGAAAATAAGCCAAAGAAACTAAAGAATGCCACCGGAAATGAAGTAGAGAAAGAGTTACATGCTTAAAGCACATTTTTACCTTTGAAATGTCTTAAGCTTACTTCCCCCTTTATTTATGAGTTTCAGCCAAAAATACCACTTCTCTTTGAACACCAAATCACTCTAGAGGAGTGGATGGAAATTGTTGGAAGTTAGATCAATGGAAAGAAGAAGAAAAGAGGAAGAAAATGGACTAAACCATGAATTAAGAGTTTACCTAGATCAATGGGAGTTGATCTTTGAAGAAGCTTTCTTCATCTGGTAAATGGAGTGAAAATGGGAGCTTTTGCTGATGAACTCATGGCTGGAAATGGATAACGAGAAGAGAAGGGCTGAATTTGATTATAAGGTAAGAAAACTTACTTTTATGAATAGTTCATGGTGACTCATTAGATTTGCTAGATATTTTGGTAAGTGATCAAGGCTGGAGACTGATGTATAGCCTCCTAATAAAATTCAATTTTTGAGGTCAATGCTGACCATTGACCAACTTAGTCAATTAAGTCTTAGTTTTACACTATTTGAGTACTATTCACATTTTAGTGCCAAACTTTGGATTTTTTGTAAATCTCTTTATTTAGAGTTACTAATGTGATAATAAGTAGTAAACATGTTAATTAAGGTGTATACAAGGCTATTTAGCCACTCAAAGTCAATTTTTGAACACATTCTTAAAAATGTGTCTTAAGGAGTTTTAAAACACATTTTGTGTTAGAACTTGGTTTTGAGCTTGGTTTTCTTTGATAATGGTTTTTTTATATTCATTTCTTGATTATAAGGCTTAGGAATCCAATTTGGATCCTAAAATGAGTTCATTAGGGCACATGTTTGCCCTAAATGGTCACAAGGTGTAATTCTTGTTTTATAATGACCATTGTTGTTTTCAATTGATTGTTAAGGCATGTTCAGGCCTTAATTTACATGATTAGATGTTTAACTGATGTTTAATTTGTTAGGGGTATTTCAGTGTTACTTTGATTAAAAGCGTGTTGCAATCTATTCCGTGTTATGCAATGCATGTTTACCCTTCACCCAAATCCTTCTTAGAGAAATTCTTTTCCATATTCCTCCATTTTCTTTGGAGTAGGGATATCTCTAAGAGATCAATGGTTTGGGTGAAAAAAGACATCGTATTACTTCCTGTGATAGAGGAGAGCTGGGATCCGTGATTTGAATGCTCACAATTTAGCCCTCCTTGGCCAACAGGTTTGACACATTCTGTCGAACCCTTATTCTGTTATCAATCATCTCGTTAAAAGATTTTATTTCCCAAATGCTTCCACTCTCAACTCTATTAATGCCAGGGGTGGTAGTTCAATGTGCTTATCTATTGAGGCAACAGTTTTTCTTATACGCAAAGGATGTAAATGGGTGTAGGGGTCAGGTGACATAAAATTTGGTCTACCCCTGGAGTTTTTGACCATTATCCTTGGATCTTGTTGGTGCAGAGAATCTCTTGGTTGCTGACTTGGTGATTTATTCCTCTTGGACGTGCAATCTCCATCGTCTGGCTTCTCCATTCAACCAAATGAATATTCCCTTGATTCTGTATATTTTTGTTCCTCCTGGTGATAGGCCGGATATGTGCTAGTTTGGCGCTTCTCCAAGTGTAGCATTGTAACACCGATAAGGGTTACCTCTCCCATCGATTAGAGTGGAGAATGAACCATTCCTTATATGGGTGGGGATACCTTTCCTTGTTGTGACACATTTTGTGGCTAGAAAACCCCGGGAACAAAAACGTGAGATGTGGCAAAGCGGACAATATCATAATAGTGGAATACTAGGATGTTATAATTGGTATCAAAGCCAGACCCATGTCGGTGTACCGGTGTGGCCCGCAAGGGCGTTGGGATCCCAAGGGGGTGGAGTGTAACACCCGGCTAGGGTTACCTCCTACATCGATTGAAGTGAAGAATGAACCATTCCTTATATAGGTGGGGATACTCTTCTTATTGTGACACGTTTTAGGGCTAGAAAATCTCGAGAACCAAACCGTGAGCTGTGGCAAAGCGGACGCTGTCACAACAGTGGGATACGAGTATGTTACAAGAATATATACCGTGAAGTCGAGATATCACTTTGCTAGAAGAATTATGGAGAATGATGAGGAGTCAAGTTGAGGTAGGAGTTCCGTGTTCTTAAGCTTCTTTCAATGTCTCACCTTCCTCCTAGAATATTGTTGTTTGCTTGGTGATTATGGCATGGGGGCTCCCCTCTGCTTTGGCCATGGCTAGACGTGGGTTGGGTTCTTGGAACTTTCCTTTTTGTGGTGAAGTAAAAGATCTGGCACACGCGTTGGTATATTCTGCCCGTAGGGTGGGGGTAATTTTTGGCACAACAATGATTTTCCCCATCACTTTCAGATGCTCACTCGTAACATGTGTGCATGGCTGTAGTGGCTAGCTTCTGTAACACCCCTATCGCTAATCCTATACTTACCGTCCAATCGTCCCAATAATCCTAACTACTCGCAGCGGAAATACTACTACGGCGGGTGATACAATGCCACTAACCGCCCATACGGCTAGCTAAGCTTATACTACATACAGTGACGGTCTGATGCCTAAGTATACTGAGCTACTACATTGAATACCAAATACAAAAGATCATATATTTACATTACTGGATTACCGAGTATTTAGAGTATTGAATTACATCCTTTTCCAATCTCCAAAAATTAATAAGTTTCTACAAACTACTCATCTATACCAATTCACCATCCTATCATTATCCAAAAAGGTGTATGAAATACCCCAAACTTAATTATTCTAAGTAAACATCAATTTCTGATGTAGTAAGGCTAAAATATGTCTTAGAAAGATTGGAAGACAATTTAAACCAAGGAAAACTCAAGAAAATGCCTTAAGGGCAATTGAGGCAAAAATGTGCTCTAAGCTTGGAGAGACTTGGGTGAGTACCCAAATACCATGCTAAGACCTTAGTAATATCCTAATGGTCATTTTAAACCAATTACCAAAGAAAACTAAGCTTGAAAACAAGATAAAACACAAAATGTGCTTTAAGAAGTCTTAAAACACATTTTTGAAAAATTGTCTTGTAAATGGGTTTTGAGTGGCTAAATGTCCATCATTACTCTTTAATTAACTTGTGTACTACTTAGTATCACATTAGGA
Organism: Limonium bicolor; assembly: GCA_023374045.1. NCBI lineage: Eukaryota > Viridiplantae > Streptophyta > Magnoliopsida > Caryophyllales > Plumbaginaceae > Limonium > Limonium bicolor. The sequence goes on along the minus strand of CM041777.1, from coordinate 184,480,543 downwards.
AGTCTAAATCAATGGGAAATCAAAAATTTCACAATTATGTGCACTAGTTTGTGAATAGTAATCAAATAGTGCCTAGTTTAGTCTTTAATCAAGTAAGTCTAATAAGTTGGTCAACAAAGACCATGACTAGCCTAAATCAATGAGGGGGCCGGTTTCTAAGAAGATGAGTTACCATAGACTTCATCAAATAAGAAAATAAGAAGAGATAAAGTAAAGAAAGTTACTATTTGCTTTTAAAAAGCAAAATATCTTATATTAGCCTACCTTTCTTCTTCTCTCTCTTCATTTCTCTTCTTCCCACGGTTTTCTTCACCTCCTCTCTTCTCCATTCACGTAAGAGCAGCCTCCATTGTTGCCTCACCTTGCTTTGTCCATAACTTGCTCATTTTAGCTCCAAATAAAAAACTAAACACATATTATTCTTAGTTAGCTCAAGCTCTAGCTTTCTATCTTTTCAAATCCTTCAAAGCTCCATTTCGGTGGTAAGGGAAAACTCCATTAATGGAGGAAGATCAAGTTTGAAGAGCCCATTTGGTTCTCCATTGTCTTAAGGTAAAGAATATGTAAGAAAAACCATCTTTCCATCACTTCTTCACATGTCCGAAAATTACACTCATGGGGCTTCATTTTTATGCCTGGTTCTATCTTCTTTTCTATTCTCCAAGGGCTAGAGGAGGTCGTTCTTGATTCATATCCAAGCTTGTTTTGAGAATCCAAGGTAAAGTATTCAATTTAATACCTTAAAACACATTTTTAAAATAGGAATAATTCCTTAAGGTTAGTGCATTATCTAGCACTCATGAGAGTCATTGTATATTGATTGGAACATTGGCAAAGGAAATTAGAATGGTGGCCGAGATTCCCAAGGGAAGAAGCCTAAGGAGAAACTTGAGAAAAACAAGGTAAATTGCTTACCTAATGGTGGGTTAAGTTTTAAGGGATGAGTTTAGGTGAGTACTAATGTAGCTTAAAGCTTACATCATGTAATGGGTTATATAATCTAGGAAAAAGAATTTAAACAAGCTTATGAACTTGTGATTAAGGAGCCAATGGAAATAAGTTAGTAAGATAAGTATAAGGTGAATTAAGAGAACACTTATATTGCCATGGGAGCATTGTTGTGTGTATTTGCAGGTTGAAAGCTTTTATATGTGGGAAATTCAGTGTTTAAGTCTAAGTCATTTAAGAGCCTAAGAGCCATGTTATTTAAGAGCCTTAGTGCTAACCAATTTAATATTATTGCATCATATTGAGTTTGTTGTGAATGAGTTGATTTGGGTGAGAAAATAAGATGAGAAAGGACTTGATGTGTGTGAGATGGTTGGATGAGGAAAACAAAGCATTTGGGCATGATAAAATACTAGGGAAGCTATGGCGAAATTTGAGTAGAAAGCAAAGTGTTTAAGTGGAGGTGGTGAGTTAATATGCCCTAGGATTTACTAGGGATCATTAAGAGGAATTTGAGTGGAAATGAGTTAACTAAGTAGTTCTTGAGGTTTAGAATGACCTAGAGTTTAAAAGGGTGTATTGAACACACCAAAGTCATGGTAAGAGGAATGGTAAGACTTGTGCAAAAATCTGGAGGAAATGATGTATAATGTTTTGAGATGAATTAGGTATGAACTAGAGAGTAAAACAATAAGAGTTTTGGGAAGTTTGTGTAAGTGGTGGTGATGCTAGTAGTGGACTAATAAGGTTTTAGTTAGATGACAATGAGTGGACTTGGAGATGGAAGAGAAAAGTGTAAGAGAATGTTGTAAATTGTCAAGGAAAAGACTAGGAATGTATAAGAGTGTATGATTATGAGAATGGTGTGTAAGTTGAGTAAAAGAGATGTAGATGTCTAAGAGGGATTAGGGGATCTAATGATTAATTTAAGCACCAAAACCATGGTGAAGGAAGCTAGGAAATTTGTACAAAGTTGGAAGGAAAAAATAAGGTTTAATGACTTGTAAGGAAGTAAGCATGTGCTAGATTATGTATAGCTATGAGAAGAGTGAATAAAGCAAATGGGTTGTGCATGATGATGCTTGAGGAGTAGTTATATTGGTGGAAAGGAAACACTTTGGTTAGTTGAAGCTTTAGACAAAGTTTACATGTTGGAGGTGTAAAGAAAATATTACAAGTGTTAAGAGATTATGTGAGAAATTGGGTTATGAGATTAGAGAAGGAATTGGACAAGTTTAAGAGGTTATTTTGGTATTAGAACATGCCTAAGATCATGTATAAAGTTTGGGTGACTTATGGATGAAGAGAACAAGTGCAAATGCACTTAGGAAATAAAAAGGGCAAAAATCTGTAGCTGGTCCGGGACTTAAGTCCAGGGTAAAGTCCCGGACCACCCTAAAAATATGGCCGAGAGTTGCTACAACCATAGGGTCCGGGACTTAAGTTTTGTAAGAAGTCCCGGACCACCCCCTGATTTACCCCCGAGGATTTTAGCTTGCATTGGTCCGGGACTTAAGTCCCATACAAAGTCCCGGACCACCACATTAAAACAGCCGAGAGTTTGAACCAGGTATAGGTCCGGGACTTAGGTTGAGGACAAGGTCCCGGACCACTCTAAAATGGTGTATAAGCTTGGAAAATGTTAGGTAATGATGGGGATTGATAAGTATTGATATTATAAAGTTATTAAGGACATGTTTGGTGGGAATTAATGACAATTAAGTGGGTGAATGAGTATAAGAGACAATGAGAAATGATACACTTAAAAGTCTAAGTTAAAACTGTAAGGACTTAGTGTATATTAAATGGTGAACAATGGTGGATAAGTGGGTTAAGTATGTTGGGATGAGTTAAGTAACTAATAACCTAAAACTGAATGAATGTTTTAGGATTTGTGAATTGGGACCCGGAAGGAGACTAAACAAGCAACCACCGACGGTGAACGGTACAGTTCTTCTTTTGACCTGCTTGCTAACGAGGTGTCCATCGGCTTGTGTGCTATTTGTTTTTGTGTGCTCACTAAACAAGATAAAGCATGCAACTGGAACATTATGTTTATTGTATTGTTGTGTGATGTTTGAAAACTAACACAAATTACTGTGAGAACCTACTAACTAACGTTTAGTAAGGAATTGTGTGAGACTAAGGAACACTCCCTAATATTAGTTCGTTAAAAACCGAAAGAGGTTTAACCAACAAACATTGTTTTAAGACTTCTACTAACTGGTACTTGGGGGGAGTGAGGAACCCGGCACTGACTCCGGTCATGCATGCTAAGGAAAGGGGGTCGGTATCTAAAGCAGATCCGACTTCCGCTTAAGGACTTGTCTTCGGACTTGTAGCCTAGGGTCGGTTGACCGGCTGAGCTACGTTGGACATCCAGTCCAAGGTAGGAGGCATTAAGATGGCGTGGGGGGATCTAGCCTACATCCCCAACAATTTAAGAATGTTAATTATTGCCGGTAAGTGTCCTGCTGCTGGCTAGGGTTAACCAAGCCTTACGAAAATAAACAACGGACTAAGGGTTAACCAGTTCCCAATGAGAGAACGGTTGGCATATATAAGATAAGGTTGAGATAAGTTGCAACCATTCCTATTTAAAGGATGGTTTGTATTATAAGACTGAGATAAGCTACTTCCATTCCTTTTTAAAGGATGGTTGTTTTCTAAGACTAAGATAAGACTAAGATTAAGAGGAAACGTAACTTAAGGAGTGAAATAAATAACTCACTAATTAAGGGAACGCATTTAAGTCGTTCATTGAGTTTGAACCTTGATTGTTCATAATTGGTTTGTTGTTTATTGCACTTTCTATTATGTTGTGCATCTAATCAACCTCCATGCTATCGACAATTAGTCGTCGTAGCCACGTTAGCTTGGGAGCCATGAGAGGATCGTACCAGCATTCGTGCTAACCCCCTTTGGGTGCTGTTTTTACTACACAGGTGAACGTCAGGAGGCGGCCGTCACGAGAGTAAGATGGGGTGGACGTGTTACGGGTTAAGTGTGGCCTACGAGTTGTGCATGTACACTCGCATGACAATTTGAGTTAGTAAGATGTATAGGATGTGAGGGATTGTAAGAAGGATATGTATTTGGTTATGGTTGGTATGTACTAATGTTCGGTATATTCTGTCAATCAGACCGTGGCAAGGTCCTGGAGTGTATTGAATTCTGCTGTGACATTTATATATGTTGTTAAGTTGAGAAACCACATTTGGATTGAGATGGGGTGTTACAAAAAGTGGTATCAGAGCGTAGTTACGCTCTGAAGACAAGAAATACCGAACTTAGGTGAATTCTGAGGTTGAGTTTGAGTTATGGGTTAAGGGTTAAGTGATAGAGTGAGAGGTGCGTTAGCTAGGACTTTTCGGTGTTTACCGGATAACCATAGTACCTAAGCCCGCCCTCCACATCCCTAACCCTGAATACGTGGAACAAACACCAGAGAGAAGAAAGCCTTCTCTTACTCGGGAAAAACCCGATCTGGCAGGTAGTTAACAGTAAGCAATACGAGAAACATCTTGTTGAACAACAGTTCACGGGAACTTGAACCTTTTAATTGGAGCGCAACGTGGAGATAGGCGCTGCCAACAGAATTTTACCAGTAAGAGAACGGTAATTACCGGCAACATGGGTCGACATGCTACGCAGTCGAGTTACATCGTAATACCAATGATAAGAAAAGCACTACTAGTGCAATGGATAAGGAAATGATAAGTGACATGAGTCCCGGACAGTGGTCCGAATGAGCATAACAGTGGGATAATACCAAGCATGAGAGTTAAGATTACTGGAAGGACTAGCTAGAAATGGGAACTCCAAACCCCATACAATGAGGAAGGTTATAAAACCTGGCCGATATAGCGCAGGCGACAATAAGAACGTGTACTACTGTATATCGGAAAAGGACTACGATGTAGTGCCTAAGGGAGAACCATTACTTAGTAATCATGACAAAATACACGAAGACGGGAGTGAGGATTAAGACATAAGTAAGTAACGAGGGGTTCCCTCAAAAAGAGGAACACCCTGACAAATGAGAGTACTATCAAAACAACCAGGAAACTGCCGGATGACTAGTTATCCTAAATAAGAGAACGTTGAAGGAGTCCCGAGGAATACCAAAGATATGGAAACAAGGTGGAAGTACCACTACCGACGCACACGGTACCGGAAGCTCATCTTGCATGGTGCACTTGCCATAGCAAGTGCTACCACGGTTAAGCTACACGGAAAGCCATCATGGCGAGATAACCGAATGCTACAATTGTAGTACACACTAATACCGGTTTATAAATCTATAAGAACGGGAGAATGAGACCTTGGATGGGCCTGACGGTCTGACCATGATGAGATGAGTGGATACACCAGTCAGCAGGGAGCTGAACTTGGACAGAATACTAAACGATATAAATATTAGCAACGGTATAACCTACTACAACAACAACCGACAGTACGGTAAGAACACCAATCCCGAACTCCAAGAGGAAAACCTAAGAGATCGCTCAGTGATCCAAGCAAAACAATATGTAAGCAATAACATACAAGGAATGTATTATAAGATACCATTGAGACCGTTGACATAACGTCTTCCAAGAAGAGCGGGATAAAACTTCCGAGATGACCGTTAAGCATACCGATAACAACGATCTTCGATGAATATGTTAGTAAACCCCGGAAACAAGACAGAGGGAGTAAACTTAAGTTATAACCTACCAAGGGTTAAGACATACAACTCCGAAAGAGGATAGCTCAGAGGACTACCCCCACAGAATGGGCACAGTCAAGCCAAACAAACTGATGAACGACGATTAGTATTGATTGCCTACCTCATTAACACCAAGTGATTGATCATCAACGGGTGGCGTGGTCAACGGAGTTGAACGAAGCATTGAGATGGAAGTTTAAGATGACAGGATGATATCTAACTTGGACACCGTAAGGCAAACGCCTAATACGAACTTAGCCTTGTCTGCTAAAAGACATAAGTCTAGTAAAATGACAATATTGTCAAAGACACTAAGTAACCTCAGATCACCTGAATAAACTTCCATAACAGGAAGCGGGATGCAGCAACTTACCAGGAAACCTGATACTACATTTAATATATAACCTAACGATGGATAGTGTTCAAAGCACCAGGAACTTATGAGGATAACCTACAGATGAGTAAGAATACGAGGAGTGAACCGAGCACCGGCTCTCACCCGATGACATTAAGAACTAAGAGCCTACGAGCCAAGGATGTTAACCACATCAGAGCCCGAGGTACTGTAAGTTTTAAGAGAACTTATTTAAGCCACGAAAAGAACGGTTATCAACCTATAACTTAGATTGTGGGAAATATTGCCAGGAAAGGGCACCAATGAGGATAGTGGGATAGTACATTGACAGGGGCGGAGAACGAACCATGCCTTTTAGGGTGGGGATACCTCTCCTTGTTGTGAGGCCATGAGTGGGAATAGACCCCTCAAAAAGGACCTTCACTTACTAGAGATATAATACGCTTTTGTTATAAAATGGAAACTGTACACCTTGAGATTACCTTAGAGCATACCAGATACACTTGAGTAATAAGGAAGGCTGTAGAGACAGACCTCATATCCAACACCCAGGATTTAAGAATCAGTATTCGACAGAGATAAACATGGTGAGTGCACAGAATGGCACGTCAAGTGACCAACACTCAGAAGAGCTTGGGATTCAATGGATGACTTCTTCAGTAACCGATTAGATTACACGGTAAATAACATCATAAAGGATGAAAGAATGTGAGAAAAAAAAATTAGCCTACTTATGAACCTGAGATTGAAGTATAACACCTTCATATTAAGAGATGACCATTTTACAACACGATACGGCAACCGCTATACACCGAAATGAGAGAACCCCTTGTGTGTTTACACCAAGAAGGGATTGAATGTAAGATAAGATGTTAGAGTAAATGAGTAAGTAGTTTCAATGGGCAACATGGTAAAGGCTAGCTACCACGGTAGTAGTGGTCGTGAGTACAATATTTATATAAGGGGATTAAGTCATGGTGCGCGGTAAAGCGACCGTTATGTATAAGCCGTCAAATATTGACACTGAGGCAATTAAATTTATAAGCTAAGACCGATATAAGTAAGGGAATAAGAGGGTAGACGAACTGTGCATTGATGCCAGTAGGCTGGACCTGGTTAGGTAAGATTTCACAGGAAGCACACTACCCATTCCTTAAGGAACTGGAAGTGCATTCCTAGTAGAACAAATATGAGAAAGAAGATAAGAGGCTCTATGGAACGAGACCTCAGTTACTAAGAGACCGAATCAGTACGGATACAGAAAGAACTAGAGCATACAATACTTAAGAACACAGTAAATAAATTTCCCTTGATTAAGTTCAAGAAGAACAATAAATGTTATCATGGAACGATGAAGAGGAGATCGACAACAAATACTTCATAATTAGCAATAGCTAAACGTGTGACGGACACTATGAGTTTACTAAAACGAGACGGGACAACTGCACCCCACAGGGGCTTGCAGGCCTAACACGCTCATTTATGAGTTAGTTGGGTAAGTAGTAGTATGTACCAGTAAGGTACCCCATGCATGTAGACGAGTGGTGTAAGGAACACGGGAAGTAGTCGACTCCGGACCACGGACAACGACGCAAGATCAGACAAGAGCAGCTACTACTGCAAATAGTCGAAGAGAAGAATTCAGTTGAACCAACAACACAAAGGAATCAGAGAACAAATAATTAAGGACTATGAAGTGCGAAGAGCACGGATTGTTAAGCAAGACATTGGACATGCCTTAAAGTGTTAAGGATAAGACTGTAAAGCATAATAAGCACTAAACAGTAGTTTCAGATTAAGGGTCATCCTCAGACCAAAGGTCAGTTGGAGATAACAATTTAGACATTCGAGAAAACACTAAGAGTATGAACATAAGATCTTCAAGGAGAATGGATAGACGAGTTACAACTCATTAAGGCCGTGTATATAAAAAGATAACACGTGTCCACTGAGAGACCAATATTCCTAAACTGTAAGGAGGCAGAAGGATATACAATACTATGAACGATTAGAAAGGCAGTTAAGCCTAAGATTATCAGAGTCGCGCAGCTGAAGCTAGCAGACCACTACCTTTGAGATTAGACCAAACTAAGTTAAGAAAATGGTATAAGTACCGTTAAGAATCCTCGATACAGAGAGACTAAGCCATTGACATAGTTATGACCCTCTGATACATTATAAGTGAGATAGATGGCATGGAAGCTAGAATGCTGGTAAGAATTAGACATCTTGAACTTATGTTCAAGGATGATAGATATGTTGATTACGTGGGCATAATCCATTTTAAGGGGGGTAGAGCGAAAACCGCTTAGCGTATGTTACATAAACTACGGGTGCATAGCACAAAAGAATTTGAGAATATGTTTTACATAAACATTTTGAGATAAATCATGGTTATTGCACACAGAAGATGTGAATACCATACATATAAAGTACCTATCTTGTTAACTCCGGTGTGAGTACAAGTTAAGAGAATTACGGAAGAGGATTAAGGAGACTTAAGAAATAAGGAATATTTAAGATATGAGTTGATATGAGACTATGTGTGAGATAAGAATAAGATAACACTATGGGATACTGTTCGATATGAATATGAGGAAGAAGATAGTAATACTATTTGATATAAGATGGTGAGAATTGGTATGAGACGGTTATAGAACTTAGTAGGAATTTAAGTCTTGAGGTAATTACTAAGAGATGAATCGGGAATGTTTGATGGACTGAGTCCACACTTTGGAGATGTATTGATTATGATTAGAAGAACTAAAAAGATAGAAAATTGGACATGAGTGAATTATTTGGATGTTTGAAAATGATATGGGAGGTGGAACTTGATTTTTCTAGGGATTAAGGGAAACCGAACACAAATTGGGGTGGAAGGATAGTTCTACACACTGATGCTGACCACATCTGGGTTGGATGATTCCTGAAACTCCTACTAGTGGTCACAATTAAATCATGCTAAGGATAGGGGCATTAGGATAAAATGAAATGGAGTGGATTGGATTTTAATTAGAGGAGGATTATTCCTCACATGACCTCGTAAAAAGGATTACCTTTTTCTGAGTCTCGCCCATGAAGTCGAGGACGCACAGCCTTTGTCTTCGGACCGGTGACATGGGGAGAGCAAGTGTTTTGTATTCTGGCCCATGGTGACGAGGACGAACGAGCCATTGTCAACGGACGGTGACATGGGAGAATACGTTGGAAATTATGTGATGTTTAAATCATCAAAAAAACAAATAGAATTGGAGTGCTATACATGCTTAAGCATGTTGTGTGATATTTAAGTATAAGCATATGGCGGATCTAATGATCCAATGAGTTTAAGTATACATAAGTATGATCTATATGATCTAGGAATGATGTAAGACATATATTACTAAGAAGATAAGATGCAGGGGAACTTTGGGGACAAAGTTCTTTTAAGGGGGTAGATTGAAATACCCCAAACTTAAGTATTCTAAGTAACATCAATTTATGATGTAGTAGGTTAAAAATATGCCTTAGAAAGATTGGTAGACAATTTAAACCAAGGAAACTCAAGAAAATGCCTTAAGGGCAATTGAGGCAAAAATGTGCTCTAAGCTTGGAGAGGACTTGGGTGAGTACCCAAATATCATGCTAAGACCTTAGTAATATACTAATGGTCATTTTAAACCAATTACCAAGAAAAATAAGCTTGAAAACAAGTTAAAACACAAAATGTGCTTTAAGAAGTCTTAAAGCACATTTTTGAAAAATTGTCTTGTAAATGGGTTTTGAGTGGCTAAATGCCATCATTACTCTTTTAATTACTGTGTACTAGTAGTATCACATTAGGAAGTCTAAATCAACGGGAAATCAAAAATTTCACAATTATGTGCACTAGTTGTGAATAGTAATCAAATAGTGCCTAGTTTAGTCTTTAATCAACTAAGTCTAATAAGTTGGTCAACAAAGACATGACTAGCCTAAATCAATGAGGGGCGGTTTCTAAGAAGATGAGTCACCATAGACTTCATCAAATAAGAAAATAAGAAGAGATAAAGTAAAGAAAGTTACTATTTGCTTTTAAAAAGCAAATATCTTATATGCCTACCTTTCTTCTTCTCTCTCTTCATTTCTCTTCTTCCCATGGTTTTCTTCACCTCCTCTCTTCTCCATTCACTAAGAGCAGCCTCCATTGTTGCCTCACCTTGCTTTGTCCATAACTTGCTCATTATAGCTCTAAATCAAAACTAAACACATATTATTCTAGTTAGCTCAAGCTCTAGCTTTCTATCTTTTCAAATCCTTCAAAGCTCCTTTCGGTGGTAAAGGAAAACTCCATTGATGGAGGAAGATCAAGTTTGAAGAGCCCATTTGGTTCTCCATTCTCTTAAGGTAAAGAATATGTAAGAAAAACCATCTTCCATCACTTCTTCACATGTCCGAAAATTACACTCATGGGGCTTCATTTTTATGCCTTGTTCTAGCTTGTTTTCTATTCTCCAAGGGCTAGAGGAGGTCCTTCTTGATTCATATCCAAGCTTGTTTTGAGAATCCAAGGTAAAGTATTCAATTTAATACCTTAAAACACATTTTTAACCTAGGAATAATTCCTTAAGGTTAGTGCATTATCTAGCACTCATGAGAGTCATTGTATATTGATTGGAACATTGGCAAAGGAAATTAGAATGGTGGCCGAGATTCCCAAGGGAAGAAGCCTAGAAAGAAAACTAGAACAACAAGGTAAATTGCTACCTAATGGTGGGTTAAGTTTTAAGGGATGAGTTTAGGTGAGTACTAATGTAGCTTAAAGCTTACATCATGTAATGGGTTATATATCTAGAAAAAAAGAATTTAAACAAGCTTGGAACTTGCGATTAAGGAGCCAATGGAAATAAGTTAGTAAGATAAGTATAAGGTGAATTAAGAACACTTATATTGTCATGGGAGCATTGTTGTGTGTATTTGCAGGTTAAGAAAGCTTTTATATGTGGGAAAATTCAGTGTTTAAGTTTAAGTCATTTAAGGGCCTAAGAGCCATGTTATTTAAGAGCCTTAGTGCTAAGCAATTTAAGATTATTGCATCATATTGAGTTTGTTGTGAATGAGTTGATTTGGGTGAGAAAATAAGATGAGAAAGGACTTGATGTGTGTGAGATGGTTGGATGAGGAAAACAAAGCATTTGGGCATGATAAAATACTAGGAAAGCTATGGCGAAATTCGAGTAGAAACAAAGTGTTTAAGTGGTGGTGGTGAGTTAATATGCCCTAGATTTACTAGGGATCATTAAGAGGAATTTGAGTGGAAATGAGTTAACTAGTAGTTCTTGAGGTTAGAATGACCTAGAGTTTTGAGGAAATTAGAGTTTAAAAGGGTGTATTGAACACACCAAAGTCATGGTAGAGGAATGGTAAGACTTGTGCAAAAATCTGGAGGAATGATATATAATGTTTTGAGATGAATTAGGTATGAACTAGAGAGTAAAAAATAAGAGTTTTGGGAAGTTTGTGTAAGTGGTGGTGATGCTAGTAGTGGACTAATAAGGTTTTAGTTAGATGACAATGAGTGGACTTGGAGATGGAGAGAAAAGTGTAAGAGAATGTTGTAAATTGTCAAGGAAAAGACTAGGAATGTATAAGAGTGTATGATTATGAGAATGGTGTGTAAGTTGAGTAAAAGAGATGTAGATGTCTAAGAGGGATTAGGGATCTAATGATTAATTTAAGCACCAAAACCATGGTGAAGGAAGCTAGGAAATTTGTACAAAGTTGGAAGGAAAAAATATATATGACTTGTAAGGAAGTAAGCATGTGCTAGATTATGTATAGCTATGAGAAGAGTGAATAAAGCATGGGTGTGCATGATGCTTGAGGTAGTTATATTGGTGGAAAGGAAACACTTTGGTTAGTTGAAGCTTTAGACAAAGTTTACATGTTGGAGGTGTAAGAAAATATTACAAGTGTTAAGAGATTATGTGAGAAATTGGGTTATGAGATTAGAGAAGGAATTGGACAAGTTTAAGAGGTTATTTTGGTATTAGAACATGCCTAAGATCATGTATAAAGTTTGGGTGACTTATGGATGAAGAGAACAAGTGCAAATGCACTTAGGAAAATAAAAGGGCAAAAATCTGTAGCTGGTCCGGGACTTAAGTCCAGGGTAAAGTCCCGGACCACCCTAAAAATATGGCCGAGAGTTGCTACAACCATAGGGTCCGGGACTTAAGTTTGTAAGAAGTCCCGGACCACCCCCTGATTTACCCCCGAGGATTTTAGCTTGCATTGGTCCGGGACTTAAGTCCCATACAAAGTCCCGGACCACCACATTAAAACAGCCGAGAGTTTGAACCAGGTATAGGTCCGGGACTTAGGTTGAGGACAAGGTCCCGGACCACTCTAAAATGGTGTATAAGCTTGGAAAATGTTAGGTAATGATGGGGATTGATAAGTATTGATATTATAAAGTTATTAAGGACATGTTTGGTGGGAATTAATGACAATTAAGTGGGTGAATGAGTATAAGAGACAATGAGAAATGATACACTTAAAAGTCTAAGTTAAAACTGTAAGGACTTAATGTATATTAAATGGTGAACAATGGTGGATAAGTGGGTTAAGTAAGTTGGGTGAGTTAAGTAACTAATAACCTAAAACTGAATGAATGTTTTAGGATTTGTGAATTGGGACCGGAAGGAGACTACACAAGCAACCACCGACGGTGAACGGTACAGTTCTTCTTGTGACCTGCTTGCTAACGAGGTGTCCCTCGGCTTGTGTGCTATTTATTTTTGTGTGCTCACTAAACAAGATAAAGCATGCAACCGGAACATTATGTTTATTGTATTGTTGTGTGATTTGAAAACTAACACAACTTACGTGAGAACCTACTAACTAACGTTTAGTAAGGAATTGTGTGAGACTAAGGAACACTCCCTAATATTAGTTTGTTAAAAACCGAAAGAGGTTTAACTAACAAACATTGTTTTAAGACTTCTACTAACTGGTACTTGGGGGGAGTGAGGAACCCGGCACTGACTCCGGTCATGCATGCTAAGGAAAGGGGGTCGGTATCTAAAGCAGATCCGACTTCGCTTAAGGACTTGTCTTCGGACTTGTAGCCTAGGGTCGGTTGACCGGCTCAGCCACGTTGGACATCCAGTCCAAGGTAGGAGGCATTAAGATGGCGTGGGGGGATCTAGCCTACATCCCCAACAATTTAAGAATGTTAATTATTGCCGGTAAGTGTCCTGCTGCTGGCTAGGGTTAACCAAGCCTTACGAAAATAAACAACGGACTAAGGGTTAACCAGTTCCCAATGAGAGAACGGTTGGCATATATAAGATAAGGTTGAGATAAGTTGCAACCATTCCTATTTAAAGGATGGTTTGTATTATAAGACTGAGATAAGCTACTTCCATTCCTTTTTAAAGGATGGTTGTTTTCTAAGACTAAGATAAGACTAAGATTAAGAGGAAACGTAACTTAAGGAGTGAAATAAATAACTCACTAATTAAGGGAACACATTTAAGTCGTTCATTGAGTTTGAACCTTGATTGTTCATAATTGGTTTGTTGTTTATTGCACTTTCTATTATGTTGTGCATCTAATAACCTCCATGCTATCGACAATTAGTCGTCGTAGCCACGTTAGCTTGGGAGCCATGAGAGGATCGTACCAGCATTCGTGCTAACCCCCTTTGGGTGCTGTTTTTACTACAAAGGTGAACGTCAGGAGGCGGCCGTCACGAGAGTAAGATGGGGTGGACGTGTTACGGGTTAAGTGTGGCCTACGAGTTGTGCATGTACACTCGCATGGCAATTTGAGTTAGTAAGATGTAAGGTATAGGATGTGGGGATTGTAAGAAGGATATGTATTTGGTTATGGTTGGTATGTACTAATGTTCGGTATATTCTGTCAATCAGACCGTGGCAAGGTCCTGGAGTGTATTGAATTCCGCTGTGACATTTATATATATGTTGTTAAGTTGAGAAACCACATTTGGATTGAGATGGGGTGTTACAAAAAGTGGTATCAGAGCGTAGTTACGCTCTGAAGACAAGAAATACCGAACTTAGGTGAATTCTGAGGTTGAGTTTGAGTTATGGGTTAAGGGTTAAGTGATAGAGTGAGAGGTGCGTTAGCTAGGACTTTTCGGTGTTTACCGGATAACCATAGTACCTAAGCCCGCCCTCCACATCCCTAACCCTGAATACGTGGAACAAACACCAGAGAGAAGAAAGCCTTCTCTTACTCGGGAAAAACCCGATCTGGCAGGTAGTTAACAGTAAGCAATACGAGAAACATCTTGTTGAACAACAGTTCACGGGAACTTGAACCTTTTAATTGGAGCGCAACGTGGAGATAGGCGCTGCCAACAGAATTTTACCAGTAAAGAACGGTAATTACACGGCAACATGGGTCGACATGCTACGCAGTCGAGTTACATCGTAATACCAATGATAAGAAAAGCACTACTAGTGCAATGGATAAGGAAATGATAAGTGACATGAGTCCTGGACAGTGGTCCGAATGAGCATAACAGTGGGATAATACCAAGCATGAGAGTTAAGATTACTGGAAGGACTAGCTAGAAATGGGAACTCCAAACCCCATACAATGAGGAAGGTTATAAAACCTGGCCGATATAGCGCAGGCGACAATAAGAACGTGTACTACTGTATATCGGAAAAGGACTACGATGTAGTGCCTAAGGGAGAACCATTACTTAGTAATCATGACAAAATACGCGAAGAGGGAGTGAGGATTAAGACATAAGTAAGTAACGAGGGGTTCCCTCAAAAAGAGGAACACCCTGACAAATGAGAGTACTGTCAAAAAACCAGGAAACTGCCGGATGACTAGTTATCCTAAATAAGAGAACGTTGAAGGAGTCCCGAGGAATACCAAAGATATGGAAACAAGGTGGAAGTACCACTACCGACGCACACGGTACCGGAAGCTCATCTTGCATGGCGCACTTGCCATAGCAAGTGCTACCACGGTTAAGCTACACGGAAAGCCATCATGGCGAGATAACCGAATGCTACAATTGTAGCACACTAATACCGGTTTATAAATCTATAAGAACGGGAGAATGAGACCTTGGATGGGCCTGACGGTCTGACCATGATGAGATGAGTGGATACACCAGTCAGCAGGGAGCTGAACTTGGACAGAATACTAAACGATATAAATATTAGCAACGGTATAACCTACTACAACAACAACCGACAGTACGGTAAGAACACCAATCCCGAACTCCAAGAGGAAAACCTAAGAGATCGCTCAGTGATCCAAGCAAAACAATATGTAAGCAATAACATACAAGGAATGTATTATAAGATACCATTGAGACCGTTGACATAACGTCTTCCAAGAAGAGCGGGATAAAACTTCCGAGATGACCGTTAAGCATACCGATAACAACGATCTTCGATGAATATGTTAGTAAACCCCGGAAACAAGACAGAGGGAGTAAACTTAAGTTATAACCTACCAAGGGTTAAGACATACAACTCCGAAAGAGGATAGCTCAGAGGACTACCCCCACAGAATGGGCACAGTCAAGCCAAACAAACTGATGAACGACGATTAGTATTGATTGCCTACCTCATTAACACCAAGTATGATTGATCATCAACGGGTGGCGTGGTCAACGGAAGTTGAACGAAGCATTGAGATGGAAGTTTAAGATGACGGGATGATATCTAACTTGGACACCGTAAGGCTAACGCCTAATACGAACTTAGCCTTGTCTGCTAAAAGACATAAGTCTAGTAAAATGACAATATTGTCAAAGACACTAAGTAACCTCAGATCACCTGAATAAACTTCCATAACAGGAAGCGGGATGCAGCAACTTACCAGGAAACCTGATACTACATTTAATATATAACCTAACGATGGATAGTGTTCAAAGCACCAGGAACTTATGAGGATAACCTACAGATGAGTAAGAATACGAGGAGTGAACCGAGCACCGGCTCTCACCCGATGACATTAAGAACTAAGAGCCTACGAGCCAAGGATGTTAACCACATCAGAGCCCGAGGTACTGTAAGTTTTAAGAGAACTTATTTAAGCCACGAAAAGAACGGTTATCAACCTATAACTTAGATTGTGGGAAATATTGCCAGGAAAGGGCACCAATGAGGATAGTGGGATAGTACATTGACAGGGGCGGAGAACGAACCATGCCTTTTAGGGTGGGGATACCTCTCCTTGTTGTGAGGCCATGAGTGGGAATAGACCCCTCAAAAAGGACCTTCACTTACTAGAGATATAATACGCTTTGTTATAAAATGGAAACTGTACACCTTGAGATTACCTTAGAGCATACCAGATACACTTGAGTAATAAGGAAGGCTGTAGAGACAGACTCATATCCAACACCCAGGATTTAAGAATCAGTATTCGACAGAGATAAACATGGTGAGTGCACAGAATGGCACGTCAAGTGACCAACACTCAGAAGAGCTTGGGATTCAATGGATGACTTCTTCAGTAACCGATTAGATTACACGGTAAATAACATCATAAAGGATGAAAGAATGTGAGAAAAAAAAATTAGCCTACTTATGAACCTGAGATTGAAGTATAACACCTTCATATTAAGAGATGACCATTTTACAACACGATACGGCAACCGCTATACACCGAAATGAGAGAACCCCTTGTGTGTTTACACCAAGAAGGGATTGAATGTAAGATAAGATGTTAGAGTAAATGAGTAAGTAGTTGCGCCATCAATGGGCAACATGGTAAAGGCTAGCTACCACGGTAGTAGTGGTCGTGAGTACAATATTTATATAAGGGGATTAAGTCATGGTGCGCGGTAAAGCGACCGTTATGTATAAGCCGTCAAATATTGACACTGAGGCAATTAAATTTATAAGCTAAGACCGATATAAGTAAGGGAATAAGAGGGTAGACGAACTGTGCATTGATGCCAGTAGGCTGGACCTGGTTAGGTAAGATTTCATAGGAAGCACACTACCCATTCCTTAAGGAACTGGAAGTGCATTCCTAGTAGAACAAATATGAGAAAGAAGATAAGAGGCTCTATGGAACGAGACCTCAGTTACTAAGAGACCGAATCAGTACGGGATACAGAAAGAACTAGAGCATACAATACTTAAGAACACAGTAAATAAATTTCCCTTGATTAAGTTCAAGAAGAACAATAAATGTTATCATGGAACGATGAAGAGGAGATCGACAACAAAATACTTCATAATTAGCAATAGCTAAACGTGTGACGGACACTATGAGTTTACTAAAACGAGACGTGGGACAACTGCACCCCACAGGGGCTTGCAGGCCTAACACGCTCATTTATGAGTTAGTTGGGTAAGTAGTAATGTACCAGTAAGGTACCCCATGCATGTAGACGAGTGGTGTAAGGAACACGGGAAGTAGTCGACTCCGGACCACGGACAACGACACAAGATCAGACAAGAGCAGCTACTACTGCAAATAGTCGAAGAGAAGAATTCAGTTGAACCAACAACACAAAGGAATCAGAGAACAAATAATTAAGGACTATGAAGTGCGAAGAGCACGGATTGTTAAGCACAGACATTGGACATGCCTTAAAGTGTTAAGGATAAGACTGTAAAGCGCAATAAGCACTAAACAGTAGTTTCAGATTAAGGGTCATCCTCAGACCAAAGGTCAGTTGGAGATAACAATTTAGACATTCGAGAAAACACTAAGAGTATGAACATAAGATCTTCAAGGAGAATGGATAGACGAGTTACAACTCATTAAGGCCGTGTATATAAAAAGATAACACGTGTCCACTGAGAGACCAATATTCCTAAACTGTAAGGAGGCAGAAGGATATACAATACTATGAACGATTAGAAAGGCAGTTAAGCCTAAGATTATCAGAGTCGCGCAGCTGAAGCTAGCAGACCACTACCTTTGAGATTAGACCAAACTAAGTTAAGAAAATGGTATAAGTACCGTTAAGAATCCTCGATACAGAGACTAAGCCATTGACAAAGTTATGACCCTCTGATACAATTATAAGTGAGATAGATGGCATGGAAGCTAGAATGCTTGGTAAGAATTAGACATCTTGAACTTATGTTCAAGGATGATATAATGTTGATTACGTGGGCATAATCCATTTTAAGGGGGGTAGAGCGAAAACCGCTTAGCGTATGTTACATAAACTACGGTGTGCATAGCACAAAAGAATTTGAGAATATGTTTTACATAAACATTTTGAGATAAATCATGGTTATTGCACACAGAAGATGTGAATACCATACATATAAAGTACCTATCTTGTTAACTCCGGTGTGAGTACAAGTTAAGAGAATTAAGGAAGAGGATTAAGGAGACTTAAGAAATAAGGAATATTTGAGATATGAGTCGATATGAGACTATGTGTGAGATAAGAATAAGATAACACTATGGGATACTGTTCGATATGAATATGAGGAAGAAGATAGTAATACTAATTGATATAAGATGGTGAGAATTGGTATGAGACGGTTATAGAACTTAGTAGGAATTTAAGTCTTGAGGTAATTACTAAGAGATGAATCGGGAATGTTTGATGGACTGAGTCCACACTTTGGAGATGTATTGATTATGATTAGAAGAACTAAAAAGATAGAAAATTGGACATGAGTGAATTATTTGGATGTTTGAAAATGATGTGGGAGGTGGAACTTGATTTTCTAGGGATTAAGGGAAACCGAACACAAATTGGGGTGGAAGGATAGTTCTACACTGATGCTGACCACATCTGGGTTGGATGATTCCTGAAACTCCCTACTAGTGGTCACAATTAAATCATGCTAAGGATAGGGGCATTAGGATAAAATGAAATTGGAGTGGATTGTATTTTTAATTAGAGGAATTATTCCTCACATGACCTCGTAAAAAGGATTAACTTTTTACTGAGTCTCGCCCATGAAGTCGAGGACGCACGAGCCTTTGTCTTCGGACCGGTGACATGGGGAGAGCAGAGTGTTTTGTATTCTGGCCCATGGTGACGAGGACGAACGAGCCATTGTCAACGGACCGGTGACATGGGAGAATACGTTGGAAAATTATGTGATTGTTTTAATCATCAAAAGAAACAAATAGAATTGTGAGTGCTATACATGCTTAAGCATGTTGTGTGATATTTAAGTATAAGCATATGGCGGATCTAATGATCCAATGAGTTTAAGTATACATAAGTATGATCTATATGATCTATGGAATGATGTAAGACATATATTCTAATAAGATAAGATGCAGGGGAACTTTGGGGACAAAGTTCTTTTAAGGGGGGTAGATTGAAATACCCCAAACTTAAGTATTCTAAGTAAACATCAATTTATGATGTAGTAAGGTTAAAATATGCCTTAGAAAGATTGGTAGACAATTTAAACCAAGGAAAACTCAAGAAAATGCCTTAAGGGCAATTGAGGCAAAAATGTGCTCTAAGCTTGGAGAGACTTGGGTGAGTACCCAAATATCATGCTAAGACCTTAGTAATATACTAATGGTCATTTTAAACCAATTACCAAAGAAAAATAAGCTTGAAAACAAGTTAAAACACAAAATGTGCTTTAAGAAGTCTTAAAGCACATTTTTGAAAAATTGTCTTGTAAATGGGTTTTGAGTGGCTAAATGTCCATCATTACTCTTTAATTAACTTGTGTACTAGTTAGTATCACATTAGGAAGTCTAAATCAACGGGAAATCAAAAATTTCACAATTATGTGCACTAGTTTGTGAATAGTAATCAAATAGTGCCTAGTTTAGTCTTTAATCAACTAAGTCTAATAAGTTGGTCAACAAAGACCATGACTAGCCTAAATCAATGAGGGGGCCGGTTTCTAAGAAGATGAGTCACCATAGACTTCATCAAATAAGAAAATAAGAAGAGATAAAGTAAAGAAAGTTACTATTTGCTTTTAAAAAGCAAAATATCTTATATTAGCCTACCTTTCTTCTTCTCTCTCTTCATTTCTCTTCTTCCCATGGTTTTCTTCACCTCCTCTCTTCTCCATTCACGTAAGAGCAGCCTCCATTGTTGCCTCACCTTGCTTTGTCCATAACTTGCTCATTATAGCTCTAAATCAAAAACTAAACACATATTATTCTTAGTTAGCTCAAGCTCTAGCTTTCTATCTTTTCAAATCCTTCAAAGCTCCATTTCGGTGGTAAAGGAAAACTCCATTGATGGAGGAAGATCAAGTTTGAAGAGCCCATTTGGTTCTCCATTCTCTTAAGGTAAAGAATATGTAAGAAAAACCATCTTTCCATCACTTCTTCACATGTCCGAAAATTACACTCATGGGGCTTCATTTTTATGCCTTGTTCTAGCTTGTTGTCTATTCTCCAAGGGCTAGAGGAGGTCCTTCTTGATTCATATCCAAGCTTGTTTTGAGAATCCAAGGTAAAGTATTCAATTTAATACCTTAAAACACATTTTTAACCTAGGAATAATTCCTTAAGGTTAGTGCATTATCTAGCACTCATGAGAGTCATTGTATATTGATTGGAACATTGGCAAAGGAAATTAGAATGGTGGCCGAGATTCCCAAGGGAAGAAGCCTAAGGAGAAACTTGAGAAAAACAAGGTAAATTGCTTACCTAATGGTGGGTTAAGTTTTAAGGGATGAGTTTAGGTGAGTACTAATGTAGCTTAAAGCTTACATCATGTAATGGGTTATATAATCTAGGAAAAATAATTTAAACAAGCTTATGAACTTGCGATTAAGGAGCCAATGGAAATAAGTTAGTAAGATAAGTATAAGGTGAATTAAGAGAACACTTATATTGTCATGGGAGCATTGTTGTGTGTATTTGCAGGTTGAAAGCTTTTATATGTGGGAAATTCAGTGTTTAAGTTTAAGTCATTTAAGGGCCTAAGATCCATGTTATTTAAGAGCCTTAGTGCTAAGCAATTTAAGATTATTGCATCATATTGAGTTTGTTGTGAATGAGTTGATTTGGGTGAGAAAATAAGATGAGAAAGGACTTGATGTGTGTGAGATGGTTGGATGAGGAAAACAAAGCATTTGGGCATGATAAAATACTAGGAAAGCTATGGCGAAATTCGAGTAGAAAACAAAGTGTTTAAGTGGTGGTGGTGAGTTAATATGCCCTATGATTTACTAGGGATCATTAAGAGGAATTTGAGTGGAAATGAGTTAACTAAGTAGTTCTTGAGGTCTAGAATGACCTAGAGTTGTCTATGAGGAAATTAGAGTTTAAAAGGGTGTATTGAACACACCAAAGTCATGGTTAGAGGAATGGTAAGACTTGTGCAAAAATCTGGAGGAAATGATATATAATGTTTTGAGATGAATTAGGTATGAACTAGAGAGTAAAAAAATAAGAGTTTTGGGAAGTTTGTGTAAGTGGTGGTGATGCTAGTAGTGGACTAATAAGGTTTTAGTTAGATGACAATGAGTGGACTTGGAGATGGAAGAGAAAAGTGTAAGAGAATGTTGTAAATTGTCAAGGAAAAGACTAGGAATGTATAAGAGTTTATGATTATGAGAATGGTGTGTAAGTTGAGTAAAAGAGATGTAGATGTCTAAGAGGGATTAGGGGATCTAATGATTAATTTAAGCACCAAAACCATGGTGAAGGAAGCTAGGAAATTTGTACAAAGTTG
The DNA here is from genome assembly GCA_023374045.1 of Limonium bicolor. Taxonomy (NCBI): domain Eukaryota; kingdom Viridiplantae; phylum Streptophyta; class Magnoliopsida; order Caryophyllales; family Plumbaginaceae; genus Limonium; species Limonium bicolor. Next base: position 184,458,925 of record CM041777.1, on the reverse strand, counting down.
GAAGGAAAAAATAAGGTATAATGACTTGTAAGGAAGTAAGCATGTGCTAGATTATGTATAGCTATGAGAAGTGTGAATAAAGCAAATGGGTTGTGCATGATGATGCTTGAGGAGTAGTTATATTGGTGGAAAGGAAACACTTTGGTTAGTTGAAGCTTTAGACAAAGTTTACATGTTGGAGGTGTAAGGAAAATATTACAAGTGTTAAGAGATTATGTGAGAAATTGGGTTATGAGATTAGAGAAGGAATTGGACAAGTTTAAGAGGTTATTTTGGTATTAGAACATGCCTAAGATCATGTATAAAGTTTGGGTGACTTATGGATGAAGAGAACAAGTGCAAATGCACTTAGGAAAATAAAAAGGGCAAAAATCTGTAGCTGGTCCGGGACTTAAGTCCAGGGTAAAGTCCCGGACCACCCTAAAAATATGGCCGAGAGTTGCTACAACCATAGGGTCCGGGACTTAAGTTTTGTAAGAAGTCCCGGACCACCCCCTGATTTACCCCCGAGGATTTTAGCTTGCATTGGTCCGGGACTTAAGTCCCATACAAAGTCCCGGACCACCACATTAAAACAGCCGAGAGTTTGAACCAGGTATAGGTCCGGGACTTAGGTTGAGGACAAGGTCCCGGACCACTCTAAAAATGGTGTATAAGCTTGGAAAATGTTAGGTAATGATGGGGATTGATAAGTATTGATATTATAAAGTTATTAAGGACATGTTTGGTGGGAATTAATGACAATTAAGTGGGTGAATGAGTATAAGAGACAATGAGAAATGATACACTTAAAAGTCTAAGTTAAAACTGTAAGGACTTAGTGTATATTAAATGGTGAACAATGGTGGATAAGTGGGTTAAGTAAGTTGGGATGAGTTAAGTAACTAATAACCTAAAACTGAATGAATGTTTTAGGATTTGTGAATTGGGACCCGGAAGGAGACTACACAAGCAACCACCGACGGTGAACGGTACAGTTCTTCTTGTGACCTGCTTGCTAACGAGGTGTCCCTCGGCTTGTGTGCTATTTATTTTTGTGTGCTCACTAAACAAGATAAAGCATGCAACTGGAACATTATGTTTATTGTATTGTTGTGTGATATTTGAAAACTAACACAACTTACCGTGAGAACCTACTAACTAACGTTTAGTAAGGAATTGTGTGAGACTAAGGAGCACTCCCTAATATTAGTTTGTTAAAAACCGAAAGAGGTTTAACTAACAAACATTGTTTTAAGACTTCTACTAACTGGTACTTGGGGGGAGTGAGGAACCCGGCACTGACTCCGGTCATGCATGCTAAGGAAAGGGGGTCGGTATCTAAAGCAGATCCGACTTCCGCTTAAGGACTTGTCTTCGGACTTGTAGCCTAGGGTCGGTTGACCAGCTCAGCTACGTTGGACATCCAGTCCAAGGTAGGAGGCATTAAGATGGCGTGGGGGGATCTAGCCTACATCCCCAACAATTTAAGAATGTTAATTATTGCCGGTAAGTGTCCTGCTGCTGGCTAGGGTAAACCAAGCCTTACGAAAATAAACAACGGACTAAGGGTTAACCAGCTCCCAATGAGAGAACGGTTGGCATATATAAGATAAGGTTGAGATAAGTTGCAACCATTCCTATTTAAAGGATGGTTTGTATTATAAGACTGAGATAAGCTACTTCCATTCCTTTTTAAAGGATGGTTGTTTTCTAAGACTAAGATAAGACTAAGATTAAGAGGAAACGTAACTTAAGGAGTGAAATAAATAACTCACTAATTAAGGGAACACATTTAAGTCGTTCATTGAGTTTGAACCTTGATTGTTCATAATTGGTTTGTTGTTTATTACACTTTCTATTATGTTGTGCATCTAATCAACCTCCATGCTATCGACAATTAGTCGTCGTAGCCACGTTAGCTTGGGAGCCATGAGAGGATCGTACCAGCATTCGTGCTAACCCCCTTTGGGGGCTGTTTTTACTACACAGGTGAAAGTCAGGAGGCGGCCGTCACGAGAGTAAGATGGGGTGGACGTGTTACGGATTAAGTGTGGCCTACGAGTTGTGCATGTACACTCGTATGGCAATTTGAGTTAGTAAGATGTATAGGATGTGAGGGGATTGTAAGAAGGATATGTATTTGGTTATGGTTGGTATGTACTAATGTTTGGTATATTCTGTCAATCAGACCGTGGCAAGGTCCTGGAGTGTATTGAATTCCGCTGTGACATTTATATATATGTTGTTAAGTTGAGAAACCACATTTGGATTGAGATGGGGTGTTACAAAAAGTGGTATCAGAGCGTAGTTATGCTCTGAAGACAAGAAATACCGAACTTAGGTGAATACTGAGGTTGAGTTTGAGTTATGGGTTAAGGGTTAAGTGATAGAGTGAGAGGTGCGTTAGCTAGGACTTCCCGGTGTTTACCGGATAACCATAGTACCTAAGCCCGCCCTCCACATCCCTAACCCTGAATACGTGGAACAAACACCAGAGAGAAGAAAGCCTTCTCTTACTCGGGAAAAACCCGATCTGGCAGGTAGTTAACAGTAAGCAATACGAGAAACATCTTGTTGAACAACAGTTCACGGGAACTTGAACCTTTTAATTAGAGCGCAACGTGGAGATAGGCGCTGCCAACAGAATTTTACCAGTAAGAGAATGGTAATTACCGGCAACCTGGGTCGACATGCTACGCAGTCGAGTTACACCGTAATACCAATGATAAGAAAAGCACTACTAGTGCAATGGATAAGGAAATGATAAGCGACATGAGTCCCGGACAGTGGTCCGAATGAGCATAACAGTAGGATAATACCAAGCATGAGAGTTAAGATTACTGGAAGGACTAGCTAGAAACGGGAACTCCAAACCCCATACAATGAGGAAGGTTATAAAACCTGGCCGACATAGCGCAGGCGACAATAAGAACGTGTACTACTGTATACCGGAAAAGGACTACGATGTAGTGCCTAAGGGAGAACCATTACTTAGTAATCATGACAAAATACGTGAAGATAGGAGTAAGGATTAAGACATAAGTAAGTAACGAGGGGTTCCCTCAAAAAGAGGAACACCCTGACAAATGACAGTACTGTCAAAACAACCAGGAAACTGCCGGATGGCTAGTTATCCTAAGTAAGAGAACGTTGAAGGAGTCCCGAGGAATACCAAAGATATGGAAACTAGGTGGAAGTACCACTACCGACGCACACGGTACCGGAAGCTCATCTTGCATGGCGCACTTGCCATAGCAAGTGCTACCACGGTTAAGCTACATGGAAAGCCATCATGGCGAGATAACCGAACGCTGCAATTGTAGTACACACTAATACCGGTTTGTAAATCTATAAGAACGGGAGAATGAGACCTTGGAAGGGCCTGACCATGATGAGATGAGTGGATACACCAGTCAGCAGGGAGCTGAACTTGGACAGAATACTAAACGATATAAATATTAGCAACGGTATAACCTACTACAACAACAACCGACAGTACGGTAAGAACACCAATCCCGAACTCCAAGAGGAAAACCTAAGAGATCGCTCAGTGATCCGAGCAAAACAATATGTAAGCAATAACATACAAGGAATGTATTATAAGATACCATTGAGACCGTTGACATAATGTCTTCCAAGAAGTGCGGGATAAAACTTCCGAGATGACCGTTAAGCATACCGATAACAACGATCTTCGATGAATATGTTAGTAAACCCTGGAAACAAGGACAGAGGGAGTAAACTTAAGTTATAACCTACCAAGGGTTAAGACATACAACCCCGAAAGAGGATAGCTCAGAGGACTACCCCCACAGAACGGGCACAGTCGAGCCAAACAAACTGATGAACGACGATTAGTATTGATTGCCTACCTCATTAACACCAAGTATGATTGATCATCAACGGGTGGCATGGTCAACGGAAGTTGAACGAAGCATTGAGATGGAAGTTTTAGATGACGGGATGATATCTAAATTGGACACCGTCAGGCAAACGCCTAATACGAACTTAGCCTTGACTGCTAAAAGACATAAGTCTAGTAAAATGACAATATTGTTAAAGACACTAAGTAACCTCAGATCACCTGAATAAACTCCCATAGCAGGAAGCGGGATGCAGCAACTTACCAGGAAACCTGATACTACATTTAATATATAACCTAACGGTGGATAGTGTTCAAAGCACCAGGAACTTATGAGGATAACCTACAGATGAGTAAGAATACGAGGAGTGAACCGAGCACCGGCTCTCACCCGATGACGTTAAGAACTAAGAGCCTACGAGCTAAGGATGTTAACCACATCAGAGCCCGAGGTACTGTAAGTTATAAGAGAGCTTATTTAAGCCACGAAAAGAACGGTTATCAACCTATAACTTAGATTGTGGGAAATATTGCCAGGAAAGGGCACCAATGAGGATAGTGGGATAGTACATTGACAGGGGCGGAGAATGAACCATGCCTTTTAGGGTGGGGATACCTCTCCTTGTTGTGAGGCCATGAGTGGGAATAGACCCCTCAAAAAGGACCTTCACTTACTAGAGATATAATACGCTTTTGTTATAAAATGGAAACTGTACACCTTGATTACCTTAGAGCATACCAGATACACTTGAGTAATAAGGAAGGCTGCAGAGACAGACCTCATATCCAACACCCAGGATTTAAGAATCAGTATTCGACAGAGATCAACATGGTGAGTGCACAGAATGGCACGTCAAGTGACCAACGCTCAAAAAAGCTTGGGATTCAGTGGATGACTTCTTCAGTAACCGATTAGATTACACGGTAAATAACATCATAAAGGATGAAAGAATGTGAGAAAAAAAAATTAGCCTACTTATGAACCTGAGATTGAAGTATAACACCTTCATATTAAGGGATGACCATTTTACAACACGATACGGCAATCGCCATACACCGAAATGAGAGAACCCCCAGTGTGTTTACACCAAGAAGGGATTGAATGTAAGATAAGATGTAAGAGTAAATGAGTAAGTAGTTGCGCCATCAATGGGCAACATGGTAAAGGCTAGCTACCACGGTAGTAGTGGTCGTGAGTACAATATTTATATAAGGGGATTAAGTCATGGTGCGCGGTAAAGCGACCGTTATGTATAAGCCGTCAAATATTGACACTGAGGCAATTAAATTTATAAGCTAAGACCGATATAAGTAAGGGAATAAGAGGGTAGACGAACTGTGCATTGATGCCAGTAGGCTGGACCTGGTTAGGTAAGATTTCACAGGAAGCACACTACCCATTCCTTAAGGAACTGGAAGTGCATTCCTAGTAGAACAAATATGAGAAAGAAGATAATAGGCTCTATGGAAAGAGACCTCAGTTACTAAGAGACCGAATCAGTACGAGATATAGAAAGAACTAGAGCATACCATACTTAAGAACACAGTAAATAAATTTCCCATGATTAAGTTCAAGAAGAACAATAAATGTTATCATGGAACGATGAAGAGGAGATCGACAACAGAATGCTTCATAATTAGCAATAGCTAAACGTGTGACGGACACTATGAGTTTACTAAAACGAGATGTGGGACAACTGCACCCCACAGGGGCTTGCAGGCCTAACACGCTCATTTATGAGTTAGTTGGGTAAGTAGTAATGTACGAGTAAGGTACCCCATGCATGTAGACGAGTGGTGTAAGGAACACGGGAAGTAATCGACTCCGTACCACGGACAACGACGCAAGATCAGACAAGAGCAGCTACTACTGCAAATAGTCGAAGAGAAGAATTCAGTTGAACCAACAACACAAAGGAATTAGAGAACAAATAATTAAGGACTATGAAGTGCGAAGAGCACGGATTGTTAAGCACAAACATTGGACATGCCTTAAAGTGTTAAGGATAAGACTGTAAAGCGCAATAAGCACTAAACAGTAGTTTCATATTAAGGTCATCCTCAGACCAAAGGTCAGTTGGAGATAACAATTTAGACATTCGAGAAAACACTAAGAGTATGAACATAAGATCTTCAAGGAGAATGGATAGACGAGTTACAACTCATTAAGGCCGTGTATATAAAAAGATAACACGTGTCCACTGAGAGACCAATATTCCTAAACTGTAAGGAGGCAGAAGGATATACAATACTATGAACGATTAGAAAGGCAGTTAAGCCTAAGATTATCAGAGTCGCGCAGCTGAAGCTAGCAGACCACTACCTTTGAGATTATGCCAAACTAAGTTAAGAAAATGGTATAAGTACCGTTAAGAATCCTCGATACAGAGACTAAGCCATTGACATAGTTATGACCCTCTGATCCAATTATAAGTGAGATAGATGACATGGAAGCTAGAATGCTTGGTAAGAATTAGACATCTTGAACTTATGTTCAAGGATGATATAATGTTGATTACGTGGGCTTAATCCATTTTAAGGGGGGTAGAGCGAAAACCGCTTAGCGTATGTTACACAAACTATGGTGTGCATAGCACAAAAGAATTTGAGAATATGTTTTACATAAACATTTTGAGATAAATCATGGTTATTGCACACAGAAGATGTGAATACCATACATATAAAGTACCTATCTTGTTAACTCCGGTGTGAGTACAAGTTAAGAGAATTAAGGAAGAGGATTATGGAGACTTAAGAAATACGGAATATTTGAGATATGAGTCGATATGAGACTATGTGTGAGATAAGAATAAGATAACACTATGGGATACTGTTCGATATGAATATGAGGAAGAAGATAGTAATACTATGAGATATAAGATGGTGAGAATTGGTATGAGACGGTTATAGAACTTAGTAGGAATTTAAGTCTTGAGGTAATTACTAAGAGATGAATCGGGAATGTTTGATGGACTGAGTCCACACTTTGGAGATGTATTGATTATGATTAGAAGAACTAAAAAGATAGAAAATTGGACATCAGTCAATTATTTGGATGTTTGAAAATGAAGTGGGAGGTGGAACTTGATTTTCTAGGGATCAAGGGAAACCGAACACAAATTGGGGTGGAAGGATAGTTCTACACTGATTGATCACAGGGTTGGATGATTCCTGAAACTCCCTACTAGTGGTCACAATTAAATCATGCTAAGGATAGGGGCATTAGGATAAAATGAAATTGGAGTGGATTGTATTTTTAATTAGAGGAATTATTCCTCACATGACCTCGTAAAAAGGATTACCTTTTTACTGAGTCTCGCCCATGAAGTCGAGGACGCACGAGCCTTTGTCTTCGGACCGGTGACATGGGGAGAGCAGAGTGTTTTGTATTCTGGCCTATGGTGACGAGGACGAACGAGCCATTGTCTACGGACCGGTGACATGGGAGAATACGTTGGAAAATTATGTGATTGTTTTAATCATCAAAAGAAACAAAGAGAATTGTGAGTGCTATACATGCTTAAGCATGTTGTGTGATATTTAAGTATATTCATATTGTGGATCTAATGATCCAATGAGTTTAAGTATACATAAGTATGATCTATATGATCTATGGAATGAGGTAAGACATATATTCTAATACGATAAGATGCTGGGGAACTTTGGGGACAATGTTCTTTTAAGGGGGGTAGATTGAAATACCCCAAACTTAAGTATTCTAAGTAAACATCAATTTATGATGTAGTAAGGCTAAAATATGCCTTAGAAAGATTGGTAGACAATTTAAACCAAGGAAAACTCAAGAAAATGCCTTAAGGGCAATTGAGGCAAAAATGTGCTCTAAGCTTGAAGAGACTTGGGTGATTACCCAAATATCATGCTAAGACCTTAGTAATATACTAATGGTCATTTTAAACCAATTACCAAAGAAAACTAAGCTTGAAAACAAGTTAAAACACAAAATGTGCTTTAAGAAGTCTTAAAGCACATTTTTGAAAAATTGTCTTGTAAATGGGTTTTGAGTGGCTAAATGTCCATAATTACTCTTTAATTAACTTGTGTACTACTTAGTATCACATTAGGAAGTCTAAATCAATGGGAAATCAAAAATTTCACAATTATGTGCACTAGTTTGTGAATAGTAATCAAATAGTGCCTAGTTTAGTCTTTAATCAACTAAGTCTAATAAGTTGGTCAACAAAGACCATGACTAGCCTAAATCAATGAGGGGGCCGGTTTCTAAGAAGATGAGTCACCATAGACTTCATCAAATAAGAAAATAAGAAGAGATAAAGTAAAGAAAGTTACTATTTGCTTTTAAAAAGCAAAATATCTTATATTAGCATACCTTTCTTCTTCTCTCTCTTCATTTCTCTTCTTCCCACGGTTTTCTTCACTTCCTCTCTTCTCCATTCACGTAAGAGCAGCCTCCATTGTTGCCTCACCTTGCTTTGTCCATAACTTGCTCATTATAGCTCTAAATCAAAAACTAAACACATATTATTCTTAGTTAGCTCAAGCTCTAGCTTTCTATCTTTTCAAATCCTTCAAAGCTCCATTTCGGTGGTAAGGGAAAACTCCATTGATGGAGGAAGATCAAGTTTGAAGAGCCCATTTGGTTCTCCATTCTCTTAAGGTAAAGAATATGTAAGAAAAACCATCTTTCCATCACTTCTTCACATGTCCGAAAATTACACTCATGGGGCTTCATTTTTATGCCATGTTCTAGCTTGTTTTCAATTCTCCAAGGGCTAGAGGAGGTCCTTCTTGATTCATATCCAAGCTTGTTTTGAGAATCCAAGGTAAAGTATTCAATTTAATACCTTAAAACACATTTTTAACCTAGGAATAATTCCTTAAGGTTAGTGCATTATCTAGCACTCATGAGAGTCATTGTATATTGATTGGAACATTGGCAAAGGAAATTAGAATGGTGGCCGAGATTCCCAAGGGAAGAAGCCTAAGGAGAAACATGAGAAAAACAAGGTAAATTGCTTACCTAATGGTGGGTTAAGTTTTAAGGGATGAGTTTAGGTGAGTACTAATGTAGCTTAAAGCTTACATCATGTAATGGGTTATATAATCTAGGAAAAAGAATTTAAACAAGCTTATGAACTTGTGATTAAGGAGCCAATGGAAATAAGTTAGTAGGATAAGTATAAGGTGAATTAAGAGAACACTTATATTGCCATGGGAGCATTGTTGTGTGTATTTGCAGGTTGAAAGCTTTTATATGTGGGAAATTCAGTGTTTAAGTTTAAGTCATTTAAGGGCCTAAGAGCCATGTTATTTAAGAGCCTTAATGCTAAGCAATTTAAGATTATTGCATCATATTGAGTTTGTTGTGAATGAGTTGATTTGGGTGAGAAAATAAGATGAGAAAGGACTTGATGTGTGTGAGATGGTTGGATGAGGAAAACAAAGCATTTGGGCATGATAAAATACTAGGGAAGCTATGGCGAAATTCGAGTAGAAAACAAAGTGTTTAAGTGGTGGTGGTGAGTTAATATGCCCTAGGATTTACTAGGGATCATTAAGAGGAATTTGAGTGGAAATGAGTTAACTAAGTAGTTCTTGAGGTTTAGAATGACCTAGAGTTGTCTATGAGGAAATTAGAGTTTAAAAGGGTGTATTGAACACACCAAAGTCATGGTAAGAGGAATGGTAAGACTTGTGCAAAAATCTGGAGGAAATGATCTATAATGTTTTGAGATGAATTAGGTATGAACTAGAGAGTAAAACAATAAGAGTTTTGGGAAGTTTGTGTAAGTGGTGGTGATGCTAGTAGTGGACTAATAAGGTTTTAGTTAGATGACAATGAGTGGACTTGGAGATGGAAGAGAAAAGTGTAAGATAATGTTGTAAATTGTCAAGGAAATGACTAGGAATGTATAAGAGTGTATGATTATGAGAATGGTGTGTGTGATGTAGTAAAGAGATGTAGATGTCTAAGAGGGATTAGGGGATCTAATGATTAGTTTAAGCACCAAAACCATGGTGAAGGAAGCTAGGAAATTTGTACAAAGTTGGAAGGAAAAAATAAGGTGTAATGACTTGTAAGGAAGTAAGCATGTGCTAGATTATGTATAGCTATGAGAAGTGTGAATAAAGCAAATGGGTTGTGCATGATGATGCTTGAGGAGTAGTTATATTGGTGGAAAGGAAACACTTTGGTTAGTTGAAGCTTTAGACAAAGTTTACATGTTGGAGGTGTATGGAAAATATTACAAGTGTTAAGAGATTATGTGAGAAATTGGGTTATGAGATTAGAGAAGGAATTGGACAAGTTTAAGAGGTTATTTTGGTATTAGAACATGCCTAAGATCATGTATAAAGTTTGGGTGACTTATGGATGAAGAGAACAAGTGCAAATGCACTTAGGAAAATAAAAAGGGCAAAAATCTGTAGCTGGTCCGGGACTTAAGTCCAGGGTAAAGTCCTGGACCACCCTAAAAATATGGCCGAGAGTTGCTACAACCATAGGGTCCGGGACTTAAGTTTTGTAAGAAGTCCCAGACCACCCCCTGATTTACCCCCGAGGATTTTAGCTTGCATTGGTCCGGGACTTAAGTCCCATACAAAGTCCCGGACCACCACATTAAAACAGCCGAGAGTTTGAACCAGGTATAGGTCCGGGACTTAGGTTGAGGACAAGGTCCCGGACCACTCTAAAAATGGTGTATAAGCTTGGAAAATGTAAGGTAATGATGGGGATTTATAAGTATTGATATTATAAAGTTACTAAGGACATGTTTGGTGGGAATTAATGACAATTAAGTGGGTGAATGAGTATAAGAGACAATGAGAAATGATACACTTAAAAGTCTAAGTTATAACTGTAAGGACTTAGTGTATATTAAATGGTGAACAATGGTGGATAAGTGGGTTAAGTAAGTTGGGATGAGTTAAGTAACTAATAACCAAAAACTGAATGAATGTTTTAGGATTTGTGAATTGGGACCCGGAAGGAGACTAAACAAGCAACCACCGACGGTGAACGGTACAGTTCTTCTTGTGACCTGCTTGCTAACGAGGTGTCCCTCGGCTTGTGTGCTATTTGTTTTTGTGTGCTCACTAAACAAGATAAAGCATGCAACTGGAACATTATGTTTATTGTATTATTGTGTGATGTTTGAAAACTAACACAACTTACCGTGAGAACCTACTAACTAACGTTTAGTAAGGAATTGTGTGAGACTAAGGAACACTCCCTAATATTTGTTTGTTAAAAACTGAAAGAGGTTTAACCAACAAACATTGTTTTAAGACTTCTACTAACTGGTACTTGGGGGGAGTGAGGAACCCGGCACTGACTCCGGTCATGAATGCTAAGGAAAGGGGGTCGGTATCTAAAGCAGATCTGACTTCCGCTTAAGGACTTGTCTTCGGACTTGTAGCCTAGGGCCGGTTGACCGGCTCAGCTACGTTGGACATCCAGTCCAAGGTAGGAGGCATTAAGATGGCGTGGGGGGATCTAGCCTACATCCCCAACAATTTAAGAATGTTAATTATTGCCGGTAAGTGTCCTGCTGCTGGCTAGGGTTAACCAAACCTTACGAAAATAAACAATGGACTAAGGGTTAACCAGTTCCCAATGAGAGAACGGTAGGAATATATAAGATAAGGTTGAGATAAGTTGCAACCATTCCTATTTAAAGGATGGTTTGTATTATAAGACTGAGATAAGCTACTTCCATTCCTTTTTAAAGGATGGTTGTTTTCTAAGACTAAGATAAGACTAAGATTGAAGTAAGATAAGGATGGACTAAGATTAAGAGAAACGTAACTTAAGGAGTGAAATAAATAACTCACTAATTAAGGGAACGCATTTAAGTCGTTCATTGTGTTTGAACCTTGATTGTTCATAATTAGTTTGTTGTTTATTGCACTTTCTATTATGTTGTGCATCTAATCAACCTCCATGCTATCGACAATTAGTCGTCGTAGCCACGTTAGCTTGAGGGCCATGAGAGGATCGTACCAGCATTCGTGCTAACCCCCTTTGGGGGCTGTTTTTACTACACAGGTGAACGTCAGGAGGCGGCCGTCATGAGAGTAAGATGGGGTGGACGTGTTATGGGTTAAGTGTGGCCTACGAGTTGTGCATGTACACTCGTATGGCAATTTGAGTTAGTAAGATGTGTAGGTTGTGAGGGGATTGTAAGAAGGATATGTATTTGGTTAAGGTTGGTATGTACTAATGTTTGGTATATTCTGTCAATCAGACAGTGGCAAGGTCCTGGAGTGTATTGAATTCCGCTGTGACATTTATATATATGTTGTTAAGTTGCGAAACCACATTTGGATTGAGATGGGGTGTTACAGTGTACCCCATGGTACACCGGCTAACAAAAACCTACAGCCGTGTACTACTTAGTACACCATTCAATTCATCATTACACCAAAAGAAATCAAACTAAATCTCTTCACAGTCTTCACCCTTCACGAGGACCTGCATTAGAGTAAAAACATCGCCCCAAGGGGCTCAGCAAAAGCTGCACATAAACTCCGCATATACCGCATGCTAACTAGGGCACGCCGACTATTTAAGGTCGACTAAACATGCGGTTCATCAATTTCATACATACATGCTTTGCATACGACATACAATCTCATACTATACAATATGCAATCCAAAACAGTAGTACAATAACACACACAATACTTACCTTCACAAGGGTTAGCCAAATTACGTATCCGGGTTAATCGGATGCTTTTTACTCTTTTACTCATTACACATTACTTACTCTTACTTTACTTACTTACTTTTCCATACTTATTTACTCATTCTTACTTACTTACTTTTACTCATGTTAAGTCGGTATGACCTCCGGCCCAGGGACTACACTGTCCCACCACCGGGATTTACTTGACTCACCAATCCAGGATGCTACCCATTTAAGGGGTTTGGGCCGTGGACCAGTTTAAGAGTCAGGAATTGGAGCCAACCTCTTGTGACTCCGCATCCTCACGCGTGGCCGAAACTATATAGGACTTCTACTCATTCCAATTTAATTACCAATTTAAGTTAGATTGGTTAGCTCGTTAGGAATCAGTTAGAAGTCCAATCACAATCACATTCGGTCACAATACAGTATATCATACATACACACACTCATATTCATCCATACATTTCATGAATTATACAAACTATGATTTAAAAGATATATCCAAACAAGGAACAAGCTCATGATAATCACAAGTAAGCATATTATGTCCGATTCGTGCGTTTATCTTATTTGGTGATCAGTTAGCACACAACACACAAATCAGAGTAACCAAGGTAGCATACGGGGCATGAGGAGTTCATACCGTTCACCGTTGTACTTGTATCCAACTTTCCTCCGGTGTTCACAATCCAAGTCCTATGGTATACATACAATCGAGTGATTAATTATCTACGATTAACTTAACTCGTATTCCTATTACTTTCCCTAACCATACTTGCTACTTACAATTCTTACACTTGCACATTGTTTACTTACTCCCCATTACTTTAAGTTTACTTCCTTACTTAACAATGATGTACCTATATATATGTACATAGGTATATGTGAGTATACATATATATATATACTATCATAATTTTTTGTTGTGACTCGACTGACCTTACCCAGGGTCGGACCCAAGGTCGTTCGAAGTCCGGTCCCAAGGTCGGTCCATTCCAGTAAGTTTTGGCTTCAACATTCTGGACTCGATCGACCTTGCATGTCCGGTCCCAAGGTCGGTCCATTCCAGAAGGTTTTGTTACGGGAAATTTTCTAGCCGACTGACCTTGCAAGTCCGGTCCCCAAGGTCGGTCCATTCCAGAAGGTTTCCGTCTTTGTAAATCTAGGCTCGATCGACCTTGCATGTCCGGTCCCAAGGTCGGTCCAGTCCAGTAATTGCATTTTTGTTTCTATTTTCAGTCCTTTCCTTCACCCATTACATCCCCATTGTTCCTACACTTAATCCCACATGTTTTAACACTAATAAAACCTCCTAATACACCTTAGTTTATCCATTAACTTATTACACATTTCTATACAATTTTCATACTTGTTTTTCTAACCTTCATTTCAACATTTACACTATCTTACCTTAGTTATAATTTGCTACAGATTTTAACTCTCACTTTGTCCACCTATAGCTTCTTCGTCTAATGTCATTTCTAAATCTTACCATGCATTAACTATCTCTCCTAACTTACCCACTAACTAGCTCAACCTAAAATCTGTTGCAAAGTATATCTTTACCTAGTTTCTAGTTCTTAAGTTCTCTAGTTTCTAGGTAAATTTTGACATAACCTCCCCTAAATTCTTATACTCTCACCACATCATTTATTCACACATTGCTACCCAATTCACCTGTTTTCAATAACATAAATATACATAGCTCTCTTATACAAATACCAAACACTAAACACTCCTAAAAATTCCTGCACACTACATCCATTTCCCATCTAGGTTTTGACAGTTTTTAAATGTCTTTTAAGCTTCAAAAATTGTTTGGTTCTTCTTCCACATTACACTACTACTCAATACCATTTTACGCTACACATTTTACACTTCTAAAATCTGTTGCATAAGTGTTTACAAAGCGACACAAGTGAGCATCATTTACCTTGTTCTTCTTCTAGTTTTCTTTTCTTCTTCTTGCTTCTTCCTTCTTTCTTTCCTTTCCCCTCTTCCCACCGATTATATGACTTCAATTCTCTAACACTACAGCCCATTGGTATACACATTTCAATACAAAAACTAACCCTTAACCACTCTTAAAGCTTAAGTCACATTTTAGGGTTTAGGAATATATTACCTTGCAAGGGTGTAGATGAAGCTTAGGATGGCTCAAGAACCAGATTTCTACTCCTCCAAGGAAGCCAAAATCGGCTAGAACACAAGGCACCAAACAAGGGTTTAGTTTAAATTTCGTTTTGCCCACAAGGGCTAGAAAAAGATGAGGTTTTGGGATTATTTTTACCTTAAAGTAACAAGGAGATGACAGTGGTTCTAATGGTGGTCTTGAAGCTCCAAATGCAGTACACCCATGGAGATGAAAATGCTTATTTTCGGATTTTGAAAGGAGGAATATGTTCCCCTTGATGAGAGGATTCCAATGGTATAATTTTTGTAATTTTTGGAGAAGGTTTGATGGGTTAACAAGAGGAGAGAAGTTGGTGTTGGTGTGGGTTTGCTCAATTCTCCATTGTTACCAGCTGGAGAAGGAAGAAAATGGAAAGGAAGAAAAGGGGCTGTACGTGAGTGAGAGAATAGAAGAGAAAAGAGGAGAGAGAGTAAGTAAGGTAAGTTTACTTTTTTTTTTTTGCTTTTTAATTGTTTTGTCTTTTGCAAATAAGAAGAGAGTTAAGAGAGTGTGTGAGAGAGGGAAGGGGGCCGGCTGACACAGCACACACACACACACACTTTACATTTTTATTTCAATAGTGGACACACTAGTTTGGGTTATTTATGTTTTTACCCCATAACTTCCCGTTTTTTACAGTTTTTACTATTTTCTCGTTTCATTGATTTTATTGGCTCTAGACCTTCAATAATGTTTATTATTGACTAATTAGTTGACTAAAATTGTTACGAGTCTATTTGACCCGCTTAAAGTCACGTTTCCCCGGTTTCCTCGAAAAACATGCTTCAAGGTTCGTTAGTGTTTTTAATCCGTTTTAAGGATCCATTTTCTTTGGGACTTGTTCCCTCATGATTATTTAGACGTAATTAAGCTTCTAAAACACTTATTAGCCTAATTAATCACTATTTTTAATTACGGGGTATTTCAATCTACCCCCCTTAAGAAACTTTGCCCTCAAAGTTGCTCAAGGTTAAAGGTTTAATAATTCTACTCATTAGGCAAACCAATTGACATGATGTGTCTTACTACACCTATGAGGTGTTTACTTCTTCCACATTGCAAGCATGCACAATTCAAGCACCATACACAATTCACATACATAATCCACATTTCCATACACATCGCATCCACATTACACAATACACCACTGCAATTCACAATACACATTACACCGATACACCATACATAATTTCAATCCACCATACACATTACACCAACACATTACACATTACACATACATACATACACATACCAAATACACTATGCACTACATGTGCCAATTCAAACATACTACAATACACACACACTATGCAATGCTCACCCTGAAGCAATGCAAAAGCAAAAGGCTCTACCCCTCCCCCCCCCCTTAAAAAGGGGTACGCCCCGTACCCGTATCTACTAAATACTAGACTATCTAGTCTATGAATAACTGTGGGTACTTCGCCTTCATGGCGTCTTCTAACTCTCTTGTCGCTTCTTCGACATCATGGTTTGACCATAGGACCTTCACCATTCGTATAGACTTATGGCGAGTGTCTCTGGTTTTCTATCAAGGATTCTCACCGAGGTTTCGACATATCTCATGGTCGGCTCAATGGATAGTTTCTCGGGCTCTAGGACATGAGAAGGATCGGCGATATACTTCTTGAGTTGTGACACATGAAAAACATCATGGACACGTTCCAAGTCCTCAGGTAATGCTAACCTATAGGCTACGGATCCAACTCTTTCGGTGATAGTGTACGGCCCTACAAACTTTGGGCTCAGCTTGCCCTTCTGACCAAAACGGAATATGCCCTTCATAGGAGAACGCGCAAGAACACTTGGTCACCCACGGTGAACTCAAGGTCGTGTCGTCTCACATCCGCATAGGATTTCTGTCTATCTTGGGTTGCCTTCATATTGGTTCGGATTTGTTGCACTTCCGCTTGGACTTGTTCTAAGTACTCCGGTCCTATGATGACCGCTTCGCTTGACTCATCCCAACACAGAGGTGTACGACAAGGTCTACCGTATAGGGCTTGGAAAGGCGACATCTTAATCGAAGCATGATAGCTATTATTGTATGAAAACTCGATAAGATGAAGCTTGTCTAACCATCTCCCCCGAAAGTCTAAGGCACATGCCCTAAGCATGTCCTCTAATGTCTGGATGGTCCTTTCTGTCTGACCGTCGGTCTGGGGATGGAAGGCGGTGCTCAGTTTCAATTCTGTACCCAACGCTTCCCGTGTAGCTCTCTAGTATCTCGAAAGGAATTTGGTGTCACGGTCAGATACTATGGTCTTCGGGACTCCGTGGTGTCTGATAATCTCCTTGTCGAATAGCTCTACGAGTTTCACTACCTTCCAGGTGTCTTTCATCGGTATGAATCTAACAACCTTGGTGAGGCGATCGACTACCACCCAGATCATGTTGAGTCCTCCCCTGGCAGGTGGGATTCCTAAAACAAAATCTATAGAGATATCATGAAATTTCCACTCCAGAACTGGCATCGATTGTACCATTCCGCCCGGTCTACGATGTTCAAATTTCACTTTCTGGCATGTCAAGCATCTCAACACATACTCTGTCACATCTGCCTTCATTCCCGACCACCAGAAGTACCTCTTCATGTCTTTGTACATCTTGGAGGCTCCTGGATGGATTGACAATGTAGAACTATATTGTGACTCTCGCGGGATGCGATCCCTTAGCTCAACATTGCTTCTGGGGACGCATACCCTGCCATTCTGCCGAATCAGACCATCTTCATGCAACTTAAAATCGTATTTCTTCTTCTCAAATGTACCATCAGTGATCTTCTGTCTGATTTCGGTTAGGTAAGGGTCACTCAACTGAGTGTCTCGCACCTCGTCAACCAAGCTAGAAGAAGCGAGTAGTGAATGGAGCGAGTGTGCTCGACGACTCAGGGCGTCAGCTACAACGTTTGCCTTCCCTTCCTTATACTGCAGGTTGATGTCGTAGTCTGAGAGAAACTCCATCCACCTTCTCTGTCTCAAGTTCAGTTCTTTCTTTGTATACACATACTGTAAGCTCTTGTGGTCGGAGTAGATGGTGATTCTTACCCCATAGAGATAGTGTCGCCATATCTTCAAGGCGAAGACAATGGCTCCTAACTCTAAGTCGTGTGTCGGGTAATTCTCCTCATGCTTTTTCAGCTGGCGGGAGGCATAAGCTACAACCTTGCCATGCTGCATGAGTACGCATCCCATTCCCTTTCCTGATGTGTCACAATACACCTCAAATCCCTTTGTGCCCTCTGGAAGTGTGAGAATTGGCTCTGAGGTCAATGGGTCTTTTAGGCTCTGAAATGATACTTCGCACTCGTCTGTCCATACAAACGGTGCATCTTTCTTCATCAGTGTAGTCATGGGCTTAGCGACTTTCGAGAAGTCCTTTACAAATCTTCAGTAGTAACCGGCTAGACCAAGAAAGCTCCTAATGTCAGTAACAGTCTTGGGTCTAGGCCATGATCGTACAGCCTCTATCTTAGAAGGGTCAATTGAGATACCTGCGCTCAAGATGACATGATCGAGGAATGATCCCTGATCTAGCCAGAACCCGTATTTGGAGAACTTCGCATACAGCTGGTTCTCATGCACTGTCTCAAGTAATTTCCTCAAGTGAAATTCATGCTCTTCTACTGACTTGGAATACACAAGGATGTCATCAATAATACCATAACTGAAGTGTCCAACTGCTTCCTGAATAGTCGATTCATAAGGTCCATGAATTTTGCTGGTGCGTTTGACAAACCGAATGGCATGACAGTGAATTCGTAGTGGCCATATCTGGTACGGAATGCCGTTTTCTCTATGTCTTGCTCTCTGATAGCAATCTGATGATACCCAGAATGGAGGTCGATCTTGGAGAAGACGGAGGCTCCTTTCAGCTGGTCGAAAAGGTCGTCGATGCGTGGCAATGGGTATTTATTTTTTACTGTGACCGCATTCAGCTCGCGGTAGTCAATACAAAGTCGGAGGCTACCGTCCTTCTTCTTCACAAAGAGGATCGGTGCTCCCCAGGGTGATATGCTCGGGCGTATGAACCCTTTATCGAGAAGATCATGTAACTGCTCTTTCAGTTCAGTCATTTCTGCCGGTGCCATGCGGTACGGTGCCCTAGAGTAATGGGACCGGTACCTGGTAAGAGGTCAATCTCAAACTCTACTACTCTGCGAGGTGGCATGCCGGGTAGCTCCTTAGGGAATACATCGGGGAATTCAGATACAATAGGTACTTTGGGGTTGAACTCTGGATCTCTCTCCAGGTCTTGTACATAACATAAATATACTTTATTGCCCTTTCGGAGCTCTCGGTACATAGCCATGGCGGAGATGACTGTGGTTGAAGGCGCTCTCGGTCTCTGGTGGTAAGATACAGTAACCCCAGAAGGACTCTTGAGCAGCAATCGATGCTCAGCGCAGAGGATTCTACCCTTGTGCCTCTCCAACCAATTCATTCTGATTATCAAGTCGAATCCTAACCCATTAAACTCGACGAAGGAGATGGGAAACACTTCGTCTTTGATTTCAATGGTGGCTGATTTGTAATACTTGGTACACCGTATTCGCTCCTTCGATGGGAGAGTAACCAAAAAATTCGGTAGTTCATCCGCATCTAGCCCCAACCTCTTCACAAAAGATGGTGATACGAAGGTGTGAGAGGCGCCGGAGTCAAATAACACATTGGCTTCAATGCCGTTCACTGGGAAGGTTCCCGTTAAGATGGTACCGCTTTTATCGGCTTATGCTTCGGTGAGGATACTCAGGTTACCTTCGGTACCGAGTCCACAACCTATTGAAGTCACAATTTCATAAGTATTGATGGTGGACACAAGTGAAATTAAATCAGCACTGCTCTTTATTGATAAACCAACCATCATACATACCGTGTCTCTAATACACGTTACTAATACATTACATGATACTATGAATTTAATACTTCCTAAAGGTAAGGTTCAGGCGTCCTGGTTTCATGTGTGTGGCATTGATTATTGCCGGTGGTGCTGTATTCAACTTGATCTTGTTGATCTCGTGATACAGCAACCTAGACTTTCCACCCATGATTAGGACATCTCCCGATCTCAATACCAATTTCCGTGCGAGGTCCACACGCTTCTGCTCGCTATACATAAATTCGGCGTCATCACCAATGGACCAAGACACTACGGGCACTCCTTGTTCAAGAGATTCCGCTGTCTCGTCCTTGTCTTGGTGTAACCCAAGTCGTCCTTCTTTCTCATAGAAGTTGACGATACAAAGGTCCGCTTCAAGTGCGGGGATCGGATCACATTCGCATTGTTGTGCAAGTTCCATTGCTCGAGTAACAAGTGTAAGAAATTCTGGAGGTATTTTCGGTGGCGTCGCGTCGTCTTGTGTTCGTGTCTCTTGGTATGTCTTGGTATAAGGATTCTAGTCCTTTCCCAAGCACATCATCTTCAGCTTCATTTTTGCTCCATCGGGGAACTCGGGTGTATAAAATCCTCCTAGACCCGTTCCTAGATCATTGCATCGTCGGATGATTGAAATTTGGGCTTCGGGTGTTAGGTATTCCTTTAATAAGATCATACCTGGTCGGATGACCTGATACTGCTCGTTGGTGTAGTAGTGATTGGTGATGTCGGTCTCTTCTTGATTTGGTTTCGAAGGTATTGGATAGCAAATACTAAAGCTTCCTATGGTTATAAATTTCATCTACGGTGAGTACTAGTTTCAATTACTTCTTTTCATGCTCAATACACACTTCAATTCATTTACTCATGCATTCACTCATACAATTACTTCAATACTTAGACATGCTTCGCAGGATTCAAGGTTTAGATTAATTACCTAGGCCGGACTTACAACCGGTCCCATCTTTGTCAATGATGTGCAAGGCAGGATGCCTCTAGGGTGTGCCCTTCTGAGGACCTCGGGAACCCTGTCCCTGTGACGCCTGCTGGGCCGGTGCATCGCCAGATGCAACCTCATTGCCTTCCCTCTGCTTGAAGTTTTGGAAGTTTCCTCTGGGCTTGGCATTCTCCGGGCACATATTTGTTCTATGTCCCGGTTTCTGGCATTTCTCTCCCATAGCAATCTAGGCCGAGATGATCTTGGTTGCACTTCCTACACACATATGCGCGGCCGTCGGAGTAGTTCTTAGTGAAACCGGAGCAAGAACCTAAGGTGTAGAGTGTTAGCACATTTATGCGGGAATACTAGATATGATACTTGTACAATTACAAATTTAATTTAGAAGTTTACCCTTAGGTGGGTGTGATCTCAGTGGCTTCGCAGCCACCGGTGCAAAAGAACCAAGTTGAAGAAGCTCAACTGGTTTGCCCTTCTCCTGGGCACTGTTCTCACTTGGGAAGTTCTTTTGGTTTTGCTGAAAGAATTTCCCCTTCTTCTTATTCCAGCTCTTACCCTGGTTCTGCTCCTCGGCACTGGTATTCTTGTTGTTGGCCTTGCGCTTAAGCTCGGTTTCTTCATCCCTTAGCTGGCAAGTGATCTCAACGCGAGATGCCGCGTGATAACACTCCTGAAGTTTCAGGTATTAGCCGGGATTCTTAATTAAAAAGATAGAGGTAAAGATTTAAGGATTTACAATGGTACTAAGGGTTTAACCGATATTTACCTGAAGGGAGGTAAATCTGGTGTAGCCCATGCCGTACCGAAGGCAATGGCTCAGACCGCCATAGAAGCGATCGACCAACACCTGGCCGGTGTACCCAAGGTCGGGTAGAAGACGAAGAAGAGAGGTGAAGGTGTGGTAGTACTCATCGACAACCATCTTCTCTGTCATTTTCAAAGCAACCAGCTCAAGTCTTTTTCTAGTCTTGACGTGTTCAGAGTAGTATTTGGATCGGAGGAGGGCTGTGAAGGATTCCCAGTCAAAGGTGGGGTCATCAGCATGATCGTTCTTGATTAGTTTTCACCAATCCATGGCTGCATCCTTTTGGTAGTAGGCGGCTAATCTCACTCGAACTCCAGCAGGACATTCGAGAGTCTCAAATGCAGTCTCCATTTCAGAGATGTAGGCTTCAAGCTTAGCAGGGTCGCTCTCGCCTCTAAAGCACGAAGGTCGGAGATCTGTAATAGCTTTTACCCAGTTTACTTCTCTGGGTGGAGGGGCGGGATTAGTCCCATTTGGTTCTGTTGGTTCTGTTGGTTTTGTTGCATAGCCGTGATTACTTGCGGTAGCATCTACGCTACCGTGGCGGCGACGATCTTTGCTATCGTCTACGCGCCAGGTCCTTCAGAGGCTTCACCTCTAGCTCGGCCTCGGCATCGTCCCGACATCTGAACATTCAACATCCACATTAGGCTTGCAACATATGACATTGTGACACCATTGGTCATGAATTTAAGCAAGGTATCGTTCATAAGAACGTCAAGGGTATCCGTTGTCAACAACGGTAATTCCAAGTTAGGTTTCTAAGTATCCGTCTTAAGACGGTTGAAATCCTAACACGGTAATCCCTATGCTCGGTAATCTAGGTCATCAGAGCGTAACTACGCTCTGATACCACTTTTTGTAACACCCCTACCGCTAATCCTATACTTACCATCCAATCGTCCCAATAATCCTAACTACTCGCAGCGGAAATACTACTACTACGGCGGGTGATACAATACCGCTAACCGCCCATACGCTAGCTAGGCTTATACTACATATAGTGACGGTCTGATGCCTAAGTATACCGAGCTACTACATTGAATACCAAATACAAAAGATCATATATTTACATTACTGGATTACTGAGTATTTAGAGTATTTAATTACATCCCTTTCCAATCTCCAAAAATTAATGAATTTCTACAAACTACTCATCTATACCAATTCACCATCCTATCATTATCCAAAAAGGTGTACCCCATGGTACACTGGCTAACAAAAACCTACAGCCGTGTATTACTTAGTACACCATTCAATTCATCATTACACAAAAAGATATCAAACTAAATCTCTTCACAGTCTTCCTCTTCACGAGGACCTGCATTAGAGTAAAAACATCGCCCCAAGGGGCTCAGCAAAAGTTGCGCATAAACTCTGCATATACCGCGTGCTAACTAGGGCACGCCGAATTTTTAAGGTTGACTAAACACGCGGTTCATTAATTTCATACATACATGCTTTGCGTACGACATACAATCTCATACAATACAATATGCAATCCAAAACAGCAGTACAATAACACACACAATACTTACCATCACAAAGGTTAGCCAAATTACGCATCCGGGTTAATCGGATGCTTTTTACTCTTTTACTCATTACACATTACTTACTCTTACTTTACTTACTTACTTTTCCATACTTATTTACTCATTCTTACTTACTTACTTTTACTCATGTTAAGTCGGTAAGACCTCCGGCCCGGGGACTACACCGTCCCACCACCGGGATTTACTTGACTCACCAATCCAGGATGCTACCCATTTAAGGGGTTTGGGCCGTGGACCAGTTTAAGAGTCAGGAATTGGAGCCAACCTCTTGTGACTCCGCATCCTCACGCGTGGCCGAAACTATATCGGACTTCTACTCATTCCAATTTAATTACCAATTTAAGTTAGATTGGTTAGCTTGTTAGGAATCAGTTAGAAGTCCAATCACAATCACATTCGGTCACAATACAGTATATCATACATACACGCACTCATATTCATCTATACATTTCATGAATTATACAAACCATGATTTAAAAGATATATCCAAACAAGGAACAAGCTCATGATAATCACAAGTAAGCATATTATGTCCAATTCGTGCGTTTATCTTATTTGGTGATCAGTTAGCACACAACACACAAATCAGAGTAACCAAGGTAGCATACGAGACATGAGGAGTCCATACCGTTCACCGTTGTACTTGTATCCAACTTTCCTCTGGTGTTCACAATCCAAGTCCTATGATATACATACAATCGAGTGATTAATTATCTACGATTAACTTAACTCGTATTCCTATTACGTTTCCTAACTCATACTTGCTATGTCTTTACAATTCTTACACTTGCACATTGTTTACTTACTCCCCATTACTTTAAGTTTAATTCCTTACTTAACAATGATGTACCTATATATATGTACATAGTATATATATATATATACATATATAGAATCATAATTTTTTTTTTGTGACTCGACCGACCTTACCCACGGTCGGACCCAAGGTCGGTCGAAGTCAGTAGGGTAATACGCTGGAAAATTTCAGGGCCGACCGACCTTGCAAGTCCGGTCCCAAGGTCGGTCCATTCCAATAAGTTTTGGCTTCAACATTCTGGACTCGACCGATCTTGCATGTCCGGTCCCAAGGTCGGTCCATTCCAGAAGGTTTTATTACGGGAAATTTTCTGGCCGACCGACCTTGCAAGTCCGGTCCCCAAGGTCGGTCCATTCCAGAAGGTTTCCGTCTTTGTAAATCTGGGCTCGACCGACCTTGCATGTCCGGTCCCAAGGTCGGTCCAGTCCAGTAATTGCATTTTTGTTTCTGTTTTCAGTCCTTTCCTTCACCCATTACTTCCCCATTGTTCCTACACTTAATCCCACATGTTTTAACACTAATGAAACCTCCTAATACACCTTAGTTTATCCATTAACTTATTACACATTTCTATACTAATTTTCACACTTGTTTTCTAACCTTCATTTCAACACTTACACTATCTTACCTTAGTTATAATTTGCTACAGATTTTAACTCTCACTTTCTCCACCTATAGCTTCTTCATCTAATGTCATTTCTAAAGCTTACCATGCATTAACTATCTCTCCTAACTTACCCACTAACTAGCTCAACCTAAAATCTGTTGCAAAGTATATCTTTACCTAGTTTCTAGTTCTTAAGTTCTCTAGTTTCTAGGTAAATTTTGACATAACCTCCCCTAAATTCTTACACTCTCACCACATCATTTATTCACACATTGCTACCCAATTCACCTGTTTTCAATAACATCAATATACATAGCTCTCTTATACAAATACCAAACACTAAACACTCCTAAAAATTCCTGCACACTACATCCATTTCCCATCTAGGTTTTGACAGTTTTTAAATGTCTTTTAAGCTTCAAAAATAGTTTGGTTCTTCTTCCACATTACACTACTACTCAATACCATTTTACACTACACATTTTACACTTCTAAAATCTATTACATAAGTGTTTACAAAGCTACAAAAGTGAGCATCATTTACCTTGTTCTTCTTCTAGTTTTCTTTTCTTCTTCTTGCTTCTTCCTTCTTTCTTTCCTTTCCCCTCTTCCCACCGATTATATGACTTCAATTCTCTAACACTACAGCCCATTGGTATACACATTTCAATACAAAAACTAACCCTTAACCATTCTTAAAGCTTAAGGCACATTTTAGGGTTTAGGAATATATTACCATGCAAGGGTGTATATGAAGCTTAGGATGGCTCAAGAACCAGATTTCTACTCCTCCAAGGAAGCCAAAATCGGCTTAGAACACAAGGCACTAAACAAGGGTTTAGTTTAAATTTCGTTTTGCCCACAAGGGCTAGAAAAAGATGAGGTTTCAGGATTATTTTTACCTTAAAGTAATAAGGAGATGAAAGTGGTTCTAATGGTGGTCTTGAAGCTCCAAATGCAGCACACCCATGGAGATGAAAATGCTTATTTTCGAATTTTGAAAGGAGGAATATGTTCCCCTTGATGAGAGGATTCCAATGGTATAATTTTTGTAATTTTTGGAGAAGGTTTGATGGGTTAACAAGAGGAGAGAAGTTGGTGCTGGTGTGGGTTTGCTCAATTCTCCACTGTTACCAGTTGGAGAAGGAAGAAAATAGAGAGGAAGAAGAGGGGTTGTACCTGAGTGAGAGAATAGAAGAGAATAGAGGAGAGAGAGTAAGTAAGGTAAGTTTACTTTTTTTTTTTGCTTTTTAATTGTTTTGTCTTTTGCAAATAAGAAGAGAGTTAAGAGAGTGTGTGAGAGAGGGAAGGGGGCCGGCTGACACAGCACACACACACACGCACACTTTACATTTTTATTTCAATAGTGGACACACTAGTTTGGGTTATTTATGTTTTTACCCCACAACTTCCCGTTTTAGACAGTTTTTACTATTTTCTCGTTTCATTGATTTTATTGGCTCTAGACCTTCAATAATGTTTATTAATGACTAATTAGTTGACTAAAATTGTTACGAGTCTATTTGACCCGCTTAAAGTCGTGTTTCCCAGGTTTCCTCGAAAAACGTGCTTTAAGATTTGTTAGTGTTTTTAATCCGTTATAAGGGTCCGTTTTCTTCGGGATTCGTTCCCTCATGATTATTTAGACTTAATTAAGCTTCTTAAACACTTATTAGCCTAATTAATCACTATTTTTAATTATGGGGTATTTCAGCTTCATTTAGTAAGCAGTCTTTAGTTGTTGAAGCTACTCAGAGGTTGTGGTCTATCTGGTGAGCAAGGAATAGTGTGATTCATGGTGATTGTGCCTGGTTTGAAGCTAAGGCTGGAGTGAGCATCAGCTTTCCTGACACAATTCTTTGTGGCCAAAGGTGGTTGTGATTCGATAGATGTTGATAATTTTCGCTAGCTCCTGAAGTTGGTTGGTTTAAGATGAATTCTAACGTTAGCTTCTCTGCTGATGGGTGTTGCTTCGTTGCTGAAGTGCTCCGGGATTCTAGTGGTGATCTTCTGGCCTGTCAACTTTCCAAACTTGGAGCGGTCTCCTCCATTCTACGGCTGAGGCAACAGCTTGAACGGTGGCATTAAGTGGACTAGAAGGTTAGAATACAGATGTATCATTGACGAAATAGGTTGTTTGTTGGTAATCGATTGCTTGAGGGGGAAGTCTAATCTGGATCCTACTAGTGAGGTTGTCTCCCACCTGCTCCAAGCTTGCCGGAAAGTTGACGGTGCTATCCGCTGGAGCTTTGTTAGACGTGAGTAGCTCACTTTCTAGCCTCTTGTCATTCTCTTTTGTTTGGTATCTTATAGGAGCTGGTCCTCTGATTTCCCAGCTAACCTCTTCAATTTGTAATCATGATCTAAGTTCTAAACATGAAATAAAGTAGTCTTCTTGCTTCAAAAAAAATTATTGTTTCATTTTTTAAAAGTTTGTTTCTTTTTATTATATCTAGGTATTTACTAGTATGATTCTATTTTTTAAATATTATTATGTATTTATCAATTTATATTATCTATATCATACTTAATAATTTATAGTTTATTTTCATATTATTTTTTGATAATATTTTTATTTTAAAAAATTAATATTTAAATTATACTTAATAAACTCTCAAACTTTTTTGCTTTACCAATGTTTTATCTGTAAAAATTCAAACACTAAAATAATTGTTTGTGAATTAATATAGATATAATAAACATTTTATATTAATATCCTAAAAAAACATTTCATGAATTTAGCAAAACTTTAATTACATTTCACAAAAATTTCATATTGAAGATCCATCGAGCTTTGTGATAATTTAATTATACTACTTATTATATGATTATAGACCACGTCCAAGGTGCATGTTTTGAGTTTGTATTGGCTGCTTTTGTGAGGTCATTTACTCTTTAAACCAGATTACGATTCATCTTTAGAAATGCGTTTATTTTCTTCAATCAAGAAAAATCGGCTATGCCTCATGTGCTGCATGCATTGCATGAGCATCTATTGCAGTAGTGCTGCAAAAGAAGGGATGCGCGTAGGGATGGCAATGGGTCCGCGGGTACCCATTTCACCCGGTCACCCGACCCGCTAAACCGGGTGAAAAACCCGCATAAAACGGGTGAAAAGCGGGTGACGGGTGGAACGGGTACGGGTGCGGGTCGGGTGACGGGTGAACATTTTTCACCCATCACCCGACCCGCTCACCCGCATAGATTCTATATATATTATATGTTAAATTGTTACTTATTATTCATTCTCTTTCACTCATGATTTTTGTAACCTTAACTAGTGAACAAGGAACATTCATGCTCTGGGTGACTGCGCCATTCTTTATTCTCACCACTCTCGGTAATTTTACAGCCCTAGCCTACTTGCTCTTCGCAGTTTCTAATTATCTTCACTGAAGGTAATTGCAACCCTAACTGGCAAACATGGAACAAAGATGCTATGTGCCTCTATTTTCTTTCTTCACTCTCAGTAATTTTGAAACCCTAACTGAAAAACAAATAACTTACATGCTCTACGAAGTTTTTCATTCTCTTCACTGAAGGTAATTTCACAATCCTAACAGGTGAACATTGATCATACATGCTCCGCGCCTCTATTTTCTCTCTTAACTCATGGTAATTTTGCAACCATAATTGGCGAACATGAAACGTACATGCTCTGTGCAATATTTCATTATTTTCTCTGAAGTAAATTTCGCAATCCTAACCGGCGAACATAGAACATACATGCTTTGTGTCTCTATTTTCTCTCCACTCACAGTAATTTGCAAACCTTAGTGGCGAACAAGGAAAAAGAAAAACAAACGGGTAAATGGGTAAACGGGTTCACCCGCTTCACCCGCGGGTGACGGGTGAAACGGGTGATGGGTGATACATAACGGGTGACGGGTCGGATACGGGTGGAGCGGATGAAGTCAGGTGACGGGTACGGGTGATGGTCCACCCGACCCAAACCCGACCCATTGCCATCCCTAGATGCGCGCGTGTAGATAAAGAGAACAAAACCTTATTTCTAAACAGAAATATAAATATTTATACTTGATGCATACATAGCTATTCTATTATAGATGATCTCTATTCCTTTTGTTTATCTGAAATTAATTAGTCTATTGAGTTTAAATACTTTATAATAATACAAACATGTGAATATCTATACAAGTACCTTATAATTATTCTATTAACTTTTGTATTATTTGTAATACATTTTAAAGACTAAAATGTATTAAAATATTTATTTTAAAACTTAAAAGAATAGATTCACAATTAAAAATATGACAAGTAGTTCTTATTTATACATTTTGTAATTTTTGAAGAAAGAGATTACAAAGGCTATAGATTTTAACTATGGATTTATATAATAGTTTGAATTATGGAATAAATGTGACATTAGTAACACATGTCCAAATTATATTTGTGAAAACTGAACCGTGTTTATGGTAATTTTATGCTTTTGAAACAAGATTCATCGTGGTTCTATTTTAATAAACTTAGAATGTTATATTTGTTGCAAGAGTACAGTGCACATATTGAACGTCAAATGAGTGTATCTTATTGTGCATGAAAAACTCCCTTTTACTAGATTTTATAATGTATCTTTTTCATACTTGAAGTTAATTGTTTGAAAGTTTAACTGAGAGTTTTTATAAATTATATAAATACAATTAACATAAATTGTGTATCTAGCATGAGCTGGAGAAAGTGTAGACGATAATAATCTTCGATCTTTATGGTGTTAGTTATTTTAGGGTTGAGTTCTACCTCAATCTTTAGCATTTAGAGGGTTAAGGTTTGTTTGTTTTCAGGTGTGGTTGAGACCCAATCATATTTTTTGGTTTGAATATAACTCAAACCTTACTATGGTCTTTGACACCATTAGCCTTCTTTAGCAGAGTACCCTTCTTTGATGGTGGTGGTCGTCTTTCGTGGTATCTCACATCTTCCAGTTATCCAGCACCCCAATATGTTTTAAGGGATTAATATTTTTGTTTTTGAAGGTGGTGGTTGATAACGTAATCACACTTTAAGATTTGGGGCTTATAGTTTGGGTTGTTAATTAGACCCTAAGCCTCATACTTTAAACCATACAATCTTTGACGATTAGCCTTCTATGATGGTTTTAGTCTTCTTTAGGCGGTATTAACTACTTTTGGCAGTGTTAGTCATCATATGGTTGACCACTACCATATCCTTTAAATTGTGTGTGGGGGGGGGGTGTTAGCCACATTCGATGGTGTTAACCGTCCAAGGGTCTAAGTCTTTCTTTTTTGGTGATAGTTGATAATCTAATTACACTTTAAGGGTTGGGGTACAAAATCTGGGCATCAAACCCAACAATTTTCATTGATGATTTTAGCCTACTTCAAAAGATTAAGCCCGATAAGTGTGAATTTTATATATAAATAAAGGCACAAAGCATCATTAAATCCTATTTATTGGAGTCAGATTTCCCACTTATCATGTTCTTTTTTCTATATTTTGTGTTTTGATAAGTACTGATGCTTAGGTCGTGTTAAATACAGGAAAATGCCACAAAATAACAGTATACATCTCTTAACAATCCTGACACAACAAATGGGGAGCAAAATAATGAAAAATTTAGGCCCTAAGAAAGACGTGTCAGGACATGTGTCTGTGTGAGCAAGTTTAGGCAAACCGTAGACAAAATGCAGTTCACGTCCAGACTTCTGTCTGGACATATAGGTATAGAGCTGAGACTGATCAGAACAATCTAGCGTCCTCATGTCCAGTCCAGCGTCCAAAGTTGTCTAGACAAAACCCAAGACTTAATCAACATAGAGTTGTCCAAACATGAGTCTGGACATGCATGTCCGAACACGCCACTTAAAGTAGAGAGAAAACGTGATTTTAAAGATAAAAATGTCTCTTTTCTTACAAGAAGAGGGTTAGACTTCAGAATTACCACTTACTAGAGCAACCCTAGCCACTAGATTAAGAGACTTAAAGCAATTCAACGAAGCAGACACAATTTTCCAAAAATTTAATGATTAGAAATCAGTTAAGCAAAATCTATATAAATATGTGCAAATAGTAGGCTAGTACACCTAATCGATGTAGTACAACAAGTGTCGTATCCACAAGGAAGTTGGTTCTATCTCCCTAGTCTCAGTATTTAGTAAATGACAGCAATAAAAGAGGGTTTAGCTGGCGGCAAGCTTGATTGTGTAGAATTGATAATAAAAATAACAACAATTAAATTAATTTAGTTGTTTAATGGATTGGATGGAAATGTACCATACGAAGGTGTAATCACCCAAATACTCCAAAGCATAGCCTTAATCCTGATTTACTCTAGTTATTTATTAGAACTAATATAGTGACTCTCTAAAATCATAAAACAAGCCAACCCTTATCTAGCTCAATAAACCCTTCGATTAGGTTAGATCTAAATCACATTAAGCATAAGTCCTTAGCAATAGCAATAGAATTCAACAACTAATTAAAGAGAAACATATAGGCATTATCTTGTTGGGGTTAAAACCTAATTTGACAGGTGTACCGGTCTTTGTAAAACGTTTTCCTAAGGTATTTCATAAGGTTATCAAACCAAGGACGTTGTTTCTAGTTTAATCTCAATCTAAAAGTAACTATTAATTTAATGGAATCAGAAAATAGGAAATTGGGGGGGGGGGTTAATTGTTGAATTTGTAACTCTTAAATTAAATAAAATAAGTAATAATAAGAAGAATGACTACAAAAAAGAAGAATGTTGGTTTTCTTGATAGTTATGGGAGAAACCCCGGCTTACTACTCCTCCTAAGTCCTCGGTTCCCTTCTCAATGTGTTTACCAAATTCTAGATTAAAATCCCAGATCAAATTATTCCACGTTTGGTCTCCCGCTCGGTGAAATCTAATTAACAATTCCCAAACCCTAACTCTCATTATGAATTTCCTAATTGCTAA
Source organism: Limonium bicolor (assembly GCA_023374045.1). Taxonomy (NCBI): domain Eukaryota; kingdom Viridiplantae; phylum Streptophyta; class Magnoliopsida; order Caryophyllales; family Plumbaginaceae; genus Limonium; species Limonium bicolor. The sequence goes on along the minus strand of CM041777.1, from coordinate 184,427,684 downwards.
CAGCTTTAAGCACGATCTAGTTAGATAATCCGTTAATATTTTAGACGAATTGTCATCTCCAAATTCACTAGTTTTGTTCTTGTAGTCTATTGAATGCCGCAGTTCTCACTTGTAAGCAAACAAACTAATAAACTCTAATAACTGGCCAGATCATCGAAGAATAAATATAAACAAAGAACAAATACTTCAATCTGATTAAAACTAGCAAATTCACAAAGATAATGGAACCTCGAATTTGGATTACAGAGCAAACTGTAATTTAAAAGTACTACTCTGCCATAAACATGATAACAAAGCATACATCTATAAAAATAGTCTATAAAAGATAGAACAAGAAGAAACTCTGATTTGGAACTTCGTAGCGAAGTCTCTATCTCGAATCCACAATCCGCCCTGCTTAATCTCCTAGAAAAACTGTCAACTTTCTCCCTCTAGAGTCAAAATTAGCAAAAACTCGATATCCTGAAGTCAAAACCCTAGACCCCTATCTATACTCTCACGGTACCTCGGTCTCTTTCTTTTATTATTTTTTCTTTTTTCTTTATCAAAAGAGATCTTTGGCCCTTTTCTGGTGTTGGTCCGGGTTTCTAAACAAGTACATAAACCCGGACCATGCCTAAAAGTGGGCAGTAAGTTTCACAGAAGGATGGTCCGGGTTTATAAACAAGTATGTAAACTCAAACCATGTCTAAAAGTAGGCAGCAAGATTCACGGAAGGCTGGTCTGGGTTTATAAACAAGTACGTACACCCGTACCATGTTTGAAATTAGGTAGAAAAGGTCATCGAAGAGCTGGTCCGGGTTTATATAAGTACCCAAACCCGGACCATTTGCAAACTTGCATATTTCACACTCGTACCACCCCAAAGTAGTTACAAGGGTAGAGAGAAAAGTCCGGGGGAATAGAAACGATCCTTATATGCTAAACTTATGAAAAGTTTATGAATTGCAAATTTGAAAATATGAGTGCTTAAAAGTCAAAATGCAATGAAACGGGGATCGTTACAGGCTATGAGTAAGTGACAATGAAAGGTATTGTGGAATAAGACATTATTTCTTGCCCCTTGTCGTCCATTTGATAATCAAATTGATGGAAGGTCCTAAGTTAATTTGCATTTCAATTTCTGCGATTCAGCTTATTCATGCTTTTAATAAAATTATTCGTTATTCACTATTTGTGAAAAATGAAAGTTTAGAGCAGATTGATTTTTCTGATTATCATTTTGCTTGTTTTCCTTCTACTTGTGTTTAATGCCGGAGTTTGATGTTTCGGTTCGGAGTAGTTATATTCTTTATTTGTGTGAGGACAAGCAAAAGCTAAGTGTGGGGTAGTTGATAAGTGGGGAATGTATCTATGTTTATATGCTTTATTGTTTATTAATTTAAGTTCTAATGTTATATATTTCCCCACTTATGTGCTAATTTATATTATATGTAAAAAGCTCCCCTTATTTGTGGTTTTATGCTAAATCGGGTTTAAAAACACTGAAGAAAAGGTGTAGGAACATATGTCAAGAACTTAATGATCAAATCGGGACCAAACGAGAGCAAAAATAACATTTCTGATGCACTTTAGGGTTTGTCCAGACACGTGCATACACATACAAACCCGGACTGACCACGAGGACATGTTTATGCCAACATTTAGTTGTGGTCCAGATATATGTCCGAATTTACAAATCCAGACCACACCCGAACAGAACCTACTGCCTATTTTCTGAAGTGGTCCTGGTTTACAGATTAATATATTCCTAGACCAATGTTTTTAGATCTGGCGCTTAAAAGAGCAGAAGTATTTGTACGGATCTTTTAACCAATCACGCACATCATTAATTATGAGAGATCATGCACACCACAATTGGAATTTACACGCCATTCACATATATGCAAGCAACGCATGAAGATTGTTAAAAAATCTCACTTTTGGATCGATTTTACAAAAAAAAAATAAGAGGGCTGCAATGGGGTTTAAACCTAATTCGGCAAGTGTACCAGTCTTGTAACAAGTTTTCCTAAGGTATTCTCTTAGGTGATCGAACCAAAGAGGTTGTTTCTAGTTTAATCTCAACCTAAAATAACTATTAAATTAACACCAAACCCCCGTGGCTTGGTCGGTAGAGGAGTGGTATCCTAGAACCAAAGGTTTTGGGTTCGAAACCTACCCACTACCGTAACTATAAAAAAAACTATTAAATTAACGGGATCAGAAAACAGGAAATTGGGGTGTTTAATTGTTGAATTTGTATCTCTAACATAAAATAAAATAAGCAATAATAAGAACAATGACTGTAAAAAGGAGAATGTTGGTTTTCTTGATAATTATGGAAGAAATTCCGGTCTACTCCTCCTAAGTCCTTGGTTCCCTTCTCAATGTGTTTACCAAATTCTAGATTAAAATCCCAGATCAGATTATTTCATATTCGGTCTCCTGCTCAGTGAAATCTAATTAAAAATTACCAAACCCTAACTCTTATTTTGAATTTCCTAATTTCTAATAGTTGTAAGCACGATCTTGTTAGATAATCAATTAATATTTTTGATGAATAATCGTCTCCAAATTTGCTAGTTTTGTTCCTTTAGTCTATTGAATGACACAGTTCTCACTTGTAAGCAAAAAAACTAATAAACTCTAATAATTAGCCAGATCACCAGAGAATAAATATAAACAAAGAAAAAATACTTTAATCTGATTAAAACTAGTAGATTCACAAAGATAATGGAACCACAAATTCTGATAACATAGCAAACCGGGATTTTTAAAAGTACAACTCAGCCATAGGCATGATAACAAAGCACAAATCTATGAAAAATAGTCTAGAATAGATTGAACTAGAAGAAACTCTGATTTGGAACTTTGTGGCGAAGTCTCTATCTCGAATCCACAATCTATTCTGCTCAATCTCCTAGAAAAATTGTTGAAAACTGTCAACTGTCAACCCTCTCTCCCTCTAGCGTCAAAACTAGCAAAAACTCAATATCATGAAGTCAAAACCCTAAACCCCTTGCTATACTCTCACGACGCCTTGATCTCTTTCTTTTATTATTTTTTTTATCTTTTTTCTTTATCGAAAGAGATCTCTAACCCTTTTCTGGTGTTGGCCTGGGTTCATAAACAAGTATATAAACCGGATCATGTCTAAAAGTGGACAGTAAGTTTCACGGAAGGATGGTCCGGGTTCATAAACAAGTACGTAAACTTGGACCATGTCTAAAAGTAAGCAGTAAGTGTTATAACCCAAAGTTTGATGTCAGAATTTCGCATTTTATTTCGTTACAAGTTGATTAAGCGGATTGTTTAATCCTTCAGGACATGGGAGTCCTTTTGATTAAAGACAAGGGCAAAGGAGTCTTTCTCCCCTCTTATTGTATTTATGGTGAGAATCAGCATTTCCTAGCAATTAATTCCTTTATTTCCTTAATCAGTATTTCCCACTTCCTGTTCACGTTCTCTTCCACGCATCTACTTTTGTTCAGTTTTGAAAACTGAAGACGCTCCTCTCTTCTCTGCTCTCTCTCTCAAAATTACGCTCATTCAAGTGCCCGAGTTCTGCTGTTGTTTTTTGCAATCTATGTTTGGCTGTGGATCCTCCTCTGTTGCGAAGTCCGGATGACATTTAGGTAAGATGTCGATTCAGTTCGTCGATCCGTCAGTTTTAAGACTTCTCCCTTTCCTAACCCCTTCTCTGTAATCTGATTAGGAATCAAATTGTGTTCCGTCTCCTCGTCGATTCTTCTACTGTTGGCCTTTTCTGTGTTTCGTGGTCGAATTCAGGTATGGATTGTGGTTTTGTTGCGAGGCAGTATTCTGATTTGAGGGTTCAAAGTTCTGAATTCGGTTTGTCTCTGCGAATGTATTGTTCAGTGTTTTGGAACTGCATTGGCCTGCATTGTTGTGACAGCGTTGGTTGATTGTTCTGCTTCAGATTTGGGATTCTTCTGCTGTTGATTGAGGTAGGTGGCTTTCGGATTCGGCTAGTGTGTTCAACCTTGGGGAGTTTCAAACTCTGGGTTCTAGATTGCAAATTGTCTTTGTGTTGTGTTCGAGGAACTGTCTGTTTATTACTGCTTTAATGTGTACAAAGCCCCCAAGGTTGTTTGCTGCAAATTGCTTCTGTTTTGATTGTGTTGAGTCTCTAGTTTGTCTGCAATTCGTTTCAGAAAACTGCACTTTTTGATATGTCCGAATGTCTGTCCTAACGTTAACGTTCGGACAGACTCTATTTGCGCTTTGTATTCTGAGTTTTAAAACGTGTCCGGACTTTCGTCTGAGCTTTGATGTTCAAACGGGGTGCGAGGACGAGTCCGACTTACAAGTCTCGAATGATGTCCGAACTTGTAAGTCCGGACAGAAGTTCGGACACCCTCTGCTACTTCTTCTGATTTTGGTTCAACATGCGTCCGAACTTTGACATTCGGACACATGTCCGGACATTGCGCATATCTGATTTCCGAAAAGCGTCTGAACATCTGTTCGAGTTTCGATGTTCGGACATCTCTGGACTTCTATGCTCGGACACATGTTCGGACATTCGTTTGGTTTTGGCTTTTAAGTTTCGACTTGCATCCGAACTTAGATATCCGGACACAAGTTCGGACATGGCACTGTTTGCGCCTTATCTTGCCCGTTTGAGCTCTGTTTTGACTTCCGTTTGCGGGGTTGGATTCCCCTTATGATTTCCAAGCTATTTATATGTTTTGTGCTGCCTGTGATGCACATATGCTTAACTGTATTTAAGCTTATATTTTGGGACCTAGTTATCTCTGTATCTGAACCATGGATGGCTAATTTAGCTATCTCGTAGCGCGCTGTGTAGGACGTCCTTCTGTTTCACGGGTGGTATCCCCATTCTATTCACAGGTTTCCACCTGTTCTACTCATGAGTGATGTTTCCTCATTCTGTTCACGGATTGTATCCGTTCTGTCTGTATGCGTTGATTGACTAGAGTCCCACTCTGTTTCTGATTCTGTTGTTTGACTCTGTTAAGTCCCGTTGTGATTGGACTTCTGCTTCTGATTTCTGTTACTGGAATGTGGCTATGTTTCCACCTTCTCTGATTTGATAACATTTTATTAAATGTTTTTGAGCATGCTGGTTGATGATGTTGGTCACCTACTGGGCATAGTTGGATGCTCATTCCCCTACTCTTACTAACATTACAGATTGATTAGCAAGGATTACTGTGTTCAGCTCCTAGAGTTAGCTTATGTTTTGTTCAGCTCTTTTGAAACTATTATGTTTTGACATTGTATCCTACGGGCCTTGATAGCGATGACAACTACATTTGACTTCTGCTTTGACTGTTACTTTGTATTTGAACAAGAATACTTTGTTACGTTGTTATATTTAGTTATACAAGTGTTTGTTTGGGCCTTACTCTGTTTATTTGATCACGATAGTTAGAGCCTTGCATTATTAAGTAATAATATGTGGCGTGTAATACCCCTAACTCCTAGGCCAGTGTTTGGGGGTGTTACATTTAGTGGTATCAGAGCCAGGTTTCTAATCTGAATTGCTTGCACTGTGGATTTTCAGAATGCCGCCACGACGAGCTCCAGTTACTCCCCAGGGCGATGTCGCTGAGGCGGTCCAGCGGTTCATGACCCAGCTGCTGCAGACAGTTGCAGCTGGAGGAGTCCCTGGAGGAGGACCAGCTGGTGGAGCAGCTAGTGGTGGTGCAGCCATAGCTGGGGGTGCTGAGGCGGGAGGCCGAAACGTGAAGGCGCTTCAGGAGTTTATGAAGCTGAAGCCTCCGTCGTTCGATGGGACAGGAGACCCCCTGGAGGCCATTCATTGGTTGATTGAGGTAGAGGACTTGCTGCGGGTCATGGGCTCCGAGGAGGAGCAAAAGGTTGACTTTGCCACCTTCCTGTTTAAGGCTGAGGCTAAGGAGTGGTGGAGGTCCGTGATGGGGAGATTCCCACAGCCTTGGACGTGGGACCAGTTTACCAGGGAGTTCAATAAGTAGTTCTACCCCGACGTCTATAAGGACCAGCGCATCCTGGAGTATAATCGACTTCGACAGGGCCGGGACATGAGTGTGGAGGACCATGTCAGGAAGTTTATCAGCTTGTCTAAGTTTGCACCTGAGCCCGATGAGCATATGAAGGCCAGGAAGTTCGAGAGCGGGTTGAGGCCGGACATTCGCTCTACTGTGATGCCGCTGCGTCCCAAGACCTTCAAGGACGTTGCTGATGTTGCCCTGTTGGTGGAGGCAGATCTGAGGGGCCACCAGTCTGGTGGGAAGGACCAGAAGAGGAAGTAGAGGTCCGATGAGAGCGATATGAGGGATCAGTCTACTTCTTAGAAGAAGCAGTCTACTAGAGACTGATCTAGGAACCGTCAGGGTTCGAGGGACAGAGGTGGTTCGTCTTCTTCATCGTCCTCCCCTAAGTGTCAGGTTTGTGGCAAGTTCCACCGAGGTCGGGACAACTACAAGAAGTCTGGAGCTTGCTTCAAGTGTTGGTCCTTGGAGCATAGGATTGCTGACTGCCCTCAGGCCGAGAGGAGCAGAGGTAGCTCTGAAGGTAGGACTGGAGGGTCTGTTTCCGATTCTAGAGATCGAGACCGGGCTGAGCAGAAGAAGCCCTAGGGCCAGGCTAGAGTCTACGCGATGGCTGCAGAGAGGGACCGATCCACTGATAGAGTTGTCACAGGTATTCTCCAGCTGTCATCTCGTTCTGTTTTCTGTTTGTTTGACTCTAGAGCCACCCACTCTTTTATTTTTGCTGAGTTGGTGGGTGAGCTCGGTTTGCCTGTTGTGCCCCTTGATATTGAGTTGTGTGTGCATAGTCCATTAGTTAGAGATTCTGCTATGCTTCTGAATTCTGTTTGTAAGAATAGACCTGTGTTAGTCAGAGATAGGACTATGCATGCTAACCTCATCCCTATGGAGATGACCAACTTTGATGTGATTCTGGGTATGGACTGGCTTGCTGCCCACCATGCCCACATTGATTGTGCCGCTTCGAGAGTCACTTTTGAGGAGCCGGGTCAGCCCCGCCTAGTTGAAGCAGGGAATGGGATCCCGTGCTCACCGCCAGTCATCTTAGCCATGCAGGCGTTTCGCTATCTGAGGAAGGGATGCTAGGGATTCTTATGCTACATTCCTGAAGTTCACAAGGATGCAAAGTTAGAGGATATCCCAATGGTCAGAGACTTTCCAGACGATGTGCCTGGGCTTCCCCCTGCCAGAGAGGTGGAGCTCTTGATCGAGCTCACACCTGAGACTCAGCCGATTTCTAAGGCCCCATACCGGATGGCACCTGCTGAGCTTAAGGAGCTGAAGATCCAATTGCAGGAGCTTTTGGATAAGGGCTTTATTCGCCCTAGTGTGTCACCTTGGGGAGCGCCTGTTCTGTTTGTCAAGAAGAAGGATGGTAGTATACGATTATGCATTGACTACAAGGAGCTCAATAAGGTTACCATTAAGAATAGGTATCCTCTCCCGCGCATAGATGACTTGTTCGACCAGTTAGCTGGAGCTAAAGTGTTTTCGAAGATCGATCTGAGGTTGGGTTATCATCAGCTGAGGATTAAGGCAGACGACGTACCTAAGTCCACCTTCAGGACTCGTTATGGACACTACGAGTTCCTAGTGATGCCATTCGGTCTGACGAATGTGCCTTCTATATTTATGGATATGATGAACCAAGTGTTCAGGCCGTTCTTGGACCAGTTCATCGTGGTGTTTATTGATGACATCGTGGTCTATTCCAAGAGTGTTGAGGAGCACGAGGAGCATTTGAGGACCGTCCTCCAGACTCTGAGGGAGAGAGAGCTGTATGCGAAGCTAAAGAAGTGCGAGTTTTGGTTGGACCAGGTGGTATTCTTGGGTCATGTGGTCTCCAAGGATGGTATCTCCGTGGACCCGGAGAAGATTAGAGCTATTACAGAGTGGGCTAGGCCCACTAATGTTAGTGAGATTCGTAGCTTCCTTGGATTAGCAGGCTACTACCGTAAATTTGTGTAGGGCTTCTCCAAGTTAGTGATTCCGTTGACCCGTCTGCTACAGAAGGAGGTGAAGTTCGAGTGGAGTGAGGCCTGTGAGCAGTGCTTCTAGAAGTTGAAGAAGAGATTGACGTCAACACCGATTTTGATGCTTCCAGAGGGGACTGAGGGTCTAGAGGTATTCTGTGATGCATCCCATAGGGGACTTGGGTGTGTTCTGATGCAGCATAGGAAGGTAGTAGCGTATGGCTCCCGTCAGCTTAAGCCATACGAGAAGAACTACCTGACCCATGACCTGGAGTTAGCTGCTGTGGAAAGTGATTTTTCGGTATGAGGGGGGGGGTCTATCGAAATATGGTGTGACTGAAAAGTCGAGACCCTAGAAAAATTCCATTTTGTGGAGGGTGAAAACCCGTTATTATGACATCCCTCAAATACCTACTGCATCGTTCGTGTTTCCCAGAAAGCATAAAGGGGAGTGCAAGTGTGCACTACACCTGCTCTCGATGGGCTCCACGCTGACTTGTGCTTCTATAAGGCGGAATTGACTAGAGTCGTAACCTAGTTTGACCTAACAAACTAGGAAGGGAGGAGAAGGGTTCTAAGAACCGTTGATTGACTCTGAGATTGTTACCTATGGATAGGACTTATCTGGTCATTTTAGATATTCTGTGTGGGTTCGCACTGGGTTACACCCCTTAGAAGTGGCAACGACCACGACTTCGGATTGGTGCCCGAGGAAACCTCAGTCTCCAATTGTCAGGATTGCCTTCTTTCAAAACCTTTTTAGAGAGATTCATTAATGCCAAAGGATAGAATTAGGACAGGAAGAGAGAAAGAGAGTGGATGAGATGAGCTTTTCTGCCAAGCTAGCGCCAAGGGGAGGAGTTGGTGAACTCAGATGAGTATAGAATGAAGGATTGGGAAGAGTCTGAGGTTGAGTGAATAGACAAGACTTGGAGTCTGATGGTTTGCAGTCTGTGGGAACCGAAGAAGGTTTAAATGTTTTGAGAGATATGAGAGCCACCTTAGACGGGGAAAGTGTTTTTTTTTGGAATGGGGTCGCACCCTGGATGGGCTACCTACGTACTCAACTCTCTGTTCAGATCAGACCTTATGTAGTTCACGATCTTTAGGATGGTTGAGTTCTTTTTGAGGTAATCGAGGGTTGAAAGTGCACGGGGTTGTTTGAAGGTGAGATGGGTGAGTGCAAAAAAGGGTATTTTGATTGATGTGGGGTCGCACCCTGTGTGGGTTGCCTACGTACTCAACTTCCTGTTGAGATTAGACCTTACGTGGTTCAGGGTTTTAGGATTTAGGAGTTTGTGAGGGTAACGAGGTTGGGAGTGCTGGGGTGTGTTTGTAGGTGAGATGGCTGAATACAAAAGGGTATTTTGATTAGTGGTGGGTCCACCCTGTGTGGGTTGCCTACGTCTCAATCCTCACCATATTGAGATCAGACCTTACGTAGTTCACGTCTTGGGGATTTGGGAGTTTTGGGGGGTTTTTGAAGGAATTGGGATTTTGGACCTTTTGGGTCTTTGAGGGGTCAATGGGGTTTTGTGGTCATTTGTGGGGCGATGGAGTGTCGAGTTTGTTTTGGAGTTTTTGAGGTGTCTCGACTCTGTGAGATATTTGAAATCTTAAAAATGATGACGTCTGTTGAGACGCTCGGGTCTGTGAGACATTTGAGGCTTGAAAGGATTATCAAATTTCAAGGGGTTCGGCTTTTTGAGTAGTTAGGGTTTTCGAGCTATTTGAATTTGATGAGTCTATTGAACTGTTAAGACTTTCAAATCCGTTGAGCTGTTGAGCCTTCGCGTCTTGATTGACGCTGAGAGGTTCGAGTCTATGGAGCTTCTGAGACGTTCGAGTCTGTTGAGCAGCTAAGACGTTTGAGTCTGTGGAGCTGCCGAGATGTTCGAGTCTATTGAGCTGCTAAGACGTTCGAGTCTGTTGAGCTGCTGGGCTGCTGAGGCTTTTATAGATTCGAGATGCTTGAGTTCTCTAGAGTTTGAAGTTTCAAGTAGTTTGAGATCTATGATGTGTTTGGCATTATTTATTATTTGGGATGGAAATGAAGTTGAATTGAAATGGGAACAAAAAGAATTTTGAATTGAATTGGATTGAAATTGAATTGATTCTGGATCAGAATTGGATTGAATTTGATTGGATTGAAATTGAATTTGATTCGGAATTGAAATTGAAGTCGAATTAGATTTGAAACTAAATCGGGATCGAATTGAGGTAATGGACCGAATTTGGGCCTTAGAGACGGACCGGGTTTGGGCCTTGAAATGAGGGCCGGATTTGGACCTTAAAACTGGGCCAGGTTTGGGCCTGTTTGGGCCTTGAAATTGGGCCGGGTTTGGGACTTAAAATATGGGCCAGATTTGGGCCTTGAAATTGGGCCAGGTTTGGGCCTATTTGAACAAGCCGGATTTGAGGCTTAGAATTGGGCTTGATCTAGCCTTAGAAATTGAAGTTGGAAGATGGTTTGAAACTATGAGACAATTGGAGTTTGGAAGGAGTTTTAAGTTTGATCATGGAACTTTTGGAAGCATTTCAAATGCTTTGTGAGGTTGAAGTGTGTCTAGTGAGTGTGTGAAGAGTATTTAATGTTGGCGTGTGAAAAGCTTTGATTTCAAAGAATTCATGAAGAATATCTGGTTTTGGAGTATGAGAGGATTGATTTTGAAGAGTGTATGATGAGTGAGTATGAGAGGAATTGATTTTGAAGTGTGTTTGGTGAGAGAGTGTGAGAGAGATTGACTTTGAAGTGGAGTTTGATGAGAGAGTGTGAAAGATATTGATTTTGAAGTGGAGTTTGACCATTGGATCTTTAAATTGATTTGGAATTGGATGATTGATTGATTGTGAATTTTATTATGACTTTAGAGGATGATTTGGAAAATTTTAAGGGAAACGGGTATTCCTCACATGGCCGTGTCTAGGACCCGTATTCATGGAGGATACCCAAACCTAAGTCTTTTCTAAAGTGGGCCTCAAGGGTCCATTAAGTGGGCAACCTAATGGGCTTTCTAGGGCCACCTACTCCAGCCCGTTTGGCTGGTTATGGACTGAGCCTGAACAAAATTAGATTTGGGCCAAGAGTTACATGGGCCCAAACAGGAACAGTCCATACACTTACAAAATCATAGGCAAGGAATGATGAACAAATGATATGTAGAGATTGATTTCCAAGGCTATATAAACAAATATACATGCGAACATGGATTTTAAAAGCTATCCGAATAAAACAAATATATGTAAGAATAGAATTCAAAATCTTTCTAAGTAATTATATGCATGTGGACATGGATTTTAAAAGCTTAAGTTATGCACGTATGAAATGAATTTCAGAAGTAGTACGAGAAATGTATATACAAGATCGAATCATCAAAGCTATCTAGGTAGCAATTCATAATTATTTAAATCTAAAACTCTCAAAAACTAACAAGATGAGTCCTACTGTATGGTTTGCTAACCAATTGTTGGTCTTATCCTATTTACTATCTTTCAATAATCAATCAAAGGTTGCAAGCAAGAGAATAATGTGACGGTTATGAGATGAAGTCACAAAAATGAATAAGTCACAACACTACAACCGAAAGTGAAATCAAACGAATTACATATTGATACAAATACATGTGAAAAGTTTAAATCTAAAGCTGCTATGGGGGGTCGCATCGACGCCGCCTCACTTGAGCTAAAAGGATCAGCAAGAAGTGCACCAACCGTTACACGGGTTTGAAGTGGAGACCCCGATAGTCCAAGTCCAAAGTCCCATTTTTTAGTCTTATATCAATTTCCCGTTCCACGAGCATTATGTACATGTCAAAGAACAAAGACAAAGATATACAAGAGTAGTTAGTAATGAAATGTATGAGGGTTGGGGTGTATGCAATGGGATCATACGGCCCCTCTCAATGGGAGGAAAGGGGGCAATCTAATCATCTCCCACACCCCAACCGAGAACATAGAAAAGAGTTTCAAGCTGCCAACAAATGCTAAGATTGTAAGATAAATCAAGCATTGGGGTTGCTACTCAAATTAATTTGTCTTCTTAGATTATGACTCAAACAAAGTTGTAGTATCAAAGAGGTAAAGTTGTGAGTCATGTGGGATCATACCTAGAAGGGTTTATATCATTTCCCTTTAAGATGAAAAATTAATAAGTTACCATCCAACCAATGAGTGATTTGTCTTAACAATTATAGCATGGGGCAACTATACCTCAATTCATGCTCTTATCTAAGCGTGAGGGTCAAGTAATGCTAGTTTCAATCTAATTTCCAAACCAGTATCAATGCGCAAGGGACAATTAATGAAATACCCCAAACCTAAGTATGTTAAGTAAACATCAATATATGATGTAGTAAGGCTAAAATATTCCTTAGAGAGATTGGTAGACAATTTAAACCAAGGAAAACACAAGAAAATGCCTTAAGGGCAATTTGGGCAAAAACGTGCTCTAAGCTTGGAGTGACTTTGATTAGCCCCAAATACCATTATAAGATCTTAGTAATATGTCAATGGACATTTTAAATCAATTACCAAAGAAAACCAAGCTCAAAAACAAGCTTAAACACAAAATGTGCTTTAAGACTCCTTAAAGCACCTTTTTGAGAAATTGTCTTAGAAATGAGTTTTGAGTGGCTAAATGCCTATGATTACATCTTAATCAACATGTGTACTAATTAGTATCACATTAGGAAGTCTAAATCAATGGTAAATCAAAAATTTCACAAATATGTGCACTAGTTTGTGAATAGTGCCAAATAATGCCAAATTAAGCTTAAGTCAATTAGTTGGTCAACAAAGACCATGTTAGCCTTATCTTATGAGGGGGCTGGTTTCTAAGGGATGAGTCATTAAAGACTTAATCAAATTAAGAAAAGAAAAAGGGAAGGAAAGTAAAAGAAAGACTATTTACCTTTATAACAAATATCATCATTTAAGTCACCTTTCTTCTTCTATCTCTTCATTTCTCCTTCCTTCCACGGTTTCTCCTTCTCCTATCCTGCTCCAAAACCGAGAGAGAGAGCTCCATCCATGGCTCCTCACCTTCAGTCACTTGCCAATGCAACTCCAGCTCCAAATCCCAAACAAATTGCATATTTTCTTAGTTAGTCAAGGCCCCCTTTCTATCTTTTCAAATCCTTAAAAGCTCCATTTCGGTGCCAAGGGAAAACTCCATTGATGGAGGAAAATCAAGTTTGAAGAGCCCATTTGGTTCTCCATTCTCTTAAGGTAAAGAAAATGTAAGAAAAAAATCATGTTTCCATCACTTCCTCACCATGGCCGAAAATTTGCCTCTTAAAATACCTTATTTTATCCATTGTTCTAGCTTGATTCTATTCTCCAAGGGCTAGAGGAGGTCCTACTTGATTCATATCCAAGCTTGTTTTGAGAATCCAAGATAAAGCATTCAATTTAATACCTTAAAACACATTTTCAACCTAGGGTTTACTCCTTAAGGTTATTGTATTATTTAGCACTCATGAGAGTCATTGTGTATTGATTAGAACATTGGAAAAGGAAGTTAAGATGGTGGCCGGGATTCCCAAGGGAAAAAGGTCTAAGGAGGAAGTTAAGATAAGCTTGAGAAAACAAGGTGAATTGTTTACCTAATGATGGTTTACGGTTTAAGGAATGAGTTTTAGATGAGTACCAATGTAGCCTAGGGCTTACATTAGGTAATGGGTTATATAACCTAGGAAAAGAATTTAAACAAGCTTGTGAACTTGTGACTAAGGAGCCAATGGGAATGAGTTAGTAATATAAGTTTAAGATGGATTTTAAGAGCATTATAACTACTATGAGATTGATGGGTGTATTTGCAGGTTGAAAGCTTTTATATGTGGGAAATTCAGTGTTTAAGTTTAAGTCATTTATGGGCCTAAGAGCCATGTCATTTAAGAGCCTTAGTGCTATGCAATTTAAGATTATTGCATTATATTAAGTTTGTTGTGAATGAGTTGAATTGGGTGAGAAAGTAAGATGAGAAAGAACTTGATGTGTGTGAGATGGTTGAAAGAGGAAAGCAATGCATTTGGGCATGATAATATACTAGAGAAGCTATGGCGAAGTTTGAGTAGAAAACAAAGTGTTTAAGTGGTAGTGGTGAGTTAAGATGCCCTAGGATTCCCTTGGGATCATTAAGAGGAATTTGAGTGGAAATGAGTTAACTAAGGAGTTCTTGAGGTTTAGAATGACCTAGAGTTGTCTATGAGGAAATTAGAGTTCAAAAGGGTGTATTGAACACACCAGAGTCATGATAAGAGGAATGGTGAGACTTGTGCATAAATTTGAAGGAGAAGGTGTATAACGCTTAAGGTGATTTAGGTATGAACTAGGGAATATATCAATGAAAGTCTTGGGAAGCTTGTGTAAGTAGTGATGATGCTAGTAGTGGAACAATAAGGTTTTAGTTTAGATGGTAATGAGTGGACTTAGGTGATGGGAGTGAAGATTGAAGGAGAATGTTGTAGATTGACTAGGAATGTATAAGAGTGTAAGGTCATAAGAATGGTGAGTAATTGAGTAAAAGAAATGTAGATGTCTAAGGAGGGTGTAGGAAGGTCAAGGTAAAGAAGAACAAGGTTATGGTGCTAAGAGGATGGGAAGAAATGTTTAGGTATGTCCAAGAGTTTAGGATGGATGAGTAACAAATGGAAAAGAGAGGAATTGGTGCATGGATATGCAAGGTGACTTGGTTGAAGTTTTGGTAAGGTTACAAGTTGGAAATGTAAGGAAATAAGTCCTAAGTGTTAGGAGTTTTAAAAGGATTGAGTGAATGTTTAAGAAGATCTTTGGAAATTGTTTTGGAGAGTTTGGTGGAAGTTCTAAGGTGAGTTTAAGTGCCTAAGTGGTATTAGGACACATGGGGGAACTTGTGGAGAAGTTTGGAGTCAAATGGGAATTTAGAAACAAGGTTCTGGAGCCGACCGACCTTAGGGACCGGACCTGCAAGGTCGGTCGAGCTCAGTTTACACTACCGGAAAGAGTTTCTGGAAGCGACCGAACTTGGGGACCGGACTTACAAGTTCGGTTGGGCTTGTATTTTGTGTACGAATTGAGTCTCTGAAATCGACCGAACTTGGGACCGACCTTGGCAAGTTCAGTCGGGCTTTAATTTTCCACGGGAAAAACTCTCGGGAATGGACCGACCTTGGGGACCAGACTTGCAAGGCCGGTCGGCGTAAAATTTTCAAACGGTAATAAGTTCTGGAATGGACCGACCTTGGGTAAGGTCGGTCGACCCTAAAGATGAAAAAAAAAGAGAGAAACCCTGAGGAAGTTTAGTGGTATTAATGGTACCCCATTAAGAGGGCAATGATGAATAATGGTATAAAGACCTAAGAGATTAAGATAAGTATAAACTTAAAAGTTTAAGGATAAGTTGTAAAATTAAGTTGTAAAACTTAAGAGGTGTTAGGTGGGAATCATTATGGGTTAAGTAAGTTAAATAAGTTGAATTAAGTTAAGTGATTAACAACCTAAAACTGAATGAATGTTTTAGGGCTTGAGTATTTGGACTCCGGAAGAGAGTAAGCAACCGAACGACCAACGGTGAACGGTATAGTTCTTCTTGTGACCTGCTTGCTAACGAGGTGTCCCTCGGCTTGTGTGCTATTTGTTTTTGTGTGCTCACTAAACAAGATAGAGCATGCAACCGGAACATTATGTTTATTGTATTGTTGTGTGATGTTTGAAAACTAACACAACGTACTGTGAGAACTTACTAACCAACGTTTAGTAAGGAATTGAGTGAGACTAAGGAACGCTCCCTAATATAAGTTTGTTATAAACCGAAAGAGGTTAACCAACAAACATTGTCTTGAGACTTCTACTAACTGGAACTTAAGGGGGGAGTGAGGAACCCGGGACTAACTCCGGTCATGCATGCTAAGGAAAAGGGGGTCGGTATCTATAGCAGATCCGACTTCCGCTTAAGGACTTGTTGCCTAGGGTCGGTTGCCGGCTCAGCTACGTTGGACATACAGTCCAAGGTAGGAGGCATTAAGATGGTGTGGTAGGATCACCTAAATCCTAAATTATAAGATAAGTTGTTTATTCAACCAATGGAGTTAATAGCTCATTGGCTAGGGTTGCTTTTGACCTGACAAAAATAAACATTGAGGTAAGATGCAATCATTTCTATTTAAAGAGTGGTTTGTATTCTAAGATTAAGATAAGGTTTGAGATAAGTTGCAACCATTCCTTTTTAAAGGATGGTTTGTATTATAAGACTAAGATAAGCTACATCCATTCCTTTTTAAAGGATGGTTGTTTCTAAGGCTAAGATAAGACTAAGATTGAGGTAACATAAGGATGGACTAAGATTAAGAGGAAACATAACTTAAGGAGTTAAATAATTAACTCTCTAATTAAGGGAACACATTTAAGTCGTTCATTATGTTTGAACTTTGATTGTTCATATTTGGATTGTTGTTTACTGCACTTTCTATTATGTTGTGCATCTAATCAACCTCCATGTTATCGACAATTAGTCGTCGTAGCCACGTTAGCTTGGGGGCCATGAGAGGATCGTACCAGCATTCGTGCTGACCCCCTTTGGGGGCTGTTTTTACTACACAGGTGAACGTCAGGAGGCGGCCGTCACGAAAGTAAGATGGGGTACAAGCGTTACGGGTTAAGTGTGGCCTACGAGTTGTGCATGTACACTCATATGGCAATATGAGTTAGTAAGATGTATAGGATGTGAGGGGATTGTAAGAAGGATATGTATTTGGTTAAGTTGGGTATGTACTAATGTTCGGTATATTCTGTCAATAAGACCGTGGCAAGGTCCTAGAGTGTATTGAATTCCGCTGTGACGTTTATATATATGTTGTTACGTTGTGAAACCACGATTGGATCGAGTTGGGGTGTTACAAAAAGTGGTATCAGAGCGTAGTTACGCTCTGAAGGCAAGAATTACCGAACTTAGGAGAATACTGAGGTTGAGGTTGAGTTATGGGTTAAGGGTTAGTGATAGAGTGAGAGGTGCGTTAGTTAGGACTTCCCGGTATTTACCGGATATCCATAGTACCTAGACCCGCCCTCCACATCCCTAACCCTGAATATGGGGAACAAACGCCAGAGAGAAGAAAGCCTTCTCTTACTCGGGAAAAACCCGATCTGGTAGTTAGTTAACAGTAAGCAATAAGAGAAACATCTTGTTGCACAACAGTTACGGAGAACTTGGAGGTTATTAATGGAGCGCAACAGAGAAACAGGCGCTACCTATGGAATTCTATCAATAAGGAACGGTAATTACCGGCAACATGGGTCGACATGCTACGCAGTCGAAATAACCCGCCATACCAATGATAAGAAAGGCACTAAAGGTGCAATGGGTAAGAAAAGATAAGCGACGTGAGTACCGGACAGTGGTCCGAATGAGCATAGCAGTGGGATAATATAAATCTTGAGGGTTAAGACTACCGGAAGCTCCAGTTAGGAACGGGAACTCCAAACCCCCATACAATGAAGAAGGTTGCAAACCTGGCCGACATAACGCGGACGACGGTAGAAACACATACAATTGTATACCGGAATAGGACTACAATGTAGTGCCTAAAGGAGAATCATTACTTAGTAACCACAACAAAATGTGTGGAGACAGGAGCGAGGACTAAGACAGGAGTAAATAACAAGGGGTTTCCTCAGAAAGAGGAACGCCTGATAAGTGATAGCACGATCAAAACGGCAAGGAAACTGCTAAAGGGTCAGTTATCCAAACTAAAGAACATCGAAGGAGTCCCGAGGACTATCAAAGATATGGAAACTAGGTGGAAGTACCACTACCGACGCACACGGTACCGGAAGCTCATCTTGCATGGCGCACTTGCCATAGCAAGTGCTACCACGGTTAAGCTACACGGGAGAATGAGGCCTTGGAAGGGCCTGCCGGCCTGACCAGAATGAGATGAGTGGACACACCAGTCAGCAGGGAGCTGAACTTGGACAGAATACTAAACAATAAAAATATTAGCAACGGTACAATCTACTACAACAACAACCGACCGTGCGGTAAGAACATCAATCCCAAACCCCGAGAGGAAAACGTAAGAGATCGCTCAGTAATGCGAGCAAAACACTACGCAAGTGATAACGTACAAGGAATGCATTACGGAATACAATGGAGACCGTCGACATAAAAAAAAAACTTTCAACAAGAATGGGATAAGACTCCCAGATTGATCACTAAGAATACCAGTAATAAGCATTCTTCAATGAAGATGTTGGAAAACCCAGGAAACAGGGATAAAGGAAATGAACGTAAGCTATAACCTACTAAGGATTAAAGACGTATAACCCTGGAAAAGGAGCAAACTGATGTATGACAGTTAATACTGTTTGTCTAACTCATTAACACCCAAGTATAACTTATCATCAACGGGTGGCGTAGTCAACGGAAGTTGAACGAAGCGTTGAGATGGAAGCATAGGATCACAGAATGATATCTGACTTGGACACCGTAAGGCAAACGCCTAGTACGAACTTAGCCTTATTTGCTAAAAGACATAAGTCTGGTAAAATGACAGTATTTTCGAGGACACTAAGTAACCTCAGATCACTGAATAAGCTTCCATAGCAGGAAGCAGGATGCAGCAACTTACCATGAAACCCGATACTACATTCAATATGTAACCTAACGGTGAATAATGTTCGAAGAAACAAAAACCTATAAGGATGACCTACAGATGAATAAGAATACAAGTAATGGACTGAGGCATTAAGCACTAAGGGCCTACGAGCCAAGGATGTTAACCACATCAGAGCCCGAGGCGCAGTATGTTGTAAGAGAGCTTATTTATGCCACGAAGGAACTACAATTCGTAAATATGAACGGTTACCAAACCTATAACTTAGATTAGGGAAAATATTGCCAGGAAAAGGCACCAATGAGAATATTGAGATAATGCTAAAGACAGGGGCGGAGAACGAACCATGCTTTTAGGGTGGGGATACCTCTCCTTGTTGTGAGGCCATGAGTGGGAATAAACCCCTCAAAAAGGGCTTTCACTTATTCGAGAAATAATACACTTTTGTTAGAGAATGGAAACTGTAAACCTTGAGATTACCTTAGAACATACCAGATACACTTGAGTAATAAGGAAGGCTGCAGAGATAGACCCCATATCCTACACCCAGGATGTAAGAATCAGTGATCGTCAGAGATAAACATTATGAGTGCACATAATGGCACGTCAAGTGACTAATGCTCAGAAGAGCTTGTGATTCAGCGGATGACTTCTTCAGGAATAGGTTAAATTACATGGTAAGCAACATCATAAGGATGAAAGAATGCGAGAGAAATTAGCCTACTTACGAATCTGAGATTGAAGCAGAACATCTTCATATCAAGAGTCAACCATTTTACAACACGGTACGGCAACCGCCAAACACCGAAATGAGAGAACCCCTTGTGTGTTTACACCAAGAAGGGATTGAATCTAAGATAAGATGTTAGAGTAAATGAGTAAGTAGTTGCGCCATCAATGGGCAACATGGTAAAGGCCAGCTACCACGGTAGTAGTGGTCGTGAGTACAATATTTATCTAAGGGGATTAAGTCATGGTGCACGGTAAAGCGACCGTTATGTATGAGCCGTCAAATATTGACACTGAGGCAATTAAATTTATAAGCTAAGACCGATATAAGTTAGGGAATAAGATGGTAGACGAACTGTGCATTGATGTCAGTAGTCTGCACCTGGTTAGGTAAGATTTCACAGGAAGCACACTACCCATTCCTTAAGGAACTGGAAGTGCATTCCTAGTAGAGCAAAAATGAGAAAGAAGATAAGAGGCTCCATGGAAAGAGACCTCAGTTACTGAGAGACCGAATCAGTACGGAAAACATAAAGGAACTAGAGCATACCATACCCAAGAACGCAGTAAATGGATTTCCCTTGATTAGATTCAAGAAGAACAATAAGTGTTATTATGGAGCGATGAAAGAGGAGATCAACAACAGAATAATTCATAATTAGCAATAGCTAAACGTGTGACGAACACTATGAGTTTACTAAAACGAGACATGGGACGACTGCACCCCACAGGGGCTTGCAGGCCTAACCCGCTCATTTATGAGTTAGTTGGGTAAGTAGTAATGTACCAGTAAGGTACCCCATGCATGTAGACGAGTGGTGTAAGGAACACGGGAAGTAGTCAACTCCGTACCACGGACAACGACGCAAGATCAGACAAGAGCAGCTATTACCACAAACAGTCGAAGGGAAGAATTCAGTTGAACAAACAACACAAATGAATCAGAAAACAAATAATTAAGGACTACGAAGTGCAAAAAGCATGGATTGTTAAGCGCAGACATTGAACATGTCTTAAAGTGTTAAGGATAAGACTGTAAAGCGCAATAAGCACTAAACAGTAGTTTCAGATTAAGGGTCATCCTCAGACCAAAGGTCAGTTGGAGAGAACAATTTAGACATTCGAGAAAACACTAAGAGTATGAACATAAGATCTTCAAGGAGAATGGATAGACGAGTTACAACTCATTAAAGTCATATATAAATAAAGATAACACGTGACCATTGAGGGACCTTTAGTGCTAAACCATAAGCACGCAGGAGGAAGATATACAATACTATAAAAAGGATAAGCGAGACAGTTAAGCCTAAGATTATCAGAGTCACGCAGCTGAAGCTAGCAGATCAGTACCTTTGAGATTAGACCAAACTAAGTTAAGAAAATGGTATAAGTACCGTTAAGAATTCTCGATACAGAGACTAAGCCATTAACATAGTTATGACCCTCTGATCCAATTATAAGTGAGATAGATGGCATGGAAGCTAGAATGCTTGGTATGAATTAGACATCTTGAACTCATGTTCAAGGATGATATAATGTTGATTACGTGGGCGTAATCCATTTTAAGGGGGGTAGAGCAAAAACTGCTTAGCGTATGCTACATAAACTACGGTGTGCATAACACAAAAGAATTTGAGAATATGTTTTACATAAACATTTTGAGATAAATCATGGCTATTGCACACAGAAGATGTGAATACCATACATATTAAGTACCTATCTTGTTAACTCTGGTGTGAGTACAAGTTAAGATAATTAAGGAAAGAAGATTAAGGAGACTTAAGGAATATGGAATATATGAGGTATGAGTCGATATGAGACTATGTGTGAGATGAGAATAAGATAACACTATGGGATACTGTTCGATATGAATATAAGGAAGAAGATAGTAATGCTATGAGATATAAGATGGTGAGAATTGGTATGAGATGGTTATAGAACTTAGTAGGAATTTAAGTCTTGAACTAATTACTAAGAGATGAACTGGGAATGATTGATGGAATGAGTCCACACCTTGGAGATGTATTGATTACGATTAAAAAGACTAAAAAGATAGAAAATTGGACATGAGTGAATTATTTGATGTTTGAAAATGGCGTGGGAGGTGGAACTTGATTTTCTAGGGATCAAGGGAAACCGAACACAAATTGGGGTGGAAGGATAGTTCTACACTGATGCTGATCACATCAGGGTTGGATGATTCCTGAAACTCCCTACCAGTGGTCACAATTAAATCACGCTAAGGATGGAGGCGTTAGTATAAAACGAAATTGGAGTTGATTGTATTTTTAATTAGAGGAATTATTCCTCACATGATCTCGTAAAAAGGATTACCTTTTTACTGAGTCTCGCCCATGAAGTCGAGGACGCATGAGCCTTTGTCTTCGGACCTGTGACATGGGGAGAGCAGAGTTGTTTTGAATTCTGGCCCATGGTGATGAGGACGAACAAGCCATTGTCTACGGACCGGTGACATGGGAGGATACGTTGGAAATTATGTGAATGTTTTAATCATCAAAAGGAACAAAGGGAATTTTGAGTGCTATACATGCTTAAGCATGTTGTGTGATATTTAAGTATAAGCATATGGTGGATCTAATGATCCAATGAGTTTAAGTATAC
The DNA here is from genome assembly GCA_023374045.1 of Limonium bicolor. Lineage (NCBI taxonomy): Eukaryota > Viridiplantae > Streptophyta > Magnoliopsida > Caryophyllales > Plumbaginaceae > Limonium > Limonium bicolor. The sequence continues at coordinate 184,405,769 of CM041777.1, read as the reverse complement.
ATAAGTATGATCTATATGATCTATGGAATGAGGTAAGACATGTATTCTAATAAGATAAGGTGCATGGGAACTTTGGGGACAAAGTTCTTTTAAGGGGGGTAGATTGAAATACCCCAAACCTAAGTATGTTAAGTAAACATCAATATATGATGTAGTAAGGCTAAAATATGCCTTAGAGATATTGGTAGACAATTTAAACCAAGGAAAACACAAGAAAATGCCTTAAGGGCAATTTGGGCAAAAACGTGCTCTAAGCTTGGAGTGACTTTGATTAGCACCCAAATACCATTATAAGATCTTAGTAATATGTCAATGGACATTTTAAATCAATTACCAAAGAAAACCAAGCTCAAAAACAAGCTTAAACACAAAATGTGCTTTAAGACTCCTTAAAGCACCTTTTTGAGAAATTGTCTTAGAAATGAGTTTTGAGTGGCTAAATGCCTATGATTACATCTTAATCAACATGTGTACTAATTAGTATCACATTAGGAAGTCTAAATCAATGGGAAATCAAAAATTTCACAAATATGTGCACTAGTTTGTGAATAGTGCCAAATTAAGCTTAAGTCAACATAAGTCAATTAGTTGGTCATCAAAGACCATGTTAGCCTTATCTAATGAGGGGGCCGGTTTCTAAGGGATGAGTTATTAAAGAATTCATCAAATTAAGAAAAGAAAAAGGGAAGGAAAGTAAAAGAAAGACTATTTACCTTTATAACAAATATCTACATTTAAGTCACCTTTCTTCTTCTCTCTCTCTTCATTTCTCCTTCCTTCCACGGTTTATCCTTCTCCCTTCTGCACCAAAACCGAGAGAGAGAGCTCCATCCATGGCTCCTCACCTTCATTCACTTGCCAAATGCAACTCCAAGCTCCAAATCCAAAACAAATTGCATATTTGTCTTAGTTAAGTCAAGGCCCTCCTTTCTATCTTTTCAAATCCTTCAAAGCTCCATTTCGGTGCCAAGGGAAAACTCCATTGATGGAGGAAAATCAAGTTTGAAGATCCCATTTGGCTCTCCATTCTCTTAAGGTAAAGAAAATGTAAGAAAAAAATCATGTTTCCATCACTTCCTCACCATGGCCGAAAATTTGCCTCTTAAAGTACCTTGTTTTATCCATTGTTATAGCTTGATTCTATTCTCCAAGGGCTAGAGGAGGTCCTACTTGATTCATATCCAAGCTTTTTTTGAGAATCCAAGGTAAAGCATTCAGTTTAATACCTTTAAACACATTTTCAACCTAGGGTTTACTCCTTAAGGTTAGTGTATTATTTAGCACTCATGAGAGTCATTGTGTATTGATTAGAACATTGGCAAGGGAAGTTAAGATGGTGGCCGAGATTCCCAAGGGAAAAAGGTCTAAGGAGGAAGTTAAGATAAGCTTGAGAAAACAAGGTAAATTGTTTACCTAAGGGCTTACATTAGGTATTGGGTTATATAACCTAGGATAAAGAATTTAAACAAGCTTGTGAACTTGTGACTAAGGAGCCAATGGGAATGAGTTAGTAATATAAGTTTAAGATGGATTTTAAGAGCATTATAACTACAATGAGATTGATGGGTGTATTTGCAGGTCGAAAGCTTTTATATGTGGGAACTTCAGTGTTTAAGTTTAAGTCATTTAAGGGCCTAAGAGCCATGTCATTTAAGAGCCTTAGTGCTATGCAATTTAAGATTATTGCATTATATTGAGTATGTTGCGAATGAGTTGAATTGGGTGAGAAAGTAAGATGAGAAAGAACTTGATGTGTGTGTGATGGTTGAAAGAGGAAAGCAATGCATTTGGGCATGATAATATACTAGAGAAGCTATGGCGAAATTTGAGTAGAAAACAAAGTGTTTAAGTGGTAGTGGTGAGTTAAGATGCCCAAGGATTCACTTGAGATCATTAAGAGGAATTTGAGTGGAAATGAGTTAACTAAGGAGTTCTTGAGGTTTAGAATGACCTAGAGTTGTCTATGAGGAAATTAGAGTTCAAAAGGGTGTATTGAACACACCAGAGTCATGATAAGAGGAGTGGTGAGACTTGTGCATAAATTTGAAGGAGAAGGTGTATAATGCTTAAGGTGATTTAGGTATGAACTAGGGAATATATCAATGAAAGTCTTGGGAAGCTTGCGTAAGTAGTGATGATGCTAGTAGTGGAACAATAAGGTTTTAGTTTAGATGGTAATGAGTGGACTTAGGTGATGGGAGTGAAGATTGAAGGAGAATGTTGTAGATTGACTAGGAATGTATATGATTGTAAGGTCATAAGAATGGTGAGTAATTGAGTAAAAGAAATGTAGATGTCTAAGGAGGGTATAGGAAGGTCAAGGTAAAGAAGAACAAGGTTAAGGTGCTAAGAGGATGGGAAGAAATGTTTAGGTATGTCCAAGAGTTTAGGAATGATGAATAACAAATGGAAAAGAGAGGAATTGGTGCATGGATATGCAAGGTGACTTGGTTGAAGTTTTGGTAAGGTTACAAGTTGGAAATGTAAGGAAATAAGTCCTAAGTGTTAGGAGTTTTAAAAGGATTGAGTGAATGTTTAAGAAGATCTTTGGAAATTGTTTTGGAGAGTTTGGTGGAAGTTCTAAGGTGAGTTTAAGTGCCTAAGTGGTATTAGGACACATGGGGGAACTTGTGGAGAAGTTTGGAGTCAAATGGGAATTTAGAAACAAGGTTCTGGAGCCGACCGACCTTAGGGACCGGACCTGCAAGGTCGGTCGAGCTCAGTTTACACTACCGGAAAGAGTTTCTGGAATCGACCGAACTTGGGGACCGGACTTACAAGTTCGGTCGGGCTTGTATTTTGTGTACGAATTGAGTCTCTGGAATCGACCGAACTTGGGACCGACCTTGGCAAGTTCGGTCGGGCTTAAATTTTCCACGGTAAAAACTCTCGGGAATGGACCGACCTTGGGGACCGGACTTGCAAGGCCGGTCGGGGTAAAATTTTCAAACGGTAATAATTTCTGGAATGGACCGACCTTGGGTAAGGTCGGTTGGTAAGGTCGGTCGACCCTAAAGATGAAAAAAAAGAGAGAAACCCTAAGGAAGTTTAGTGGTATTAATGGTACCCCATTAAGAGGGCAATGATGAATAGAGGTATAAAGACCTAAGAGATTAAGATAAGTATAAACTTAAAAGTTTAAGGATAAGTTGTAAAATTAAGTTGTAAAACTTAAGAGGTGTTAGGTGGGATGCCCAACCTTAATCCGGAAATTTTTGCGCGGAAGCGAGACCCCAAGGGGCTCTTACGGATTAGGTCATAAGACCAATTAGGCATCACCGGCGTTGGGTCAAAAGACCCAACCAGCCTATTACTTAGTGCAGATGGAACAACCATCCACTTAGCCACAAGCAAGAGTCAAGAGTGGACTTAAACCTCCCAACGACAAGTTCCTTCACTGGCTCACATTCCCGTGGCCCAAATGCCTCGATCGAATGCTAGGCCGCAGCTCAGACTGAGTCAACTCCGTCTCTCTCCCTGCAGCCCGAGTACATGTGCGTCCCTTAGCGGCCGCACTCGTCCTCGGCACCGTCGGGCCTCCAACAACCCAACAGCCAAAGATCCCAACTAGTACGAGTCAGTAAGGTGTGCTAACGCGGACCACGTCTCCACCCTGTTCCAGGACTCAGCACTTGCTGAACCGTCAGACGGCTCTAATGTGCAATGCCCCTTGCACCTTTCGTGGCAGGAGTCATACAATCAGGATGACCCTTAGTTGCCTCGTGCTAGTGGTCACACTAGCACTCGCAACTGTGGAGGGTGATTTTTCGGTATGAGGGGGGGGCTATCTAAATATGGTCTAACCGAGAAGTCTAGATCCTAGAAATTTGCCATTCTGTGGAGGGTGAAAACCCGTTATCTTGGCAGCCCTCAAATACCTACTCTATCGTCCGTCTTTCCCAGAAAGCATAAGGGGAATGCTAGTGAGCACTACACCCGCTCTCAATGGGCTCCACGCGGACTTATGCCTCTATAAGGCGGAATTGACTAGAGTCGCCACCTAGTTTGACCTAAGGAACTAGGAAGGGAGGAGAAGGGTTCTAAGAACCGTTAATTGACTCTGATGATTTATTGCCTATGGATAGGGACTATCTGGTCATTTGCAGAGATTCTGTTGTGGGTTCGCACTGGGTTACACCCCTCAGAAGTGGCAACGACCACGACTTCGGATTGGTGCCCGAGGAAACCTCGGTCTCCAATTGTCGGGATTGTCTTCTTTCAAAACCTTATTAGAGAGATTCAATTAAAAGCCAAGGATAGGATTAGGATGGGAAGAGAGTAAACGAGTGGATGAGGCAAGCTTTTCTGCCAAGCTAGTGCCAAGAAGAAGAATTGACGAATTCGGATGAGTATAGAATGAAGATTTGGAAAGAGTCGGAGGTTGAGTGAATAGACAAGACTTGAAGTCTGATGGTTTAAAGTTTGTGGGAGCCGAAGAAGGTTTGAGTGTTTGAGAGATATGAAAGCCACCTTAGAGGGGGAAAAGAGTTTTTGTTTGGAATGGGGTCGCACCCTAGATGGGCTGCCTACGTACTCAACACCCTGTTGAGATCAGACCTTACGTAGTTCACGGATTTTGGGGTTTTGGAAGTTTTGAAGGGTTTGAAGTTTTGGGTGTGAGAGATTAGTCTGTGAGACGCTCGGGTCTATGAGACGGTTGGGATGGGATGGGATGTCAAGGCCTGTGAGACGCTCGGGTCTGTGAGACGCTTGAATCTTAAAATGGTGGAGAAATTGAGATGTTCGAGTCTGTGAGGCGCTCGGGCCTGTGAGACGTTAGAAGTTTGAGAGAAGCTAGAATTCGCAAGATGATTTGAATTTAAGGTGAATTGGAGTTTGAATGATGACTTGAGTATGTGAGGCAATTGGAATTTGGGAGAGATCCTGGGTTTTTTGGGTTCGAGGTTCGAAAAGAGTTGAGGTTTTGGGATATTTCGGGATTTGAAATGAGATGATGATGGGTTAAGTTGTTTGGAGGAATGATTGTCAAAATCGTCTCCCTTAAAGTTTAAAACCGAAAAGTCATTTTTGTTGTAGAAGGGCGGATAATCCCGAGGGATTACCCTATGTACCCCCTCGAACACGACACTTAATTAATGGTAAGTTCCGAGGCTCGAAAGATGGGGCAATGAATTTATGTCGAAAAATAGGATTTAGAGAGAAACACCATGAATGAGATGTTCTCGGTCAGATCCTAATAACGTCTCTAACTCCCGGGTTTTAAAACGTTAAAAACCGAAAACCTTGAAATCGAGCGGAAGGGAGTTAGACGATTCTAAAATCCCGGCTGCAACTAGGAAGACAGTTACATCCCTAGCACCCCGCCTTGTAAAAATCTAGGCTGCAATTAGGGGAGGTTTGTCACCCTAATGCCCCGCCTAAAGAGATCCAGACTGCGACAAGGGATGTTACGACCCCAGTGCCCCGCCTCGGATTTTTATTTGGAGGAGAAACGAGTAATGTCTAACTAGGAAGAAACGTTCTTTGAAGGTGTTAGACATCCTATGTTCCCCGAAAACAATTTATTTTGGGTTTGAAAACTAAGTTAGGAAATTTGTGAAGTTGTTCGGAATTCTCGATGAAGAAACACTGATTTTGAGAAATGATTTTAGGAGAAAACTTTCTGTATATGTGAGAAGAACTTTCTGCGTTTGAGAAGAGTTTTCTGTGATGTGAGAAGAGTTTTTCCTTTAAAATTCCACAAAATGGTTTCTTTTGAAAACTTGCTGAAGTTTGAATAAAATGATTGTTGAAATCTGAGGAGAGAGATTTTTGAGTTTGAAATTTGAACAGGATTTACAAGTTGAGTTTGAATTGGATGAATTGAATTCGAGTTGAATGGAATTGGACTGAATTGAAATGAGTTGGGTTTGAATTGGGTTGGTTTGAATTCGGGTTGGGGTTGAAAAACGAATCGGGTCAAAGTTAGACCGGGTCAAAGTTGGATTAGGTCAAAGTTGAGATTGGTCAAAGTCAAAGTTCAGATTGGTCAAAGTTGGACCAAGTCAAAGTTGGGTCAAGGTCAAAGTTGGACCAGGTCAAAAATTGGGTCAAGGTCAAAGTTGGACCAGGTCAAAAATTGGGTCAAGGTCAAAGTGGGGTCAATCAAAGTTGGACCGAGTCAAAGTCAAAGGTCAGGTTGGTCAAAGTTAGACCAAGTCAAAGTTTGGATTGGTCAAAGTTGGACCAGGTCAAAAATTGGGTCAAGGTCAAAGTGGGGTCAATCAAAGTTGGACCGAGTCAAAGTCAAAGGTCAGGTTGGTCAAAGTTAGACCAAGTCAAAGTTTGGATTGGTCAAAGTTGGACCGAATGGGCTTGATGGGCCGAATGGGCTTTTTGGGCCGAATTAGGCCTTGGGTTGAAATGGGCTTGGGCCGAAGGGGGTCTTTTGAATTTGGGTTGAAGTGGGCTTCACCATTGGGCTGGTTTTTGGAAGTAAAGATGGACTGATTTGATAGTAGAGATGAGTTGAAATGATTTATGGGGTTGTTTTGAGCTTGTGACTGATTTTGGACTTGTTGGGCCAAAGTTGAGATTTGGGCTTGGGCCTCGAATTGGGTTTTTGTTTTGGATCTTTGAAAATTGGGCCGAATGGGCCTTATTGATTTTGGTGCTGGATTGGTCTTTTTTATTTGGGCCAGATTGGAATTGAATTTGAATTTGAATTTTGAATTTATTCTTTTTTTTTTTGGTAAAGTTTTTTAATGAAATTAAGGGGTGGTTTGGGATAGGCTTTAGGAGTTTGGAAGATATTATTCCCCACCAAGCAAATAGAAATGAGCTAGTTGTGGGGTACCTTCAAAGGCTTAAAAGACATTCAAAATTTTGGATGGTATTGCTCCCCACCAAGCAAATAGAAATGAGCTAGTTGTGGGGTACCTTCCAAAACTTTGATCAAATGATAAAAGGGGTAACCTAGGGGCCATCTAGGGTTTACATAATGAATATATGTACAGAGAAAAGAAATAAAAGATTGCAATAAACCGTAACATGCCAAGCATATGTACACATAGTAAAAAGAGAACGTAATCAGGGAGTAGACCACATAATAGATAACAAGTTAAAGGCAACCCAAAAAAAGCAAATAAACTTTCAACAGAGTTAGTCCCGTTTTTTTTTATTCAAAACCAGGTGGATGTCCTAAACTAAAACGCCACCGAATGACAAATACCCTAACCTTTATCACATAGTTCATCAGTTAAAAGCCTTTCATTCATCCTTATCCATTACATCACCAAGAAAAAGCAGAAGCCAATAGAACTGTTCTTTTCTTTTTAGGTTCGGTATCATCATGCAAAACAAAACCAGAGGAGATAAAAGGACAAAACTTAGCAGAAGGCTAAATTCAGAGGCGAAGCGCCAATCTACTATTGGTCCTAAACATCTCATATGACCAGATTCAAACATGCTAAAATTAGTTTCATACTTCATACCCTACTGCTTATTACCAGTGTGAAGTTGAACAAAATTTTCCTCTTCCATTCATTAATAACAGGTGGATAAACAACCTTTCCATAAGCACACATCATGGGTAACAACAAATGGGTTAATCATACCAACTCAAACAGATGGAATCACAAGTCAGAAATTAATACCGAGAGGGAGCACTAGAATCTCCTGCAAATAATACAATAAACTCCAAAGCAAACAATAAGGAAAATTAGTTATACGTGACAGATTATTGGTCAAAACACCGAGTGAACAACAAAAAACCTGGTAGATGTGGAGACAAGGCAGAAAGGGAGTTAACAGATGGGTACTCTTACTTCACTGGCTGTTCGTTTAGCAGGGCGGGGGATAGGGTGTTGCCCACAGCAGAACACAATAATATACAGATTAATAGATAATCGAAGTTCATATCACTTTTATACAGACAAGACTCTCGAGTGGCTGCTTATCCGGCAGGATTTAAACAAAAACGGTGTACAAGTTTGTACAGAGCATGAAATCGAAATTATATACTGAGGTTCATGTCTTAACCTGGCATGAAATTGCTTTTGATCCCAGAAAAAAATACATAAGGCCAAGAACTCATGGAGTTGCCAGATGAAACCCGAAGTAACGTATCGACAGAAATAACAAGATATGCACATAAAGATCGGAGTGCTTCTGCAGGTGAGATATGGTAGCCGTGGTAAATAGCCGAGAAGTAAGAATGTGAACAATAAATGGCCTCGATACTCGACTGCGATTGAAGTGCACAGTGAGAATTAAGGATTTTTCAAGCGAAAGAGAAAAACAAAAACGATATAACAGTGTGAACAAAGCGAACGGGAAACCAAAAAAGGGAAACATCTGAACAATACTCATTTTTGGGACCAAAGTCCTGATAGAGTTAGATCTTCTCTGACCATCACCAGTCTCGGTTCATTTGGCAAGATACACAGAGAGCAGTTCAAAAACACAGCGCATGCAAACCTGAGGCGTTTTCTCACAAGTTGACAACTAAAATGAAAGAACGAAACTAAATATGAAATGTGTTAAGAGAGTTTGGTGAACATCAGAAAAGGGAGCTCCGGAAATGTCATAAATCCATCACTCGCTTAACCATTACCGACCCGAATCCTTCGGTACAAATCCCTTAAACAAGATCAAACGGGAACGAGGAGGGCGGTCGAGAATGAGTGTTGAAAACCAGCGAGAAGAAACAGACAGAAGAAATGCTACTTACTCTGTGTATGATCGTAACGAGAGCGAAAGAGCGGAGTAATGTCGAGAGGCAAGTAAGGTTTCTGGACGACGGTGGTGCGAATGTTGGGGATTGGTGTTTCTTCACGGCGATTCGACACGGGAGGAAGCAGGAAGGATGGAAGATGAAAGGAAGTGGCGATTTCTGGGCTTCGAGATTCTCCGGTTTTGAAAATGGAAAAGCGACGAACAGACAGGGAGAATGGAATAAGAATCGGAATTGGTGTCTGCTGAGGAAAACGTGTCTACTGTAGGGTTTTTTTTTTGAGGTTGTTTTATAACAGAGGGATCATGTTTGATGGGCTGACTGTTACGTGGGTATGGGCTTGGTCCACCTGATGTGGAAAAACAAAATAGAAAATGAGAATTGTTCTCACCCGTATTCGAACTAGGTACCACCAACCTCCTCATTACATGCTTTAACCAATTTAGCAATAACAGAATCCGGTAAGTACAAACGAAGAAATAAAACAAGGGCTATATTACGAACTAAGGCAAAATGAAGCGAATACAAAATAGTATAAAATAACATAGTAAAATAAGTAGGTAAACAAAGAGGGACGGGTTTGAAATCGGACTGTCGTCAGAAATTCATTTTTGAAAAATCTTGTTCTTATGAAATGCTTTTGAAAAGATTATAAAACTATGGTTTCGTTTTGGCACGCACGCTAATATGTTTTGAAAAGGAAAGGCAACGACCCCTCTTATTATTTCGGAATTTGGATTATGGGGTGAGAATTTTTGGTGTCTACAGCCTAAGGGCGGCATTGAGCACAAAGGGCTCACTACCTCTTGGAGTCGATACCAAGCCATCCTGGGAACATGCATGCTCACAGGCTTGCCCAGTCCCTTTCAGGCCCGGGCAGGTGCCTTCCACGGCACCCGCTAACTGACCTAAGGGTCTGCACCGAGCACAACATGCTCAGACTATTGGAGTCGCTACCAAGCCACCCTAGCAGCGTGCATGCTCAAGGCACATCCGGTCCTCATTAGGCCCGGACAGATGCCCTCCATAGCATCCGCAAACACGGCCCTCACTTGAGTCACAAGCTGACGCAACTCAGCTCGGCCCAGACATCCTCTAGTTGCTTCGTGCCCGTGGTGACACTGGCACTTGCAACCTAAGGGCAGCACTAAGCACAATGTGCTCGTGCTATTGGAGTCACTACCAAGCCACCCTGGCAGTGTGCATACCCGAAGGTATACCCGGTCCTCACTAGGCCCGGACGGGTGTCCGCCACAACTCCCGCTAACTCAGCCCTCGCTCGAGTCACAAGTTGGCGCAACTCAGCTCGGCCAAGACCAACACATCGTGCCCTTCAACTGATGCCCATCCCTCGGACCTTCGTCCTCGGGGAGTCTCAAGGACCGTGGAACTTAAGGGACTAGGTCAAAGCGACAATCAAGTATGGGGTTGACAAGCAATCCCAACACAAGTCTTATCGGGCACCAACCAAAGGGCAAACTGGCATGGAGCTACTTGTAACCAAGCAGCTCGCCAAAAGGGGCATGACAAACCACCCCCACCGAAGCTCTTGCTGTCCCCGGCAAGATACAACGATGTGTCTTAGCTCAACTAAGAAGATTCTATCATGCTCCAATAGTTTACATACTTTGAAGGTATAACAGCCCACAGACAATGTCTTTGACCAACACACACAGGCAACTACCTTGAACTGTCGACCGGTGTGTTTCCCGAAGCTCAAACATTTTTGACTTCTACCACGTTCTACTTGAATGGGTCATCGGTCTATAGAGCACCACACCATAGGTGATGTTTTGTGTCTTTTCTTTGCGACACTTTGCTAATTGGTGCCCTGATGCTCGAACTGTTGCGACGTCCTGAGTCCTTCCATCCGCATCGCAACGACACCAAGTGAACAACCAACGCGTTGCTGCGACATCCTGAGTCCTTCCATTCGTGGCGCGGCAACATTTCGATGATGCTGTGCAGTAACAGGTTCCTCATGCCTCTTTGATGTCAATGTCCTTAGTCCTTCAATTCGCATCGACACTTACAGCACTCCTTGTCATCGGCGACATCAGCCCTGATAAGCTGAGCCTTAGCTGGCTGTGCCTACTCCTGTGCAGAATTTGCACGAGTGACAAAGACCCTGACAAGTCAACGTCTGCACGCCAGATGGGTCGTTTCCTCTTAGGCCATGCCCGAGGAACAACCACCTCAAAGGAACCAAGTAGTTTCAGTGCTAAGCACCTAACTACGAGATGAAGGGCAACATCGAAGCCATAAGAAGCAACTCCCCCACCGGTCCTATCAAGGTTCACGGACCAAAAGCGGCGTCCCCTCGTGTTCAAAGTTGGTGACAAAGTGATGCTGAAATTGACGCCTCAGATTCTGAAGTAGATCAAGCGTCCTAGACACAGGGGTTTGGTCTAGCGCTTTGATGGACCATTCGAGGTGATCCGCCGAGTGGGTAGCTCAGCCTATCGGTTGGAACTCGCTGAAAGACTGAAAGCTCACCTGACTTTCCATGTGAGTTACTTGAAGCCATTCATTGCGGATGTCGAAAAGGTCCATGTGGAAAGAGCTAGAGCCCCGCCTGCCGTGGTGATGGAATACACGAAGGACATAGATGAAATCCTTGATCATCGGATGCGGGGATGGAGATCGAATCGTTCAACGGAATTCCTGGTCCATTGGAAGGGCGAAGCTAGGGAAGATGCAACTTGGGAGAAGCAGAAAGATTTGTGGCAATTTCAGGATAAGATAAAGGTGTACCTAGACGCTTTGCCGGGGACGGCAAAGGAATAGGTGGGGGTGGTTTGTCATGCCCCATTTTGTAATGTAGCTTGAGTTTGGGGTCATTTGTACTGGATGTAATGATACCGAATGTAATCAAGTTACGTAATGAATAAAAGAAGTAGCCACATTATATTCAGCTGTCCCAATGTTGCAATGACTTCAGTCACCTATGTATTACGCCTTTGAGTTCTCTTGCAGGTATGCTGAGGACAAGGGGCTCTTGTCGGACGAAGCATTTCAGCAAAGACCTAGACCCAGGCCGTAAGGCTTGGGGCTAGTAGCTTTTGTCAATAGCCTGTGGCGTTAACGACGGAGATTGCGATCACGAGGTGGAACTGACAAGATGCATGTCACCTTGTTAGCAACCTATCCCTTATACTTATGGTGCGATGGGCGACGCACCATTGAGACCCGATATAGGGTTAAGACAGGGACGGTTTGGATTAGGGAGGAGACGAGTGTTCAACGTTGCCCACGTTGGAATGCTCCACTGACGGTCCGGGGTTCCCCCTTTGTGGCAAGTTTTGGGTCAGCTCACTCCTTGGAGTTTGAGTTACCATGGATCTAGCTTGGTGTTGGATTCTATTGTTGGATGGGTACTTGGGAGTTGACGCCACTGGACCTGGGCCTGGGTCCTAGGGACGGTGTTGATTAAACAATCGGGACCCAGCTCCACTAGTCCCGTAGTCTAGTGTCGGGATAAGTGAGTCGGTGTTGAGAGCTCGTCGTTGGGTGGTTAAAGTCCACTCCTAGTCCCAGTCTGGCTATGGTGGTGGCTGTCTTGAGGCACGGGCCTTGCCCTGCCCGGGATAGGCATTGATATTTGGGGCCATTTGTACCGGATGTAATAATACCGAATGTAATCAAGTTAATTAATGAATAAAAGAAATAGCCACATTCTATTCAGCTGTCCCAATGTTGCAATGACTTCAGTCACCCATGTATTACGCCTTTGAGTTCTCTTGCAGGTATGCTGAGGACGAGGGGCTCTTGTCGGATGAAGCATTTCAGCAAAGACCTAGACCCAGGCCGTAAGGCTTGGGGCTAGTAGCTTTTGTCAATAGCCTGTGGCGTTAGCGACGGAGATTGCGATAACGAGGTGGAACTGACAAGATGCATGTCACCTTGTTGGCAACCTGTCCCTTATACTTATGGTGCGATGGGCGACGCACCATTGAGACCTGATATAGGGTTAAGACAGGGACAATTTGGATTAGGGAGGAGACGAGTGTTCAACGTTGCCCACGTTGGAACGCTCCACTGACGGTCCGGGGTTCCCCCTTTGTGGCAGGTTTTGGGTCAGCTCACTCCTTGGAGTTTGAGTTACCATGGATCTAGCTTGGTGTTGGATTCTATTGTTGGATGGCTACTTGGGAGTTGACGCCTCTGGACCTGGGCCTGGGTCCTAGGGACGGTGTTGATTAAACAATCAGGACCCAGCCCCACTAGTCCCATAGTCTAGTGTCGGGATAAGTGAGTCGGTGTTGAGAGCTCGTCGTTGGGTGGTTAAAGTCCACTCCTAGTCCCTGTCTGGCTATGGTGGTGGCTGTCTTGAGGCACGGGCCTTGCCCTGCCCGGGATAGGCATTGATAAGGCTGGTCGGGCCTTGTGCCCGACGCCGGTGATGTTAACCTTGTCAACTCGCATGCTTGCTTTCTTGTGTTCTTGGGAATGTTTGTCTTGTGATGTCTTGTCGCGAGAAAATTTTCCATTTTAGAGGTTGCGCATTACAATTTTCCGCATCGCAACGACACCAAGTGAACAACCAACGCGTTGCTGCGACATCCTGAGTCCTTCCATTCGTGGCGCGGCAACATTTCGATGATGCTGTGCAGTAACAGGTTCCTCATGCCTCTTTGATGTCAATGTCCTTAGTCCTTCAATTCGCATCGACACTTACTGCACTGCTTGTCATCGGCGACATCAGCCCTGATAAGCTGAGCTGACAGGTGAACGTCTGCACGCCAGATGGGTCGTTTCCTCTTAGGCCATGCCCGAGGAACAACCACCTCAAAGGAACCAAGTAGTTTCAGTGCTAAGCGCCTAACTACGAGACGAAGGGCAACATCGATGCCATAAGAAGCAACTCCCCCACCGGTCCTGGGACACAAGTGCATCTCCAGCTATATCCAAGTACTATAACAAAATTCCCTAGGTTCCACCTTAGTGGAGCCCCGGGCCGAAGCCACACTTCCACTAGAACTCTGGGACTTCCCACAGGCATGGGGCCCCCCCAGGGGACCGCACCACTTCCTGTTAAAACTTCGCAATATAGTAACTATCGCGGCACCGCAAGGCAATTTGCATGTGCACCCAACACTTGGTAGCACAAAGCTACATCATGTCTCAAGTCCCATTTTGAGCCAAAGGTAGTTTGGGCTTCAGATCACATCACCAATTCTGCTCAAGGTCTCCGTGGTCAGCAAAGATTTCACTTAAACCACGAGACCAAGCGAATCGGATCTCATAGTACAAGTAGACCGGCTAGAAAGATGGGCCAATCAGCCCCCTTTTCAACTTAATACGGCAACAACATCCCCAACACTAGATTCTGGCGAGGCCATCTTAAGCTCAAGCGGTCAAAGTCTACGAAGCCTAGTCATGGACTTTTGACAACCCTTGAATCAAGTTTTGACACAGCATCCGCTTCCAACACAAAGGAGAAAGGGCAAGGTTGTTATGGGAGCACCCCTAATGTGCCTCCTTATCTGGAGCACAGGTTCCTCACCCATAATTGGAACGAATCTTCCAATTTCGAGGAGTTCCTGAAGTTTCGTGGGACCAGTGGGATTTAACCTTCCGTACCTCAGATCTTGTATTGCATCCAATTCACCGTAGGGTTTAAAAGGTCTCTCCCCACTAGGAGGAAACCGAGCTAATGTCCAATTTTTTCCTTAGAACCACGTATGCACCTTACTGCAAAAGAGTTTGCAAAAGGCCACTTCCTCATGAGCTTATATGCTCATTTCCTGACAGAAGGACCAATTGAATCCCCATCACGTATATAAGGCCAACATTGGCTCCATTCCAAAAGAACACCACTTCTTGGTACCACCTCCTTTACTAGGTTCCCTTTCCCAACTAACCCTGGAGCTCAGGGGACTTAGGTCATTGCCACAACGGCCTTGTCTACGGATTATCCGCAAGGTTTTGTTGGCGACATGACCTTGTTATCGGCCTAACAGCCCATAACAAACCACGACGTCCTAGAACGTCAAATCCACCAACACATTCCGGCAGCTTGCCCACATAGAAGGCTCGCTTGGTGAAGTGACAACACCGATCGAGGTATGGAAACGAACAAGTCTTTGGCTTATCAGCCTTTGACCCGCCCACAAGAATACCTAGTTGGACAAGCCAACCCTCAAGGAACCCAACAACCTCGGATTGCTATGATAATCAAGGGGACCGATTCTCTCTTCCAAAGGCACGTTCACCCTCAGACTCGGTCTCTTGAAGCTTAAACCAGAATTCAGTGTATCTTACGTCTTAGGCTAACCCATCGGTCTATCATAACAATGTGCGCATCACCGCGTGAACCTTTAGCTCAACACGAATTACCACATCTCAGTGGCGGGTCCGGACCGCAATAACCAAGTTGTTTGACGCGCACTGCCAATAGGTCAACTCAAAGTCATCCCTCAACCACCCAAAGATGGTTGAACCTACCAAACACAGGATTACACCTGGGGTCCGAGGACTCACCGGCAACGTCGAAAACACCTATGTTTTGACTTTTGCCAGCAATGGCAGGGGCAAGAACCTATGTCAAACGCTTTGCTCGGTCAATCCTTAGTTGCAACCGTTAAGCCAAACCTCTGTTGACCATCTAGAACCTCAACACGATTCATATCCATAAATGAACCAAAAGGATAAGATTGACCAGCATGTCTAAAGGTTCATCAAGCGACTCTAGCAACGTTCCAACAATGTCCTTTAAGACCTGCATGTCTTGAAAACCCTCGTCACTGATCAAGAGACGAAGATGTTTGAACATCGGATCGTGCTAACGTCCCAACAACGGAGCAATGCTCCTACGGCAGCTTGGGCCTCACCCAGAAGCCGACAAATAGTCATCCGACCTGACACCGCTAGGCCAAGCCCAAGATCTGAATCGTTGACCTCTAAGAGGACAAGGCTCAGCTCAGGCCTTCGGTCTGAACGGCCACAAGCCATTCCGCGAGACTGGGTTTGCAGCCAGCACCTAATCCAGGTCGGCTCCAAAAGTGATCCGCCGAGTGGGTAACTCAGCCTATCGGTTGGAACTCCCTGAAAGATTGAAAGCTCACCCGACTTTCCATGTGAGTTACTTGAAGCCATTCGTTGCGGATGTCGAAAAGGTCCATGTGGAAAGATCTAGAGCCCCGCCTGCCGTGGTGATGGAATACACGAAGGACGTACCCACACGCAGAGTGGGTAACTCAGCCTATCGGTTGGAACTCCCTGAAAGATTGAAAGCTCACCCGACTTTCCATGTGAGTTACTTGAAGCCATTCGTTGCGGATGTCGAAAAGGTCCATGTGGAAAGAGCTAGAGCCCCACCTGCCGTTGTGATGGAATACACGAAGGACGTAGATGAAATCCTTGATCATCGGATGCGGGGATGGAGATCGAATCGTTCAACGGAATTCCTGGTTAATTGGAAGGGCGAAGCTAGGGAAGATGCAACTTGGGAGAAGCAGAAAGATTTGTGGCAATTTCAGGATAAGATAAAGGTGTACCTAGACGCTTTGCCGGGGGATGCAAAGGAATAGGTGGGGGTGGTTTGTCATGCCCCATTTTGTAATGTAGCTTGAGTTTGGGGTCATTTGTACTGGATGTAATGATACCGAATGTAATCAAGTTACTTAATGAATAAAAGAAGTAGCCACATTCTATTCAGCTGTCCCAATGTTGCAATGACTTCAGTCACCCATGTATTACGCCTTTGAGTTCTCTTGCAGGTATGCTGAGGACGAGGGGCTCTTGTCGGACGAAGCATTTCAGCAAAGACCTAGACCCAGGCCGTAAGGCTTGGGGCTAGTAGCTTTTGTCAATAGCCTGTGGCGTTAACGATAGAGATTGTGATCACGAGGTGGAACTGACAAGATGCATGTCACCTTGTTGGCAACCTGTAAGTAAGTTAAATAAGTTGAATTAAGTTAAGTGATTAACAACCTAAAACTGAATGAATGTTTTAGGGCTTGAGTATTTGGACTCCGGAAGAGAGTAAGCAACCGAACGACCAACGGTGAACGGTACAGTTCTTCTTGTGACCTGCTTGCTAACGAGGTGTCCCTCGGCTTGTGTGCTATTTGTTTTTGTGTGCTCACTAAACAAGATAAAGCATGCAACCGGAACATTATGTTTTTTGTATTGTTGTGTGATGTTTGAAAACTAACACAACTTACTGTGAGAACTTACTAACCAACGTTTAGTAAGGAATTGAGTGAGACTAAGGAACGCTCCCTAATATAAGTTTGTTATAAACCGAAAGAGGTTAACCAACAAACATTGTCTTGAGACTTCTACTAACTTGAACTTAAGGGGGGAGTGAGGAACCCGGGACTGACTCCGGTCATGCATGCTAAGAAAAAGGGGGTCGGTATCTATAGCAGATCCGACTTCCGCTTAAGGACTTGTCTTCGGACTTGTTGCCTAGGGTCGGTTGCTGGCTCAGCTACGTTGGACATTCAGTCCATGGTAGGAGGCATTAAGATGGTGCGGTAGGATCACCTAAATCCTAAATTATAAGATAAGTTGTTTATTCAACCAATGGAGTTAATAGCTCATTGGCTAGGGTTGCTTTTGACCCGACAAAAATAAACATTGAGGTAAGATACAATCATTTCTATTTAAAGAGTGGTTTGTATTCTAAGATTAAGATAAGGTTTGAGATAAGTTGCAACCATTCCTTTTTAAAGGATGGTTTGTATTATAAGACTAAAATAAGCTACATCCATTCCTTTTTAAAGGATGGTTGTTTCTAAGGCTAAGATAAGACTAAGATTGAGGTAAGATAAGGATGGACTAAGATTAAGAGGAAACATAACTTAAGGAGTTAAATAATTAACTCTCTAATTAAGGGAACGCATTTAAGTCGTTCATTATGTTTGAACTTTGATTGTTCATATTTGGATTGTTGTTTACTGCACTTTCTATTATGTTGTGCATCTAATCAACCTCCATGCTATCGACAATTAGTCGTCGTAGCCACGTTAGCTTGGGGGCCATGAGAGGATCGTACCAGCATTCGTGATGACCCCCTTTAGGGGCTGTTTTTACTACACAGGTGAACGTCAGGAGGCGGCCGTCACGAGAGTAAGATGGGGTACAAGCGTTACGGGTTAAGTGTGGCCTACGAGTTGTGCATGTACACTCGTATGGCAATTTGAGTTAGTAAGATGTATAGGATGTGAGGGGATTGTAAGAAGGATATGTATTTGGTTAAGTTGGGTATGTACTAATGTTCGGTATATTCTGTCAATAAGACCGTGGCAAGGTCCTGGAGTGTATTTAATTCCTGCAGACGTTATATCGTGAGTGGTTAAGCTGGTGTAAAATTAAAAGAAAAGAAATTAAAAACTCAAAATAAACGTCGGGCTGCAAACAAATCCCGGTCGTGGTAGTATAGTGAATTGTAAGCGACCGGATGTCGAACCGTGGGACTAATGTACATATAATAGTACCTAAGCGTGTCACAGGAGGGGGATTAATTGACTTGTATTATAAAAAAAAAGAAAGATAAAATAAACTAAGTTGACAGATAAATAAAATGGAACTCTGGGTCAGGTTAATATAATCTGCATAATTAAGCTATCTCTACTGGTTTAATAATTTGGCAAGGTTCCTGTAATTATCTTAAGGACTAAGTCATAGCCTCATAAGAACTCGTTCACCTGTAATGCAAGGTTCTAATCAAGGTTCAAGCAAAAGCCTGCGAACGGCAGAGGAGTATTGAGGAATTACATTTGCAACTGAATACTAACTTTATTAAATCATAACAAGTTTCCTTCAGTTTTACGTCTTAATTAACCTATCTATTTATCACCGGTCTGATCAAAATAGATTTAGTAAGCAGTTTAATAAACTCATGACATTTATTAAAAAGGTGCGAGATAACCTTTAAGCGTAACAAACTGTATATAAATAAACCAGTAGAAATAATGCATAATTAATACAAACACATAATAACCATTCCCCGAGTATAAATATTCTAGCCTAACATATTAAATAGATAAACAGAAACAAGAGTAATAGAAATCATCTGTAATCACTCCAGCTCGCTCTGCTATTTTGTATATGTAGGACTAGAGGTGAATATGGTGGAAAGTGAAATAAAAATGGAGAAGGCGGGAGGAGAGAAATGAGATGAACGTGTGATGTGTGGTGAAGTGGTACGGTGATGGATTGTATGGGTGGTGGATGTATTGATGGCCCTCTCTGTTAACACAGGTTACATGCGTTTATATAGGAGGAGAGGAAGGAAGGAGAAGGAAGAATGATTGCAGACAGAGGTGAATCACGCGTGAAGGGATTTGCTCATTTATTGCACGGGACAGAACGCGAAGAGTAGATAGATAAGTTGCAGGTCGACGGGCGAAGTCGACGAGCGAAGTCGACGAAGAAAAACTGTGATGCGTGTGATTTTAGTCGCGTCCGCCTAGGCGTCCGCTTCACGTCCTCACGCGGACGTCTCTGTCTTTTTCCTGTTCGCCCGGCCTCTTCTTCTGTCCGCTCGATTGTCCGCGTGCGGACGTCTCTGTGGTCCGCCTGGCCGTCCGCCCGACTTCAACGCGGACGTCTCTGTTCTGTAACTCTCTTACGTCCGCCTAAATACCATGCGGACGCATGGGCGGACACGAGTTCTTGACCCATTATCTTGTACGAACTTTGACCGGCTCTAGATTCTTCGTCTGGACTCCGTTTTTCGAGCCGTTTGCGCCTATGCGTTCGTCTCTTCGTCTACTTCACTCCCGGCTTGGTTTTCCTCATATTAAACCAATAAATTTGTGAGATAAACAATAAAACATAAACTAGAGGAAAACTAACCGAAGTGGAGAAATGAGCAAGAAAAGTGCTAATATTATATATGAAATACACCTATAAAACATGCTCATTTGGACACTTATCACACCCCCACACTTATCTTTTTGCTTATCCTCAAGCAAAACCACGTACCCAAGTAAGTAGGGAATGCTCAATACTAACAAATATTATTATGAAGGGTAGGATAAACATGATCTTTTTAACTTATTGAGGAGTGTGATCCATCAACTGCTGGTGGCATAGGTGTGCTCAGGGTAAAAATAAAATATAGAGTTTCGGGGTATGATCCAAGGTACTTCAATGTTTCTTTTAGGTGACTGAGAACTTTTACCATGGCCAACTTCTCTCAAGAATGGGCATTGAGGAGAAAACAAAAGGAAGAATAGATATATGCGTTTGTTTCGCTTTTGCATAAGAGATGAGAACATGTAGGCATAACGCCTTTGTATTTAAGAACACTCAACTCTCTTTGTTGGTTACCAATGGTGTCTCACAAGTCCTTATAATTTTTTTTATTTCTTCTTCTTTTTTTTTCAACAGAGAAGCACCCCTTAGCAATCCCTAAGAGAGAAGACAGAAAGAAACCCTAAGCAATAAATCCAACCATTTGCAGATTATTTGGTCACACCGCATATAAAATGCTCCTCAAAAGTAATCAAAAATTTTAAAATTTGTACCATTTATCCTACAATTCATAACAGTATTTATTCTTAAAGAGAACAACCCACATATAAAGGGTCCATAATATTTGAATTGGACAAACGCATGATAAGGAGAGAGATTAAACATTTAAGCACAAAATGTCACCGAAAAGGGCACACTCCCCCACACTTAAATTGAACAATGTCCTCATTGTTCACTAGAAAAACAAGGGAAGGTTTCAGAAGACCTTTTCGGTAAGTAGATAAAATAGAGATAACACAAAGGTCACAAATAAACATTTAAGCACATAAACGCTCCTCTGCAGTTTTTATTTAAATAAAAGCACAATTAAAGAAACTGGTACTCCCCTGATATTATTTTTGCTAGTTGCTAAAGGAGTTCCCCCACACTTGAGCTTCAGCCTCAAGTAGCGCAGCTTGGTTGCAGTGTAAAAATGAATGTGCACCTGCATAAGACACTAGAAGCATCCATACTAAAAACGGGGTTAAAAGTTAGCAAAAATAAAATTTAAAGAGAACCTGAAAATTAAAAGAGCATAAATAAAATAAAAGTTCATCCGGGTTGCCTCCCGGGAAGCTGCCCTTCTTTAACGTCTTTGGCTAGACGCCTGCTTTGTTATCCTGGATCAAAACAAAACGTTACCTCGGCATATAAAATAAGAAAATTAATACTCCACAAAATCTGATGTTTAAGGAGGTACTGCCGGGAACGTAGTTCTAACAGAAGACCCGGCGATGATGATTTTTCTTCCTCAAATTGGAGGATGTAAACATCCTCCTCTTGTAGGTGAGGCTTGTAGAAAGAACGCTGATTGATATCATCTTCAGAGAAAGTTAATTCTTCGAAGGTGATCATGGCGTTTTGTTTGGATATTTTGGTGGGAGGTGATGGCAATTCCTTCTCTTCATTTTCGAGGATATAAATATCCTCATCTTCTGGATAGAGCACAGAGAAGGATGGAAACTGGCGGTAGGCGATTGTAGAGGGAAGAGAATAACTTACATCCGTAGTGGGGTGTTCTACCTCATGAATTATTTTGCTCTTTGGTTGCTGTTCTTGTTGAGCGAGTCTCTCCAGGTAGTCTGGTTGATCTTCTAACCAGAGTTGTTCTTGGAATATGAGACAATCCTCATAATCATGAGCTCCCCCACATACGGAGCAGTATAAATACTGTGAATAGCGAAACTCTTGCTCGAACACCTGTTCCATTTCCATTTTTTTTTGTGTTTTTTTTGTATATAAAACAAAACTACTGAAACAAATTAGAAAATAAAATGATTATAAACAAACACAATAATAATATAAGTAGTTCGGAGATGGACTGGAGTCGCGAGCTTGTTCTTCTCTTCGGGTCGAGCTGGAGCAGTTTGGAAGTTGGGGAAGAACAGAGATCAAACGCGCGCCTCTGAATTAGTTTTGTCCGCTCGGACGTCCGCTTCGAATCAAGGCGGACAAGGCTGTTGCGATCCTGAGAAGCGTCCGCATGGGCGTCCGCTTGGGAGTGGGGCGGACACAGCTCTGTTCGCTCCTCTTTTTTTTATTATTATTATTTTTTTTATGTTACGTGCTCACTGAAACACAACAAACGTAATAATATAAACATACTAAAACAGATTATAAAAGAAACATACTAACAATATAAACAAATTATAAAAGATAATGAATATAAATAACAACAAAATAATATAGACAAAATATTCTAATATAACAAGTGAATAATCCGGGGCTTAGGGACTAGAATAAACTAGTCCCCGGCAACGGCGCCATTTTGCAGACGTTATATCGTGAGTGGTTAAACTGGTGTAAAATTAAAAGAAAAGAAATTAAAAACTCAAAATAAACGTCGGGCTGCAAACAAATCCCGGACGTGGTAGTATAGTGAATTGTAAGCGACCGGATGTCGAACCGTGGGACTAATGTACATATAATAGTACCTAAGCGTGTCACAGGAGGGGGATTAATTGACTTGTATTATAAAAAAAAAGAAAGATAAAATAAACTAAGTTGACAGATAAATAAAATGGAACTCTGGGTCAGGTTAATATAATCTGCATAATTAAGCTATCTGTACTGGTTTAATAATTTGGCAAGGTTCCTGTAATTATCTTAAGGACTAAGTCATAGCCTCATAAGAACTCGTTCACCTGTAATGCAAGGTTCTAATCAAGGTTCAAGCAAAAGCCTGTGAACGGCAGAGGAGTATTGAGGAATTACATTTGCAACTGAATACTAACTTTATTAAATCATAACAAGTTTCCTTCAGTTTTACGTCTTAATTAACCTATCTATTTATCACCGGTCTGATCAAAATAGATTTAGTAAGCAGTTTAATAAACTCATGACATTTATTAAAAAGGTGCGAGATAACCTTTAAGCGTAACAAACTGTATATAAATAAACCAGTAGAAATAATGCATAATTAATACAAACACATAATAACCATTCCCCGAGTATAAATATTCTAGCCTAACATATTAAATAGATAAACAGAAACAAGAGTAATAGAAATCATCTGTAATCACTCCAGCTCGCTCTGCTATTTTGTATATGTAGGACTAGAGGTGAATATGGTGGAAAGTGAAATAAAAATGGAGAAGGCGGGAGGAGAGAAATGAGATGAACGTGTGATGTGTGGTGAAGTGGTACGGTGATGGATTGTATGGGTGGTGGATGTATTGATGGCCCTCTCTGTTAACACAGGTTACGTGCGTTTATATAGGAGGAGAGGAAGGAAGGAGAAGGAAGAATGATTGCAGACAGAGGTGAATCACGCGTGAAGGGATTCGCTCATTTATTGCAGGGGACAGAACGCGAAGAGTAGATAGATAAGTTGCAGGTCGACGGGCGAAGTCGACGAGCGAAGTCGACGAAGAAAAACTGTGATGCGTGCGATTTTAGTCGCGTCCGCCTAGGCGTCCGCTTCATGTCCTCACGCGGACGTCTCTGTCTTTTTCCTGTTCGCCCGGCCTCTTCTTCTGTCCGCTCGATTGTCCGCGTGCGGACGTCTCTGTGGTCCGCCTGGCCGTCCGCCCGACTTCAACGCGGACGTCTCTGTTCTGTAACTCTCTTACGTCCGCCTAAATACCATGCGGACGCATGGGCGGACACGAGTTCTTGACCCATTATCTTGTACGAACTTTGACCGGCTCTAGATTCTTCGTCTGGACTCCGTTTTTCGAGCCGTTTGCGCCTATGCATTCGTCTCTTCGTCTACTTCACTCCCGGCTTGGTTTTCCTCATATTAAACCAATAAATTTGTGAGATAAACAATAAAACATAAACTAGAGGAAAACTAACCGAAGTGGAGAAATGAGCAAGAAAAGTGCTAATAGTATATATGAAATACACCTATAAAACATGCTCATTTGGACACTTATCAATTCCGCTGTGACGTTTATATATATGTTGTTAAGTTGCGAAACCACGATTGGATCGAGTTGGGGTGTTACAATTAAATATGAAAGGCGATTGAAGTGTAGTAAGGAAAGGTTGAAAGGATAAATTTCCAAACCCATGAAAAGGGGGCAAACAAACCCAAAGTGTATGAGTATAGTCTGCATGATCAAAAGTCAATCCACAAGTCCAGCGAGTGTAGCCCGGGTCTATCAAACCCATCCATGCCCAATATGTACCTCAGCCAAAGCATGAAACGGGGGGTAATTAGAAAATCGTTGAAACAAACAGCACAAGAATCGGTATGAGATTGAACATGTAAACATCAGGGCTATACAGATGGGCCCATGAGCAATTCGGGTACCAAGCTGAAAAGTGATCCTCAGTAAATAAAAGTCACCACACTGGTCAACAAACACAGGAATGCAACATAGGGTATCACTTCCCAATAGACGGAAAGGGGTGAAAAGACTTAATTTCGTAATCCGATTTAAATCCCTCCCAACAGCAAAACATGGGCATCGGTGTAAACCTCAACATCCAAACCCAAGATTAGTCAGCTAAGCGACAATCGGTCATCATCAGAACTGACATATTCAACAATAGCATATGAAACAGAAGAACTAGCTCGATCCTCATGGGGAAAGGCCCATGTGCAAGGAAACTGACACATGATTGGGTCATCTGAATTGAATTTCAAAAGTACCAAAAGCAGCACCACGATTTAGATCCACAAGCAGACACACATGTTCAGAATTAACATTAGTCAACCATAAATAGGACAACAAGGCAATCAATCTTAATTACGTTTCTACACAAAGTCGACATAAGGCGTAATCACAGAGGCGAATGAAACATACCCAAAATTGAAATACCCCAAACCTTAATATATCAATGAAGTATCTAATTATGATATAATAAGGCTAG
This sequence comes from Limonium bicolor, assembly GCA_023374045.1. Taxonomy (NCBI): domain Eukaryota; kingdom Viridiplantae; phylum Streptophyta; class Magnoliopsida; order Caryophyllales; family Plumbaginaceae; genus Limonium; species Limonium bicolor. Next base: position 184,381,306 of record CM041777.1, on the reverse strand, counting down.
AACGTGCCTTAGAAACATTAAAAGAAAAGTTAAACAACGAAACACAAAAGATGCTTAAAGATCACTTAAAGCCAAAAATGTGTTTTAAGAAACCATGGAGATTTCATGACCTCAATAAGGAACCAAAGTGAATTAATAAGTCTTATAATCAATCTAATAACATTATTAAACCATTACCAAAGAAAACCAAGCTCAGAAACAACTTAAGACAAAAATATGCCATAAAAACCCCTTAAAGCATATTTTGGATATATTGTCTTAAGAATGAGTCTTGGATGGTTTTAAAGGCTTGATTATATGTAAATGTACTAAAATAAAATAATAAAATTATTTTCAAAGCAAACCAAAATCTAAAAAGAGTTAAGACACAAAACGGAGCCCGGAAACTCCTCAAAACGTGTTTTTGCGGATTGTCTTCAAAATTGGTTTTGAGTGGCTAGTTGGCCTTGTATACATACTAAAATACATGTATACTACCTAATATCATATTAGGAATTTAATTTGAAGATTTTACCAAAAATTTTACAAATATAATATTTAATGTGAATAGTAACCTCAAATAGTGCCTATTTAGTCAAATATTGACCAAGAATGGTCAATGGTCGAAAATTGACCATCCTTGGCTATTTATGTCGACAAGGACAAAGGAGAAGGCCAGCTTCTCAATCAAGTTACGTAAAGCATATAGATGAGTTGTTAAATTACTATTCAAATTATTACTTTATATTACTTTAACACATCTTAATTAACTACTTTTCTCTTCTTCTTCTTTGCTTTCCACGAATCCCTTTCATTATCTCCTGTCCCAAACCGTGAGTCTTCAACATTAGAAGCTCCCTCCCTTCTCCTACATTGGTTTTCCTTCATTGTTGCCATTTAGGAGCTTAAAGAACACCTTATCTTGTAGAAATCATAACTTTCTCATATTAAGTCCAAATTCCAAGATTTATAGCTCATTGGAATCCTCTTTTGAAGAGCTTTACATCCATAGCTCATGTGTCCCCAAACTCTGAGGAAAAACCACGAAGAAGTGCCTTTGATTCTCGAGGTAAAACATTTCCTTCTTGGAAACTCTTTGTTCTTTGATTTTCATCAAGGCCGAGTGCCTAGGGTTACTAACCCTCCTTATTCTTCATCTTATTCTATGATTTTGGAGCCAATTTCTTCAGCAAATTGCTGTCAAAATTTCTAAGGAAATCAAGCTTTAATATTAAGCTAATGGTTAATATACAAGGTAAATCCTACAACTACCTATTTCAAGGTTCTAATTGTTGATCTATATATGATCTAACATATTGTTCATCTTGTTTATTATTGCCGAAATTATAAGTGTGTTAGATTTAATTTTGACACATTAAATGTTAATATTTTGTAAATCTAAAATTAGATTTATACTCATTATGATATAAGCTACAATATAAGCTATCATAATATACAAGAAATATTTATATACTATGATTTTGATTATGGCCGAAAATTAAGGGGTTGTAATTAAGTTAGAAAAATTATCTAACTTAGTTAAATTAAAGGAATTAGTGTAATTAAGAGTAATATGTAAAATTTAGGAAGTTTTGGTACCTAAAGGTGAATACCAAAAATTAATGGGGTCAATATGGAGTTTTTGAGAGTTTAGATGATGAGAAAATAATTGTAGAATTAAGTTTACAATTTATAAAGAGTTTATAAGTGTTATAAGGAATTTATAAGGTTTTTGGTATATTTAAAGGTTAATAAAGGATGGTATATATACTATAACATTAGATAATTAAATCTGGTGATTTAGAGATGTTTAAAATGATTTTTGATGTTCAAAACTCTGTAGGTAAATTAATTACGAAAATTAGAAATTAATTGGAGTTAAATTGGTTATTAAATGAAAGAATAGACCACAAGGGTAAAATGGTAATTTTACTGGTCAAACATGGTCAATGACAGTTTATAAAATATTTAGATAAGTTAGAATAAAAATTATAGCAAAATATTAGGTAATAAAATGTTTAAGGAATAAAGAGTTAAGATAAGTTAACTTTAGGGGTAATATTGTAAATTCTGGAAAGTTAGGGGGTTTGACCATAAAAGGATGGTCAAACTTGGATATATTTTGGTAATTGACCAAAATTATAAAAGAAATTAATTAAGAAAGACTTTGCAAGAAATTAGAAATAAAAATGCCAAGTTTAGAACTTATTATGAGTAAAATAGAAATTAAAAGAAAACTAAGGGTAAGGAGTGTAAATAACACATTTTTATGTGTTTAGAAGGTGAAGGAAATTAAATGAAGAATTTAGAAACAAGTTGTAAAAGAAACAGAGTTAAGACGGGGTTAAACGAGACCCGTATATAACTTAAGATATACGAGGGGTATACCCGTAATTTAATAAGTAAAGGTGAAATCAATACTTAAAGTATTTTAAAGAAAATACAAGTTATATTGGAAAAAAAGAAATAAATACGTATGATACGACGTATACAAAAAATGTTGGTATACGTGAATAGTACTCGTATACGTGAATAGTACCCGTATACATGAATATTACTCGTATTCGTGAATAGTATCCGTATACTTGAATAGGAAATACGTATAAGTGAACAGTAAAATACGAGACGTATACTTGAACAGTAAAATGCGAGTGTAACACCCCCGAATAACCAACCAGTAGTCTGAACAGTGCTCCAAACAATATCACAATAAGTCCAATCAGCGGATTCACATCCATCCGGGTGTCACAGACGCCAACCACCCACGTGGTTGACACAACAACACCATCAACAACAAGCTACGGTCTGAATGACTGGAATTAAAACCTTAACCAAATCCAAGTACCAACAGGAAATACAAACCAAGTACCGAGTGTCTACATCATGAGTTCTTAATTAAAACAGCACAATCCGAAACGTACATCCAGGGTTTTGTGTTACATAGTCACAACCCATACATAAGAAAACATACTACTTAAAAGGTCTTACCCAGATGGACTACCCCCATGGTAGTCACCCTGCCTGCTCTCTGCCATCGTCCAGATCCATACCTGTAAAAATAAAGGACTCAGCAAAACTATGCTGAGTATGAATATGTGTAGCTCGTATGTTGCCGAGCTACACGACTACTTGGTCGAATATTATTAATTCCTAGTTACATGCTATAATAATCAGTAAAGCACACCTCAATACATCGTGATATAATGCACACTTAAAGGTAACAACCATCAGCAACAACGACCAAGCATAACATACTAGCACCGTAGCAACATCAAACACGCAACCAAGCACAACAAGTTGCTAGTATAACCACAACACTCATATAAATAATAAAACGTGTGCACGGGTATGTTATACCCATGACCCTCACTATAGGATCATTCGAACGCTGTGTGTTTTCATTTTTATTCTCATAATGTATGTTTTCTTTCTCCTCCCCAGCACCATGTGTGCCAATCTTTCTTTGGTTCTTTAAGGATTAATCGTGAGTTCTCTTATCACCACAATTTGGAGAACGTCTTGTCCATAGCCAATCTTCCATTCCCGGATAGCTCTCTCTCTCTCTCTTGGTTGTTTTTAAATGTTACTAGCCACTGCCCGGATACCAAGGGTCCGTCTCCCTATTCCTTTTCAATGTTACTAGCCTCTGCTCCGGATACAAAGGGTCCGTCTCCCTATTCCTTTTCAATGTTACTAGCCTCTGCTCCGGATACAAAGGGTCCGTCTCCCTATGCCTTCTAATGTTCTGGTCTCTACCCCGGATAAAAAGGGTCCGTCTCCGTATTCCATTTCAATGTTACTAGCCTCTGCTCCGGATACAAAGGGTCCGTCTCCCTATGCCTTCTAATGTTTTGGTCTCTACCCCGGATACAAAGGGTCCGTCTCCTTATTCCTTTTCAATGTTACTAGCCTCTGCTCTGGATACAAAGGGTCCGTCTCCCTATGCCTTCTAATTTCTGGTCTCTACCCCGGATACAAAGGGTCCGTCTCCCGATTCCTTTTCAATGTTACTAGCCTCTGCTCCGGATACAAAGGGTCCGTTTCCCTATGCCTTCTAAAGGGTATTGGCTTATCATTATCTTTGATAGTTCGACACCATAGTGGGTGTCTTTAGAGGTCCTCTATAGTTAAGAGGAGTTTTCCCTTTATGTAATTCCTATGTTTTGTTTACGAAGTTCGTTGTGTTTCATCTCAAGGATTCATTAACGAGAAGGGACTACACTACTGTGTGCGCTCAAGCGAAATGCATAATAATAGCAAGCAGGTGAGCAAGGAAAATAATCAATCCATTCACATGCCTTACACAAGCTCACACCAGACAATTAAGCACGGTAAAACAAACATCCATTTTCATGCATTAGTCTTGTGGTCATAATCAAACAAGGCACACAGCACACAAGCTGTGTAACACGGCAACATACGAACCACACATGTCTATACCTTTTTCAGAAGCACGTGTCGTCTCACACACGGGGTCCCGGGTAGCGTTCGTTACAGCCCTTGTTCTGCTTTTCCTTGTTGCTGGGGTTTTCAAGAGCCGACTGTTCAACAAGGCAGGAAGTGGAGCTTGCATGCGTGACCACCTGGGACAGGAAGAAGGGTATTCACAGCAGCTCTTGCTTGTTGTTGGTGTTTAGAGGGTGCTCATGGTTGACTAAAGCAAGGAAAAGGCCTCTGCATCCACGCATGAAGCATGAAGCACGGAGAAAAACAAAGCTGAAATCGCTATGAGTAACTGATTATTTAAGGAGACGTCGGGACTTAGTTCTTGTTGCAAGCTTCAGTACGGTAGTGTTGGTGTTGGTTCATCATTCATTTTTTTTCTTCAGTAGTCCACCGTAGCTGTAGGAGCCGAAGTCTAAAGGAAAGGAGCAGTGTTGGAAATGAAGAAGAGATGAGCAGTGGCTCTCTGTCTTCATTCTCTCCTTACTGATGGTGTTGCTTTGTTGCTTGTGAATCAATGAAGACAAGCTTCTGTTGTCACTCTATGCAATTGGGATAGGTTGGGCTGATGAAGGCGAGTGACTAGGTGACACTAGGATGCTGGTTACCCACTGCGCAAGAACACAACAGGCGTGGCTGGTGTACATGGCTTAGCTGGAGTTTGGGAACAGAAGGAGGGAGAAGAGTCGTTGTTAAACGCGGCCAAAAGGGGAGAACAGGAACTTGCCGGTTTTCAAAATCTCAAGCCGAGGACAAATAGATGTTTGTTGCTAATGCTCTGGTTGTTCTCTGTCGAAGGCAATGGAAAGAAGATACTGATGTTGGTATCACGTGGGTGTCTCAGTGATTCATGGGAAGCGAACTTGATGAACTTTGTGCCCGCATGTGCCTCGTTTCTGATTTCCCTTTCCCAGAGCATGCGCGTGCACACATAACTGAGGTTGTCTTGTTTTTGAAATCGATACAGAGGAAAGGGGAGGGCTTGTTGATGTCCATGTGCTGCTGTGCACTAATCGAAGAAGAGGGACAAAGAGGAAGTGCTGCACTTGTGGTGCTGTTCAGGAGCGAATCCGAGATTGATAAGAGCAAACTGGTGTCGGTTGTTCACTTCTGATATGATACAGAGGGGATAGTGTTGTCGGGGAAAGGATCATAAAGTTAACCAGTGGAGTTTACTTGTTTTGGGGTCTGGTGCTAGCAGTTGTTGTCCGCGACCGATGCAGGGAAAGAAGGAAGGAGAAATTACCATTGGAATTGTTTTCCTGTTGTTGTCTGTTGTTGGGTATCACGTGGGACTCCAGCAAGTAGTGTGTTCCCGGACTGTGCTCAGTTGTTGGAGAAAAAGGATGAAGGAGTTTGAAACCGGTGGGAGTTTGAACCCGACAAACTGGTTGGGGTGTGGAATTGGAGATGAAGGGGGCACGTTAATGGGGTTGGTACACTGGTGCTGTGTATTGTCTATTGCACAGCAATCTGTCATGTTTCACATTTTTTTGGTCACTTATTAGTCTCATATATCTAGAGGTGTAGATTTCTACTGAATACGAGCTTAGCTTAGCTGGTTAAGCGTTTGGGAGGTACGGGAGGTCTCGGGTTCGAACCTCAACGGGAGCGTCCTTGCTCCTTTTTCTTCTTTTTTTTTGTTTTATAAGTTGTACATGCTTATTTTTATATATGTGAGACCATATAATATACGTCGCGTTATTAACTTTATACGCGACTACCTCATTTTGTTATGTTGTTAGTTATTTATACGTACATGTCTATATATACGCCCCTTTTATTTTTGTCGCGTTTTAGTTATATGTAACTATGCGACGTTATTATTTATTATATACGACGTTGTAAAATTGTAACATTACATATATGTATTTTCATAAACGTACAAATATAAGTACATTACCGTATTAATACGTAACGTTTTCATGTTTCCGGACATGTATATACCAAATTTAATTGTTCGTACATTATTATATGTCCGAATTATATAACGCAATATTTTAGGATAATCTCCTCGCGTTTATGATTTTATTCATGTGAGCTTATATTTGCGTATCCCGTACCGATATGTATACGCGGTGTAAGTACCCGTTTGGATCTATATTTTGAATACCATAAGGCTTTATTGTAATTGTTGCACATGATTTAGTTTAAACTTCACTAATTTAAACTGCTAATTATTCGGGGTATTTCAGCCTACCCCCCTTAAAGGAACTTCGTCCCGAAGTTGTTACTTCCTTAACTGAGGTTTTCCATTCTTGTTAATCCTAGGGATCAAGTCCCACGTTTCATAATTCTCACTACCCGAGTGTGTTCCTAAGCACTATGCCATAATAATGGCTTCTCACAAGTTTTCATAGTAGTCTAAGGTATTAGCAATGTACAAATAACAATCTGAGGTGTAAACCACAGTACACACATTCATTCCTAACCGAGCGTACATATATACACACACATAACAATCTCATACACACAACCAACGCGTGGCTGTAGGAACACATTGACACACGCAAAACATCCAAAATAAAACGCGCTTACCCCCTTAAAAGAGGGGTACGCCCTCGTACCCTACACTAAACCGAAGTATCGGTGAAAAGATGGGGGGTACATATCTCTCATCTTATAATCCAGCTCCCATGTGGCTTCCTCTATATCTTGGTTTGACCATAACACTTTCACTAGTCTAATTGGTTTGTCCCGAGTCTCCCGGGTCTTAGTGTCTAGAATTCTTTGAGGGGTCTCCACCGATCTCAATGTGGGTTCTAGGACTGGCCTCTCGGGCTGTAGTACATGTGAGGGGTCTCCACCGATAAGCAACTGGGCCCACACGCTCCCTAATACTGTAGGGCCTACAATTTCGAGCTCAACTTCCCTTTTTGCTCAACATGTCACCGGATCTTAGCCAGATCTTCATAGCTTGGTCCAGCACTAGTTGAACCTCGCGTTGCTGTGCAACGCGTAGGGTTGCCATAATTTGGGATAGAAAGTCTTCGGGAATGGGTGGTGCAGGTGCTCCGTCGGTGTGATAGCTTTTTGTATATGGGTTCCAAATTTTTCCGAGGCACATCATTCTCAGTTTCATCAGCTTCCCTCCGGGGTACGTCAGCGTGTAGAACCCAACTGGTCCCACTCCGAACTTACAACATCTTCAAAATAATGGCTACTTGAGCTTCCGGTGTTAGGTATCCTGGTAGTAGAATCATCCCGGGCCGGATAACTTGGCAGTTTTCACTTGGGTAGCGGAGATTCTCAAGGTTGTACTCGTCGGGTTCGAGGTTTGGATTTGTTGGGAAGCACATATCGAAGGTTCCTACCGCATTAAGGGTAATCTAGTTCTTTAGTGGTACTAGTAATCTAACAAGTCATGCATGGTCATACAGCTTGGCATACAAGGATTTAGGCATGCTTATCAAACATTTAAGGTTTCAAGGTTTACCTGCATCTGTAGGGGTGTCCGGTCCCTCGGTGAGGTCCATGATGTGCAAGGCCGTCTTCCCTGGCCTCGAGGTAGATGCTCCACGCTGGCCTCCGGGTCCCGATCTCTGGTCACCTCTCGCACTATAGTTAGGCCTGTAGTCCTTGCTCTCATGGTTCGCGAAGCACTCAAAGGCCCTGTGCCCGCGCTTATGGCAGTAAAAGCACTTACCGGTTCGCCCTGGCAATCAACTCCGGGGTGGTTCTCTGAGCATCTCCCACAGATGAATTGGCGCTCAGCCCTTTCGCTTGGGCCGGCTCTAGTCCCTGTTCATGTGATTTGGGTTACTCAACGACTGGCCGTGACATCTATAAAGGCATTTAAGCATTAGAGTTTGGTTCGATTTACCCTTAGGTGGGTAGGAGTGTAGCGGCTTAGCCGCGATCGCCGGGTGGCTCCCTAGGTGTGTCGCTTGCTTCCTGTTCAGGTAGTGTTCGTTCCTGCCCACACCCTTCCGCTTACAGTCCTCTGAGTCGCCACCTTTAGCCTTCCTTCTCTCGGCGGATTCCTCGTCACGCATCTGAACGGTGATCTCGACCTGGGATGCTGCATGATAGCAGTCCTGTGCATACTAGGGTTTAGTGAAACTCTTCACAATATAGTAGTTAATTCATATTCTTAGTTCAAGTTCCACCTTGATCGTGGCGTAACGACTGGGCCCCATGCCATATCTGATGCGGTGATTCAGTCCACCATAAAAATGCTCCACTAAGATCTCATCTGAATATCCCAAGCTTGGAAGTACACGAAGTAGAGCAGTGAACGCCGACTGGGCCCCATGCCATATCTAATGCGGTGATTCAGTCCACCATAGAAATGCTCCACTAAGATCTAGCTCAACTCGCTTCTTTGTCCGGAGGTGGGCGGGGTAATACTTGGCCCTCAGTAATGTAGTGTAAACATCCCACCCGAACGTGGGGTCGGCCAGATGAGTATCCTTCACAAGTTTCCACCAATCGCTCGCTGACTCTCGTAGGTAGTAGGCTGCCAGTCTGACTTTAGCCTCTGCCGGAACATTCAACGTCTCAAAGGCGGTCTCAAGGAGGCTGATGTAGTTCTATAAGCAGGTGGGGTCTGACTCTCCTCGAAACTCAGCTGGTCGAAGGTCTGCTAAGCTCTTCACCCAGTTCGTCTCCTTGGGCGGGTGAGGCTGTGGTGCCGGTGGTGCCTGCTGGGCTCTTGGCTGGAAACCCATGTGAACTAGGGCTGCTGCTACTATCTCAGCTATGGTCTGCCCTTCAGGGATGTCATCATGCTCCGTGTGGCCACGGCCTCGTCCTCGGCCTCGCTGCCCAGACATCTGAGAAGGTCGTTAGTTAGTATAGAACATACACAGGAGCCTACTACAAGTTTTTATCGCCCTTGCTAGCGACTTAAAATGGTAAAGTCGTGCCTCACATTTCTAACCCTTTAACCCCATTTTTTCCAAATTAAGATTTTCCTATACTCGGTACTTCTCTATCCAGTCATCAGAGCGTAACTACGCTCTGATACCACTTTCTGTAACACCCCCGAATAACCAACCAGTAGTCTGAACAGTGCTCCAAACAATATCACAATAAGTCCAAGCAGCGGATTCACATCCATCCGGCTGTCACAGACGCCAACCACCCACGTGGTTGACATAATAACACCATCAACAACAAGCTACGGTCTGAATGACTGGAATTAAAACCTTAACCAAATCCAAGTACCAACAGGAAATACAAACCAAGTACCGAGTATCTACATCATGAGTTCTTAATTAAAACAGTAGAATTCGAAACGTACATCCAGGTTTTTGTGTTACATAGTCACAACCCATACATAAGAAAACATACTACTTAAAAGGTCTTGCCCAGATGGACTACCCCCATGTTAGTCACCCTGCCTAGTCTCCGCCATCGTCCAGATCCATACCTGTAAAAATAAAGGACTCAGCAAAACTATGCTGAGTATGAATATGTGTAGCCCGTATGTTGCCGGGCTACACGACTACTTGGTCGAATATTATTAATTCCTAGTTACATGCTATAATAAGCAGTAAAGCACACCTCAATACATCGTGATATAATGCACACTTAAAGGTAACAACCATCAGCAACAACGACCAAGCATAACATACTAGCACTGTAGCAACATCAAACACGCAACCAAGCACAACAAGTTGCTAGTATAACCACAACACTCATATAAATAATAAAACGTGTGCACGGGTATGTTATACCCATGACCCTCACTATAGGATCATTCGAACGCTACGTGTTTTCATTTCTTTTCTTTATTCTCATAATGTGTGTTTTCTTTCTCCACCCCACCACCATGTGTGCCAATCTTTCTTTGGTTCTTTAAGGATTAATCGTGAGTTCTCTTATCACCACAATTTGGAGAACGTCTTGTCCATAGCCAATCTTCCGTTCCCGGATAGCTCTCTCTCTCTCTGTTGTTTTTAAATGTTACTAGCCACTGCCCCGGATACCAAGGGTCCGTCTCCCTATTCCTTTTCAATGTTACTAGCCTCTGCTCCGGATACAAAGGGTCCGTCTCCCTATTCCTTTTCAATGTTACTAGCCTCTGCTCCGGATACAAAGGGTCTGTCTCCCTATGCCTTTTAATGTTCTGATCTCTACCCCGGATACAAAGGGTCTGTCTCCCTATTCCTTTTCAATGTTACTAGCCTCTGCTCCGGATACAAAGGGTCCGTCTCCCTATGCCTTCTAATGTTCTGGTCTCTACCCCGGATACAAAGGGTCTGTCTCCCTATTCCTTTTCAATGTTACTAGCCTTTGCTCCGGATACAAAGTGTTTGTCTCCCTATGCCTTCTAATGTTCTGGTCTCTACCCCGGATACAAAGGGTCTGTCTCCCGATTTCTTTTCAATGTTACTAGCCTCTGCTCCGGATACAAAGGGTCCGTTTCCCTATGCCTTCTAAAGGGTATTGGCTTATCATTATCTTTGATAGTTCGACACCATAGTGGGTGTCTTTAGAGGTCCTCTATAGTTAAGAGGAGTTTTCCCTTTATGTAATTCCTTTGTTTTGTTTACAAAGTTCGTTGTGTTTCATCTCAAGGATTCATTAACGAGAAGGGACTACACTACTGTGTGCGCGCAAGCGAAATGCACAATAATAGCAAGCAGGTGAGCAAGGAAAATAATCAATCCATTCACATGCCTTACACATGCTCACAACAGACAATTAAGCATGGTAAAACAAACATACGTTTTCATGCATTAGTCTTGTGGTCATAATCAAACAAGGCACACAACACACAAGCCGTGTAACACGGCAACATATGAACCACACATGTCCATACCTTTTTCAGAAGCACGTGTCGTCTCACACATGGGGTCCCGGGTAGCGTTCGTTACAGCCCTTGTTCTGCTTTTCCTTGTTGTTGGGGTTTTCAAGAGCCGACTGTTCAACAAGGCAGGAAGTGGAGCTTGCATGCGTGACCACCTGGGACAGGAAGAAGGGTATTCACAGCAGCTCTTGCATGTTGTTGGTGTTTAGAGGGTGCTCATGGTTGACTAAAGCAAGGAAAAGGCCTCAGCATCCTCGCATGAAGCATGAAGCACGGAGAAAAACGAAGCTGAAATCGCTATGAGTAACTGATTATTTAAGGAGACGTCGGGACTTATTTCTTGTTGCAAGCTTCAGTACGGTAGTGTTGGTGTTGGTTCATCATTCATTTTTTTTTCTTCAGTAGTCCACCACAGCTGTAGGAGCCGAAGTCTGAAGGAAAGGAGCAGTGTTGGAAATGAAGAAGAGATGAGCAGTGGCTCTTCTGTCTTCGTTCTCTCCTTACTGATGGTGTTGCTCTGTTGCTTGTGAATCGATGAAGACAAGCTTCTGTTGTCACTCTATGCAATTGGGATAGGTTGGGCTGATGAAGGCGAGTGACTAGGTGACGCTAGGATGCTTGGTTACCCACTGCGCAAGAACACAATAGGCGTGGCTGGTGTACATGGCTTTGCTGGAGTTTGGGAACAGAAGGAGGGAGAAGAGTCGTTGTTAAACGCAGCCAAAAGGGGAGAACAGGAACTTGCCGGTTTTCAAAATCTCAAGCCGAGGACAAATAGATGTTTATTGCTAATGCTCTGGTTGTTCTCTGTCGAAGGCAATGGAAAAAAGATACTGATGTTGGTATCACGTGGGTGTCTCAGTGATTCATGGGAAGCGAACTTGAGAAACTTTGTGCCCGCATGTGCCTCGTTTCTGATTTCCCTTTCTCCAGAGCATGCGCGTGCACACAGAACGGAGGTTGTCTTGTTTTTGAAATCGATTACAGAGGAAAGGGGAGGGCGTGTTGATGTCCATGTGTTGCTGTGCACTAATCGAAGAAGAGGGACAAAGAGGAAGTGCTGCACTTGTGGCGCTGTTTAGGAGCGAATCCGAGATTGATAAGAGCAAACTGGTGTCGGTTGTTCACTTCTGATATGATACAGAGGGGATAGTGTTGTCGGGGGAAAGGATAATAAAGTTAACCAGTGGAGTTTACTTGTTTTGGGGTCTGGTGCTAGCAGTTGTTGTCCGCGACCGATGCAGGGAAATAAGGAAGGAGAAATTACCATTGGAATTGTTTTCCTGTTGTTGTCTGTTGTTGGGTATCACGTGGGACTCCAACAAGTAGTGTGTTCCCGGGCTGTGCTCAGTTGTTGGAGAAAAAGGATGAAGGAGTTTGAAACCGGTGGGAGTTTGAACCCGACAAACTGGTTGGGGTGTGGAATTGGAGATGAAGGGGGCACGTTAATGGGGTTGGTACACTGGTGCTGTGTATTGTCGATTGCACAGCAATCTGTCATGTTTCACTATTTTTTTGGTCACTTATTAGTCTCATATATCTAGAGGTGTAGATTTCCATTGAATACGAGCTTAGCTCAACTGGTTAAGCGTTTGGGGGAGGTACGGGAGGTCTCGGGTTCGAACCTCAGCAGGAGCGTCCTTGCTCCTTTTTCTTCTTTTTTTTTGTTGCTCCTTTTTCTTCTTTTTTTTTGTTGCTCCTTTTTCTTCTTTTTTTTTGTTTTATAAGTGGTACATGCTTATTTATATATATGTGAGACCATATTATATACGCCGCGTTATTAACTTTATACGCGACTACCTCATTTTGTTATGTTGTTAGTTATTTATACGTACATGTCTATATATATATACGCCCCCTTTTATTTTTGTCGCGTTTTAGTTATATGTAACTATGCGACATTATTATTTATTATATACGACATTGTAAAATTTTAACGTTACGTATATGTATTTTCATAAACATACATATATAAGTATGTTACCGTATTAATACGTAACATTGTCATGTTTCCGGACATGTATATACCAAATTTAATTGTTCGTACATTATTATATGTCCGAATTATATAACGTGATATTTTCGGATAATCTCCTCGCGTTTATGATTTTATTCATGTGAGCTTATATTTGCGTATCCCGTACCGATATGTATACGCGGTGTAAGTACCCGTTTGGATCTATATTTTAAATACCATAAGGCTTTATTGTAATTGTTGCACATGATTTAGTTTAAACTTCACTAATTTAAACTGCTAATTATTCGGGGTATTTCAGCGAGACGTATACGTGAGTAGTGAAATATGGTGAATAGTAAAATATGAGGCTGTATAAATGAATAGTAAAATATGAGACCATACAAATGAATACTAAAATACGAGGCCGTATAAATGAATAGTAAAATACGAGGCCGTATAAATGAATAGTAAAATACGAGGCCGTATAAATGAATAGTAGAATACGAGACTGTATAAATGAATAGTGAAATTCGGATGAATAGTGAAAAATACTAAAACCTAATACAAGGTCCGTATAAGTCTAAAGTTGCTAACTGTGCAACTAAATAACTGCTAACGACGTTAGTATGTTAATGAATTGGAATTGAGCTTGAAAACGCTCCTAAATGAACAAACGCGATTAACGGTATACTATTATACCCGGGTTAACCTAGGAAGAGGTTTAAGTTGAAAAGAGAACCAAAGTAGTTCTAAGACACGGGATACTAATACTAGTTCTGGTTACAAATCTAGATAGTCGGAGGCGTTCGGCGGATAAGGCGAACATGGTATTAAGAGCTAGCCAATCTCCGGTGTACAGTATGGGATTCTTGTAGCTTGCTTTCTAACGGGGTCTACCTCGGTTTGTGTGCTATGTGTTATTGTGATACAACCAAACAAGATTAAGCATGAAGCCGATCTACTGTATTGTTATTGTGTGTCCATTGCACACTAACACAATTTGATTTAGAGCTTGTTCATTAACTATGTTTAGTAACAATTGTATAAGGTTATAAATACTCCCTGTTGTTAGTTGGTTAATACCGTGAGAGGTTTAATTAACCAATTGTCAATGAGACTTCAACTAACTGGAACTTAGGGGAAGAGGAATCCGGGACTGACTCCGGTCATGCATGTTTAGGTTAGGAGGTCGGCATCTGTATCAGATCTGTCTTCCGCATATGGCTCGTCTACGACTTGTCGCCTAGGGTCGACAAACAGAGCCGACCATCTCGAGTGAACAGTTCTAGGTGGGAGGCAAATTCAGGAGGCGCGGGAGTGTTAAGCCTACACCCCTCATAACTTAAGAATTAATGTTTATTAACCCAATGGAGCTAATAACTCATTGGCTAGGGTTACCTTGACCCGATAAAAATAAACAATTCAGTTAGAGAACAACCAGTTCTTTTAAGAGAACGGTTAACACTTATAAGGTATGGTCAAACACGAGAACTAAACAATTCTCAGGCCTCAGGAGTTAGGAATCTAACTTACTCATTAATGGGCGTCCATTATGACATTCGATTTATTGGAGCTGTGAATGTTTCACATGGGTGTGTTGTTTGTTATCATACTTCTTATTATTATATGTATGAATAATCAACTGCATGTATACGTCAAAGTAGTCGTGTGTAGCCCTGTTAGCTTGTGGGCTGCACGTTTTCTGTACCAGCAATGTGTTGAGCCCCTTGGGGCTTGTGATTTAAACTTTGTAGGTAGGTACCAGACGAGGACTCAACCTGAGAGTAGGAGTGGGTAGAGTACTTTGGGTTGCTTTTACATTTGTTACACGAGTTGTGCATGTACACTCGTTTAGTAAATTGATGAGATGTTAGTATGATGTATTAGGATATGAGATACTCGGTATAAGTTGTGGTTTATGAATTGTATTGTATAGATGCTCGAGTAATTATCCGGTTAGTCAGACCGTGACTTGTAAGAGAATAGGCCTAGTTAGTCATGTGGGTGACTAACGGCGGTAACACCAATTTAGTAGAACTTTTCTGCTACATTGTTAATGAACGAGATGGACTTAGGGCGACGATCACTATATTTGGAGGTGGGGTGTTACAAAAGTGGTATCAGAGCGTAGTTACGCTCTGATGACTGGAAATTACCGAGCTTTGGAATTACCGAGTTAGGAATAGTAGACTTTGGGATAAGGGGTGAGTATTAGTGCGAGAGGTGCGTTAGTTAGGATTCCCCGATGTGTATCGGATATCTATAATACCTGACCCGCCGTCCTCGCCCCTGGTTCTAAGATACCAGAAAAGAACGCCAGAGAGATGACAAGCTTTCTCTTACTCGGAAAAACCCGATCTGGCAATTACTTAGCGTTATGCAATACGAGAAGTACCTTGTTATGCAATAGTCTTTTAAAGACTTTAAGGTCCTAATTGGAGCGCAACGTTGGAACAGGCGCTACCAACAGAATCCTACCAATGAGAGAATAATAATTACCGGCAACTTGGGTCGACATGCTACGTAGTCGATATAACCCCGCCATACCAGTAAGAAGAGAAGCACTATGAGTGTAATAAGAGGACAAGAGAAGTGACAGAAACACCGGACAGCAGTCCAAGGGAGCAATAATAGTGGGACAATACCGCGCAAGAGCATATGGACTACCTAAAAGTCAATTATGCATTGGGTAACTTCGAACTTACATAAAAAAGGGGGTTGCTAAGACCTAACTGCAATAGCTCAGACGACTACGAATGCATATGCAAGTCATACTCCAAGATAGGACTACGACGTAGTGCCTAAGGAGAGTCAATACTCGATAACCTCGACGAAGGTGTGGAAATGAGAGTGAGAACCATGGCGAAAGCGAAAGAAAAAGGGGTCCCTCTCTGGAAGAGGAATACCCTGATAGGTAACTATACTAACAAAAGCAGACAGGAAGCTGCCCAGATAATCAATTAACCAAATCCAAAAAGGGCAACGAAGGAGTCCCATGGACTATCACCTACATGGAGTTTAGGAGAATGTACCATTACCGACGTACACAGTACTGATAGCCCATCTTGCATGGTGCACTTGCCTTTGCAAGTGCTGCCACAATGAAGTTGTACGGGAAGCCGTGAAGACCAAATGGTAAAAACCACGGATATAATACATATTAACACCAGATTACAATTCCATAAGACTGAAGAGCGAAATATTGGGAGGGCCTGACGGCCTGACCATGACCACTAAATCAATACACCAGTCGGTAGGGAGCTGGACTTGGCCAGAAACTAAATGACGTGATCATCAACAACAGACAACCGACACTACAGGTAAGAACATCAACCCAAAACTAAGCCTAACCTTGAATGGAAGAACCGAAGAGATTACTCAATAATGTGAGAAGACCAAATGTAAGTAATAACCTACAAGAAAGGAATTACGACATACAATGGATATGGATGACATAACAACGTTCAATAAAAATGGGATGAACTCCCAGAATAATACTATTAAAAGCACTCTTCATTGAAGATGTTGATAAACCCTAGAAACAGAATCAGAGAAAACAAATTTAAGCAATGACCTACCTAGGATCAAAAACGTGCAATCACGGAAGAGTGAACCTCAAAAGGACTACACCATAGAGTTGGTATAGTTGAGCAGAAAAAGACCCACAAACGATGGTTAGTATTGCTTGCCTAACTCATTAACACCCAAGTATGATTAGTCATTAACGGGTGGCATAGTCAACGAAAGTTGAACAAAGTATTGACATGGCAGCACATGATAGCCAGGGAAAATATCCGACTTAGACACCTAAAGGCAGAGGCCTAATAAAAACTAATCCTTAATTGCTAAAAGACGCAGGTCTATGAGAGCGAAAGTATTGTCACAGACATTGATTAACATCAGATTACCTAAGCGAACTTCCACAGCAGGAAGCGAGATACAACAACTTATTGTGAAACCCAATAGTACATCCAATGATGTGACCTAACATTGACAAAGTTCAGAGAACAAGAGAATTACGTGGATAACCCACAGATGATTAAGAATACAACAGTGAACCGAACACCGGCTCTAACTTGAGACTAATCAAGCATTAAGGGCCTACGAGCCAAGGATGTTAAATACATCAGAGCTCGAGGCATAGGAAAGAGTAAAAAGGCTTATCTAGGCCATGAATGAACTACAACTCGTACATACGAGTGGTTATGAAAACCTGTACTAAGTTGAGGAGGAATGGCCGGAAAAAGAGCACCAATGAGAATAGAGAGATGATACAATGACAGAGGTGGAGAATGAACCACTCCTTTTAGGGTAGGGATACCTCTCCTTGTTGTGAGGCCTTGAGTGGGATTAAACCCCTCGAAATGGGCTTTCACTTATTAGAGATAGAATACAACCTACAAATAAACCTGAAATTTGAAGCAATTATCTTTGAGCTGAATGATAACAATCTTACAGTATGATGCAACAACCGCCTTACATTAAACCTGGGCAACTCCCAATGTGTTTACACCATGAAAAGGATTGAAAATAAGACAAGACGTTGAAGTCAACAATTGAAGAATTGTGCCATCAATTGGCAATATAAGAAAGCTAAAGCTACTTCGGTAGTGGAGGCCATGAGAATAATACCTGTTAAGTTGATTAATTTATGGTGTGCAGCTAAGCAACCACTATATATAAGCCATCAAATACTGACACAAAAGCAATTAGATTTATGAATTAAAACCCAACGTAAGTAAGGTGATGAAATGGGAGACAGACTGTGCAGTAACGCCAGTAGCCTGGACCATGTGATGAAAGGTTGCACAGCAAGCACACTGTCCATTCCGTAAGGAACTGAAAGTGCATTCCTAGTGGATCGACAAGAGAAATGGGATAAGAGGCTCTACGGAAAGAGACCTCAAATTACTAAAGGATCGAGCCCGTACTAAATACAGAAGATATAATGTGGTTATGAACCCGGTAGATGGATAATCCTTGATTAAGTTCAAGAAGAACGACAAGTGCATTATTATGGAATGATAAAAGAGGAGATCGACAACAGAATACTTCACAAATTAGCTGTAACTAAGCGTATGACGAACACTATGAGTATACTTAAACGAGATGTGGGACGACCGCACTCCAAAAGAGCTTGTGGGCCTGACGGACTTATTTATAAGTTAGTCGGGTAAGTAGCAATGTATCAATAAGGTACCCATATATGTAAACGAGTAGTGTAAGGAACGCGAGAAGTAGTCGACTTCGTACGACAGTCAGCGATGCACACTCACATCAGAACAACAATTTACCGCAGACAACTGAAGAGGAAGAACTCAGCTAAACCAATGAAATTAAAAGAGTCAGAGAACTCATTCCAGGAGGAAACAGTTAAGAGTTATGAAGTGCGAGAAGCACTGATTAATAAGTACAAAAATTTTATATGTCTCAAGATTTTTGAGGAAAGTGTGAAGAGCAATAAGCACTAAACAGTAAGTCCATATTACACAGGAATCTCAACCGAGGAGCAGTTAGTAGGAAATAATTCAGACGCTGAAAGGCGTAATAAGAGCATGAACATCAGATCTCCAGAGAACTGGATAGAAAAGCTATAACTCATAGAGACCGTGTATAGATAAAAATACCACGCGTCCATTAAGAGACCTTTATTCCTAAGTTATTAGGATACAAAGGAGCTGTAAAACATATTGAAGAGGATAGCAAGGTCAAACTAAGCCCCAAGATTATCAGAGTCGCGCTGCAGAAGCTAGTGGACCATATCTTAAAGGTTTGATATACCTAACAGAAGAGAAAAAGGAATGATGTGTCTCACATCTTCCAGTCGAATAAAATATACGACTTATCTACCAAATACTTTGGAGCCTAAGAGGCTACACTGGAACACAGCTGTAAGATTGGTATGAACACCAATAAGAATCCTTGATACATAGACTAAGCCATTACCATGGTGAAGACCCTCTGACCCAATCATAATGTGAGATAGACTACGTGGAAGCAAGGATGCTCCATGACACCTAAACATCTTGAACCTATGTTCAAGGTTGGTATAATGTTGATTATGTGGGCGTAATCCATTTTAAGGGGGGTAGAGCGCATAATCGCTTAGCGTATGTTTCACGTATTGAGTACGTAAACTACAGTGTGCATAGCACAATACAATTGGTTGTGATGTTTGATACGTATGTTATATAAACACATGTATTCATTCTTATGTGGTTGTGGTTATTACGCACATTTAGATGCGAATACCAGATGTATTAGAAGCTTACCTCGTTAACTTCGGTGCAAGAATTCAGGAAAAGAGGAGTAGAAACTCCAGGAATTAAAATCCCTATGATACGTATTTATATGAGACCAAATATGGTAATGTTATGAGGTATGAATCGGTATAAGACCGTTGTAGAACCTGATAGGAATTAAATTCTCTAAGAAATTGCTGAGAGGTGAATTAAGAATGACTGATGGACTAAGTTCCATAATTTGGAGATGTATTGATTTATGATTATGACTAGAAGGACTAAAAGATATAAAATGCTACATGAATAATTATTTGGTTGTTTGAAGTTGACGTGGGAGGTAGAACTTGATCTTGGCCAGATCAAGGAAAACTGAACACAAATTGGGGTGAAAGAATAGTTCAACACTGATGGTGATCACATCAGGGTCGGATGATTCCTGAAACTCCCTACAAGTGGTCACAATTAACCACGTTAAGAGTAAATGCAGTAGCATAAAGTGGAATTGGAGTTGACATGTATTTTCTTTACTAAGTCTCACTCATGGGACCGAGGACATGAAAACCCTTGTCTTCGGACCGGTTACAGGAGGAGTATGCAGCAAAGAATATACAAAGAGTATTTTGATTACTAAAACATACCAAAGATATGTTGTGTGGTAAGTGTGGTAAATGTATATATATGGCAGACCTTATGAGTCAGAATGCCTATACAGATATTGAGTAATCTATATGACCGTTTAGTGTGAAGTTACCTGTGTGTTCTAAGAGATATAGATACATAGAAACTTTGGGGACAAAGTTCTTTTAAGAGGGTAGATTGAAATACCCAAACCTTAATATATCAATGAACTATCTAATTAGGATATACTAAGGCAAGAACGTGCCTTAGAAACATTAAAAGAAGAGTTAAACAACGAAACACAAAAGATGCTTAAAGATCACTTAAAGCCAAAAATGTGTTTTACGAAACCATAGAGATTTCATGACCTCAATAAGGAACCAAAGTGAATTCATAAGTCTTATAATCAATCTAAGAACATTATGAAACCATTACCAAAGAAAACCAAGCTCAGAAACAACTTAAGACAAAAATATGCCATAAAAACCCCTTAAAGCATATTTTGGATATATTGTCTTAAGAATGAGTCTTGGATGGTTTTAAATGCTTGATTATATGTAAATGTACTAAAATAAAATAATAAAATTATTTTCAAAGCAAACCAAACTCTAAAAAGAGTTAAGACACAAAACGGAGCCCGGAAACTCCTTAAAACGTGTTTTTGCGGATTGTCTTCGAAATTGGTTTTGAGTGGCTAGTTGGCCTTGTATACATACTAAAATTCATGTATACTACCTAATATCATATTAGGAATTTAATTTGAAGATTTTACCAAAAATTTTACAAATATAATATTTAACGTGAATAGTAACCTCAAATAGTGCCCATTTAGTCAAGTATTGACCAAGAATGGTCAATGGTCAAAAATTGACCATCCTTGGCTATTGATGTCGGCAAGGACAAAGGATAAGGCCAGCTGCTCAATCAAGTTACGTAAAGCATATAAATGAGTTGTTAAATTACTATTCAAATTATTACTTTATATTACTTTAACATATCTTAATTAACTACTTTTCTCTTCTTCTTCTTTGTTTTCCACGAATCCCTTTCATTATCTCCTGTCCCAAACCGTGAGTCTTCAACATTAGAAGCTCCCTCCCTTCTCCTACATTGGTTTTCCTTCATTGTTGCCATTTAGGAACTTAAAGAACACCTTATCTTGTAGAAATCATAACTTTCTCATATTAAGTCCAAATTCCAAGATTGATAGCTCGTTGGAATCCTATTTTGAAGAGCTTTACATCCATGGCTCATGTGTCCCCAAACTCTGAGGAAAAACCATGAAGAAGTGCCTTTGATTCTCGAGGTAAAACATTTCCTTCTTGGAAACTCTTTGTTCTTTGATTTTCATCAAGGCCGAGTGCCTAGGGTTACTAACCCTCCTTATTCTTCATCTTATTCTATGATTTTGGAGCCAATTTATCTAATAAATTGCTGTCAAAATTTCTAAGGAAATCAAGCTTAAATATTAAGCTAATGGTTAATATACAAGGTAAATCCTATAACTACCTATTTCAAGGTTCTAATTGTTGATCTATATATGATCTAACATATTGTTCATCTTGTTTATTATTTCCGAAATTATAAGTGTGTTAGATTTAATTTTGACATATTAAATGTTAATATTTTGTAAATCTAAAATTAGATTTATACTCCTTATGATATACTCTCTCCTATTCTAAATATAAGTCATTTTAGGCTTTAGAATTATGTTCAAATTATAAGTCGTTTTAGACTTTTTGTATCTATTTTTCTACTTTTACCCTTTCTACTTTTTTAATTATTATTATCATTGCACTCTACTTTTTATCTTACCAATAAAGTATACTTACTTTTTTATTCTCCCAATACAAAAAGTAAGGGCATGCAAGTCTCATTAAACTCTTTCTTAAAAATGGTGAAAAAGTCTAGAACGACTTATAATTAGAACAGGAGGGAGTAAGCTACAATATAAGCTATCATAATATACAAGAAAAATTCATATACTATGATTTGATTATGGCTGAAAATTAAGGGGTTGTAATTAAGTTAGAAAAATTATCTAACATAGTTAAATTAAAGGAATTAGTGTAATTAAGAGTAATATGTAAAATTTTGGAAGTTTTGGTACCTAAAGGTGAATACCGAAAATTAATGGGGTCAATATGGAGTTTTTGAGAGTTTAGATGATGAGAAAATAATTGTAGAATTAAGTTTACAATTTATAAAGAGTTTATAAGTATTATAAGGAATTTATAAGGTTTTTGGTATATTTAAAGGTTAATAAAGGATGGTATATATATACTATAACATTAGATAATTAAATCTGGTGATTTAGAGATGTTTAAAATGATTTTTGATGTTCAAAAATCTGTAGGTAAATTAATTACGAAAATTAGAAATTAATTGGAGTTAAATTGGTTATTAAATGAAAGAATAGACCACAAGGGTAAAATGGTAATTTTACTGGTCAAATGTGGTCAAACATGGTCAATGACAGTTTATAAAATATTTAGATGAGTTAGAATAAAAATTATAGCAAAAGATAAGGTAATAAAATGTTTAAGGAATAAAGAGTTAAGATATGTTAACTTTAGGGGTAATATTGTAAATTCTGGAAAGTTAGGGGGTTTGACCATAAAAGACCGGTCAAACTTGGATATATTTTGGTAATTGACCAAAATTATAAAAGAATTTAATTAAGAAAGACTTTGAAAGAAATTAGAAATAAAAATGCCAAGTTTATAACTTATTATGAGTAAAATAGAAATTAAAAGAAAACTAAGGGTAAGAAATGTAAATAACACAATTTTATGTGTTTAGAAGGTTAAGGAAATTAAATGAAGAATTTAGAAACAAGTTGTAAAAGAAACAGAGTTAAGACGGGGTTAAACGAGACCCGTATATAACTTAAGGTATACGAGGGGTATACCCGTAATTTAATAAGTAAAGGTGAAATCAATACTTGAAGTATTTTAAAGAAAATACAAGTTATATTGGAAAAAAAAGAAATAAATACGTATGATATGGAGTATCATACGGACGTATATAAAAAATGTTGGTATACATGAATAGTACTAGTATACGTGAATAGTACCTGTATACATGAATAGTACTCGTATATGTGAATAGTATCCGTATACCTGAATAGGAAATACGTATAAGTGAACAGTAAAATATGAGTTGTATACATGAACAGTAAAATACGAGACGTATACGTGAATAGTGAAATATGTTAAATAGTAAAATACAAGGCCATATAAATGAATAGTAAAATACGAGGCCGTATAAATGAACAGTAAAATACGAGGCCGTATAAATGAATAGTAGAATACGAGACCGTATAAATGAATAGTGAAATACGGATGAATAGTGAAAAATACTAAAACATAATACAAGGTCCGTATAAGTCTAAAGTTGCTAACTGTGCAACTAAATAACTGCTAATGACGTTAGTATGTTAATGAATTGGAATTGAGCTTGAAAACGCTCCTAAATGAACGAACATGTTTAACGGTATACTATTATACCCGGGTTAACCTAGGAAGAGGTTTAAGTTGAAAAGAGAACCAAAGTAGTTCTAAGACACAGGATACTAATACTAGTTCTGGTTACAGATCTAGATAATCGGAGGCGTTCGGCGGATAAGGCAAACATGGTATTAAGAGCTAGCCAATCTCCGGTGTACGGTATGGGATTCTTATAGCTTGCTTTCTAACGGGGTCTACCTCGGTTTGTGTGCTATGTGTTATTGTGATACGACCAAACAAGATTAAGCATGAAGCCGATCTACTGTATTGTTATTTTGTGTCCATTGCACACTGACACAATTTGATTTAGAGCTTGTTCATTAACTATGTTTAGTAACAATTGTATAAGGTTATAAATACTCCCTGTTGTTAGTTGGTTAATACCGAGAGAGGTTTAACTAACCAATTGTCAATGATACTTCAACTAACTGGAACTTGGGGGAAGAGGATTCCGGGACTGACTCTGGTCATGCATGTTTAGGTTAGGAGGTCGGCATCTGTATCAGATCTGTCTTCCACATATGGCTCGTCTACGACTTGTCGCCTAGGGTCGACAAACATACCCGACCATCTCGAGTGAACAGTTCGAGGTGGGAGGCAAATTTAGGAGGCGCGGGAGGGTCAAGCCTACAACCCTCATAACTTAAGAATTAATGTTTATTAACCCAATGGAGCTAATAACTCATTGGCTAGGGTTACCTTGACCCGACAAAAATAAACAATTCAGTTAGAGAACAACCAGTTCTTTTAAGAGAACGGTTGACACTTATAAGGTATGGTCAAACACGAGAACTAAACAATTCTCAGGCCTCAGGAGTTAGGAATCTAACTTACTCATTAATGGGTGTCCATTACGACGTTCGATTTATTGGAGCTGTGAATGTTTCACATGGGTGTGTTGTTTGTTATCATACTTCTTATTATTATCTGTATTAATAATCAACTGCACGTATACGTCAAAGTAGTGGTGTGTAACCCTGTTAGCTTGTGGGCTGCACGTTTTCTATACCAGCAATGTGCTGAGCTCCTTGGGGCCTGTGATTTAAACTTTGCAGGTAGGTACCAGACGTGGACTCAACCTGAGAGTAGGAGCGGGTAGAGTACTTCGGGTTGCTTTTACATTTGTTACACGAGTTGTGCATGTACACTCGTTTAGTAAATTGATTATATGGTAGTATGATGTATTAGGATATGAGATACTCGGTATAAGTTGTGGTTTATGAATTGTATTGTATAGATGCTCGAGTAATTATCCGGTTAGTCAGACCGTGACTTGTAAGAGAATAGACCTAGTTAGTCACGTGGGTGACTAACAGCGGTAACACCAATTTAGTAGAACTTTTCCGCTGCATTGTTAATGAACGAGATGGACTTAGGGCGACGATCACTATATTTGGAGGTGGGGTGTTACAAAAATATGAGCGGCAATCGAACAAATCATCGCCAGTGAAATTTGTACCAACAACAATTATTCAGTAATCCCAGCGGATACAACATGAACACACGGCAAGGTCGAATGAAGAATTTGAAATAAACAATGAAAAGATCCAAGCTCACCTGACCTACCTTCCTTGGTTAGCTGCTGATGCAAAAGAACGAAATTCTAGAGTGAAGGTGGAGCGTGGGGGAATGACAATGGCAGTGAGTCTTCGAAGGCCGGGACGAAGCTCACAGCCAGAAAAGCTCACCAGAGCATGACAAGAAAAAAAATCGAACGAGAAATAAAAACAGAAGTAGTTGTGAGGAGCTTTGGCTTGGAAGAAATTCTGATGTGAAGTGCCGAAGCCCACAAGCACGGCCAGAATCTGCAAGTGCCAAAACCCGATTACAAGCAACTTCCAGTCCAGATTTTTGAAGAAATGGTTCCTCAGTCAAAATACAGATACAACAAGGTAAGATGTTCACAGAATATCATCGCTTAACAAAACAAATTTGACTACCTGGCTCGAATCAAATAAGAACGATTGCCAGAACAGAAGTAGAATAGATAAAAGTAGATGTTCAAAGCTCGAAACCATAACCCGAGTGCGGTAGACCAGTTCAGAGACTTCGAAGGCTAACAAACGAGTACCCAGCTCGTAAGGAAATTCAAACCCGAAATGAAAGGAGAGAAACGGGAGTCGCGAGGAAATCATTTTCTCATGGTAAAAGTAGCAGAATCTCCCGTGTTGTAGATGAAGAGGAATGAAGCCGGTGATACTTGTTCGCCAGAGATGCAGAATCAACAATGGGGAAGGACATGAAAGAGGCGGTGGAGGATTATATTCCTTGGTCGTCAGTGGGTCACAAAATTACCGCAAGTTAGAGATTGAAGATGGAAGGAGATATGGGAGACTGGAAATCGGCAGAGGCAATCCTTGTGTCTCATTGAAGGAGAAGAAAGTGATGGCGAGAAGTTGTCGGCTTTGCTTGTTGGGGGTAGGAGTTCATGGCCATCTACTCAACTACTTTCTGCAGGGTGCTTACCTTTGTCGCCTGCTGTGCATTGCTCTCCATCAGTTGCTCGTGGCTTTTCATCAGCTGGTCAAACTTGTTGTCACTTTCTCCTCCGTGGTATAAACTTGGTGTGCCTCCTCTTGATCCACTTGTGGCCCAGTCTCTGATCTCTTCACAGAGGGACTCTATCCCATTCAGAAACTGTTCCCCTGGCTTTTTTAAAATATCAGCACCTAAAGAGAAAAATACCATTGTTTTGCATTGATTGATTAAGCATTTGTAGAACAATTGAGACAATTGTTCTTTTGTGAGACCATGGTGAGGACACGTCAGCAGGAGTCCTTTGAAATGGTCCCCAGTTTCACAGATGTTTTCTAACCCTGGCTGCTTGAAATTGTAGATCTCAGCAATCATTTCTAACGTTCGGCTAGGGGGCAGGAACTTGTCGTAGAACTTGGTGGCCATTTCATCCCAAGTACCAATGGTACTTGGTGTAAGGCTGTGGTACCATTTACTCGCATTTCCCGTCAGGCTGTGAGGGAACAAGGACAGTCTTGCGTATTAAAGTACTGCGTTTGTCGCGGTTAGACTGTTGGCATGCTGTAGAAACTTGGTGACATGTAACAGAGCTTTGTCAGGACTAGAGCCATCGAACATGCCTAACTCCTTTACGCATCGGATCAGATGATATGACTTCAACTTTTGCCACTCATCGTATTCGGATTGGGTAAGGTGGGGAAGGATGATGGCGGGCTGTTGTCCTTGATTAGATGGCCTGTTGATGTTACGAACTGTAGCTGGTGAAGATGTCATATTTGTTTCCTGGTTAGATTCTATCACCGTGGTGGTTGTGTTTTGTTGAGAGCGTTTCTGCCATAAAGTGCGCAGAAAAGTTCTCTCGATCTCAGGGATGTAGTTAACCGTATGATTATTAATACTGTCCGGAAGGCTGTGTGACCTGGTAATAGGCATTCACCACTCAAAATAGTAAAAGAAACTTGTGATGTGATAAAATAAATAAAATAGAAAGAAAAATGGAGGGGGAATTTAAACAACTAAAAAGAAACAATTCAATAAAATAAAATAAAGAACTACTTTTTTTTAACATGAGTAAATAAACCGAAAATAAATAAACATAAAAGAAATAAGAATAAATGCAGTTTAAGTAAATGAAAATAATAAAATAAAATAAAGAAAAAGGGCAGAATTTAAATTGCTGGAATTTAAATGACAACAATTTAAATGACTAGAAAATAAATGACGGTAATTTAAATGACAATTAAATAAAGAACTAGAATTTAAATGACTAGAAATTAAATGACAGGAAAATTAAATGACAGAATTTAGATTACTGAAATTTAAAGGACGATGGAAATTTAAATGACTGGGATTTAAATGACAGTAAAGTAAATGACTGGAAAAATAAATGACTGTAATTAATGCGATATTTAAATTGCTGGAATAATTAAATAACAAAAATTAGTAGAAATAAAAATAGCAAAAGAAAATGACAAAATAAAAATTAGACTGAATTATGAAACAAAATATTTAAACAAAATATTAACAGAATAAAGAAAACAAAATATTATAGAAACACAATATTATAATATAACAGGTGAATTATCCGGGGCTTAGGGACTAGAATAAATCAAGCCCCCGGAAACGGCGCCATTTTGCAGACAGGAAAATGAGATTGGTTGGAACTGGTGTATTTTAAACAATTGAGAAAGAAATTAATAACTCAAATATCCGTCGGGGTGCAAACAAAACCCGGTCGCAGTAGTATAGTAAGACAGAAGCGGTCGGGGTCAAACCATGGGACTTATAGCGAAATAATATAGTACCTAAGCTTTGTCACAAAAAGGGGGGAATTGATTAACTTGTTTTTATAAAGTAAAACAGCAGATAAAATTAACTGAGTACAAGATAAATTAAACGGGACTCCGAGTTCAGGTTTATATAATCTGATTAATTATGCTATCTCTACCGGTTAATTATAATAGTTTGGCAAAATTCTTGTTATTATCTTAAAGACTAAATCATAGACTCGAAAGACTTGTTTACCAGAAAATGCTCGATCTAATCTAGATTTGAGCAAAACACATGTAAACAGATTAAGTGCGAGGAATTATATTTTGTATCTGAAATTACTAACTTATTTTATCAAAATAAGTTTTCCACAGATTTATCGATTAATTAACTTGTCTATTTATCACTGATCTGATCAAAATAGACTTTGTAAAGCATTTTAATAAATTCATGAAATTTATTAAAAAGGCGAGAGATAAGCTTTAATCGTAACAAACTGTATTTAATTGAACCGGTAAAAATATAGATTACATAATTAAACAAACTATAATTACACCTTCACCCGGAGTAAATCCTCTTAGCCCAACATAATTAAAAAGACAGAATAAAGAGTAAAAGAAATCATCTGGGAAAGATAATTAATTCAGCTCCACTATTTGACTGCTAATATTTTGGACAGAGGTTGGACAGAACAACGGTATGGAAATGGAATGTTTTATGGGATGAGGTGATGTGTGGATTTTATGTGGACATTATGTAGGTGAGATGTATGATTTTTGGAGTGGAAATGGTGATTTTGTGGAGGAAAATGGCATTAGTTTGGGGGTGGCTGCATGTGTGAACCTGGCGGCCTTTGCTCTGTGCTGTGGTCGTGCCTGGTGTGTTTTTTATCCTGGCGGGTTCTCGGTGCTTTCTGTGCTATTGGGGTCCCCCGGCGGGTCGTCGGTGGCGCGGTGTGTGAAAGGATATCTTTGTCCTTTCATACCATGTCGATTGGCTCATGTACGCTGAATTTACCCACATGTCCGAACCAGCGTCCGGACCAGCTGGTTCGGACATGTCGACGCTATGCGAAAAATGCTTCGTCGACATGTGTCCGGACTTGCGTCCAGACCTAAAGGGTCGGACATGTGTTACGTCCGGACCTGCATGTCCGGACACAGGTCCGAACGTGTGTATTTTTTCTGCTTTCTTTGCAAACTTCGACAGGCTCCAGATTCTTCGTTTGAGGTCCGATTTGATCCCTGTTTGTTGCGTTGCGAAGCTTGTGAAGTGTACTATGTGATTCCAAGGCCTTTTTCTACATTTCATACATAAAATATATCAGTTCATATCAAAACATAAATTTAAGAAAATTCACATAGCAAGTGGGAAACATTGCCTAAAATGTTGCAAGTTATAAGGTATTTAAACCCTAAAAGTCTATATGTTTTGCACTTATCATTTACTAATTCCCGTACAATTTTCTCACGTTCTAGTGAGTTTGTAGTTTGTGTTATCGTTTCTTGGTTCGATAGTTTTAGTGTGTTACCACGTTTTCGTTAGTTCACAACTTGACTCTTTCTTAGAATACACAATCAACATTCAAGAAATTCATTCACAATTCACACATTTCATGAATTATATAAACTTCAGTGCAAATTACAATCCAACAAGCAACAATACAATACAAGCATTAACAAGTGGAAACAATCCGATTCGTGCATTTATCTTGCTAGTTGATCACACAATCAAACAAGCACACAAATCAGAGTAACCAAGTAAGGATACAGAGCATGAGAAAAGCATACCTTTCACCGGGGTTAACTTTACCGGGTGTTCTCACGTTCCTCGGCTCACACTTGTTCCTCGTGTCTTACTCTTGATCCACTAATTACATGTCAAATGGTTCTATTAATATTAAGGTGTTACGGTACGTACATAATTGCTACTCCCGTACTTACCCCGTTATCCCGTTATTTCGGTTTAACTTAATGTACTTACTTTCTCAACTTACTCACTCACTTCCAACACTTGTTTATACTTCTTAGGACCTTTAAAGATCACCAAAAAAACTCCTAAACATCATCTAAAACCAATACCATTCAAACCCCCCATCTTTTAAACCCTTAAAAACACTCACGACTGAATTCTGGGGGTGGTCTGGGGGTGGTCCGGACCCAAAGTCCCGGACCAATGCTTTTGTGCACTCTCGGCTTAAATTTACTTGTGGTATGGGACTTGGTCCTGGTCCTAGGTCCCTGACCAAAGTCTGTTTTCACTCTCGACACATTTTTATGGTCGGTCCGGGACTTGGTTCATATCCTAGGTCCCGGACCCTGCTAAAAACTGTTACTAAGGTGATTTTTCACCCCCAAATCAACCCGTAATCCACTTCTAATCATTCCATAAACTTCCCACAAGTTTCCTACGTAATTAAACACCTCTAAACATGCTCTAAACCACCTCAAATCCTTGGTTTAATCCACCATCCAATTCTTGCTCAAATTCAACAAATTCAATTTCTCACATTTTGCATTTTGCACTCTAATGCATTTCTAACTTCTTCTTGCTAGTTCCTATCTCCTACCAACCTTACCAACCACCTAATAACCATTCCAACTCATTCCTAGACCTTTGCACTTCTAGAACCCAAATTCATCCATTTCTTTCATACTCTTACAACCTAGTTTTTCTCCAAACTCTATGGCACTAATTTACTAGTTTACTACAAATTTTATACCCTCTCCTTCTTGCCCTTCAAATACCACTTCAAGGTTGTTACTCAACTCTAAACAACCCAATTAAACACCTAAGTTCTCCCACTTACCAAGTCACCTAAAAGCACTTATTTTCTACCGAAATTTAGCCATAACTTCCCCATAAATCTAACATATCCCTAACCATCAACTCTCATCAATTTCCACTTAAATCAATCCTAAAATACCCACACCCTTTTAAGGGTCCTACCAGCACATAATTACTACACCAAACTCATCCAACAACAATATAAACACAAGCCTCAAATCATTTGGCTCCAAGGCCCTCAATTCACAATTAACTTCATAAATTCCTCCTAACCCCAACCAAACACATTTCTAGCATTATTTTGGTTCATTCAATTTATTATCCCATCCCAAATTCTATAAACAACAAGTATAGTCATTAAGGTAGTTTCTTACCTTAAATTCCAAGCTCCCATTTCAAGTCTTCTCCTCTCATCTTCCTCAATATCGGTCAAATGGGAATGGAGTTTCCAAACTCCATCCCAACACCCAAGGAACACAAAAATGCATTCAATTAATCTTCTAAACCCTTAGGAAATTCTAATTCAATAAAAGGGGCTTAGAGGACAAAGTTAGGGTTTTACCTATGGAGTGTTTTGGAGGGGTTATAACCCTTGAATCAAGAAGGTAGTTCCCCCACCATTAGAGGGTTGAAACAAAGCTAAACAAGGAGAGAAAAACAAGGCATTACCAAAGGGTAAAAATCGGCTAACACAAGAAGATGGGGAAAAATGAGGTTTTTGATGAATCTTTTTACCTTAGGAGAGAGAGGAGACTCCAAGATTCAATTTGATGCCCTTTTCTCTTCAAATGGGGAAAACCCATGGTGATGAACTTCACCATTTTGAAATTCTAGAAAGAGGGAAGTGTAGAGCTTGAGGAGGAGAAGAAGAATATGTAAATTTTTAATGATTTGGAGCCTTGGTGTGGCTTGGGCAAGCTTGAGAAGGTGGGCTGCCATGGAGGAAGCTCAAAATCGGCTAGAACCAGAGGGGAAGAGAAAAATGGTAGAGAGAGGAAGAAAGAAAGGAAAGAGAAGAGGGAAAAAGAAAGTGAGGGAGGAGAGAGAGGGCGGTTACCTTTTTCTACTTTTTCTCTTTCTTTCTTTTTCTTTTCTTCTTTTCTTTACTTATTTAGTGTGTATGTGGGCTGACTCATCTGTTAA
Source organism: Limonium bicolor (assembly GCA_023374045.1). NCBI lineage: Eukaryota > Viridiplantae > Streptophyta > Magnoliopsida > Caryophyllales > Plumbaginaceae > Limonium > Limonium bicolor. Next base: position 184,349,626 of record CM041777.1, on the reverse strand, counting down.
AACCGGCCCCATTTAAATATGCAAGCTGGAGCATTTTTCGTCTTTTACCGAAAACGCTCGTTAATTTACCCAGTTTAGTACTATTCACTAACTGGGCCCGTTTTCTGGAATTTTCTCGTTTATTTTATTTTAATGGTTCTTAAACTCCCCATAATGTTTATTTATAGTTATTTGATGAACTATAATTTTTTACGGGTTCATTTGACCACTTAAAGTCATGTTTTCGGGTTTTCTCGAAAAACGTGCGCTAAAGCTTTATTAGCGTTTTCATTCGTTTTATGGATCCGTTTTCTTCGGGAATTGTTCCCATTTATTATTTAGGCCTTATTAAGCCTTTAAAATCCATCCAATAACCTTTTCAAGGTTGTTTTCCCCCTAGGGTCACTTAACGCTCAATTTAGCGTTTTTTGCTTTCTAAGTGTTTTTCTTGTTTCTTTTGGATTTATTCTTTTTACCAAAATTCATTAGGCACTAATAGACCCTCAATATCAGATTAGAGTAATTTAATCACCCTAATTAAGTTCGGGGTTGTAACACCCTGGATTTTGCCTCAAAACATAGGTAATGAAATAACAAAGGTAACGGTGAAAACGGCTTTAAAAACGGACTCCAAACGAGCCCTACTGGTGCAAAACAAGTCTGGTCCGAGCTTGTGTCCGGACATGGGAAGTTCGGACACAAGCCGAGACATTTAAACTGTAGAAATCCATCTGTCCGAACTTGTGTCCGGACATTGATGTTCGGACACAAGTCGAGAGTTGAAAGGATTGAAAAACCAGAGGTGTCTGGACTTGTGTCCGGACTTAGAAGTTCGGACACAAGTAAATTGGAAAAGTCCGAGAAAAATTAACGTGGCGTGTCCGAACTTCAATGTTCGGACCGAAGTTCGGACACACCAAAACAGAAAGCCTTGAAAACTTTCGGGGCCTGTCCGAACATGGATGTCCGGACGGACGTTCGGACAGGTCCTGATATACACCTAAAAATGCTAAAACAGGACCAATTCAACACCAAATTACTCACAATAACTTAGCAACAAAAGAAAGGCCATTGTAGTAACTCCAGTACTTCAAATAACGACGTAGATGCCTCTGAAAGATCTCTTAAACAATAAGTAACTTTCCAACATATCCGAGACTTCTTAAAGAATTAATCGAGTAAAACACTTCAACTAAATAGCAGCGGAAATAGCAAAATCCCCAAGGGCGTTACCGCCACACTCTAACAAAGAGTGCTCAGGCTTAAACCACTAACCAAAACCAAAACGATTCCAAAACTGATAAAACATAACGATTCCAAAACATAACTCAACTTGTTCAATGTAGCATTTATTCAGTCGTCCTAAACTATGTGACAGCGCGTCCCAAACCCCAATTCAGCCATGAGTACCTGCGATCATAAAACAACAATGGAAAACGCGAAGGGATCGCGCAAATCAGTGAAACTGAGTAAACATTGTCTCAACTCGTAGAATACATTTTGAAACCCATTTACATTTGCAAAACATTAACTCACACCATAATAATATCCAGCTTTACCAACACCAAACCACCATTAACAAAACATTTCAGGGGAGAACTTTCCAGGAATCAAATCAATGGTTTACACGGACGACCCCAATCCGGGTCGCAATAATTAGAATCCCACCTCACTCTACGTCCTTAAGTGTGCACACCCCCCAGAAGGTAACTTATGACCCAAAGGAGTAGATCATTAGAGCTTAACTGCAAGTAATGTCTGCAGGCAAAAGTAATAAGAATATCCACGGGGTACATAGTACCAATAATCACACGGAGCGCCATAAGGCACCAATAAGTTACACGGAGCACCAGAAGGTACCAATCAATCCAATAACCAATTCAAGGAAAGTCTCCCAAAACATTTAGTCAAACCCTTTCGCAAAACATCACACCAGAATACTCACGGGGAAATAATTCCCAAACTTCCCCAATCTCAAAACCACAGTAAATCCAAATCTTCGATAATCACAAAACACAGAGGTAAGAATGTTGAGCACAACATTTACCTGGATACGCTCACAGTCACCGAATCACTCAGCAAGGTCAGCAGTAGCGTTCGTCAGGGAATTCGGTGTCTAGAATTGCAAACAGAAATAAAATCAGGACCTACTCAAACCAAGGAATAAATAACCTAACCTTACCAACGGATTCCCCTTACCCTTCTACAAGAACCGGCACCAGAAAAGCGGCCTAACGACGTTGGAGAATAAGAGCGTGAATTCAAAAGGGGTTGGAAGCTTGAAGAAAGAGAAGAGTGTTGTGACGGCGTATTGAAGATGAAGGAGATCGTGGGATTAAATAGAAAATAATTATTATGATAAGATAGAAATAAGTTAATAAATACATTTGATTTTAAAAGGAGAGAGAGAACTGAAAAATAGTTTGTAAAATAATAACAACAATAATATCAATCTGAAAATCAAGTAATTAAATTACCTTTAAAAGTCATGGAAGGATCTAGATTCTGAATCAAGGGAATAATTAAATATTGTTTGGGTAAAAATAGAATAGAAGAAGGCTGGTTTACCGTTAATAAAGATTAGGAAAGATTATCTAAATGAATAGATAGAGGAATAAATACATAATAGCTGTATAAATAAGTTAGGAAGAGGAAATTATTTTAGGAAGAAGTAAAATCGAATTTGTGTACTTGAACATAATAACGTTATTTGAAACGGATGTAAATATATCGATATATATATATTGCTTCTCTGGGCCTTTATTAATCTTACTCATATCATTCCCGACTATATACTAATTTAATCCTAAGCCAAAATTCACGGGTATTTCATCTCATCCCCCTTAAAAGAAAGCTTCGCCCTCGAAGCTAAGTCTAGGTGATACTCCAACCACAAGACTGAAACTGAAAGTTGAATCCAACTGAACTTGACATAAGTCTTAAACGGTTACCTGCTCGAAGAGCTGTGGGTATTTCTTCCTCATCTCCTCTTCTACCTCCCACGTAGCCTCCTCGGTTCCATGATTAGACCATAAGACCTTGACCATACGGATGGACTTCGATCGCGTCTCCCTGGTCTTAGTGTCCATTAGTCTGATGGGGTACTCCTCATAAGATAGATTCTGCTCCAGCTCCAAGACCTCTGGCTGTAACACATGCAAAGGATCGGGAACATACCACTTCAGCTGGGAAACATGGAAGACGTTGTGAACTTTTCCCAGTTCACAAGGAAGTGCTAAACGGTAAGCCACCTCTCCAACTCTCTCCAAGATCTCATATGGTCCAACGAATTTGGGGCTGAGCTTCCCTTTCTTCCCGAACCTGGTTACTCCTCTCATAGGAGATACTTTCAAGAAAACTTTATCTCCCACCTCGAATTCCTCTGGTCTGCGCTTGAGATCGGCATAGGACTTCTGCCTGTCCTGGGCTGCCTTCATTCGTCTCTGAATCATCCGGACTTGCTCCATAGTCTCTTCAATCAACTGGGGCCCCAAAACAATAGTCTCACTAATGTCGCTCCAGCATAATGGTGTCCTACACTTTCTCCCATACAGGGCCTCATAAGGAGCCATCCTGATGCTGGTGTGATAACTGTTATTATAGGAAAACTCTAGCTATCAGGTGTAGCATATCAGCCCACGAACCCTGAAAATCCATCACACATGCACGAAGCATGTCCTCCAAGGTCTGGATGGTTCTCTCGGTCTGACCATCAGTGGCTGGATGAAACGCAGTACTCAACTTCAACTTGGTACCCATCGCCTTCTGAAATTGCTGCCAGAAGTGGGCTAAAAACCTCGAGTCTCTGTCTGAAATAATGGTCTCAGGTACCCCATGATATCTCACCACATTTCTGATGTAAGCATCCACCAACTGGCTCATGGACCACGTCTTCTTCATGGGTATGAACCGTGCAGACTTAGTGAGTCGGTCCACTATTACCCAAATCTGATTGACCCCTCCCTTCGCTGGTGGTAAACCCATCACGAAGTCCATGGAGATGGAGTCCCACTTCCACTTTGGAACCTCCAACGGCTGCAGTAAACCTCCCATCCTCTTGTGTTCGAATTTGACCTTCTGACAGGTAAGACACTTCGACACAAACTCTGCAACTTCTCTCTTCATATTAGGCCACCAAAACATCTTCTTTAGGTCCTTATACAACTTATCACCGCCCAGATGAACTGAATAAGGAGTATTATGAGCCTCCCTCATCATCCTCTCCTTTACCTCCACGCACCCCTGAGGTACACACCATCGGCCTCTAAACCTCAGACTGCCGTCACTGTGGGTCTCAAACCCCTCAGCTTTCCCTTCCTTCATCTTATCCTTGATGCGCTCCAACTTCGCATCACCAGGTTGTCCTTTGAGTATCTCTCCATAGATGTCGGAAGAGACACTCATGTGGTACAACCTCACCTCACGCTGTACTCCTCCCGCCTCCATCACTTCTAAGTTTAGCTTCTCAAAATCACGAACTAACTCGTCTGGAAGAACCCATATCGAATTCACAGAATGACTCTTCTTCCTACTCAGAGCATCGGCCACTAGGTTGGACTTTCCTTCATGGTATAAGATCTCCAAATCATAATCCTTGATCAGCTCCAACCATCTCCTCTGCCTCATGTTTAGTTCCTTCTGAGTGAAAATGTACTTGAGGCTTTTATGGTCGGTGTAGATCTTGCAGGATACACCGTAGAGGTAGTGCCTCCAAATCTTCAGGGCAAAGACTACTGCTGCAAGCTCTAGATCGTGCGTCGGATACCTGGTCTCGTACTCCTTCAGTTGCCTCGATGCGTAGGCTATGACTTTCCCATGCTGCATCAAGACACATCCCAAGCCATACTTGGAAGCATCGCTGAAAACCTCAAATCCGTCTGTCCCCGAAGGCAAGGTCAACACTGGGGCTGTGGTTAACCTTTCCTTCAATGTCTGAAACGCTTTCTCACAGTCATCATCCCACTGAAACTTGGTTACTTTCTTCATGAGATTCGTGAGCGGTCTAGCTATCTTTGAGAAATCCTTCACAAACCTTCTATAGTATCCTGCTAGACCCAGGAAGCTACGAACCTCTGTCAGATTACTCGGTGTTGGCCACTCTTTCACTGCTTGGACTTTGGCCGGATCCACTGAAATTCCTTCCTTGGTGACGATGTGGCCTAGGAATGCCACTCGATCCAACCAGAAATCACACTTGGTCAGTTTGGCGTAAAGCTGCTGCTCTCTCAAAATCTGCAAAACTGATCTCAGGTGCTCCTCGTGCTCTTCCTCATCCTTAGAGTAGATGAGGATGTCGTCTATAAAAACCACCAAAACCGGTCTAGAAAGGGATTAAAGATCCGGTTCATGAGGTCCATGAAAACTGCCGGCGCGTTCGTCAACCCAAAGGGCATCACCAGAAACTCAAAATGCCCATACCTGGTCCTGAAGGCCGTCTTCGGAATATCCTTTTCTGCAACACGTAACTGGTGGTACCCCGACCTCAGGTCTATCTTGGAGAAGACTCCTACACCCTGAAGCTGGTCGAAAAGGTCGTCGATTCTAGGCAAGGGATATCGGTTCTTCACAGTAATCTGGTTCAGCTCTCGGTAGTCTATGCACAGCCTCATGCTCCCATCCTTCTTCTTTACGAACAAGACAGGAGCTCCCCATGGCGATACACTCGGGCGAATGTACCCCTTCTCCAATAACTCCTCCAATTGGACTTTCAGTTCCTTCAATTCTGATGGCGCCATACGGTATGAGGCCTTGGAGATAGGCGCTGCTCCTGGCACAAGGTCGACGCTGAACTCTACCTCCCTATCTGGCGGCATACCCAGAATCTCATCTGGAAAGACGTCAGGGAACTCATTCACCACCCGAATCTCTTCTAATGGGCTCGACGCTTGTCTCAAATCCTGGACATGGCAGAGATATGCCTGCTGTCCCTTCTTCACTTGGGAGAGAATTGACATAGCTGAAACTATCTTTACTCCCGGTGTCTTCTCCATGCTACTGTAGGAGACTCTTCGGCCCGTTGGTCCTCTCAGAACGATCTTCTGCTCTCCACAATCGATCTTCCCTTTATACTTGCTTAGCCAGTCCATCCCCAAAATAATATCGAAGTCGGGGAGGACGAACTGGATCAGGTCAATTACAAATATCTCCCCCTTTTTTCTACCCCCACATCTTTCAATACAGCATTACAAGAAATAACCCGCCCCGAGGGTATAGATACTACTATGGTAGAAGTCTTACAAGTTTCTAGACCCTATTTCTTAGCAAATTCCTCAGAAATGAAAGAATATGAAGCTCCGGTATCGAACAAAACATGAGCTGAAGTACCATGAACAGAAAAGGTACCTGCTAACACCTCTGCCTCGGCCTCAGCTTCGGCCCGGCTCATCACATTGATCTTCCCTGGAGCCCGCTTCTGGTTGCCTCGGTACTCCCCTTGGCCTCTATTGCCACCATTGCCGCCTTCTCCATTATTACGCTGCAGAATGATATTTTATTGTGAGTTATTAGCACAGGTGAAATTGATAAAAGAAAGAAATTAATACTCAAAATATCCGTCGGGCTGCAAATTAAAACCCGGTCGCAGTAGTATAGAAGACAGAAGCGGCCGGGGTCAAACCGTGGGACTTATAGCGAGCTAAAATAGTTCCTAAGCTTGTCACAAAAGGGGGGAAGTTAATTGACTTGTTTTTGAGAAAATATTAAGCAGATTAGAAAACTGAGTGCAGATGAATTAAATGGAACTCCGGGTTCAGGTTTTATATAATCTGATTAATTATGCTATTTCTACCGGTTTAATATATTAGTTTGGCAAAATTCCTGTTATTATCCTAAGGACTAAGTCATAGACCCTTAAGAACTCGTTTACCATAAAATGCTCGGTCTAATCAAGGTTCGAGCAATACTATGTAAACGGACGTTAAATTCGAGGAATTATAATTGCATCTGTAAATACTAACTTATTAAATCATAATAAGTTTTCTCCAGATTTACGGCTTAAATAACCTGTCTATTTATCACCTGGTCTGATCAAAATAGACTTAGGAAAGCATTTTATAAATTCATGTAATTTATTAAAATGGTGAGAGATAACCTTTAAGCGTAACAAACTGTATTTATTAAAACCGGTAGAAATATTGATTACATAATTAAACAAACCATAATTAAAAACCTTGCCCGGAGCAAATCCTCCTTAGCCAGACATATTAACTGGTAATAAATCTGACAGAGGTTGGACGTAATAACAGCTCGGAGACGTGATTAGTGAATGGAGAAATGGAGAGGTCGAAGAGTGAAACATGTACGTAGGTTAATATAAGTGAAGTGGGTGAATTGGAGAATTAATGGAGTGAAATGGTATACGGGAGTGATTTACTGGAAGAAAATGAGATGAGGTGAGAGTGAGTGATTTTCTGGTTTTCTCTGTGCACTCGTATAAGGTTGCAGTGGATGGGTATTTATAGAAGAAAGGAAGAGGTAGTCTTCCGTAGATATTTGCAGTTGATTGCCTCCTTCAGTGCTTCATTGATTGAAGCATTGATTGCTTCATTTATTGCAGGGGACAGAGCCGAAACGCGTGCTCAGAGTAGATAGATAAGGCGATTCAAGTTGCAGACGACAACGGGCGCGAAGAAGAAAACTAGTCGCGGCTTGTTTTAGTCTTGTCCGCCTGGTGTCCGCCTGTTAACAGGCGGTTGCCTTATGTATGTCCGCCACTTATTAGGCGGTTTCTGTGTGCTGTCCGCTAGTTAATAGGCGGTTGTGCCTTGGTGGTGTCCGCCAGTTAATAGGCGGTTGTGCAAACTCTTGTCCGCCAGTTAATGGGCGGTTGCCCTATGTCTTGTCCGCCAGTTCTTGGGCGGTTGCCCTATGTTGTTGGTCCGGGTCCTTGCACATAAGTCAAGTCCCGGACCCTTACTTACAGAAACTCTCGCCCATTTTCCAAGGGGTGGTCCGGGTCCTTGTATGGGACCTAAGTCCCGGACCACCCACGGCTATCTACTCTCGGCCTGTTTTACAATGCTGGTCCAGGACTTAGTCCTGGACTTAAGTCCTGGACCCATCAGCCGGCTCCAGATTCTTCGTTATAAGTCCGTTTTACTCGCCGTCTGCGCTGATGCGTTCGTCTCTTCGTGTACTTTGCTCCTAGCTTGGTTTTCCTCATGTTAAACCTAATAATTTTGTGAGATAAACAATAAAACATAAACTAGAGGAAAACTAACCGAAGTGGAGAAATGAGCAAGAAAAGTGCTAATATTATACATGAAATACACCTATAAAACATGCTCATTTGGACACTTATCACACCCCCACACTTATCTTTTTGCTTGTCCTCAAGTAAAACCACGTACCCAAGTAAGTAGGGAATGCTCAATACTAACAAATATTATTATGAAGGGTAGGATAAAAAAGTCAATAGTTCATGATCTTTATAACTTATTGAGGAGTGTGAAAAATTATCTGCTGGTGGCATAGGTGTGCTCAGGGTAAAAACAAAATATAGAGTTTCAGGGTATGATCTAATGTACTTCAATGTTTCTTTTGTTTAGGTGACTCCGAGAACTTTTACCATGGCCAACTTCTCTCAAGAATGGGCATTGAGGAGAAAATAAAAGGAAGAAAAGATTTATGTATTTGCTTCACTTTTGCATGAGGGATGAGAAAATGTAGGCATAATGCCTTAGTATTCAAGAACACTCAACTCTCTTTTGTTGGTTACCAATGGTGTCTCGAAAGTCCCTTATTTTTTTGTATTCTTCTCTTTTTTTTTACAGAGAAATACCCCTTAGCAATCCCTAAGAGAGAAGACAGAAAGAAACCCTGAGCAATAAAATCCAACCATTTGCAGATTATTTGGTCACACCGCATATAAAAATGCTCCTCAAAAGTAATCAAATGTAAAATTTTTTAAAATTTGTACCCTTTATCCCACAATTCATAATAGTATTTGTTTTTAAAGAGAACAACCTACATTAGCAGGGTACATAATTCAATTTTTGAACAAATGCGAGGTAAGCAGAAGATAAGCAGAGAGACTTAACAATTTTAAGCATTTAGATGACCTGAAAAGGCTCTTCCCCCACACTTAAGCTTAAGCAATGCCCTCATTGCGTAGATGAAATAAAATTAATAGGGCAAGCAATGTAAAGGAAAGAGTGTACTCCCCAGATTTCGTAAAGTGCGTAGAGCTCCCCCACACTTGAGTGTTGCTGTGGAATGTCATGAATTTAAACCTGTAAAGAATATTCTACACAGCGAGAAGAACTCAAGTGAAGCCTGCATTTTATTTTAGCAAATATAAGGGAAATATAGTACAAAAAGGAAAACATATTAAATTAAAGGAAAAATAAAAGATAGATAGTGGGTTGCCTCCCACCGAGCTGCCCGGGTTTAACGTCTCTAGCTAGACGTATTTGATCAAGTTTTAGTTTGGAGAAGATTCTGAGGGCAAATTATCCCGCTGTTCTTGGACAAAATAAGTAGCAGATAGGTCAGTTGAAATATTGGAATGAGAATTATACCTTTTAAGACGTGCCCCGTTGACCTTGAAAGTTTCGCCTTGTTTGTTCTGGAGTTCAAAGGCACCGTATGGGGTCACACTAACAATTTGAAAAGGGCCGGCTCAATGTGACTTGAGTTTTCCTGGGAAGATCCTTAACCTAGAGTTATACAGGATAACCCAATCACCAATTTCGAAGTCCTTCTTCATGATTATCCTGTCGTGGAACTTTTTGGTGCGCTCTTTATAGATCTTTGCATTCTGATAAGCCTGATCTCGTAGCTCTTCTAATTCGGAAAGTTGGAACTCTCTACCCTCTCTCCCGCAGAAACCATGTCAAAGTTTAGGGCCTTGATTGCCCAGTATGCTTTATGCTCCATCTCCACAAGAAGGTGGCATGCTTTTCCATAGACCAGCTTAAAAGGAGACATCCCGATGGGAGTCTTGAATGCAGTGCGGTAAGCCCAAAGCGCATCATCCAGTTTAAGTGCCCAATCCTTACGTGATGAGTTAACCGTCTTCTGAAGGATCCATTTTTACTCACGGTTGGAAACTTCTGCTTGGCCGTTTGTCTGGGGGTGATAAGGTAAAGCTACCTTGTGATGTACCCCGTACTTAACCATAAGTGCTTCGAATAAACGGTTGCAGAAGTGAGTTCCTCCATCACTAATAATAATCCTGGGCACGCCGAAACGGGTAAAGATGTGCTTTTTGAGGAACCTCGTTACTGTCTTTGCATCGGCATGATGACACGGTATAGCTTCTACCCACTTTGAAACGTAATCAACTGCCACTAGAACATATTTGTGGCCCTGCGAGGAAGGGAACGGTCCCATGAAATCAATGCCCCAACAATCAAAGAGCTCTACTTCTAGTATCCCTTGTTGTGGCATCTCATGTCTCCTGGACGTGTTACCCATTTTCTGGCAATTATCACATTGTTTGCAGAATTGGTACACATCTTTATGAAGGGTCGGCCAATAAAAACCTGAGGCCAGGATCTTAGCAGCGGTCCTCGTGGGTCCATGGTGACCTCCGGCTTCCCGTGAGTGACAAAAATGAATGACGCTTGAAACCTCTTCTTCCGGGAGACATCGTCGAATCAACCCATTAGCACTAACTCGGAACAAATACGGATCCTCCCAGAAATAATGCCTTGAGTCAGAAAGAAATTTCTTCTTCTGGGCATAATAGATCATAGGGTATTGTTCCAGAGACTAGATAATTGGCCAGGTCCGCATACCATGGCTCCTGCATCTTGGTGATTGAAAAGACAGTCTCATCGGGGAAGAATTCGTTGATAGGCACACTATTCGTAGGAGTTACCAATCTGGAGAGATGGTCAGCGACAACATTTAGTTTTCCGCTCTTATCTTTGACTTCGATGTCAAACTCTTGCAGTAGAAGAATCCAGCGCAACAAGCGAGGCTTGGCTTCTTGTTTTGTAAATAAGTATTTGAGAGCGGAGTGGCCTGTATGCACGATGACTTTGCTTCCCCACAAGTACGATCTGAACTTATCGAGGGAGAAAACTATAGCCAGAAGTTCTTTTTCGGTGGTCGTATAGTTTTTCTGCGCGTCGTTCAGTGTTCTGCTAGCATAAGCGATCACTCTCAAGATTTTCTCTTTTTTCTGGCAAAGAGCTGCCCCCACGGCGTAGTCACTTGCGTCACACATGATCTCAAAAGGAAGAGACCAATCAGGTGGTATGACCACATGTGCTGTCACCAATTTTTGTGTTATAGTTTGGAAAGCAGCTGAACACCTTTCATCAAAATGAAATGGGGCATCTTTCTGTAGCAGGTCGGTCAATGGTTTGCTGATTTTGGAGAAGTCCTGAATAAACCGCCGATAAAATCCTGCATGCCCTAGAAATGCTCGTATATCTCGAACTGTAGTTGGTGCTGGTAACTTCTCGATAACCTCCACCTTGGCTTTATCCACCTCTATCCCTTTTGCTGATATTTTATGTCCAAGGACGATCCCGTCCTTGACCATAAAATGACACTTCTCCCAGTTTAAGACGAGATTCGTATCCTCACACCGTCTTAGGATCAAATCTAGTTGTGCCAAGCATTTGTCGAAACTAGAGCCATAGACTGAGAAGTCGTCCATAAATACTTCTATGCTCTGCTCGATGAAGTCAGCAAATATTGCTTGCATACATCTCTGGAAGGTAGCAGGGGCGTTGCATAGACCGAAAGGCATTCGTCGGTAAGCAAAGGTACCGTAAGGACAAGTGAAGGTTGTCTTGTCCTGGTCCTCAGGTGCGATTGGTATTTGAAAATAACCCGAGAACCCATCTAGAAAACAGTAGTACTCTTGCCCTGCAAGTCGTTCCAACATCTGGTCGATGAAGGGGAGAGGGAAATGATCCTTCCTGGTGGCCAAGTTCAAACGCCGATAATCAATACACATGCGCCATCCTGTGATCTTTCTTTGAGGGATAGTCTCTCCCTTTTCATTAATAACAGCTTCGATGCCCCCCTTCTTAGGGAAACTTGAACAGGACTGACCCAGGACTGTCAGAAATTGGATAGATGATGTCGCGTCAAGGAGTTTTAGAACCTCCTTTCGAACTACCTCTCTTGAGGTTAGGGTTTAGCCGGCGTTGAGGTTGTCGGATAGGCTTGAAGTGTTTCCTCCTGTAAATATTGTGCGTGCAATAGGAGGGATCAATTCTTTGATATCAGCGATAGTCCCACCCTATTGTTGTCTTGTGCTTTTTTAATACCTAAGTAACCTCGTTTCCTCCCCGGAATTCAGAGAGAGGAATAATGACAGGCAAATGGTCATTTTCAGCTAGGAAGCATACTTGAGGTTAGAGGGTATTCTTTAAGCTCGAGTTCAGGTGGTTGTTCTACTGATGGAATTGATTTTTGAGTTTTCTGTCGAGTTCTTCGATTGGTGTCGGTAACGCTTGATAACCAGCCCTTCCTTTTTCTACGTACGCCAGCATGGCGTTAACTTCTGGATCCTCCATCTTTTCTTCTAGAGGAGAATAATACTCGCTCTAGCGGTTCAGTTTCAGCTTCCTGGATGGAAGATGGAAAATACGTGTCCTCCTCTGTAGCAAAATCGCCTTCCTCCTCCTCGTCATCTGTGAATCCCACCGTCTTAGCATGAGGAGAAAATTTGAGCTTTTCTTCATCATTTTCTGCATGTCGAATTCAATCGTCTCATCTTCGTACCGAAGAGTGATTTTTCCATCATGGACGTCAATGATGGCTTTGGCGGTACCAGAAACGGTCGACCTAGAATCAGGGGAACCTCAACATCGTCATCCATTTCTAGAATGACGAAATCAGCTGGAAAGATGAAGCGAGACACTCCAAACCAAATCCGGACTATGCCCATGGGCTTATCTCTGATCTGTCTGCTAGTTGGAGTTTAAAAGGAACCGGTTGCATTTCTCCTCCTTTAACTTCAAGAAGGTGGCGTATGGCATGATATTATGCTGGCTCCTAGGTCGCATAGACCACTTCCACAATCCACCCCACCTATAAAGCACGGGATCACGGGATTTCCCGGATCTGTTTGTTTGGGGGGAAGTGCTCGAAGAAGGGCTGCAGAGCACTCCTCTGTCAGGTGCACTGTCTCTTTTTCCAGGTTCTTTTTCTTTTGTCAAGAGATCCTTGAGGAATTTTGCGTAGTTAGGCATCTCTTGTAAGGCATCGATCAAAGGTATGTCGAGGGTCAGCTTCTTGAAAATACTCAAGAACTGGAGAATTGCTCATCAAGATGTTTCTTTTTCATTCTGTTCGGAAATGGGAGTTCATGTTTTTATGAGTGGAGGTTGGGATGTCGATGGTATTCGAGATGGAGGTGGAGTACAGGAGTAGGAATTTGAATTCTCTGAGGAGGTAAAGTTGGTTTGGTGGTTTCATCAACATTGATATAGGAATCTTCAAGATTTTCTTTTCTTTTCCTTTGCTGGTGGCAAGTTCCCTTCCACTCCTTAAGAGACGGCACACAAGTTTGTTGATTGTATGTGCCATCGTCTATAAGGACTGAATTTGCTTGTTCCTTCGGATTGGGATTTGTCTGTGAAGGAATTGACCAGGTGGTCTTTGTTGAGTGTACTGTTGGATCTGAGATTGCAAGGCTTTTTGGTCTTTGCGCAGAGCTGCGACCTCCTCTTGCGTATCTCGTGATTTACCCATCATCGCCTTAAACATCTCCTGCATCTGAGACATATCAGACTCAGGATTCGAAGGAGGTTGAGTTGGTCGACCGATGAAGCTTCATTGCCGTAAGGCTGTGTTGATATTGCCTTTGGCCTCCTTGGAATTGGACTGAGGTCTGTAATTTTGGGATGTTTGTAGGGTATGTGGGTTTGGATATTTCCGGTGTTTGAGTAGCTAAGTTGGATTGCATGTTACGTTGCCATGGTTGTCTGTATCCTGAATTGTTGGTGATGTAGTTTGCTTCCTCCGCTGCTTTCATTTCTTTAGTTGGGGGCATTGATCATATCATGAGGCCCGCAACATTGCGTACAAGAAATTGTTGGAGATGGTTGAGATTGAGGAGCATAGCCTGGAGGGGTAGTAGGTGGTCGAAAATCATCGACTTAGCTTGCTTAGGGAAGGAATCATAGCCATCTGTTAAACCTTTTCTGTAGAGTGCTCACTTTTGTTGCTTGCTGAGCATTGCTTTCCATGAGTTGCTCATGGCTTCTCATGAGCTGGTCGAACTTGTTATCACTTTCCCAACATGATATAATCCTGGAGTACCGCTCCTTGATCCACCGGAGGGCCCAGTCTCTGATTTCCTCACAGAGAGATTCCATGCTGTTCAGAAATTGTGCTCCCGGCTTTTTCAGAACGTCAGCCCCTAACGAAGATAACACCATTGTTCTGCACGGACGATCAAGCCCTTGTAGAACAATTGTGATACTTGTTCCTTCGTCAGCCCGTGGTGAGGACAAGAGTAAGTAGAACCTTTGAAACGGTCCCAAGTTTCACAAATATTCTCCGACCCTGTTGCTTGAAATTATAAATTTCAGCAATCATCTCCAAAGTTCGGCTCGGGTGTAGGAATTTGTCATAGAACTTGGTGGCCATGTCGTCCCAGGTACCAATGGTACTCGGTGTTAAGCTATGTACCACTTGCTCGCGTTTCCCGTCAGGCTGTGTGGGAATAATGACAATCTTGCATATTGAAGTACTGCGTCGGTTGCAGTAAGGCTATTGGCATGTTGTAAGAATTTTGTAACATGTAACAGGGCTTCGTCTGGACTGGTGCCATCAAACATGCCAACTCCTTCACACATCGAATCTGATGATATGGCTTCAGCTTCTGCCACTCATCGTATTCGGATGGGCTGAGTGAGGAAGATGATAGCAGGCTGTTGTCCTTGGTTAGACGGCCTGTTGATATTTCGAACCGTTGCTGGTGTAGCTGCCATGTTAGCTTCCGGGTCAGAATCTATCACTGTGGTTATGTGGTGGTATTTTGTTGAGTTAACGCAGAAAGGTTCTCTCTCTCGATTTCTGGGATGTAACCAACCGTGTGATTAAATATTTTCTGGGTAGCTGTGTGACCTGGTAAAAGGCATTCAACCACTCAAAACAGAGAAAAGAACTGGTTATACGTTAGAATAATAAAAATGTTAGGATTAGTAGACAGAAATTTAAAGTTAGTAGTTAGGGACAATGGAAAGATGACAATGGAACGAAAGACTGGAACGAAATGACAGAAATTAAAGTTAGTAGTTAGAGACAATGGAACGAAATGACACTGGAACGAAATGACAGAAATAAATAACAATAATATTAACAATTTAGTAGTCAGATGTCCAAGTCAGATCAGAAGTTAGATGTCCCATGTCCAAGTCAGATGTCCGAGGTATATGTCCAAAATTGGATTAACAGTTTTTTTTTTTTAAATTTTTTTTTATTATTAACAGATTATTTAATAAACAGGTGAATTAACCGGGGCTTAGGGACTAGATTAAATCAAGTCCCCGGCAACGGCGCCATTTTGCAGAATGGATTTTATGTGAGTGATTAGAAGAGGTGAAATTGATAAAGAAAGAAATTAATACTCAAAAATATCCGTCGGGCTGCAAATTAAAACCCGGTGCAGTAGTATAGAAGACAGAAGCGGCCGGGGTCAAACCGTGGGACTTTATAGCGGGCTAAAATAGTTCCTAAGCTTGTCACAAAAGGGGGGAAGTTAATTGACTTTTTTTTAGAGGAAAAATTAAGCAGATTAGAAAACTGAGTGCAGATGAATTAAATGGAACTCCGGGTTCAGGTTTTATAATAATCTGAATTAATTAATGCATTTCTAAACGGTGTTATATATTAGTTTGGCAAAATTCCTGTTATTATCAAGGGACTAAGTCATAGACCCTTAAGAACTCGTTTACCAGAAAATGCTCGGTCTAATCAAGGTTCGAGCAATACTATGTAAACGGACGTTTAATTCGAGGAATTATAATTGCATCTGTAAATACTAACTTATTAAATCATAATAAGTTTTCTCCAGATTTACGGCTTAAATAACCTGTCTATTTATCACCTGGTCTGATCAAAATAGACTTAGGAAAGCATTTTAATAAATTCATGTAATTTATTAAAATGGTGAGAGATAACCTTTAAGCGTAACAAACTGTATTTATTAAACCGGTAGAAATATTGATTACATAATTAAACAAACCATAATTAAAAACCTTGCCCGGAGCAAATCCTCCTTAGCCAGACATATTAACTGGTAATAAATCTGACAGAGGTTGGACGTAATAACAGCTCGGAGACGTGATTAGTGAATGGAGAAATGGAGAGGTCGAAGAGTGAAACATGTACGTAGGTTAATATAAGTGAAGTGGGTGAATTAGAGAATTAATGGAGTGAAATGGTATACGGGAGTGATTTACTGGAAGAGAATGAGATGAGGTGAGAGTGAGTGATTTTCTGGTTTTCTCCGTGCACTCGTATAAGGTTGCAGTGGATGGGTATTTATAGAAGAAAGGAAGAGGTAGTCTTCCGTAGATATTTGCAGTTGATTGCCTCCTTCAGTGCTTCATTGATTGAAGCATTGATTGCTTCATTTATTGCAGGGGACAGAGCCGAAACGCGTGCTCAGAGTAGATAGATAAGGCGATTCAAGTTGCAGACGACGACGGGCGCGAAGAAGAAAACTAGTCGCGGCTTGTTTTAGTCTTGTCCGCCTGGTGTCCGCCTGTTAACAGGCGGTTGCCTTATGTATGTCCGCCACTTATTAGGCGGTTTCTGTGTGCTGTCCGCCAGTTAATAGGCAGTTGTGCCTTGGTGGTGTCCGCCAGTTAATAGGCGGTTGTGCAAACTCTTGTCCGCCAGTTAATGGGCGGTTGCCCTATGTCTTGTCCGCCAGTTCTTGGGCGGTTTGCCCTATGTTGTTGGTCCGGGTCCTTGCACATAAGTCAAGTCCCGGACCCTTACTTACAGAAACTCTCGCCCATTTTCCAAGGGGTGGTCCGGGTCCTTGTATGGGACCTAAGTCCCGGACCACCCACGGCTATCTACTCTCGGCCTGTTTTACAATGCTGGTCCGGGACTTAGTCCTGGACTTAAGTCCTGGACCCATCAGCCGGCTCCATTCTTCGTTATAAGTCCGTTTTACTCGCCGTCTGCGCCGATGCGTTCGTCTCTTCGTGTACTTTGCTCCTAGCTTGGTTTTCCTCATGTTAAACCTAATAATTTTGTGAGATAAACAATAAAACATAAACTAGAGGAAAACTAACCGAAGTGGAGAAATGAGCAAGAAAAGTGCTAATATTATACATGAAATACACCTATAAAACATGCTCATTTGGACACTTATCATACGCTGAGGAGCGTCCCCGCGCTGATTTTGATTCGGGCCTCTGCCCTGCTGGTCGGGCTGCCTGAATGAACGGTCACCATTGTAACTTCTCTGCTGGCTGCCTCCCTGGGGACTCTGAAGACACTCGAACAATCGGTGTCCCCGCCTACCACAACGAAAGCAAGTGACCAAGTTCCCCTCACAATCTTTTCCTGGGTGGTCCTTGTTGCACCTCTTGCAGTAGAAGTGTCTCTCCGGTCTAGTCTCTCCTCTCTGAGACTGGTGCTGGGACTGGTCACCTCGTCTCTGGTCACCTCTGTGATCTCCCCCATGTCTCGGCCTCCCGTCTCTGCGGTCCGAGTAAGGCTTCCACCTCTTCTCCTGCTGATGATGTCTGTGGGACTGGTCCTCCCGTCCCCGGGTTCATCTCCTCCTTCCACCTTCCTCTTATTACCAGCCAAGACCTCCTTCTCTTCTGCTGCACCCTGTATAGGTTAGCAGCTTTCCCGTACGCATCTTGAAGCGTCGGGATAGTCAGCACGCTGAGGGCCTCCTGCAGACTCCAGTTTAGCCCACCCACAAACCTCTGCACCTTCGACGCCTCGTCGGGAACCATCGTAGGAGCAAACCTGGCCAGCTCCAGGAACTTCGAATGGTACTCCTTGACACTCAGAGATAACTGCTTGAGTTCTGAGAACTCCAATATTTCTGCATTCTGACATGCTCGGGGTAGAAGCGTCTCCTCATGGCCTCCTTCAGGCCATCCCAACCAAAATCAGGTCCAGCTAGTAGTACATCCCTGTTGGCGGACCACCAGATGTCCGCCTCACTCTTGAATAATACACTGCTGCGTTTACCCTCCGTTTTGCTGGGCAATTGACTGCTTCAAAGATCTTGTCAAATTCCCTTATCCAGTCTTCAAGTAGCACTGGGTCTTCCTCTCCCTTGAAGGGTGTGGGCTTCAGATGGGCAATTCTCTTGGTGTAGTCCTCTGGCACATTATCCCTCTGCGCCTGCCTCTGGACTATTTGTCCCAAGTTGAGAGCCAACTCCTGCAACTGCCTCATCGGGTCGTTGGCGGCCATCTGAGTTTGGCGACTCCTGCTTCTGGTGTGGTATGGGAAACTCAGTCTGTCAGCCAGTCCTGCACTCCCTAGAGCTCTATTCGAACTCCTGATTACATATACTAAGCAAGGTAAGCAGCATTCACCCGCATCCCCCATATATTAAGTCTCTACCCCATATTAGGAGTTAGCACATCTAATAACTCCAATACCAGTACACAATACTCAATCAGTTATACTAACATCATCACAATCAGGGTAGTACATACACAGAGAATGGACTCCAACATCCATGCAGTATAATATCACATACGCAACATCGCAGGCACCACAATTCCCCCCAAACGGCTTACCCCACATTTTAGTTCCTTTGTAATCCAAATTTTATCTTATTTACCAAACACGGCTCTGATACCACCTTGTAACACCCTGGATTTGCCTCAAAACATAGGTAATGAAATAACAAAGCTAACGGTGAAAACGGCTTTAAAAACGGACTCCAAACGAGCCCTACTGGTGCAAAACAAGTCTGGTCCGAGCTTGTGTCCGGACATGGGAAGTTCGGACACAAGCCGAGACATTTAAACTATAGAAATCCATCTGTCCGAACTTGTGTCCGAACATTGATGTTCGGACACAAGTCGAGAGTTGAAAGGATTGAAAACCAGAGGTGTCCGAACTTGTGTCCGGACTTAGAAGTTCGGACACAAGTAAATTGGAAAAGTCCGAGAAAAATTAACGTGGCGTGTCCGAACTTCAATGTTCGGACCGAAGTTCGGACACACCAAAACAGAAAGCCTTTAAAACTTTCGGGGCCTGTCCGAACATGGATGTCCGGACGGACGTTCGGACAGGTCCTGATATACACCCAAAAATGCTAAAAAAGGACCAATTCAACACCAAATTACTCACAAAACTTAGCAACAAAAGAAAGGCCATTGTAGTAATCCAGTACTTCAAATAACGACGTAGATGCCTCTGAAAGATCTCTTAAACAATAAGTAACTTTCCAACATATCCGAGACTTCTTAAAGAATTAATCGAGTAAAACACTTCAACTAAATAGCAGCGGAAATAGCAAAATCCCCAAGGGCGTTACCGCCACACTCTAACAAAGAGTGCTCAGGCTTAAACCACTAACCAAACCAAAACGATTCCAAAACTGATAAAACATAACGATTCCAAAACATAACTCAACTTGTTCAATGTAGCATTTATTCAGTCGTCCTAAACTATGTGACAGCGCGTCCCAAACCCCAATTCAGCCATGAGTACCTGCGATCATAAAACAACAATGGAAAACGCGAAGGGATCGCGCAAATCAGTGAAACTAAGTAAACATTGTCTCAACCCGTAGAATACATTTTGAAACCCATTTACATTTGCAAAACATTAACTCACACCATAATAATATCCAGCTTTACCAACACCAAACACCATTAACAAAACATTTCAGGGGAGAACTTTCCAGGAATCAAATCATGGTTTACACGGACGACCCCAATCCGTGTCGCAATAATTAGAATCCCACCTCACTCTACGTCTTAAGTGTGCACACCCCCCAGAAGGTAACTTATGACCCAAAGGAGTAGATCATTAGAGCTTACTGCAAGTATGTCTGCAGGCAAAAAGTAATAAGAATATCCACGGGTACATAGTACCAATAATCACACGGAGCGCCATAAGGCACCAATAAGTTACACGGAGCACCAGAAGGTACCAATCAATCCAATAACCAATTCAAGGAAGTCCTCCCAAAACATTTAGTCAAACCTTTTGTTCGCAAAACATCACACCAGAATACTCACGGGGAAATAATTCCCAAACTTCCCCAATCTCAAAACCACAGTAAATCCAAATCTTCGATAATCACAAAAACAGAGGTAAGAATGTTGAGCACAACATTTACCTGGATACGCTCGCAGTCACTGAATCACTCAGCAAGGTCAGCAGTAGCGTTCGTCAGGGAATTCGGTGTCTAGAATTGCAAACAGAAATAAAATCAGGACCTACCAAACCAAGGAATAAATAACCTAACCTTACCAACGGATTCCCCTTACCCTTCTAAAGAACCGACACCAGAAAAGCGGCCTAACGACGTTGGAGAATAAGAGCGTGAATTAAGGGGTTGAAGCTGAAGAAAAGAGAAGAGTGTGTGACGGCGTATTGAAGATGAAGGAGATCGTGGGATTAAATAGAAAGAATTATAGAGAAGATAGAATAAGTACATTGATTTTGAAGAGAGAAGTATGGATAATATATAGATAAAGATTAATATTAACAAATATTATATAATATAATAATTAATGTCTTTCAGAATAATAAGATTGAATAATAATTGAAATAAAGTCATGGAAGGATCTAGATTCTGAATCAAGGGAATAATTAAATATTGTTTGGGTAAAAATAGAATAGAAGAAGCTGGTTTACCGTTAATAAAGATTAGGAAAGATTATCTAAATGAATAGATAGAGGAATAAATACATAATAGCTGTATAAATAAGTTAGGAAGAGGAAATTATTTTAGGAAGAAGTAAAATCGAATTTGTGTACTTGAACATAATAACGTTATTTGAAACGGATGTAAATATATCGATATATATATATTGCTTCTCTGGGCTTTATTAATCTTACTCATATCATTCCCGACTATATACTAATTTAATCCTAAGCCAAAATTCACGGGTATTTCAGGGGTATTTCAATTGGGCTAAGTTTTGGACTGCTGGGTTTGATTTGAAGACTGAACTAAGATCAAGCTACCGAAAAATGAGAAATGAAAAGAATCACTACAATGAAACTTCATATAAAACTAAGGAAAATAAAATAAAATCTATAAATTTTCATGCGTAAAATCATCAGAAACGTTAGTGTTTTAAAAAAATGTATATGCAGAGTAAGACTAAAAGGGTTTTGTCGATGAATTGAAATGTTTTCTTTACAAAATAACAACATGAAAAATGATAAATAATATAAGCAAAATAAAGTAAATGAATGCCAATGACTAATGAACTTAAACTAAAAATAGCTAAATAGATAAATAAAAGAGTAAGTCTAAAACAGGTTATTGTTTAAAAATTCATTTTCAAAAAATTGGATTTTTCTAAAATGCTTGAAAATTGGTTTGAAATTTTGTCGTAAAATGATGGTTTCATTTTGGCACGCACGTCAATACGTTTTGAAAAGAAAGGTGATGACCCCTCTTATTGTATTTCTTATTCTGGAATTTGCTTTATGGGGTGAGAAATTTTGGTGTCTACAGCTGTTGTAGTGTTTACTTTGAAGATCTGAAGGCACTACCTTTATGGAGCTTCGTGCAAGGTGTATACAGACCACAAGAGCCTCAGGTACTTGTTCACTCAGAAGGAGTTGAACTTGAGGTAGAAGAGGTGGCTGGAGTTGTTGCATGATTATGATTTGGAGATCCTCTACCATCCTGGTAGAGCGAATGTGGTTGCTGATGCGCTCAGTAGGAGGGGTCCGTCTGGAGCTATTTGTGCTGTCTTGTCTGGTGTGAGGTCTGCTCTCGAGTTACAGCGTATAGGTGTCTGGGTCGTTCATCCAGAGAGGTCTGGGATGTTGGCCGCGTTGCAGATTCAGCCTACCTTGATCAACCAGATCAAGGCCAGTTAGGAGCTCGACGCTGGGTTGAGTAAGATCAGAGAGGGATTATCTGCTGGTCAAGAGTCTGAGTTTCAGGTTACAGAGGATGGTTGTCTGAGATTCAGAGACCGTGTTTGTGTGCCTGCAGACGGCGCTCTAAGGCGAGAAATTATGCAGGAGGCTCATGGAGCCCCATACTCGGTACACCCAGGAGGTGGGAAGATGTACCGGGACCTTCGAGAGACATTGTGGTGGAGCAATATGAAGAGGGACATATCTGACTTTGTTTCCAGATGTCGGACCTGTCAGTAGGTCAAAGTCGAGCATCAGAGACCAGCTGGTTTGCTTCAGCCTCTACCCGTTCCGGAGTGGAAGTGGGAGAGCGTAGACATGGACTTCGTCATGGGACTGCCTAAGACTCCGAGAGGGTTATACGTAGTATGGGTTATAGTGGACAGACTCACGAAGAGTGCTCATTTCTTGCCCGTCAGGACAACCTTCAGTTTGCATCGCCTAGCACAGTTGTATATGGATGAGATAGTGCGTTTGCATGGAGTTCCAGCTTCGATTGTGTCAGATAGAGACCCTCGCTTCGTATCTAGTTTCTGGCAGAGTTTGCATCAGGCTATGGGGACAAAGTAGTCGTTTAGCTCAGCTTATCATCCTCAGTCAGATAGGCAAACAGAGAGGACGAATCAGGTTCTAGAGGACATGCTCAGAGCATGTGTGCTCGACTTCGAAGGTAGTTGGGATCTGTAAGTTGCTTTGATCGAGTTTGTGTATAATAATAGCTTCCAGTCTAGCATCGGGATGGCCCCGTTTGAGGCTCTGTATGGCAGGAGGTGCAGATCACCCATCTATTGGGATGATCTGAAGGAGAGAACGGTTGTTGGTCCAGACTTGGTTGAGGATGCTGTGGATAAGATTCAGTCCACCAGGGAGCGTCTGCTTGTGGCTCAGAGTCGTCAGAAGAGCTACGCCAATCAGAGGAGACGACCTCTAGAGTTTGAGATGGGAGACCATGTATATCTGAAGGTTTCTCCAGTTCGTGGGGTTGTGCGGTTTGGGAAGAGAGGCAAGCTCAGTCCTCGTTTCGTTGGACCTTTTGAGATCCTGGAGAGGATCGGGCCGGTTGCTTACCGTTTGGCCTTGCCTCCATCGCTAGCAGCAGTGCATAGTGTGTTTCATGTTTCCATGCTGAGGAAGTATGTTCCGGACCCGTCGCATGTTATTGATTTCGGTCCACTTCAGTTGAGAGAGGACATTACGTTCGAAGCAGCTCCTTCGAGGATCCTAGCCTGAGATGTTCGTAAGCTCAGGAGTAAGACCATGCCTTTGGTCAAGGTTCAGTGGTCGGGTCAGTCGGAAGAGGAGGCGACCTGGGAAGTGGAAAGTGAAGTGCGCTCTAAGTTCCCCACCCTCTTCGAGCAGTAGGTACGTTTAATTTCGAGGACAAAATTCTTTAAAAGGGGGAGGTGATGTTATAACCCAAAGTTTGATGTCAGAATTTCGCATTTTATTTCTTTACAAGTTGATTAAGCGGATTGTTTAATCCTTCAGGACATGGGAGTCCGTTTGATTAAAGACAAGGGCAAAGGAGTCTTTCTCCCCTCTTATTGTATCTATGGTGAGAATCAGCATTTCCTAGCTATTAATTCCTTTATTTCCTTAATCAGTATTTCCCACTTCCTGATCACGTTCTCTTCCACGCATCTACTCTCGTTCAGTTTTGAAAACTGAAGACGCTCCTTTATTCTATGCTCTCTCTCTCTCTTAAAATTACGCTCAATCAAGTGCCCGAGTTCTTCTGTCGTTTTCTGTGATCTGAGTTTTGCTGTGGATCCTCCTCTATTGCGAAGTCCGGATCAGATTTAGGTAAGATGTCAGTTCAGTTCGTCGATCCGTCAGTTTTGAGACTTCTCCCTTTCCTAACCCCTTCTCTGTAATCTGATTAGGAATCAAATTGTGTTCCGTCTCCTCATCGATTCTTCTATTGTTGGCCTTCTCTGCGTTTTGTGGTCGAATTCAGGTTGGATTATGGTTTTTGTTGCAAGGCAGTATTCTGATTTAAGGGTTCAAAGTTCTGAATTCGGTTTGTCTCTGCGAATGTATTGTTCAGTGTTTTGGAACTGCATTGGCCTGCATTGCTGTGACGGCGTTGGTTGATTGTTCAGCTTCGGATTTGGGATTCTTCTACTGTTGATTGAGGTAGGTGGCTTTCGGATTCGGCTAGTGTGTTCAGCCTTGGGGAGTTTCAAACTCTAGGTTCTAGATTGGGAATTGTCTTTGCATTGTGTTCGAGGAACTGTCTGTTTATTGCTGCTTTAATGTGTACAAAACCCCCAAGGTTGTTTGCTGCAAATTGCTTCTGTTTTGAATGTGTTGAGTCTCTCGTTTGTGTGCAATTCGTTTATGAAAACTGCACTTTTTGATATGTCCGAACGTCCATCCGGACGTTAACGTTCGGACAGACTCTATTTGCGCTCTGTATTCTGAGTTTTAAAATGTGTCTGGACTTCCATCTGAGCTTTGATGTTCGGACGCGGTGCGAGGACGAGTCCGACTTACAAGTCTCGAATGATGTCCGAACTTGTAAGTTCGGACAGAAGTTCAGACACCCTTTGCTGCTTCTTCAGATTTTGGTTAGACATGCGTCCGAACTTTGACATTCGGACACATGTCCGGACATTGCGCGTATCTGATTTCCGAAAAGCGTCTGAACATCTGTTCGAGTTTCGATGTTCGGACATCTCTGGACTTCTATGCTCGGACACATGTTCAGACATTCGTCTGGTTTGGCTTTTAAGTCTCGACTTGCATCCGAACTTAGATGTCCAGACACAAGTTCGGACATGGCACTGTTTGCACCTTATCTTGCTCGTTTGAGCTCCGTTTTGACTTCCGTTTACGGGGTTGGATTCCCCTTCTGATTTCCAAGCTATTTATATGATTTGTGGTGCCTGTGATGCACATATGCTTAACTGTATTTAAGCATCTGTTTTGGGACCTAGTTGTCTCTATATCTGAACCGTGGATGGCTGGTTTAGCTATCTCGTAACGCGCTGCGTAGGACGTCCTTCTGTTTCACAGGTGGTATCCCCGTTCTGTTTACAGGTTTCCACCTGTTATGCTCACGAGTGATGTTTCCTAGTTCTGTTCACCGATTGTATCCGTTATGTCTGTATGCGTTGATTGACTACTAGAATGTGGCTATCTTTCAGCCTTCTCTGATTTGATAACATTTTATTAAATGTTTTGAGCATGCTGGTTGATGATGTTGGTCACCTACTGGGCATAGTTGGATGCTCATTCCCCTACTCTTACTAACATTACAGATTGATCAGCGAGGATTACTGTGTTCAGCTCCTGGAGTTAGCTTATGTTTTGTTCAGCTCTTTTGAAACTATTATGTTTTGACATTGTAGCCTACGAGCCTTGATAGCGATGACAACTACATTTGAGTTCTGCTTTGACTGTTACTTTGTATTTGAACAAGAATTCTTTGTTACGTTGTTACATTTAGTTATACAAGTGTTTCGTTTGGGCCTTACTCTGTTTATTTGATCGCGATAGTTAGAGCCTTGCGTTATTAAGTAATAATATGCGGCTTGTAAGACCCCTAACTCCTAGGCCAGTGTTTGGGGGTGTTACAATAAGATTCATGGAAGGCTGGTCCGGGTTTACAAACAAGTATGTAAACCCGGATTATGTCTGAAATCAGACAGAAAGGTCACCGAAGAGCTGGTCTGGGTTTATATAAGTACCCAAACCCAGACCATTTGTAAACTTGCATATTTTTCATGAAAAATCATCATTTGACTCCCGGTTTGACTTCCATTGGTTGACTCAAGTTCCAAAGACATCGTTTAAGCATTTTCT
This sequence comes from Limonium bicolor, assembly GCA_023374045.1. Lineage (NCBI taxonomy): Eukaryota > Viridiplantae > Streptophyta > Magnoliopsida > Caryophyllales > Plumbaginaceae > Limonium > Limonium bicolor. Next base: position 184,323,817 of record CM041777.1, on the reverse strand, counting down.
TGAGATTTTTACCCTGAAAAGTTAACAAAACAATCATAGGAAACAAATATAGCAATAATGCATAAATAAGACAAAAATGAGGGAATTTAAAGTCAAAACATCAATAATTAAGCATGAATTAGCTTGTAAACTTAGGTAAATTCTCGACTTATCATATCTCTTATTTGATCAAAATCCCTAAATTACATATGAAATTAGGAGAAACCACAAATTCACAAAGGTGATCTATCTAGCATATTCAATGCTATATTATGCAAATTAGGTAATATACTAGTTTGGGGATTTGGGTTCAAACCCTCATCTCAAGGTATAAATGAAAACTACTCAAGCACTAGAAGGTGTAAAAGAAGATAAGAGTAAGAAATAGCCAAGTAAGAGCTTAGGAGCTTCAATTGAGGTGGAATCCTCCTTCTTTTTCTTCTCCTCTTCTTTCCCTCTTTTATTCCCTTCTTTCTTTTCTACTTTCATCTCTAAATTCTTGGGAGAGAGTTGGATTCGTGTGTTGTGGAAAGAGAATTCCCAAATCTTCTTTTGAAACGCAGATCTGGGCACATTTGTGTCCAATCGACCCGTCTGGGGTGGTCCTGTGGGTCAGTCAACTTTGGAAGAAAATGACATGTGCGCAAACTTAAAGTCTGACCGACCCAACTGGGGTGGTCACCTTGGGTCAGTAGATTCTAATATCTTTGAGGTTGAGTCCGACCGATCCACCTAGGGCGATCTCATGGGTCAGTCAATTTCAGTAGGGTTTGACTGACCAACCTAGGGCGGTCGCCTTGGGCCAGTCGATTCCAATAGACTCCGAGATGAGTCCAACCGATCTACCTGAGGTGGTAGCCTAGGTCGGTCGATTCTAGTAGGATTCGGGATGAGTCTAACCGACCCACACGGGGTGGTCTCTAGGGTGGCCGAGTCTAAAATGTCCTCCTTTGTGCCAAAATCTTCCCGAAATGTCCCGTTGAATTTGACATACTTCCCACAACATTAAGTCTCAACCATAATATCTCTAATCATCTTTAAAGCATGCTCCATTGAGCTTTTATCTAATAAAACATACAAATTGTGTAAGTTCACTAATAATCACAAAATGCTCTATAAAGTGGTGAAATAGGTCATAAACCGATTAGATTGAAATGAAGGTGACTAAAGGCGCTATAATTATATTATTTCACTACTTATCTACACCCTGTGCATCACAAGACTCAAGCAAAGCCAGTTTAAGAGCATCACAACAAATGATAGAAGAGGAATTATTTTGCTAATTAAGTCAACAACATGTATTGCAAAAACAACCTCCACATGCGTAGGTTTCTTAACTATCTTTGACATGTCAAACTCGAGTTTTTCATCATGAAGACTCCATATGATATTTTTTTTCTCCATATCTATTAATGCCCTAGCAGTTCTGTGATCCCCGGGTTTCTGAACCTTATCATATGCCGATCAAGTTGATTAGGACCTATTAAGGTTCTAGGTCCACTTATAACCTAGGTTTAATAACTGTGTTATAAAAAAGAATCATTAAAACTAGGGTTAGTCCACTGGAACTTATTAAGAGTCGCCACCCAATTTTAACCTACGATAAACAAGGAAAGGTAAGAGTTCGGAATCGGGGGCTTGGTATTTAACTTTTCCGAGTTCAAATTACTTTCACTACCCTTCTAAGTTATTTTTCATCTACTAATGTCATAAATGGCTTATTATAAATTTGATCATCCTAAAGTGTGCAAGTTCTTCTATTTTTGCAATTCTTAACATTTTTTTACTAAATTTAAGGGTAAAAATTGAAATTACCTGAACTAGGTTTTGGGGGCCGAATTAGCTCAAATTTCTTAATATCTGTGACCACGGATCGTAATCTACCAAATTAAACATATTATTAGGGGTCTTCATAACCGGTTAACCGGCTATTCGATTAATAACCATAACCGCTACATTTAGAAACAGTTAACCGGGTTCGGTTAACTACCGGTTTCGGTGTGATTTTTCTTGTTATCATAAATAGGATAAAGAAAAAAATTACTCTTTTAGATTACAACCTATAGTTAAAATCACAAAATTTTCGGTTACATCATAAGTTTTGCTTTTATAGCAAGTCATCTTAGTTTCCCTTTACATCACATCTAAATTTTGTCATTACATAACAACAACAACTAAATTTTACCATTAAATTATAGTAGCTAAGTATTGTTCATAAATACAAAGCCAAGTTTCACCAATCACTTGAAAAGTTGAAAGATCATCAATCGATATTATAGGTTGCTCCGCTGTGAGCTCCTTCAATCCTACAAGTTTTATAGAAAATATTAGAGCAATGATATGAAATATAAATTGTAAGATAACTATATGATAACAAATTTGACCTTTATATTTCCATATCTTCTAATTCAAAAATTATTTCATCTAACACAAAATGTCAGGGTTAGAAATCAAAAGGAAGGAAATGAAAGTGTATAAAGACATTTAAAAAATCTGATTTTTTATTTATAAATAGTTAATCCGGTTAACTAGTTTGGTTAAAAGTGATAACTAAAACCGGCTTATTTAAATGGTCGGTTAACCAAAATCAGAAAACCGGTTCGGTTAACCAAATTTTTGGTCGGTTTTACCGGTTTCAGTTATGTGGTTCCGGTTTTTTTAACATCCCTACAGATTATTGGAATTTACAAAAGAGAAAAAATTTAAAGTGTCCGGAGCCATTGTAACACCCTAACCGTTAAACACGTCATTACCACTTAAACTGTCACAAATTGCCCTTACTCACGCAGCGGAACTCTATTACAACGAAGGGAGATACAATGCCATTAGCCACCCACGTGGCTAACCAGGCTTACTCAACTACAGCATCGGTCTGATGGACCGGAATAACCGAGTACTCAAAACAATACATTGCTCATTCATTACTAACCGAGTCACACATACAAGTCTCAATTCCAATCTCTACTATACCGAGTCTACAGTATACGGATGCTGACAACATATTCGGTCTTACACCTTATTCAAATACATGAGTAAAATAAATTCTAACTACCCATGCTAACCACCGACCTCGTCCTACTCTCGAACGGTATCTTCTTTGGTGTACCTATAAAATAAAAACGATGCCCCTAGGGGCTCAGCTTACGCTGCATATGAAATTCGCATACCCCGCGTGCTAACCGGGGTACGCCGACTACTTTTGCCGAGAGCATGGAGTTCATTTTAATTCATTCAATATGCATATAGTAATACATTATATATGTACACTACACAAAGATTCGACAATCAATCATGGATACAATCTCTAACTAACATAACAAGGTTGTTAGTTGTATCAATTTACTTTAGGCCTTGAAGGTTATACCTCACTATGCCTTGGTTACTTATTCAATAACTCACTCATTCACTCGGGTTACTTATTCTTATTCTCACCCATCTTGGGTTACTCATTCTTATACTCACCCATTCTCTTGGGTTACTTATACTTATCTCACCCACACATTTGGGTTACTTACTCTTTATCTCACCCACACTCTTGGGCTACTTACTCTTTATCTCACCCACACTCTTGGGTTACTAATACTCAAGCTCTTGTAGTTCTCGAGACACTACAGGTCTCCTACATCACACTTGTTTCTCTTAATACTTTCTAAAGCCAAATTCATGGCTCTCGAGCATAGTTCGACTAGCTCCCAGAACTTTCTCTTAGTTCCTACTACTTTCACGTAGGTCCGACTACTCTCGGACTTCTCACATTCCCATACACTCCTCTCTCGGAGTTATAAGATAATTATATATAGTAGTCTAGAAGCATCACTCTCGATGTTTCTAATGATTTTGGGAACATTTCTTAAGTTTGGGTAATCTTAGGTTTAAGGGTTACCCTTGCATTTCATATACTTATACTTTCGGTTATTTTCTTATACCGGGTAAAATCCTCATATAGGAGGTTGACCATGTCTCAAGGGAGTTACTGATCCCTTAGGTCTCTTTTACTTTCCTTACAAGTTCACATCTTTGAACTTTCTACAATCCTCTAGATGGAGGTTCATGTACCTTTCCACATTTATTCATTTTGGGGATTGTTTTAGTTTGGTTTTCTAACCGTTACCGGGTGTTTACTAAACCCATACAACTCTCTCACATACTAGTGAGTTCGTAAGTTTACGGTATCATTGTTCTTATATCGATAGTATGTGTGTTTGCACGTTTTTGTTATTTTACGATACGACCCGATCTACGAGTCTCTAGCCAATCGTCACTCATCTATGAGTCGGTCTATACACTAAGTTAGACCTCACCGGCATTTAAGTATGTTAGCTCATACAATATATCACAAGACATACATAATCAAGCAATGGATTATTTTCGTGCTTTAGTCTTGTTTAACCGGCACACAAACACACAAAGCAACGTAACACGGTTAGCATACGGGGCATGAGAAAATCATACCTTTCACCGGGGTTTTTACTTTTACCATGTCATCTCACCATACTCGGTTCACACACGATCCTCTGATAATGTTCCAAACATAATTATTAATACTAAGCTCATACGGTATATAATTAAATGCTACTCCCGTACTTACCCCGTTATCCCGTTATCTCGGTTTTACTCTTGTTAATTTGCGCTCTTACTTCACGCTCACTTCTTGTAACACCCCAACTACAACCATACACTGAACAACAAAATAGCAGCGGAAAACTGAATTCTTCACATTACTTAACTCAATGGTGTTACACGCCGTTAACCACCCACGTGGCTAACAAGGCTAATACATATACCTATACATTGTATCGGTCTGATGGACTAGATTCCCGAGCAACAACACACTACTATTCCTTTCCATTAACAACAACCAATATACATATACAATCCAACTGTACCGAGTATTTACCAACTGATGCCGATAACAATTTCGGTCTTACTACACCTACAATACATACACAATTTAAATGGCTACCCATGTACAACGACTACCCCGTCCTACTCTCGAACGGTTTCCAGCTCCTTGTACCTGCAAATAGGAAAAGTAGAGAAGGGTGGCCCCCCAGGGGCTCAGCACCTTTGCTGGTATGGTAATCCCGCAGCCCGCATGCTACCGGGCCACGCACAACTAATTATCGTCTTAGCATGCGGTTGATTATATTTAAATCATGCGTGTAACTATAAACACACAACACATAACATTCCGCCTCAGTGGGCTCAACAAACAGATAACACCTCCATACTTGATAGGTCACTCATGGTATTCACTACCCCTAGAGTGTTTCTCCTCTAATGGAGCTACTTCCTTAATAGACGACACTCACCCGTTATTCGGGTTATCCTTAAACGCCTCTTACAATAAACTGGAATTCATATCCATAATCCACATACTCCATATCTTAACAACATATCACATCACATCGCAATAAGAATTGCAGCACAACAACAATACATAACATAACGGGAACGGCTCCCTTTATGAACCGGCCCAAACATAGTCAGTTCACTTGTAGCCTAGAGAATGTTGCCAGTCTCATGATAAGCTCGTTACATAAGTCATTACCGTCACGTTAGATGAACGAATAACTTAACACAAGGTGCCTCGGATATAGTGATCCAAGCACACCGAACAAACATAAACATAGTATGCCCCTGTGGCCCGACGTGAGTCAATAAAATAGCCTTGGTTAAGCAAAAGGGAAGGTTGGAAACCAAATTAGAAAACAACCATAACATACAGAGAGGATCGAACCTGATATGACAACGACCCCCATACTCACACGCGTGGCCGGAACAGACCGGACTCCTCACTTCCCCGTTAGCACTTGTTAGAAGTTCAACATTGAACTTAATAAATAATCACAACATCGGGTTAAGTCTTGTTAGACACACACACAAGGGAAGGGAGAGTCATACATTCACACACAAACATCACACACAAACATCACATGACTAACTCACGCATAGCCGTGGTTAGAACGTTCCTTAGGTCGGAAACGTTATCACCGGATACCGTTCTCTTACGTTTACCTAATAGTGGTTAACTAGCCCTTCATGCGCATTCGAGGTTACCGGTATCGGCACGTAAACACACAACAACAATAACGACTGTAAACTCGTTTCATGATTTATCTTATAACGTGGCAAACATACAGAAAAACACATTGGCATACAAGCCGGTGTAATCCGGTAGGACACGGGTTGCAAGAAAACCATACCTGTCACCGGAGTCCACCCTATCATGTCCACTTATGTTCCTCGAGCAATTCTCGAACAACTGATAACATTACATGTACTTTTACTAACATCGGGGTGCATGATTGTTTAAAGTCTAATGCTCATAACTTATCTCCGTTAACTTAGTTAAATAACTTCACATTTTAACTTGTTTTACCTTTACATTTAATACAACTTTTGCCCCACTAAATTGTCATTATAACTCACTAGGGTTTACTACTTAAACCACACTTAGTTTGTTTTTTTTTACATGTTTTGGGCCGTCCGACCCACAACTGGGTCGGACCGTTCCAGAAACTTTTCCCGTCTTTTATATCCTCCCGTCCGACCCATGTCCGACCCAAGACCTCTGGGTCGGACCATTCCAGTAACTCCAACGGGCGACTTAACAGAGCTGTCCGCCCCACCCTAGGTCGGACCTCTGGGTCGGACAACATCAGAATTTGTCCAAAACTTGTCAAACTTTCTCCAAACTTTTCCTCAAGCCTCCTAATGTGTTCTAACATCATTTGGCACATCAAACACACCTTTAGCCATGTACTAAACTCTTTAAATCACACACCAAAACCATCTTATCATTCACAAATTTCTTACAAAATTCCTAGCACTTGGAATGTTTTCTCCTTAAGATTTCTAAGTGGTATTTCACCTATATTGACCACTATACCAAGGTGTTTCCTCTACACCTTAACTTCATCTCCAACTTATTTCTTACTAACTAAATCTCCTTTTTCACATCTTACCTAAACATCATTTATTCTTTGTATATCAACATTACCTAAACCTTAAACAAACTTCTCCAAGACATTAATACATTCTCAAAAACACACATTGAATTCCTAGAACTTCCAAGGTAATACCTAAATCCTTGTATCACTCTAAATCACCTTAATACATGCTTTCTTCCCTAGTAAAACACTTGTTCACCTTTAACACTTCCTAGTTCACCAAAACTTATTTAAAACACTTAGAACTTCATATACATTTTCCAAATTTTGCCATAGCTTCTCTTGTATATTCTCACATCCAAACACTTAGGCTTTTACCTTATTTCATTCAAGAACACCTAAATCCACCAAGAGTATTCTCACACACAACACTCACCAAATTTTACACTACATCACAATATAGTGCATAAACTTAAATTGCTTGGCACTTAAGCCCTTAAATAACATGGCTCTTAGGCCCTTAAATTGCATAAACCTTAAACACTGAATTTCCACATAAATAATGCCTTTGACCTACAATTACATACAACAACACATATGCCCTTTAATAGTTCCCTTGAGAGCATTTTGCTAGATCATTCACCATTGGCTCCTTAGGTATTTTATTAAGCCAATCAAGCTCATTTTCCCTAAGGCATTTGAACTACATTGAGATAGTTTGTTTACCTCTTTTCCTTTCAAACTTCTTTCTTGTTTCCTTGAACCGAAAATCAGCAAGGAGTTGATCACTTGTCAACTTTCTAATCAATATACATATAAGGGTAATGAGCTTAAGAATTCACACTTAAACTCATATACAAACCCTAGTTTAACATAAGTGTTTTAATACACTAAAATGATATTTACCTTTGAATTTGAAAGAGAACTTGGTTAAGTAGCAATATAGGACTCCTCCTAGTCCTTTGAAGTTTGAATTAAGCTAAGAAGAGAGCAAGACAAAACACCATTGTGAGGTGAATTTTCGGACATGTACCAAAATGAGAGGAAACATGGTTTTTCTTTGATTTTCCTTACCTTGAAGCATAAGAGAATGACACGGCATGAAAATATGAGCTCAAGCTCCTTCAATGGTGAATCTCCATGGCACCAAAATTGAGTTCTTGAAGATTTTAAAAGAGGGAAATGAAGAGCTTAATCTAACTAAGACAAAGGTAGTCTTGAAATTGAATTTGGAGCATGGAGTCATGAGTTACAAGCATTCCAAGATGGAGAATGGTATATGGCTGTAGCAAACCGATGGAGAGAGGAGGAAGGATATAGACAACCGTGGGAAATGAAAAGGAAAGAAGAGAATGAGGTGAGAGAGTGCTCTTGTTAGGATATTTATGTATAAAAGCAAAATAGTACTTTACTTTATAAGTTTTACTTTTCTTATTTAACTAACAAGGGGGATGACTCATCCCTTGCAAAAACCGGCCCCCATTTAATACTAAGGGGTGTTTTGGTCTTTGTTGACCAATAACATAACTTATAATAACATATGTTACAAACTAGCTTATAATAGTTAATATTCACTAAAACAAGGCACATAGATGTGAAATTTTTTTTTCCCATTGATTTAGACTTCATAATGTGATACTAAGTATTACACATGTTAATTAAAGAGTAATGATGGACATTTAGCCATTCAAAATCATTTACAAGACATTTTTTCGAAAATGTGCTTTAAGGCTCCTTAAAGCACATTTTATGATTTAACTTGTTTTCAAGCTTGGTTTTCTTTGGTAATTGGTTTAATATGTTCATTAACATATTTATAAGGTATAGGTATGACCTTTAGGTCTTATACAAATTTATCCCAAGCTTAGAGCACATTTTTGCCCATATTGACTGTAAGGCATTTATTTGTGTTTTGTTTGGTTTAATTGTCTACCAAGGTTTCCTAAGGACTTAATTAGCCTTATTAAATCATAATTGAATATTATTAAGTCTTGGAAGGCTCTTTGGGTCCTAACCAAGTTCACTCCAAGCTTAGAGCATGTTTTTGCTCAAGTTGTGTCTTAGTGCTTTATTGTGTTTTACTACGGTTTAAATTGTCCACTGATGTTTCTAAGGCACTTTTTAGCCTTTAAATACCATGTTTAATATTTAAACAACATATCAAGGTTTGGGGTATTTCACTTCTAGCGCTTGTTTACACTTCTTAGGACCTTTACAAGTCACCAAAAAACTCCAAAACATCATCTAAAACCAATACCATTCAAAGCCCCATCTCTTAAACCCTTAAAAACACTCACGGGTGAATTCTGGGGGTGGTCCAAGACTTGGTCCGAACCCAAAGTTCCGGACCAATGTTTCTGTGTACTCTCGGCCTATTTTCGCTTGTGGTCTGGGATTTGGTCCTGGACCTAGGTCCCGGACCAATGTCAATTCTCACTCTTGGCATGTTTTTTTATGTGGTCCGGGACTTGGTACATATCCTAAGTCTCGGACCCTGCTAAAAACTGCTATTAAGGTCATTTTTCAACCCCAAATCAACCCTTGATCCACCCCTAATCATTCCATAAACTTTCCACAACTTTCCCACATGTTTAAACACCTTAAAACATGCTCTAAACCTCTTCAAAGCTTAGGTTTAATCCTTACTCAAATTCTTGCTCCAATTCATAAATTTTGCATTCTCATTTTGCACTAATGCACACTTGTGCATTTTATAACCTCTCTTGGCACTTGCATTATTGTTCTCACCCTATTTGACCATTCCAAATATTCCAAGACAATGCACTTCTCATGCCAAGGTTCATGCCTCACTCTTAAAGCCATAACTCCTCATCCTTTTTCTAAAACTCCCAAGGCACTTAAACAACTTCTTGCTACAGATTTTTGCATCAAATCCCCCTCCTTGAACAAGCATTTCCAAAGTGGTTTACTAACCCAAATCAACCTCCAATCATACCTAGCTAACCTAGGTTATTCTTCACTCAAACCACCACTTAAATCACTTATATTTCTACCAGAATTTCGCCATAGTCCGGTTACTTTTCTAACATTGCCCAGACTCGTTTCTTCATTTAATTCAACCTAGAAATAGCCAAACCACAAGGGTTCTATCAGCACACAACATTTCCTCTTTACTCAAGCAAAATCTCATTAAGCACCACACAAAGCAATAACTTAAACACTTGGCACTTAGGCCCCTAAATCAAGCATTAATTTCACAAATGTTTTCTCACTTGCATTATTACTATACAAGCACATTATTACCACAACTCAAGTGGGGTTCATCTATTTTATTAACCCATCTCAAATTCTAATACATATAGAATATACATTAGGGTTGGTTTTTTACCTTGAATTCCCTTAAGTTTCCTTTAAATACTCTTCTCCTCTTCTCTTCACTCCAAACTCGGTCAAGGCAAATATCTTGCCCAATTCTCTAGACCATATACCAATGGATATAAGGAGTACTAATTAGTTCTCCTAGTTGTGAAAACAACTCATGAATTCAAGAAGAGGGCTTAAGGTATAAAATTTGAACATTACCTTTGGAAACCCTAGAATTGATTTGCCAAGAATCAAAGGAGGAGCTCCAACCCACGATTGGAGGTTTGAATAGATGCTCGACAAGGAAAGAACAAGGTATTAAGAAGGGGAATAATCGGCCAACACTTGAAAATGAAGAGAATGAGCTTTTCTCTTGAAACTTTTTACCTTGATTGAAAGAGGAGACTCCAAGCTCCAAAATGATGTAGTTTATTCTTCAAATGGGAAAAAACCCATGGAGATGAACTTCTTCCTTTTTGAATTTTGAAAAGAGGGAAGTGTAGAGCTTGATTAGAGGATCACAAATATGTAATTATTTTTGTGATTTAAGCATGGAGCTAGCTTGGGCAAGAAGAAGAAGAAGTGGAAGCCATGGATGGCGCTCATTTCCGTCCAGCAACAAGAGAGGGAGGAAGAAAATTGGTGGAGAAGGGGGGAGAAGGAAGAAGAAAGGAAATGGGAGGAGTGAGAGGGAGGGAAGTACTTATCCCCTTTTACTTTTTACTTTTTCCTTTCTTTCTTTTTCTTTTCTTTCTTTCTTTATTTGTTTAGTGTGTGAGTGTGTGAGAGGCTACAAAACCGGCTCCCACTATATTAGTAAGCTGGAGCGTTTTTCATCTTTTACAGAAAACGCTCGTTATTTTACCCGGTTTGGCACTATTCACTAACCGGGCCCATTTTCAGATTTTTCTCGTTTCTTTATTTTTAATGGTTATTAAGCTTCCATTAAAGCTTAATTATAGTTATATAATCAACTATAATTTTTGCGGGCCTATTTGACCACTTAAAGTCACGTTTTTGGGTTTTCTCGAAAAACGTGCTTTAAAACTCCGATAGCATTTTAATTCATTATTTGGATCCGTTTTCTTTGGGAATTATTCTCACACACTAATTTGGTATAATTAAGCTTAAGGAATCGATCTCGGACCCTAACGAGATCATGTATCTCCCATACTCACTTAATGCCCGTTTTACGTTTTTCGCGTTTTGCGCATTTTCTCTTTTCTTTTGGTTTTATTCTCTTTACCTACACTCTCTAGGCACCATTAGGCCTTTAGTAGTCATATTAGGAAAATTTAATCACCATTTTTAAGTCCGGGGTATTAAAATATACCCCCTTAAGAACTTGTCCTCAAAGTTGGTGAATCTAATATCGTTACTCCATGGGCATGCTATGCCAAGGTCATAATACACGTATAACGTTACAGACTTCACAAGTCAGTCTCATTTCACACTACACATACCACACACATATCACAGCATGTATAGCAATCAAAAATACTCTTTGTATTCTCTCCATGGAATCGATCCAAAGATAAGAAGGCACTACAATCCTCTAATCCATATAGAGTAATACACTACTGATCCCTCAGGTACCTATCACGTTGAACACTTACGCTTTCTGGTTCATGGCCGATTCATTACAAATGGGCACTTACTCTCTCTGGCACACAGTTCCTTCGGTTCCGATCAAAACGTTACACATATACATATCCTCAGGCACTCTGGTTGACTCACCCAACACAGGGCATTCTCAGGGTACTCTCCCCATCCCGCTGCCTTTGGAAAATCACACACTGTCACCGCCCCTACCGGTCACTTAGGACCGCCTCACGTACGGTGCAATGGTTTCAAAACCATTTTTCGCCTTCATTCATGCTCGAAGGAAAATCCTTTTTCAAATTCTGTTTGAAAATTTTTTTAAAACGTCACACAACTCTAAATCCGGTTATGTAGTTGTATCTTTTCTTAGCGTGATTACTTGTGACCACTTATGAGAGCTTCAAGAATCATCCAACCTTGATGTGATCAGCATCGGGTTGAACTATCCTTCCACCCCAATTTGTGTTCGGTTTCCCTTGATCGCTAGCAGATCAAGTTCCACCTCCCACGTCAGTTTCAGATAATCAGATAGTCAAACATTTTTGTTTTCTATCTTTTACTCTTTCTAGTCATGTTCATAAAACATTCCATTTTAACTTATCTCAAATTCCTAGAACTTAGGTCATCCGTCATTATCATTACTTCACTACTTTACCTAGGCATCCTATACTTATGGCCTCATTAGTCAAATTGTTACTCAATTTAAAACATACATCATACAACTCCAAAGGATGGAACTCACTCCATCAATCATTCTCAAATAAAATTACCTACGGAAACTCACTTCCTACTAGGTTACACACTGGTTTCATACCGATTCATACTCATCATACTCATGTCTAATCTCAATAGACATATACTATAGGGATTCTCATTCCCTAGGAGTTTCTCTACTCCTCTTTTCATAATTATTATATACACGTTACTCGCATCTCTCATGCACAATAACCAATATTACACAATGAATGGGTACACATGTTTACGAAACATAAGCTCCAATCATCAAATTCTCATTCCCCAGGAGTTTCTCTACTCCTCTTTTCATACTTATTATATACACGTTACTCGCATCTCTCATGCACAATAACCAAAATTACACAATGAATGGGTACACATGTTTACGTAACATAAGCTCCAATCATCAAAACAATTTCTTTTGTGCTATGCACAAGGTAGTTTACGCACCTATACGTAAAACATACTCTAAGCGGTTTCTCGCCCTACCCCCCTTAAAAGGGGTTACGCCCGCGTAATCGACCACATGTTGTTGTTGAACATTGGTTCACTAATTCGAATATCATGAAGTATTTTAACCTCGATGTGGTTATTAACTCATAACCGGGTTCGGTTCTAGCCTCTAACGCTTCAAGGCGTTTATGATTAGCCATTTACTCACATCTTCTAGGTATATTTAACCTTGAATTACGGCCCACAAGCTTCTGCTGCGTAACCTGATAACCAGAGCTTAATTTGCCCTTTTTGGTATTCTCAATGTATTATCCACTCCCTTTTTATCCCCTCTTGTCTTGGGAATAAAGGTTTCTCAGTCGTCTCTTGGTATTTCTTACCGTATGCGAATTCGATGAGTTATAGATTTTCTCTCAAGTTCTCTGGAAATCTATTTCATATAGCACTGTATACCTTCGTGATTATTCACTTACTTTTTTCAAATTATTGTCGATTGAGGTCATGCTACTACTCAGTATGTAGGGCTTCCTCGTTTGATAGTGGCTTCGAAATTATGTTTGTTTACTTGTTTCTGTACAAGAATTCTTCATTCATGCTACTGTGCATTTACCATGCATCGGTCCTGGGACCTGTGGGTTATAGCCCACGTTCTTTGTGCATCTTTGGCCAACGGCCGCACGGTTATTTCTCTAGATTCTCGCTCAACAGGCTTCGTTGTCATTTCTCAAATTCCTAGCCATCCCACAAGATCATTACTACACAAGTGCTATACCAAAACACTCAGTCCTACAGAGTGCAGAGGTGTAAACCCTTGGCAATAAATCTCTCATGTGATAGGAATGAACATGTCTCCTTTACCATCTTTTCTCATCAGCTTCATATCATTATCTGATTATACTCTTACAATGGTCGCTCGCTGCGTACCATGCTCTTACTCATTAAACAACATTCGCTTATATGGCATCCGCTACTACTTTAGCTTCCGCTCATGTACTCCCGCCATTATACTATGGCTTGCCATTCACTTGGCTCAATAGAATATACTACTCTAAACTCTTTACGCTTATTGCGCATTGTTTACTCTACAATTCATATTGCACACATACAGTGTTTACTACTCATCCGATTACTCTCTCGGTTTCCTTCCACTGCTATCAAAGCCTTCCTACATACTATATCTGTTCGAATTACTCCTTGGCAATAAACACATGCTCAAGTTTCACTACACCGCTCTAGCGGTTTCACATTACATTCTTAGGTGGTAGCCTTTCTTTGGAGGATTCACGCAATTGCCGCTCCTTAGGCCCCACAATAACGAGGGGTATCCCCACTGTAAGGTAGTGGTTTATTCTCCACAATTCCTTTTATACCTTTATGAATAGGTTTTGCAATGTTTAAATCTACGAATGGTAGTTGGTTTACCGGCTTACAAGCCACATTGCCTCGCCATGCTCTATGCAGGCTGTTTATGCAAGTTTCTTGGTATTACTAGGTTTTTTGATATGATTGTTTCATCACGCTTCCGTACATGGAAGTCCCTTTAAGTATCTTGATATTAATCTATGCCCTTTGGCAATTTCAGGTGTTCCCTTGTTAAGTGGAATCCCTTCGGGGTTCCACCCAAGTGTTTGCTTAAACACTTGTGTTCTCAACACGATATCTCGTTCAGCTACTGTTGACTTCGGCACCCTTCATGGATTGCTCCTGGGTGTTACTGAGTTACGCCATTACATCTGGCTTGAACTCATGGGTATGTTCAGTTCCTTACTCCGCCTTGCAGTTATATACTTGACTATCCCGTTTAGGGTTGTAATGTCTCCCATTCTTGGGTAGACCATTGGTACTTTTCCTTTACCTTCTTGGTCAGGTCATTACTCTCTTCGGTGAGGTATACTGTGGGAATTCTATCCCATCCATCAAATATTGTCATGTTCATTTCAGGCATTCGCCGTATTGTTTACGCTGGGCATTTATTCCAGCTATTATGTATTTCCTAAGACATATTAAATGTCTATACTTAATACTTCATGCTTCCAGCACTTCTTAACGCTACATATTTTAGGTCTGTCATCTTACTGGGTTCTTCTTCTTGATCATTCTTGGTCGTCAGTTGTTCTGGTCTGACTTGGCTCTTTCGTCCGTAGGATGGAGTGGGCTACTTCCCGTGTTCCGTACTCTACTGGTATACATACATGGAGTATCTTATTGATACGTTACCACTACCCGACTAACTCATAACTGGTCTGTCAGGCCCGCAAGCTCCTTTGGAGTGCAGTCGTCCCATGTCTCGTTTTTGTACACTATAGTGTCGGTCACTCGCCTAGGTGAAGTATTCTGTTGCCAAATCCTCTTATATCGTCCCATGATAACTTACCGTGGTTCTCTGGTTTGGTTTTAAAATTTGGGGGTTTTTGGAAAATTTTGCGTTTGGAAAGAAAATTTTGAGTTTGAAAATAAAAATCTTCACGGAATTTCAATGTCGGTTGCTTCTTACCAGATCTAGCTTCTCACCGGCTGGTATGCTCTTCAGTACAGTGGTCAGGCCGTTAGGCCTTTCCAAATTTTCATTTCAAAATTCTTAAGGTTTTCTTGCCATATTGGCTTCTCTCAGCATCTTGGTACTTGCTAAGTACTGGTCGCTTGTCAAAGGTCCTCTTAATAGTCCTGTTTTTACTGCACTTGCCGTGGCAAGTGCGCGGTATAGGCGGTTTTTGGGATAACTTGTACCGATTTCGGTATTGTTCACATTATATTTGGTAGCTTTGTCGGCTCTTCCTTGATCCTTTAGTTGGATAACTACTCCTTAGAGCTGTGTCTCATTCATCTTGACATGACTGTCATTCATTTAGGTGCTTCTCTACTCTCGGAGTTCCTTAATTACTTAGTTCTATGTTCTACCTCGTTGCTCGTTCTCACGTCTTTACTTTGGTTACTGAGGTTTAAGTCATTTAGGCACCACTTCAGTAGTCCTATTCGGGTATGTCCCATAATGGTGCTCGTAGCTGTCCAACCTTTTCAGGTGTGGTAGGGTGGGTGTATCTACTCTTGACTAGATTCTTAGTCGGTTAATATACCGTTGGTGGTATTATTTAACTATGGCGGTCCGTAGACTTGTGTCCTAGTTTTTGTTACTTCTCATGAATCTGCCTTATTGCACGGTTGGTGCTTGCCTTCTTGCTACTGCTTGGCCAGCTGGGTTCTCGTGACTGCTAAGTATGTCACACCATACTGTCACAAATTCCGATTTCCTTTGAATAGAATTCCTCGATCTCCCACCATCAAATGCGGTTGTTGTCGTTCCAGCGGGATCCGTCTCCGGGATTTCCGGTTCTGGGATCTACAGCATGACAGGTTCTGGTTCATATGGAAGTATTTAACAACTGCCAGATCAGGTTTCCCGTCTATCTGGCGTTCTTTCCCGAGCCTTTAATACGGGGGTTGTGGAGGGCGGGTTTGGTATTGTAGGTATCCAGATCATACTGGAAGTTCCTAACTAGCGCATCTCTCACCCTATCACTCAACCCTTAGCCCTAAGTCTCTAATTCCTAACTCGGTATTTCCTAAGCTCGGTATTTCCAGTCATCAGAGCGACCATTTTTGTAACACCCCAACCGTTAAACTCGTCATTACCTCTTAAACTATCACAAATTGCCCTTACTCACGCAGCGGAACTCTATTACAACGAAGGGTGATACAATGTCGTTAGCCACCCACGTGGCTAACCAGGATTACTCAACTACAGCATCGGTCTAATGGACCGGAATAACCAAGTACTCAAAACAATACATTGCTCATTCATTACTAACCGAGTCACACATACAAGTCTCAATTCCAATCTCTACTATACTGAGTCTATAGTATACGGATGCCGATAACATATTCGGTCTTACACCTTATTCAAATACATGAGTAAAATAAATTCTAACAACCCATGCTAACCACCGACCCCGTCCTACTCTCGAACGGTATCTTCTTCGGTGTACCTGAAAAATAAAAACGATACCTCTAGGGGCTCAGCTTACGCTGCATATGAAATTCGCATACCCCGCGAGCTAACCGGGGTACGCCGGCTACTTTTTCGAGAGCATGGAGTTCATTTTAATTCATTCAACATGCATATAGTAATACATTATATATGTACACTACACAAAGATTCGACAATCAATCATGGATACAATCTCTAACTAACATAACAAGGTTGTTAGTTGTATCAATTTACTCTAAGGCCTTGAAGGTTATACCTCACTATGTCATGGTTACTTATTCAATAACTCACCCATTCACTCGGATTACTTATTCTTATTCTCATCCATTCTCTTGGGTTACTCATTCTTATACTCATCCATTCTCTTGGGTTACTTATACTTATCTCACCCACACATTTGGGTTACTTACTCTTTATCTCACCCACACACTTGGGTTACTTACTCTTTATCTCACCCACACTCTTGGGTTACTTACTCTTTATCTCACCCACACTCTTGGGTTACTAATACTCAAGCTCTTGTAGTTCTCGAGACACTACAAGTCTCCTACATCACGCTTGTTTATCTTAATACTTTCTTAAGCCAAAATTCATGGCTCTCGAGCATAGTTCGACTAGCTCCCGGAACTCTCTCTTAGTTCCTACCACTTTCACATAGGTCTGACTACTCTCGGACTTCTCACATTCCCATACACTCTTCTCTCGGAGTTATAAGATAATTATATATAGTAGTCTAGAAGCAGCACTCTCGATGTTTCTAATGACTTTGGGAACATTTCTTAACTTTGGGTAATCTTAGGTTTAAGGGTTACCCTTGCATTTCATATACTTATACTTTCGGTTATTTTCTTATACCGGGTAAAATCCTCATATAGGAGGTTGACCATGTCTCAAGGGAGTTACTGATCCCTTAGGTCTTTTACTTTCCTTACAAGTTCACATCTTTGAACTTTCTACAATCCTCTAGAAGGAGGTTCATGTACCTTTCCACATTTATTCATTTTGGGGATTATTTTAGTTTGGTTTTCTAACCGTTACCGGGTGTTTACTAAACCCGTACAACTTTCTCACATACTAGTGAGTTCGTAAGTTTACGATATCGTTGTTCTTATATCGATAGTATGTGTGTTTGCATGTTTTCGTTATTTTACGATACGACCCGATCTACGAGTCTTTAGCCAATCGTCACTCATCTATGAGTCGGTCTATACACTAAGTTAGACCTCACCGGCATTCAAGTATGTTAGCTCATACAATATACAACAAGACATACATAATCAAGCAATGAATTATTTTCATGCTTTAGTCTTGTTTAACCGGCACACGAACACACAAATCAACGTAACAAGGTTAGCATATGGGGCATGAGAAAATCATACCTTTCACCGGGGTTTTTACTTTTACCGTGTCATCTAACCATGCTCGGTTCACACACGATCCTCTGATAATGTTCCAAACATTATAATTAATACAAAGCTCATATGGTACATAATTAAATGCTACTCCCGTACTTACCCTGTTATCCCGTTATCTCGATTTTACTCTTGTTAATTTGAGCTCTTACTTCACACTCATTTCTAGCACTTTTTTACACTTCTTAGGACCTTTACAAGTCACCAAACAACTCCAAAACATCATCTAAAACCAATACCATTCAAACCCCCATATTTTTAACCCTTAAAAACACTTACGGGTGAATTCTGGGGGAGGTCCGGGACTTGGTCCGGACCCAAAGTCCTGGACCAATGTTTTTGTGTACTCTTGGCCTATTTTTGCTTGTGGTCCGGGACTTGGTCCTGGACCTAGGTCCCGGACCAATGTTAATTCTCACTCTCGGCATGTGTTTTGATGCGATCCGGGACTTGGTACATATCCTAAGTCCCGGATCCTGCTAAAAACTGCTATTATGGTCATTTTTCAGCCCCAAATCAACCCTTAATCCACCCCTAATCATTCCATAAACTCTTCACAACTTTCCCACATGTTTAAACACCTTAAAACATGCTCTACACCTCTTCAAAGCTTAGGTTTAATCCTTACTCAAATTCTTGCTCCAATTCACAAATTTTGCATTCTCATTATGCACTAATGCACACTTGTGCATTTTCTAACCTCTCTTGGCACTTGCATTATTGTTCTCACCCTATTTGACCATTCCAAATATTCCAAGACAATGCACTTCTCATGTCAAGGTTCATGCCTTACTCTTAATGCCTTAACTCCTCATCCTTTTTCTAAAACTCCCAAGGCACTTAAACAACTTCTTGCTACAGATTTTTGCATCAAATCCCCCCCCCCCCCCTTGAACAAGCATTTCCAAAGTGGTTTACTAACCCAAATCAACCTCCAATCATACCTAGCTAACCCTAGGTTATTCTTCACTCAAACCACCACTTAAATCACTTATATTTCTACCGGAATTTCGTCATAGTCCGGCTATTTTTCTAACATTGCCCAAGACTCATTTCTTCATTTAATTCAACCTAAAACTAGCCAAACCACAAGGGTTCTATCAGCACACAACATTTCCTCTTTACTCAAGCAAAATCTCATTAAGCACCACACAAAGCAATAACTTAAACACTTGGCACTTAGGCCCCTAAATCAAGCATTAATTTCACAAATGTTTTCTCACTTGCATTATTACTATACAAGCACATTATTACCACAACTCAAGTGGGGTTCATTTATTTTATTAACCCATCCCAAATTATAATACAAATTGAATATACATTAGGGTTGGTTTCTTACCTTGAATTCTCTTAAGTTTCCTTTAAATACTCTTCTCCTCTTCTCTTCACTCCAAACTCGGTCAAGGCAAATCTTTTTCCCAATTCTCTAGACCAATATACCAATGGATATAAGGAGTACTAATTAGTTCTCCTAGTTGTGAAAACAACTCATGAATTCAAGTAGAGGGCTTAAGGTATAAAATTTGAACATTACCTTTAGAAACCCTAGAATTGATTAGCCACGAATCAAAGGAGGAGATCCAACCCACCATTGGAGGTTTGAATAGATGCTCAACAAGGAAAGAACAAGGTATTAAGAAGGGAAAAAATCGGCCAACACTTGAAAATGGAGAGAATGAGCTTTTCTCTTGAAACTTTTTGCCTTGTTTGAAAGAGGAGACTCCAAGCTCCAAAATGATGTAGTTTATTCTTCAAATGGGCAAAACCCATGGAGATGAACTTCTTCCTTTTTGAATTTTGAAAAGAGGGATGTGTAGAGCTTAATGAGAGGATCACAAATATGTAATTATTTTTGTGATTTAAGCATGGAGCTAGCTTGGGCAGGAAGAAGAAGAAGAAGAAGAAGAAGGGGAAACCATGGATGGGGCTCATTTCCGTCCAGCAACAGAGAGGGAGGAAGAAAATTGGTGGAGAAGGGGGGAGAAGGAAGAACAAAGGAAATGGGAGGAGAGAGAGGGAGGGAAGTACTTATCCCCTTTTACTTTTTACTTTTTCCTTTCTTTCTTTTTCTTTTCTTTCTTTCTTTATTTGTTTAGTGTGTGAGTGTGTGAGAGGCTACAAAAACCGGCTCCCACTGTATTAGTAAGCAGGAGTGTTTTTCGTCTTTTATAGAAGACGCTTGTTATTTTACCCGGTTTGGCACTATTCACTAACAGGGCCCATTTTTCATATTTTTCTCGTTTCTTTATTTTTAATGCTTCTTAAGCTTCCATTATTGCTTAATTATAGTTATATAATCAACTATAATTTTTACGGGTCTATTTGACCACTTAAAGTCACGTTTTTGGGTTTTCTTGAAAAACATGCTTTAAAACTCCGTTAGCATTTTAATTCATTATTTGGATCCGTTTTCTTCGGGAATTATTCCCACACACTAATTAGGTGTAATTAAGCTTAAGGAATCCATCTCGGACCCTAACAAGATCATGTATCTCCCATACTGACTTAATGCGCGTTTTTGCGTTTTTCGCGTTTTGCGCATTTTCTCTTTTCTTTTGGTTTTATTCTCTTTACCCACACGCTCTAGGCACCATTAGGCCTTTAGTAATCACATTAGGATAATTTAATCACCATTTTTAAGTCCGGGGTATTAAAGCCATGGAAATATGCTAAAAAAACCCTAGAAAAAAAAACCGCCACCGTCCAGGGGCATCTATGGCTTCGGATAAGGCGTTCGGGACCCTGAACGTGACGTCCGTTGGTGCAGACCACTATCGAATGGTGGAGTCAGGTGTTTTCCGGTGGTGTTTTTGACTCAAATTTATGGGTATGTACCTTAGATGATTCTTAACAAGTTAGTGATCGAAAGATTTCAATTTGAAGTTGAATTTGACATGAAATTTAATCAACAAGTTACTGGGTAGAAACTTAATTAAACCCTAACTAAAATGCTAGGAAACCTAGGTCAGACTAAAAATTTATATAGAGAACAGATGAAGTATGGGGAGTTGGAAAATTGGATTTCTAACCTGTTTTGATCTTGGTAGACAGATGTTTCTTTACATCAGGATTCTTTGATTGATCTGTTGAAAGTCGATCTGAAGGAATTTCGACCCGAGCTTCTGAATTTGTGATCTGGATACTATTCCTCACGTCTGAGTGGTGATTTTCTGGAATTTTGATTGTTAGATCTTCGGCGGGTTCGCAAAGACTTCGTTTTGGTGGTTTTTGGGAGAATTTCGCTATGGTCTTAGTGCTTAGGAGTTTGAAAATGTGTGAGGCAAGTTTGTAGAGATGTTTTATAACTTCTTAGGATTTTTGAATGTCTATTGAGTCAGTGAGGAAGGTTCATTATATAGGCAACAAATGTGATAAGCAAAGTTCAGTAAAAGATCTAACTTTACCAGAAACTGGTCGGGTAACTTCTAGGAAGAATCTGGTTATGAAAATTTATCAAACATGTAAAGGAGGATATTTCTGAATTTTTCAATGCAAAATTATTTTATTTTGATAAAAGAATATTTTTTTTAAATCAAATTTTCTCCAGATCTGTTCACAAGTAAAAAGATAATTATTGGAAAATCAAAATTTCGAAATTCCAATGCCATTATGCGTTAAATATATTCCATTATCGTGTGCCAAAATTTCATGACTTTTTGAATTGTTAGGACAATTTTTTAAGGAGAGATAAAATTACAAGATGTTGTATTTTCCTTTAACTTTTGTGCTTCGGGCTTCAAATAAAATTTGTTGGGCTTTCGGTCAAGAATGAGCCTAATAACCAGATTGCAAATTTAATTTTAATGGATGAAAGCCTTTTCTTTTAGTTTCAAAAATTTGGGACTTTGATTATTAAAAAGTTAGCTTTTAATGTGTATTAAAAGCTAATTTTTCAGGATAAAAATTCCCAAAAGTTACAAAAAATTCCCTTCATGATGATCAAGCTATCACAACTATTTTAAGGTGTGTGGGCTAATCATGAAAAAATATAAAATACCAAATACGTCCTTATCAATTTGTGATTCCATGTCTTTAACAGTTTTGCCCTCCATTGCACCCATGATTAACGGGACTTCTCCCGAGGGTCAAATTGTTGGGTATAAAAAGTTCTCATAAAAAGATGACCCAAATCAATGGCACCCTAGAATCCTCCTTCATATCAATCACAACAAAATTAACTACAAACACAAAAGTTCCAACAATCACAACTAAGTCATCCACTATCCCTTTCGAGAACACTAAGGACTTATAAGCTTATTGTAATTGGATAGAAGTACGCATGCATTCACCAATCCCAAGCTTATAAAAAGTTAAAGTGGCGCGAGATTTATACTAGCTTCTAAATCACACAGCCCACTACCACTATCATTGCCATCAATAGAGCAAGGTATGATAGGCAAGCCATGGTTTTCAAGTTTTGGAGGGGGATCCAGAGTAGCACAGTCAAAACTCCTTTATGAGATGTACTATCCCAACCTCTTACAGTGATCTTCTATTGGTGATGATATCCTTCATAAACTTCGCATATAGATCTACATCTGTTTCAAAGCATCGGAGAATGGAATATTAATTGTCAATTTCCTGAAATGGCTTAGAAACTTTCGAAATTGTACATCTAGATTTTTCTCTTTGAATATTTGGCAAAGAAAATGAAGGAAAAGTCTTAGTAAGAGTAGATGGAGTATAGATTTCAAGAGACTCCTTCTCTTTGCAAGTATTTTTAGGTGGAGGAAGAACTTCCTGAATGACCTCTTGATCTTCCTCTTGGGCTTCTAGATTATCTTGATCCTAAATTTCAGCTTGTGGGGAGGATGATTCAAGCATCCTCCCACATCTTAATGTCACCGTTTTTATTGAGAGATTTGCTCTAAATGAGTTTTCATGCTTTTGTTGTGTGCCTTTTGGTTGACCTTGAAAGCATTCAAGTTGGCCTTAAGGGTATCTTGCTCCGAGGACTTAACCTAGGTATGGGCGATGAGTATTTTCATTATATTCTCTAATCTTGAATTTTTCTCATCAAAAGGAGAAGAAGGTAGAGGTAGGGGTTTCTGGATACCAGGAGGACCTTGAGGTTTATAGCCCGCTTGAGAGTTGCTTGCTTGAGGAGAAGCTTGTGGTCTATATCCCTAAAAGGCGTTGGAAGTATTACTCGGTCATCCTTGGATATTATCATTGTCCCTCCATGAGAGATTTGAGTGATTTCTCCATGGGGTGTTGTTGTTGTATGAGTTTCCAGGGCGGTTACCAACAAACTTCACCTCTTTTTGATCACCATGTAATATTTCCCTTCACATTGATGAGTCTCATGGGGCCAGCATAGATGGCACACCCTTTTGTAGGTCGTCTAGAAGCCAAAGAAGCTATAGAGTTTGTATTTTCCTTCTGGCCTACTTTCTCCACCATCTTAGTAAGGTAGGAGATTTGAGCAGAAAGATGATCGGTGGACTCAACATGAAGAAGACATGTCACTCTCTGAGTTCTTCCCTTACTCCTTAACTATTGCCTTATATTGCTAGTCATTGTCTCGAGGAGTTTCATCCCTTCTTGAGAATACTAGTCATGAAACTTCCTTCCGTAGAGGAGTATACAAGGAGTCGGTTCTCATCATCCAACTTATTGAAAAAAGATAAATATAGGAAATGACCGTCCAAGCCATTATGGGAGCAGTTCATCAACATATCCTTGAACATATACCAAGCATCATCCAAGGTCTCTCCCAATTCTTGGTAGAAGGTATTAATCTCTCAAATGAGTTATTTCATTCTACTTATTGGGTAGTACTTGGCAAGAAATTTTAAGCCATTTGTGCCCAATTTTAGACTAATCTTGAATGAAGGCTCTTATCCATCTCAAAGCTACACCTTGTAAAGAATGAGGGAAGAGTTGCAACCTAATCTTCTCATTCAATGCACTGGTATTTTCAAAGGTGTTGTAGAATTAGAGGAAGAGGCTCGAGTGATCAGGGCGTCATCTGGATTCCGCCCACTAAATCTCTGAAAATCTTGAATGGCCGAGATGAAATGGGTTTTGAATGCCCATTAGCCAGCTTTTACAGGGGTCATATCTGGGAGAACTATTCCTGATACTCTCCCTTCAGTACACAACTGGTGGTAGTCTTAAAGCATTTGAGGTTGAGCTTGCAGTTTCTCTTCCCGTTGGTGCTGTTCGTGCCCATTGTCATCAGTTACTACTGGTTCCTGATCTATCATACTCAGATCTCTAATGCTTTTCTATCCCCCAACAAGGAATACTCGAGCTTGGGTCTTAGATTGACAAGTGGAGAACCCCTAGCTCGAGTGTTTGACATACATTAAAGAGACAGAAGGTACCTAAATATACACAAAGAAAGATACACTTAGCTATTAGGAATGGGGAAATATAAACAAGAATAACCAAAAGAAAAATAAACAAAAATCAAAATCAAAAATCAAATACTAAAATACTAAAATTGGGGAAACAATAGAAACTAATTTAGGGTTGTCAATTTTGGGTTGGGTCGGGTTAACTTCAACCCGAACTCGACCTGCTTATGTTTCACCTCAACCCGAAACCGATCCGCACCCGAAACGGGTTATGTTATGTCAACTTGAAACTGACCTGATGACCCAAAATCAACCCGAAATTGACCTGACAGCCGAAATCAACCCGAAATTGACCCAAAATTGACCCATAATCAACCCAAAATCGACCCAAAATTAACCTAATATTTTAAATATTGTACTATCATTACAAATTCTACAAAAAATCACCAAGATAATATAACATAACATATTAAACCATTAAACATAAATGGAACATGAATGATATATTTAGGGTTATGTCTTATAACTATAAGATATATATTTTCTTTTCTTTTTCAAAATTTTTTTGGGTTACAGGTTGAAATCGGGTCAGTAGTTCACACCCAAAACCAACCCAAGTTTTTAGCAACCCAACCCGACCCTAACCCAAAAATGTTTTCAGGTTGAAAATTGCAACCCAAACTCACGTTTTAGCGTGTCGGTTTCAGGTCAGATTTCAGGTCCGTGTCACGATTGACAGCCCTAGAAACTATCAATCTCTCTAGCAACGGTGCCAACAATTTGTTGAGCAAAATATGTATAAATAAATATATAAATAAGTGCAAAGAGTAGGCAAGTGCATTTAATCGATGTTGTACAACAAGTGTCGTATCCACAAGGAAATTGGTTATATCTCTCCAATCTTGGTATTTATAAAATCAAAGCAGTATAAAGAGGTTTAGCCGGTGGCAAACTTGATTGTGTATAATTAATAATAATATGAACAACAATTAAACTAAATTGATGGTTTAATGAAGTGGATGGAAATGTACCCTAGAAAGGTGTAATCACCCAAATACTCCCAAACATAGCCTTAATCCTAATTTACTCTAGTTGTCTATTAGAACTAAGCCAGTGTATCTCTAAAATTGTAGAACAAGCTAACCCTTATCTAGCTCAATAAACCCATCAATTAGGTTAGGTTTAAAATACTAACTAGCATTAAGGACAAGTGCTTAGCAATAGCAGTAGCATTCACCAAATAATTAAAAAGGGCAGAATCGAGGGTTTATCTCTCTCTTGGTCCCCTAAATCACATATGTATAAAATGAGGAGAAACCACAAATGAATAAAGGTGATCAATCTAGCACATTCAATGAGCAAAATAACTATATTAAGAAAATTAGGTATTGCATGCTAGTGTGGGGATTTGGGGTCAAATCCACATCCCAAGTTACAAATGAAAACTACTAAAGCATTAGAAGGTGTAAAAGAAGAGAAGAGTAAGAAATAGCAATGGAAGGAGCTTGCGAGCTTCAATGGAGGTGGAATCTTCCTCCTTTTCCTTCTCCTCTTCTTCTCCTCTTTTCTTCCTTTCTTTCTCTTCTACTTTCACCTCTAAATTATTGAGAGAGAGGTGGAATTGTGGTTGTGGAAAGAGAATGCCGAAATTCTTCATTTGAAAACATAGATCTGGGCACATTTTGCGTCTAACCGACCCACATTGGGTGGTTTTGTGGGTTCGTCGGCTCTAGAAGAAGACATCATGTGCGCGAACTTAAAGTTCGACCAACGCATTTGGGGTGGTCGCCTTAGGTTAGACGATTCCAGGAGCTTCAGGGTTGAGTTTGACTTATTCATCTAGGGCGGTCTTCTATGTCGGTCGATTCTAGTAGGGTCTGACCAACCTACCTAGGCGGTCGCTTTGGGTCATTCAATTCTAGTAACTTCCAGGATGAGTCCGACCGATCCATCTGGTGGTCATTTGGGTCGGCTGATTCCAGTAGGGTCTGAGATGGGTTCAACTGACCCACATGGGGCAGTCGACTGGCGCAGTCAAGACTAAAGTGTCATCCTTTGTGCCAAAATCTTCTTGGAATGTCCCGTTGATCTTGACATACTTCCCATAAAATTATTTCTTGGCCATGACATATCTTTTCATCTTTAAAGTGTGCTCCAATGAGCTCTTACCTAATAAAACATACAATTGTGTAACTTCACTAATGATCACAAAATTCTCTATAAAGTGGTGAAATAGGTCATAAAACAATTAGAATGAAGGTGACTAAAGACCATATAATTACATTATTTTACCACTTATCAACTCCCCCACAAGGAACTCAAATCAGAGCTAAAAAAAAGAAGATAAAGCAAAATTAATATTCTTGAGGCCAACCTAGTCGAACCACTCTTGAACCGTCTGACCCAGGAGACCATGCCAAGTGGGGTGGTCAAATTTATATTTGCACCTACTGGAAAAGACCGACCCACGGAACCGCCCCAGTTGGGTCGGTCAGATGGAAATTTTACCCATATTCGTGATTTTAAAAGGGGAAAGAAAACATAAAGAAGAGAAGGAAGAGGAACACACCACAACAACGCCAAAAAAAAGAACGAAATACCGAAAAGAAGAATAAAGAAGAGGAAGAAGACGAAGAAGAAAAGAAGGAGAAGACTCGCCTCCATAGAAGCTCTTTCTTAACCTCCCATGGCTAATTCTTCTCCCTTCTTTCATTTTTATGCTCTAATTGTTGTTTAGTTTCCTTGTTTTTTTGGGATGGGGATTTTACCCCAAAATCCACATTGTTGAATTTTGATCTTGTTTTAATGCTTGATTTTAGTCTTTGTTCTTAATGAAGATGATTATTAAGTGTTTATGACTTCTAAGCTTGTCCATATTCAATTTTGGGATTTGCTTAGGGTTTTATCAATTAATTGTTATGTGTTAAAATTGATTGGTTTAACGTTGCCAACTGGTTTGACATTAGTGTGGGTTTCTATGGATGGGTTTGTGGAAGTAGAAATCGAAACCATATGGACTACATTAATGTACTCGAATATTAATAGTTTTGAGATTATACTACATTGCAACTTAGAGAAAATTGTGCTTAATGGTATCAATTGACTAGGTAGTCGAACGAACCGTAGATTTCCAACTCAGTTGATTAGGATTAATAGACCAAGGTTTGGCTATTAATTATTTAAGTCTTCCCGTAGTTTAACTATGAGTTCATGATTCAGAAAATTGGTAGGAAGGGTGAAGGATGCAAAGATCCATCACGAGGTACATCTATCCTAAATTAATTAGTTCAGTTTTATCACTTCTTTATTTCTCCGATTATCAACCCAAACAACAAAACCCCCAAAACAAATTATGTTATCGTACTTTTGTTTATATTTATGCTCATTCACTAAACTTATAAGTAGTTAGATAGTTACAAAGTCCATGTGGATATGACCTTGTTGAAGTACAATGGCTGGGTTCACTGTCCATTAGTTCGCAATATACGTTATTAGTATTTTGCCACAACAAGTTTTTGGCATCATTGCTAGGGACTTTGGTCAACTATCTTGCTTATTATCGGTTTAGTTTTATGTGCATATTTTTTATTTCTTTGATTTTCCTATTTTGTGTAAACTTTTTGTGTGTATTTTCTTCGTAGGTACTTTAATCTGATGCATGGTCATCATAACCAAGCCTGAGGTTGGGATGGCTACTTCTATGGTGCAGAGAACTATAACCATTGGATTGTGTGTCAAAGGTGCGAAGAATTTCATGAGAGTCCTTCCTGCTCAGTTACAATATCTGAATTGTGGGCTCTCATGGAGGGTTTTAACTCATCTGTCAAGCCAAACCCCACCAAAGACGCTAACCAACGAATTGTGTGCCAAGAGTGTGAAGGAGACCACAAGAGCGATTATTGTCCAAAGATCACTATTGTTCCCTTATACCCTAGTACACGTTCACGTCTGGTCGTTGACGTGTCTTGCTGCTGTCGCTCGACTGGTAACATGATGTAACTTAATGAGGTAGAAAACTGAAGTAACTTTAAACTAGAATCTCCTATTCGATTGAGAATTACACCCTAGCAATTCACTCAACCCCTCTCTTGCCCAACCTATGGACTCGGGACAGTTTAGGACTTCA
This sequence comes from Limonium bicolor, assembly GCA_023374045.1. NCBI lineage: Eukaryota > Viridiplantae > Streptophyta > Magnoliopsida > Caryophyllales > Plumbaginaceae > Limonium > Limonium bicolor. Next base: position 184,295,006 of record CM041777.1, on the reverse strand, counting down.
CCAAGCCCTTCTACCCAAATCGGACTCTTCTAATCTACTGTCCCCCAGTAGTCCCCTGACTACTGCTAAAATACCCCTAATCATAATATAGTTATTTAAGCATTAATTAAAGAATTATAAAGGCTAAGAAGCCTTAGGTGGTTAAGGAATTATATAATTTCCAAATATATATATAAATAAATATACACGGTCCAAAAGGTTATTAAACTCTTACATAAATATTGGGCTACAAGGGGAATTATTATAAGGAGAAATCAATTATTAAACATGTAACATATTATTACATGATCTAAGAACACAAATAATTTGAGTGAACTAAGAATATACTTTAATATAGTCAAACAAATTATAAGTATAAATAAATACTCAAGAATATCAAAGAATACACCTTGGGATAAAGTAACTACACATGTTACCATCTAACACATGAAATAAGTAATGTACAACTTATAATCACATAATATTAAAAACACAACAAACACAAAACTAACCCTTCTCTCCCTTAAGTGGCCAAATCGAAGAGTCCATGTTAAATATTAGAGAAAAGGTAAGGGATTGAAGAGGTGGCTAAATCCTATGCTCTTAATCTCACCTAGGAAACATAAATTAGAAAAGTAAGTCATAAAGCTTATTCCCTTCTCTCTCCTGATTTTGCTGACAAGTAGCCTCCCTCCCTTCTCCATTCTTGTTCTCAACTCCCCCATTGAGTCTCCATTGAAGCTCCATTGAAGACTTTAATTCTAGACACAAAAACACTCATTTTTCCTCTATTTTCCACTACTTTTCTTCCTTCTTCTTCCAAACACCAAGAACCACAAACAAGCAGCATTTTTCCTTGTCAAAGTAAACGATATAGCAGCTCCAGGGGTCCCAAATTTGACATCCAAGCTTAAGGAAACCAACCTAAGCTCAACATTGACAAAAGGGTAAGAACTGTGCTCTAAAACTCCAAATCCATTTCTCTTAGATATATGTCCAAAAATGAGATCTTTCTAACTTTTTTATTTCATTATTTCCTTTAAAAGCTAGAGTTTTGCAACTCCCCAAGACATGGTCAAAATCAACCACAAACAAGGAAGCACAACGCCTTAAGGAGGTTTTAAGTCCTTAAGTCACTTCCCTTCCTAGATCTACCATAGATATGACTCCTAAACCTTATTTACCAACTAGGTAGAAATTTTGGAACTAAGAAAGTCAACTTTGAGTCACAAGGTAAAAAACTTACTTTAAAAGTCCCTTTTTGTGCTTTAAGCCTTTAGATCTTGTTTAACGAGTCTAAAAGATCTTAACTTTGAATATTTCTCTCATGGATGGAAGTTTAGTCCTTTAGGTTTTGTTGGTAGGCCGAAAATCAATGGGAAACAAAGAAAAAAACCAACACTAATAGGGTAAGGCTTCAATCTAAGTTTAGTGCTTAAAACTTAAGTTTAACGATTGGATCTGTAAAACAGAACTTATAGCTCTTCTTTCTGTATTTAGGGCTGGAATTGAGAAAACTCAAAGGAAAATCTACTTTGAAGCCTAAGGTTAATCTCTAGCCTTAAAGCACATTTTTAAAGTTTTGAGTTGTTTAAAGTGTTTTTCTCTATTTATCCAAAAAATAATCTGTCAAAAAGGGGTAATATGACCTAAGAATGTATAAAAACTCACACTGAAACATTTAGCTAAGATAACTAAAGGTTAAAGCCCTAAAATGGCAAAGTTATAAAGCTTAAGGGCTTAAATGGTGAAACATTCTAAATCTGGGCAATGGTTCTGTATATGGTGAATTTCCAGCTTGTTATTATGATTATTTTGATGTATTAAGTGTTTAAATTATGGTTTGTAATATGGCCAAGTGTTTAGGCCTTGTTTCGTGAGCTTTTTGGTGTATTTTGTGACTTTAAAAGCTTGGGATAAAATATTAAAATATAAGCTGTAAAAATCTGGATTTGTGATCTCAGTTTGGAGGTTTTGAAGACTTAAAAATTAAAGGGCTAACAGACTTACGAAAATTAATTTATGGTTAAAAGAGTTTGGAGTCAAAAAATTGACCTTAAGAGTATAAATAAGTTTATTTAATGACTTAGTTACTTTTGGTCAAAAAGGGTAGTTCAATAGGGTAAATAAATAAAGTATAGGAGGTTATAAACTAATAAATATGAAAATTAGATAATTAATTGGATAGGAATGAAAATTACAAGTTTAAGTAAGTTTAGGGGTTAAAGTGAAAATCTGGAAAATTGGTGGGCAAATCGTAAATATGGAAACATAAGGAGTGAAGAATTAAATTGGCTCAAACTTAAGTAGGATTAGTGTAACACCCCCAAACACTGGCCTAGGAGTTAGGGGTATTACACACCGCGTATTATTACATAATAACGCAAGGCTCTAATAAACAGACTTATACAGATAATCAAAAAGGCCCAAACGAATACTTGAATAAAGTATAAACCAAAATGATGTCGTAACATCTCAAAGTTATTACAGAACCCACCAAAACGAGTATCAAAAAGCAAGATCTAACTGAAGAGGCCCAAAGGCTCAAATTTCAAATACAAAGTCTCCAAGTACGAAATAACAAAACAAACTAAACTCCAGAGCTGAGCAAAGTGATCCTCGCTGATCAATCTACAATGTTAGATAAAGTAGGGGAATCCAACCCCGCAAACGGAAGTCAAAACGGGCTCAAACGAGCAAGTTACGGTCAATCTTCAGTTGAGGGAGGACTTCACATTCGAGACAGTTCCTTTGAGGATTCTAGCTCGGGATGTGCGCAAGCTCTGAAGTAAGACCATGCCCTTGGTGAAGGTGCAGTGGTCGGGTCAGTCAAAGGAAGAGGCGACCTAGGAGGTCGAAAGCGAAGTTCGTTCTAAGTTTCCCGCCCTCTTCGAGCAGTAGGTACGTTTTAATTTCGAGGACGAAATTCTTTTAAGGGGGAGGTGATGTTATAACCCAAAGTTGATTGCATTTTTTTTCGTCATAAGTGGCCTTATGTGGATGTATTCTAGATTCAGGACATGGAAGTCTTTCTTTGTAAAGACAAGGGCGAGGTGGTCTTTCTTCTTTTTGATTTTTGGTAAGGGATTATTAATTAAATTGGGTTATATTAATAATTCCTTAATCACTATTCTAATCACGCTTCCACTACTCTTCTCCCGATCAGTTTTGAAAACTGTCGAGATGCTCCTCCTTCCTTGCTCTCTTTCTCTCTCTCTCTCTCAAGAATACATTCTTTCAAGCGCTCAAGTCCTGCAAGTGTGGTTCTGAAATCCGAGTTCTATTGGTGGATTCTGCGTTACTTCGTCTTCTTCATTGCGATCAGGTTTGCGAATTGTATATGGTTAACACAATTCAGTTTGGGGTTTAGGTTTTGGAATTTTCGTCTTTCTAATTCTTGCCTCTGCAATCCGATTGCCAGAATCTTCAATCCTCTGCTGTCTGGGTTCGTTCTCTTCCGGTCGGTCTGCTTGCTGTCGGATTCAGGTGAGGGATTTGTCTCCGTTTCCGTTTCAGAATTGGTAGTGTAAATAGTTTCGGATTGAGGGTTGTGCTTCTGCGTTGTTATTCAGAGGTTCAGTGGTTGTGTAATTGCATTTTGGGGCTGCGTGCTGCTGTGTGCGTAGGGTCGATCGCTGTTCGGATTCGAGGAGACTTCTCTGCTGTAACTGAGGTAGGTGGCTTATGGATTCGGCTAGTGTGTTCGGCCTTGGGGAGTTTCGTTCCGGTTCTGAATTCTGAATGCGTTCTGCCTTTGAATTGTGAATTGTGATTGTGAACTGTCTGTTTAACACCGTTTTAATGCTTACAAACCCCCAAGGTTGTTTTCTATAAATGTGTAATGTTTTGACATTGTTTTGGTGCCTCTGTTTGTGTAAAAATCGCCTCTGTTCTATGTGTTTTTCGGCGCGTCCGAACTTCCGTCCGACCTTTGAAGTTCGGACGTGCCCCGTTGCGTTCTAAATTTTCTGGAATTTTCGCTGTGTCCGAACTTCTGTCCGAGCTTTGAAGTTCGGACATAGCCTTCTGTATTCTCTGATTTGCTTCGACTTGTGTCCGAACATTGTTGTCCGGACACAAGCTCAGACACTACACGTATCCGTTTTTCATAAAACGTCCGAACATCAGTCCGGACTTGGATGTTCGGACACCTCTGTCTCTGCTTCTGTTTTGAGGTTCGACTTGCGTCCGAACATTGATGTCCGGACACAAGTTCGGACGAGCTACTGTATTGACCGTAACTTGCTCGTTTGAGCTCCGTTTTGACTTCCGTTTGCGGGGTTGGTTTCCCCTTCTGATTTCCAAGCTACTTATGTGCTTTCTGGTGCCTTTGGTGCACACATGCTTAATGGTTTTAAGCTTCTGTTTTGGGACCTAGTTATCTCTGTGTCTGAACCTTTGGATGGCTGGTCTCGCTGTCTCGTAGCGCGCTATGTAGGATCCTTCTGTTCACGGGTGATGTTCCCCGTTCTGTTCACGGGTGTTTTCACCTGTTCTGTTTATGAGTGAGGTTTCCTCGTTCTGTTCACGAGCTAGTTGCTTGTTCTGTCTGTATGTTGTGATCAACTAGTGTCCCGCTCTGTTTTCTGCTTCTGTCTGCTTCTGACTCTGTTTAGTCCTCTATTGTATGGACTTTTGTTCTGCTTTCCGACATGCTTATGGATTCCGTCTATTCCTTCTGATTTGATAATGTTTCTGCAAAATGTTTTGAGCATGCTGGTTGATGAAGTTTGTCATCTACTGGGCATAGTTGTTTGCTCATTCCCCTACTTTATCTAACATTGCAGATTGATCAGCGAGGATCACTTTGCTCAGCTCTGGAGTTTAGTTTGTTTTGTTATTTCGTACTTGGAGACTTTGTATTTGAAATTTGAGCCTTTGGGTGAAATACCCCGAGTAATTACCACTTTAAATTAGTGAAGTTTAAATTAAATTATGTGCAACAATTACAATAAAACCTTATGGTATTTAGAATATAGATCCAAACGGGTACTCACACCGCGTATACATATCGGTACGTGATACGCAAATATAAGCTCATATGAATAAAATCATAAACGCTAGGAGATTATCCGAAAATATCGCGTTATATAATTCGGACATAAAATAATGTATGAACAATTAAATTTAGTATATACATGTCCGAAAGCGTGACAACGTTACATATTAATATAGTCACGTACTTATATATGTACGAACACGAAAATACATGTACGTAACGTTACGATATTATAACGTTGTAAACAATAAATAATAACGTCGCATAAGCACATATAATCAAAACGCGACAAGTATATACAAATACGTATATATATATAACTAACAACGTAACGAATAAATTAGTCACGTATAAAACTAATAACGCGACATATTATATAGTCGCATCTATATACAAATTGGCATAAATAGTTGGTACAAAAAAAGAAGGAAAAGGAACAAAAACGCTCATGTCGGGATTCGAACCCAAAACCTCTTGTACCTTCCCGAATGCCTTAACCAGTTGAGCTATACTCGAATTCAACAACTAATGCCAGCGAATTAAAACTAGTACTAAGCCTCCTAAGGTAACTAGAAAAAAAAGAGGAAACAGACACACCTTCCTCTCATCTTTTTCCGGTAACTTTCTCTAAATCAGAAGACAACCGCCATGACAGACGCCCATACTCATTGGTCCTGTCTGAGAACAAAAAAAAAACTAACTGAATAGAAGCTATTTTCCTTCTCAAATTCTCACGCATCAGAGTGGTATCCTCAAATTCCTCACCATCTCTTGTACACCGAGAGCACTAGCCCTGTCGTTTCCTCCCACTACCTCCTGCCTTGTACAAGTCCAGAGGAGGACGACTGACTTCTGGTAAATACAAGACCATGTGCATGTGTTCTGATCTTGAAAAAAAATCTGGAGCGACACTAGTCCAAACAGCAAGGTAGATCGGTATTTAATTTGGCCATCCTTGCTCACCTGCTGTTGCCCGAGAAATATGGAATGTAATCCCCTTTCCTCTCCTTCTCTTCATGCATGAACTCCTCGGGGAATGATTTCCTGGTAGGGTGTTGAGAATCCTCAAGAAACCCACCCCAGTTCTTGGTTCCCAGCACAAGGTAGTAATACTCCAAACTAATCTGCATCACTTCGGTTTTCTTTTCTTCCTCTGTTAGATTCTGTCTGAAAATCTCAGTATATGACTCCCCTCTCATTTCTGTCATGACTCAAGCTCCTGTAACTCTTCTCTGCGCGTCTCAAGTGGGCGTGTTTTTGGCCTGAAAAGAAAAATCTGGAACTAGTTGACACCAAACAGCAAGGAAAAACGTAAGTAAATCTCCCACTCCATTCCTTATTCCTTTATCTGAAATCTGCATCTTTTAACTCCCTTTCCTCTCTACTCTTCTACACAACACTCTCTGGCAACCTGATGCATCCTTCTTCAAAAAAAAACTGATAAAGACCAGCACCATACCGGTGTAATATCAGCTCCAGGTAATTTCGAACAGCTTTGTTTAAACATCTCCTCTATTCAAGTACTGATCTTAACTTCCTGCTCAAGTTCCTGTATCTGCCTTGCAAGGACTCTGCATGCCACCAACTACAAGAGCCCTGAGTTAAACCTGAGACTAAATCCACTCCAGGAACTAACAAGGTAAATTCCTAAGCCTTTCACACGAACAAAAGAGTTTCTGTTAAGATTTGAAAGTGCAATGTGAACCAGTGACATACACCTGGTAGCATGAAGAAGGTATTAAGCCTCTGAGAATCTAAACAACAAGTGAAGTTAGGGTAGGTGAATTCTGCATGAATCAACTCACAAGAAAAAAAAACAATGCAGAAATGAGTTTGAGTTTTACAACTCCTTCTCTTCGGGTATCGAATTCAGATACATACTAAAGATGGTAGTGGCTGGGTAATGACCTTAAAAACCATGCTAACATGTTATGCTAAGAACAAATAAATTTAGGAGGAACTAGAAGTTAGATGAGTGGGCAGAAATAAGAAAGAAATAGAAAAGAATGTATATACCAGGTTGCAGTTTCAGTTTTCGATTCTGTGTGAAGATGATTCAGAGGTGTACTCCTTGTTGGTTTAGGTCTGTGTTGAAGATTTAAAACTCTGCTAAGACTCTTAACTAAGTAGCTGGATGTGTGGGGGAAAGTAGAAACCAAAATGATGAGTGAAATAGAAAGACAAAAAAAATATGTACCAGTTCATGCTCAGTTCATGTTCTCTGTTTCACAGATTCTGGTTTCTGTGTAAAGTGTTTCAGAGAGGGTGTCTAGGCGATTGTGAGTCTGTTCTGAATTAGGAAGCTTGATAATGCATCTAGCTAAGTGAGTATTCAAGTTGAGGGAGAATTTAAAATCAGATCAAAGAGTAAAAAGAAAAAAAAAACAGACGGAATGCATCAGTTCCAAAGTTTCAGTGTCGGTTTCAGGTTTGTATTAAACACTTCTCAAAGGGGTAATCTTTGTGGGTTTGAAGTTGGGATTAAATTAAAAACACTTAACTAGGAGGCTGAGGCAAACCGGTGAAAACTGGGAATCAAACAGTAAGCAAGAAAAGAGGTAGCAGATTGAATAGCAGTTTTCATGCTTCAGTTTTTTTTCATCTTGTCTAGTTCTGTATAACTGAAACGTTAATGGCATGTAAGTGTTGTGTTATCTTGATAATGAAACCTAAAACATTACTAATGCAATTAACTACGTTTGAGGACAGTTTGGGGAAATTTGAAAATCGGGCATGTAAACAAACAGAAGCAAATAGAAGGAGAGTACACAAATTTCGCGGGTTTCAATTTTCCAATGCTTGACTGTTCTGTGTAACTGATCACAAAAGTTATATGAGTGTTATAGTGGGTTTAAGATGAGTTTAAAGTCTTGATAATTCAACTAACTAAAGGTATTAACATTTTGGAAGAAGATTGGGAATCATTTCGTGAACCAGAAAGAAAAGAATAGAAGAGAATATAACAGGTTTTAGATTTCAGTTTTCAGTTCCTTCTGAAAACTTATGATTTCTGTACTGGAAGGAAGTTTCAGTAACATAAATAATGCTGCTATGAATCTGTTTAGAAGTTAGAAACCTTGGGTGAACACCTAACTAAATGGGTAAGCAAGTTGGGGTAAACAGAAAAACAGATTTGAGAATAGAAAGAAAAACAATAACAGAAAATATACATCAGTTCAGATTTCAGTTCTGTAAAACTTTGTACAGAAAGATTAGATGGAGTTGCATTGAGTTGTTAATGAGCCTAAACACTTCTTATACACTTAAGAGAAGTTATAAACACTTTGGGTAAGATTAGAAAAACTGATTTATACCCAAAAGAAAGTTGTAAAGCTGCTGTACAAAACTTGAGTTCACAGTTTTTCTACAGTTCTTGGTTCTGTATAATGAACTTCCAGTAGCTTTAACAGTCCTGTTTTGGGTTGTGTTTAAGTGTAAAACCTTCTTAAAGAGGAGCTGTTCAAAACTAGAGTTTACTATTTTTCTGCAAATTATAGTTTCTGTAAAATGGACTTTCAGAGGTGATAACAGAAGTGTTTTGGTTTAGGATTGGGTTCAAACTTTCATAATACACCTAGGTAGTTGGATAAAAACTTTGGGAAGGTTTAGAAACTGATTTATAACCTAAAGTGAAGTTTAAAGAGGAACTAAACAGAATTGTTGTTTTCAGTTTCCTGCAGATTCTGATTTCTGTAAAATGACCTTTCAGAGTTGCTAACAGCTTTGTTTTGAGTTGTTCTTAAGCCCAAATCCTTCCTAATACAAGTATCTAGTTGTGTAAAAATTTTGGGAAGATTTGGAGACTGGTTAATGAACTTATAGTAAGATGAGGAGGTGATGTGCAGGTTTTGGCTTTTCAGTTTTTCAGAATCATGCTATCTCTGTATAACCGTGATACAGATGTCTACAAGGGGTTATGTTGGTTTAATAATACCCTAAATCAATGCTAATACATTTATATAAGTTGGTACATTCATTTGAAAGATTTAGAAGTCATTTTAATAAACCAAAAGGAAATAAAGAAGAAACATACAAATTCTGTTTTCAGGTTTTCGATAATGAGTTGTTTCAGTATAACCAAGTTGCAGGAGTCATAAGAGTGTTGAGTGGGTCAGCAAATGAACTTGAAACCTTGATAATACATCTACCTAAGAGTATAAACACTTTGGGAAAATTATAAAGCAATTCAAGACATTGAAAAGAGAAGCTCAATGGAAGTGTGCACAGATTTGGTGTTTCAGTTTCTGAAGCTTGTGTCTCAGTGTGATTGGTTTCTAGAGGTTTTAAAAGTGTGGTATGGGTGTAATAATGAACCCAAATCGTAGCTAATACATCTAACTAAATTGGTAAAACACTTTGGGAGAGTTAGACATTAGTTTGGTAGCTTAGACCTGGAGTAGAAGGAAGATATGTACAGTTTGTGTTGTCAGTTTCTGTTAGGTTTCTGTTCTGTTTAGATGGGTCTCTAGGTGGTTAGTAGTGCTGTATTAGGTTAGTTATGAATATAAAACTGCACTCATATGCCTAGCTAAGAGGGGATACATTGTAGGCAGATTTAAAATCAACCTTAGGTAAACTTGTCACGTTTTGGACTCTTAAAAACACTCTAAAACATTAACTAAAGATGAGACCTAGTTAATGGGTAAGCCATAAATATAAGTGTCCTAAGTAGAGTTTAAGTATAATACTTGGAAGATTTTTAAGGGCTAGTATAAATTAAGCATTTAAATTTCACCTTGGGTACAACACCCGATAAAGTAAGATAAACTAGGAAAACGTCACAACGAGGTTGCCACATGAAATCATAGAACTGACGAGTTTGTTTAATTAACTCTAGGGCCGTAACGAATGCCGACCGGGACCCCGAGAGTGAGACAACCCTAGCTCTAAAAAGGTATGGACATGTGTGGTTCGTATGTTGCCATGTTACACGGCTTGTTTGCTGTGTGCCTTGTGTGCAAATGACCGTAAGATTAATGCATGAAATTGGATTGCTTGCTTATCTTGCTTACATGATTGCTATACCATTGTTGCATGTGATTTGCGCGCACACAGTAGTTTAGTCCCTTCTCGTTTATGGAACTTGAATGAACACGACGAACTACGCAAACAAAACGAAACAACTATACAAGAAGAAATCTCCTCTTAAACTATAGGGGACTTCTAAGGACACCCACTATGGTGTCGAACTTATAACGTTAATGAAAAGTAAAGTACCTCTTGGTGGAACATATCCTGAGGTCTAGAGATGACCCCGCTTCCTCGACGCACGACGCCGGGAATAGAGGATTGGCTATGAGAAGACGTTCTTCAACTTATGGTGATAAGAGAATTCACAAATAACCCTTAAAGAAACAAGGAAAAGATTAGCACCTACATGATATGGTCGCGGGATTTGAACCATACCCCCAGACCTGGTGCAAGGAAAGAGAAAGAAAATATACAATATGGGAACAAGAGAAAAGAAATGAAAACACACAACGCTCGAACGAACCCATAGTGAGGATCATGGGTATAACATACCTATGCACACGTTTTATACTAGCAGCTCGTTGTGCTTGGATGCGTGTTTGATGTGCTATGATGCCAGCATGTTATGCTTGGATGTTTGTTGTTATTGCTATGCTACCTTAAAGTGTGTATGATATCATGATGTATTGTGGTGTGCTTTACTGCTTTATTATAGCATGTAAATTGACTTAATAATACTCGACCAAGTAGTCGTGTGGCCTGGCAACATGCGGGCTACACACGTTCATACTCAGCGTAGTTTGTTGAGTCCTTCCCAACCCAAACTTTTACAGGTATTATGTCGGACGATAACGGAGCGTAGGCGGGATGGCTACCATGGGGGTAGTCCATCAGGGCATAACGTTGAGGATGTGGCAGTATGTTTAATGTACCCGGGATGTAATTTTCAGTTTACAATTTGGTAATTTTGTTGTAGACACTCAACATTTGGAACTGTATCTTATATTGTATATGAATTTTGGTGAGAGCTGTTTCCAGTCATGCAGACCGTAACTTGATGTTGGTAGAGTGGTCATGTTAACCACGTGTGTGGTTGGCATCTGTAGCACCCGGATGATAATGAGAATCCGCTGCGTACTTATCTTGTAATATGGCTAGGCACTTGGTTTTGTACTATGGACGTTTTATTCGGGGGTGTTACAATATATGATCTTTCCTTGTTTCTTAAATGGTTACTTGTGAATTCTCTTATCACCACAATTTGGAGTACATCCTGTCCATAGCTAATCCTCCATGATATGGGCGCGGGATCTAAACTATACCCCCGACCTGGTGCAAAGAAAGAGAAAGAAAATACACATTATGAGAACAAGAGAAAAGGAATGAAAACACACAACGCTCGTACGATCCCATAGTGAGGATCATGGGTATTACATACCTATGCACACTTTTATTATGTACATGATTGCTGTTGTGATACTAGCAGCTCGTTGTGCTTGGTTGTTGTTGCTAATGTGTTACTACCTTTAAGTGTGTATGATACTATGATGTACTGTGGTGTGTTTTACTGCTTTATTATAGCATGTAAATTGACTTAATAATATTCGACCAAGTAGTCGTGTGGCCCGGTAACATGCGGGCTTCACACGTTCATACTCGGCATAGTTTTGCGAATATTATTAAGTCATTTTACATGCTATATTAAAGCAGTAAAGCACATCACATTACATCATAATATCAAACACACTTCAAGGTAGCATAGTAACATAAACAAACATCCAAGCATATCAAGCTGGCATCATAGCCCATCAAAACGCATCCAAGCACAACAAGCTGCTAATATAGCAACAACAATCATGTAAGTCATCAGACATGTGCATAGGTATGTTTACCAATGATCCTTACTAGGGGATCGTTCGAGCGTTGTGTGTTTTCATTTCTTTTCTCTTGTTCCCATGATGTGTATTTTCTTTTTCTTTTCCTTGCACCAGGTCTGGGGATATAGTTTAGATCCCGTGACCATATCATATTGGTGCCAATCTTTTCTTGTTTCTTAAAGAATCACATTTGTGTTTTTCTTATTTGCTTGGTCTCATTACACATGTTTTCCTCTATTCTCTGGCACCGAGTCAGGGGTATAGATTAGATCCCGAGACTTTGTTATGTAGGTGCTATTCATTCCTTGTTTCTTTAAGGGTTATTTGTGAATTCTCTTATCACCACAATTTGGAGTACATCTTGTCCATAGCTAATCCTCCACTCCCGGATAGCTCTTTCTCTCTCTATTGTTTTTAAATGTTACTGGCCATTGCCCCGGATACCAAGGGTCCGTCTCCCTATTCCTTCTTCCATGTTACCAGCCTCTGCTCCGGATTCAAGGGGTCCGTCTCCCTATTCCTTCTCAATGTTACTAGCCTTTGCTCCGGATTCAAAGGGTCCGTCTCCCTATTCATTCTCAATGTTACTAGCCTTTGCTCCGGATTCAAAGGGTCCGTCTCCCTATTCATTCTCAATGTTACTAGCCTTTGCTCCGGATTCAAAGGGTCCGTCTCCCTATTCATTCTCAATGTTACTAGCCTTTGCTCCGGATTCAAAGGGTCCGTCTCCCTATTCATTCTCAATGTTACTAGCCTTTGCTCCGGATTCAAAGGGTCCGTCTCCCTATTCATTCTTAATGTTACTAGCCTTTGCTCCGGATTCAAAGGGTCCGTCTCCCTATTCATTCTCAATGTTACTAGCCTTTGCTCCGGATTCAAAGGGTCCGTCTCCCTATTCATTCTCAATGTTACTAGTTTGCATCATCTTGTAACTCTACTCAATCCACCATAGTGGGTGTCTTTAGGGTCTATAGTCAAGAGGGGTTTTCTCTTTGTATAGTTCTTTTGTTTTGTCTACGTGGCTCGTCATGTCTCACCATGGAGACTTGCTCTTCATTATGATTAATGAATAGACACCATAGTGGGTGTCATGGTAGTCCTCAATGGTTTAGAGAGGAGTTCCCCTTATTGAGTTTTCTTTGTTTTCATAGTTCGTAGTAGTTCGTCTCAAGTTCCATAAACGAGAAAGGGACTAAACTACTGTGTGCGCGCAATGATACACAACAATGATATAAAAATCATACAACACAATAAACAAGCAATCCAATTCCATGCATTGATCTTAGGGTCTTTTCACACAGAGCCCACAACACACAAGCCGTGTAACACGGCAACATACGAACCACACATGTCCATACCTGATTTAGAAGCAAGTAGTCTCACACACGGAGTCCTGGTCGGAGTTCGCTACGGCCCTAGCGTTAATTACAAACAATGTGTCAGTTTATGATTTCATGTGACAACCTTTGTGACACTCCCCGAGATTATTAAATTGTTAACGGGTGTTTTTCCTAGATAAATCTTCGTTGAATGTTCAACCTTTATTAACCCTTAGGACTTCCCACGTGTTATACTTTATGTTACTCCTAGGGCATTTACATAGTCATTTCACACGTTAACTAAGTCTATTCTCTAGCTACGTATTAGAGTATTCAAGGTAACAAGTTTTCCTAAGATGGATTTAACTTGTCTAGGGTGTATTTTTTTTCCCTGGCTAAGTAGCTATGTTTTAAGCTTGTTATTTACACAATAACACTCCTCAATTATTTCTAGAACTCCTTTGTACAGAAGCTTAAGCGTTCCAAAACCGAAATAAGGTTCTTGTACATATCCTTATATTATAACACTTTTAATGTATCTAAGGGTGTCTAGATTTCCCAAGTTGTCTTGTAAATTTAGCTCGATGTATTAGAGGGTTTTGGGTTTACTACCAATCTGTCATCACCCTCATACCACCCATGAACAACAGTTATACAGAAGGTACAGCTTTACCGAAACTGAAAACATAACTTACATATTACTTCTTGATTCTTGTTTCGGTTTAGTTCAACTGCTGTTTCATTCATTCTCACAATATCTACAAACTTACTTAGGTATATTAGGGGTATTTTAGATTCATTAGCAGTTCACTACAACCCCATCAATCCCCTCTATGCCAAGTTATACAGAACCGACAGTTTTCAGAAAAACTGAAAAGCACAATTTGTATATCTCTTCTTCCACTCTTCTTTTAGTTCCTCGACCTGTTCCTAATCCCACCCAAGACTTTCACCCAACTATGAGTGCATTAGGGAGGCTTTACTTTGAAATAACTCAAAATAAGGCTGTTAATAACTCTGAGAACTGGTTCTACAGAAGACAGAAAACTGGAGGACTGAAACCAAGATCTGATATGCTTCATTTCACCCCTTTCCTTGCTCACGAATCTGTTTCCTGTTTATTCAGCTTGCTTACTCATTTACTTAGGTAGTTTATCCAGTTTTTAACTCCAACACACCCCAGGTGGCACGGTTACACTCTCTGAAGTTTGCTTATACTGAAACAAGGAAATTCTCACAAAACTGCAGTTATGATACTGTTTTTCTTTCTGTTCTGTAATCTGCCTTTCACCTCTCCCAAGATGTTTGGCTTCCTTGTTATGTGTTTTAATATGGCACGAATTAAACCATTGAGAACCCAAAGAACTGCTGTGGTAAGTTACAGAGAAAACAGCAGTCCACACAAAACTGAAACACAGCACACAAAACTTGCACTTCTATATTCTGTTTCCTTCTCTTTGTTCCTGAGTTTCTTTTAATTCTCGCCCAAATTTCTTACCCAGTTATCCCTGTGTGTTCTCCAGGGTTTTAACATCTAAGATAGACCCAAGCATTTAGATAGAATATTGAGATGTCCCAAAGTGAATCGAGGAAACTGAAACCTCAACTGGCACTAGACAGAACTGATACAACTGATAAACTCTTATTGATTTCTCTCTGTTTGCTCCTATGTCTGTCATTTAACTCATTCCCTAAGCATCTACTTACTTAATTCAGTGTTTTAATTTTGTTTCCAACTCCAAACAACCTGAAGACAGCTCTGTTAAGTCACTGCTGTATCCCATATACTGAACAGGAAGAGCAACTGCACGTTTAGGAACAACTGATATACTCCCTTGTCTTCCTTCTGTTTATTCTTACTTCAGATTTTAATTCTTCCTCACTTGATTACCCATCTAGCTACAAGTGTTAGTAACGTTGTAAACTCAAAATCACCCCAATAAAACACTCACCCAGCTTAGTACTCAAGCACCCAGAAAAGGAATTTCAGAACCCGAAACACCAACCTGAAAAATCGATTCCTGAAAACTCTTGATATAAACCCACAAACTGAAACTGATATCTTTTCCCTCTCCTGTTACATTTCAGTTTTGTTCACGCATCGGCTTTTTTTTTTCCCAACTTGCTCAACTTCCCAGACAATCCTATTAAACTCACGTTTTAGTAATCCCTTAGATCTGTCATTAAGTTACTACAGCTTCTATGTTACCCCAGGGAATTAATACACAGCAGCACGTAAGGTTTCAGAACCTGCAAACTAACAGAAACTGATAATTAATTCTCACCTTACTTTTGTTTGTTTACTTCTGTTTCTTTTCTAGACTGACTTACAACTTCCTCCCTGAAACCTTAGCTGTTTAGTTAATGTCTCGAGACAATCTTAACTCTCAAGCAACTTGAGACACTAAGTTAAATCTACTGAACTCAAGCTTACTGAACAAGGAATCTCAAAAATCTGAAACATGGAACAGATGTCTTTTCCTCTTCTGTTCTCTAAGTCTGATTCTAGTTTTCCCAAGGTGTGCATGACTTAGTTAAGTGCGTTAATAATGCATCAGATTTATCAGAAACCCCTGAACAAATCCAACGCGTTACTGTTATTTTCACTGAAACACGATTTTTTTCTTTACAGAACCTCACTTCTCAGACAAGGCTAGGAAACTGAAACAACAGAAACTGATATTCCCCTTGATTCTCTTCTGTTATTCACCTAGCTGTTTTTTTTTTTGTTTTCTTTGAAACTTTCCCTCAATTGATTTCCCGACTAGTTAAGTGTGTGGTCAGGTCTTCAAATCTCGAAACAGACCTAAAACATGACGGTTTGTTTACAGGAAATGTACTGAAACAGGAGGTGTAAACTGATACATTGTTTTCTGTTCTTTTGAGGAGCCATCTGTTTCTGTTTATTTTTCTTTTACAAACTCACGTGTAAATCCTAATTCAGGTGCATTCATAAGATTATAAGTGTATTAGAAACTCAAACCATGTCAGGTTTCTCTCTGAAATTGTAGTTATACAGGACGGCACTGAGTTTAAAAGAATCTGTACAGATGGTTGGGTGATTTGAATACCTTTGGTTCCTTTCTGTGTTTTGGGAATGGGGTTCCTCCTGGTGATTCTTGGCGCAATATAACTCTCAGGCTCTTGCACTCACAGCTCCACTGGAATGGTTTCTCAGGTGTTATTTTTGGCACAACAGAAAACGACACAGTTAAGGGTTGGTGCAAGAACTGAAATTTCTTTGTAAGTTCTTTACCTTCTGGTTTCTGTTTCAGGTGGGGTATTCAGCAGCTGCACTCCCGTATGGTCCTGATAAGGCTTAGACGGCTGCATGTGTGGTTGTTACGTAGCAGGAACCAGAAAAGGAATGGGTAAGAACACTTCTACTGTCACACACGACATAAGGGTAGGAAGACAGAACAGGGAAATGGTATTTTACCTGATGCTGCTGTTTGAACCAGAGTGCTGGTTCTTAATCAGTTTCTTTTTTTTTCTTTTGTTTGAATGCAGACGCAGCAGCTTGCAAGGAGGCTTGGCTATACTGCATGAGTCACGAGTGGATCAGGAAAGAAAGAGATCAGTTGAGGCAGGAGTACAGTCCTGAGCTTGGCTTACCTTCTCGTATGACAGAGGAAAACAAAGGATAGCAGGGAACTCCTGAGTGGCTACTTGCGTGAGTATACAAGCGTGGAGTTAGAAATGACTGAGGAGGAGAGTTATTCAGATTGCACAAGGCAAGGGAGGACTGTGTGCGGGAATTGATTAATTGATAGTGGGCTAAAGTCCCAATGAAATGCTTGTGGTAGGTTGAAAAAGGCATAGCCTCTGATGCGTGGAGGTTGGAAACAGAAGTAAACTTTGAATGCATGGCGTTGTTCTGGTTAGCTTTTACTGAAAACGAGAATGTCCCCAGGTCAGTATTGGTGAGTGGTGTTGCCAACAACAAAATCTGAAGTGGATTGCTTCTGGTTTTTGGCACAAATTTTCGGACATTAGCAGCTCAAGGCGTATGTGTATAAGGATGGATAATCTGAGTAGTTTATCAGTCCCGGGAGCTCACTTGTACTTAGGGAAGAAAGGTCCTGGTGGCCACTACCTGAGAGTTAGCAATTTGGTGTGGAAGTTTGTGAATTCCTCAGCAGCATGCAGGAGGCCGCATGTCTGTTTCATCGGGAATCCATTAGTGCTTGTACAGGAGCAAAGAGCCACGTGATTGATCTATGGCTGAGGAAACATTCTGTTCGAGTTGGGGCGAGTACTGATCACAATAAGTAACGGGTATACATGATAGGAGGAGAAGGAATTCGACATTACAGAGGCTTGTTTGCTTCTGTTTTAATTTGTATTTACTTAGTAGTCATAGTACTGGTGTTAATTCGTTGGCATGTATTACTGAATTTGAGCATAGCTCAACCGGTTACAACCTTTATAAGGCATACTAGAGGTCTCAGGTTCGAGCCTCAACGGGAGCGTCTTTGCTCCCCTTTTTTTTTCTTTCTTTTTATTTGAATAAGTTATATATGTGTACTTACATATATGTGACTATATATTACTTTGTGTTTTATTATTATTATTATTATTATTATTTTCTTTGGTTACGAAGTTAGGTGACGACCTTGTCACTTATTTACAACGTCATAATTTCGTAACGTAACGTTACGCATATGTTCTTTCGTGTTCGCACATATATATATATATGTACTAGATTTAATTGTTTGTACGTTATTTTATGTCCATACTATAAAACGGGTTATGATTTATACGTTTAATATTTAGGGGTATTTCAGCTTACCCCCCTTAAAAGAGACTTCGTCCCGAAGTCTCACTTCCTTAACTTATATTTTCTACCCCTAGTAATCTTAGGGATCCAGTACCGCTTTTATTCACGATACACAAAGGCTTAAGTTCATAATTAAAATTCTCAGTGCTTCTAAGCACCATGCCACATCAGTGGCTTCACACGAGTTATTATGGTAACCCAAGATTAGCAATGTGCATCACATGCTAAAGTGCAGGCCAAGACACGCAATATTCATTCATTCAGAGCATACAACATGCTAGAGTGCAAACCATGGCACACACATTCATTCATACAAAGCGTACATCAACGTTCTTATCATTCTCATACACAAGCCCATCAACCATCAACATGTGGTTGTGGGATTACAACACAGTGACACTAGCAAAAACGTCCAAAACAAAACGCGCTTACCCCCCTTAAAAGAGGGGTACGCCCTCGTACCCTACACTAAGCCGAACATCGATGACAAGATAGAGGTATCTAGTTTTTCCTTACCGGATTGATTATATGCCATTGTGTAAACGCCAGATCGGGTTTTTCCCGAGTGTGAGGAGGCTTTCTACCTCTCCAGCGTTTTCCTACGGATTGAAATGGACCCTAACTAACGAGCCTCACAAACTAACCCGTAACCCCGTTTCTCAAATTTAGGTTTTCCTATACTCGGTACTCCTCTGTTCCAGTCATCAGAGCGCAACTGACATATCGACCAATATCTTAAACCTAGAGAGTCGAAACCCGAATCCGTTTCTAGATCGGTACGACTACCGATAAGAGTCTTCTGATACAGAAACTAAACTCTTAACATGGACAAGGCCTTTGGTGAGATTATAATGTGAGCTACATTGCATAGGAACTAGGATGCTCCATGAGAGTTAAAACATCTTGAACCAAGACTCTACGATGGTATAAAAAGGATTACGTGGGCGTAATCCATTTTTAAGGGGGGTAGGCGCGTTACGTTTTACTGTGTTATTGCTCGTTGTGATATTGTTTTGAATGCTATGTGTGTGTGAATTGGGTGTGTATTGTATTGGATGTACACTGTGCGATGAATGAATGTTGTATGTTGGCTTTTATGGTGTGACATGATTGTTGTGCATTGGTGTGCTTTAAACACTTGAAATGTAGTTGGTGATGTACACGTGAACCATAGTGTACGTATGTCCCTTGAGACTTGCGATATATAAATGTATGTGTGACTGGTTTGGATTGGAAAACCAGTGGTAGTGGATGGAAGGTTAGGAAAATGTTGGAACTTAAGAATTGATAGGATTGAATGGATTAGAACCTTGAGATTCGTTGGGTGGTTAGATAGAAATTCGATTGAGACAACTTCGGGACGAAGTTCTTTTAAGGGGGGTAGACTGAAATACCCCGAGTAATTACCACTTTAAATTAGTGAAGTTTAAATTAAATTATGTGCAACAATTACAATAAAACCTTATGGTATTTAGAATATAGATCCAAACGGGTACTTACACCGCGTATACATATCGGTACGTGATACGCAAATATAAGCTCATATGAATAAAATCATAAACGCTAGGAGATTATCCGAAAATATCGCGTTATATAATTCGGACATAAAATAATGTATGAACAATTAAATTTAGTATATACATGTCCGAAAGCGTGACAACGTTACATATTAATATAGTCACGTACTTATATATGTACGAACACGAAAATACATGTACGTAACGTTACGATATTATAACGTTGTAAACAATAAATAATAACGTCGCATAAGCACATATAATCAAAACGCGACAAGTATATACATATACGTATATATATAACTAACAACGTAACGAATAAATTAGTCACGTATAAAACTAATAACGCGACATATTATATAGTCGCATCTATATACAAATTGGCATAAATAGTTGGTACAAAAAAAGAAGGAAAAGGAACAAAAACGCTCATGTCAGGATTCGAACCCAAAACCTCTCATACCTTCCCGAATGCCTTAACCAGTTGAGCTACACTCGAATTCAACAACTAATGCCAGCGAATTAAAACTAGTACTAAGCCTCCTAAGGTAACTAGAAAAAAAAGAGGAAACAGACACACCTTCCTCTCATCTTTTTCCGGTAACTTTCTCTAAATCAGAAGACAACCGCGATGACAGACGCCCATACTCATTGGTCCTGTCTGAGAACAAAAAAAAAACTAACTGAATAGAAGCTATTTTCCTTCTCAAATTCTCACGCATCAGAGTGGTATCCTCAAATTCCTCACCATCTCTTGTACACCGAGAGCACTAGCCCTGTCGTTTCCTCCCACTACCTCCTGCCTTGTACAAGTCCAGAGGAGGACGACTGACTTCTGGTAAATACAAGACCATGTGCCTGTGTTCTGATCTTGAAAAAAAATCTGGAGCGACACTAGTCCAAACAGCAAGGTAGATCGGTATTTAATTTGGCCATCCTTGCTCACCTGCTGTTGCCCGAGAAATATGGAATGTAATCCCCTTTCCTCTCCTTCTCTTCATGCATGAACTCCTCGGGGAATGATTTCCTGGTAGGGTGTTGAGAATCCTCAAGAAACCCACCCCAGTTCTTGGTTCCCAGCACAAGGTAGTAATACTCCAAACTAATCTGCATCACTTCGGTTTTCTTTTCTTCCTCTGTTAGATTCTGTCTGAAAATCTCAGTATATGACTCCCCTCTCATTTCTGTCATGACTCAAGCTCCTGTAACTCTTCTCTGCGTGTCTCAAGTGGGCGTGTTTTTGGCCTGAAAAGAAAAATCTGGAACTAGTTGACACCAAACAGCAAGGAAAAACGTAAGTAAATCTCCCACTCCATTCCTTATTCCTTTATCTGAAAACCTGCATCTTTTAACTCCCTTTCCTCTCTACTCTTCTACACAACACTCTCTGGCAACCTGATGCATCCTTCTTCAAAAAAAACTGATAAAGACCAGCACCATACCGGTGTAATATCAGCTCCAGGTAATTTCGAACAGCTTTGTTTAAACATCTCCTCTATTCAAGTACTGATCTTAACTTCCTGCTCAAGTTCCTGTATCTGCCTTGCAAGGACTCTGCATGCCACCAACTACAAGAGCCCTGAGTTAAACCTGAGACTAAATCCACTCCAGGAACTAACAAGGTAAATTCCTAAGCCTTTCACACGAACAAAAGAGTTTCTGTTAAGATTTGAAAGTGCAATGTGAACCAGTGACATACACCTGGTAGCATGAAGAAGGTATTAAGCCTCTGAGAATCTAAACAACAAGTGAAGTTAGGGTAGGTGAATTCTGCATGAATCAACTCACAAGAAAAAAAAAACAATGCAGAAATGAGTTTGAGTTTTACAACTCCTTCTCTTCGGGTATCGAATTCAGATACATACTAAAGATGGTAGTGGCTGGGTAATGACCTTAAAAACCATGCTAACATGTTATGCTAAGAACAAATAAATTTAGGAGGAACTAGAAGTTAGATGAGTGGGCAGAAATAAGAAAGAAATAGAAAAGAATGTATATACCAGGTTGCAGTTTCAGTTTTCGATTCTGTGTGAAGATGATTCAGAGGTGTACTCCTTGTTGTTTAGGTCTGTGTTGAAGATTTAAAACTCTGCTAAGACTCTTAACTAAGTAGCTGGATGTGTGGGGGAAAGTAGAAACCAAAATGATGAGTGAAATAGAAAGACAAAAAAAATATGTACCAGTTCATGCTCAGTTCATGTTCTCTGTTTCACAGATTCTGGTTTCTGTGTAAAGTGTTTCAGAGAGGGTGTCTAGGCGATTGTGAGTCTGTTCTGAATTAGGAAGCTTGATAATGCATCTAGCTAAGTGAGTATTCAAGTTGAGGGAGAATTTAAAATCAGATCAAAGAGTAAAAAGAAAAAAAAAACAGACGGAATGCATCAGTTCCAAAGTTTCAGTGTCGGTTTCAGGTTTGTATTAAACACTTCTCAAAGGGGTAATCTTTGTGGGTTTGAAGTTGGGATTAAATTAAAAACACTTAACTAGGAGGCTGAGGCAAACCGGTGAAAACTGGGAATCAAACAGTAAGCAAGAAAAAGAGGTAGCAGATTGAATAGCAGTTTTCATGCTTCAGTTTTTTTTCATCTTGTCTAGTTCTGTATAACTGAAACGTTAATGGCATGTAAGTGTTGTGTTATCTTGATAATGAAACCTAAAACATTACTAATGCAATTAACTACGTTTGAGGACAGTTTGGGGAAATTTGAAAATCGGGCATGTAAACAAACAGAAGCAAATAGAAGGAGAGTACACAAATTTCGCGGGTTTCAATTTTCCAATGCTTGACTGTTCTGTGTAACTGATCACAAAAGTTATATGAGTGTTATAGTGGGTTTAAGATGAGTTTAAAGTCTTGATAATTCAACTAACTAAAGGTATTAACATTTTGGAAGAAGATTGGGAATCATTTCGTGAACCAGAAAGAAAAGAATAGAAGAGAATATAACAGGTTTTAGATTTCAGTTTTCAGTTCCTTCTGAAAACTTATGATTTCTGTACTGGAAGGAAGTTTCAGTAACATAAATAATGCTGCTATGAATCTGTTTAGAAGTTAGAAACCTTGGGTGAACACCTAACTAAATGGGTAAGCAAGTTGGGGTAAACAGAAAAACAGATTTGAGAATAGAAAGAAAAACAATAACAGAAAATATACATCAGTTCAGATTTCAGTTCTGTAAAACTTTGTACAGAAAGATTAGATGGAGTTGCATTGAGTTGTTAATGAGCCTAAACACTTCTTATACACTTAAGAGAAGTTATAAACACTTTGGGTAAGATTAGAAAAACTGATTTATACCCAAAAGAAAGTTGTAAAGCTGCTGTACAAAACTTGAGTTCACAGTTTTTCTACAGTTCTTGGTTCTGTATAATGAACTTCCAGTAGCTTTAACAGTCCTGTTTTGGGTTGTGTTTAAGTGTAAAACCTTCTTAAAGAGGAGCTGTTCAAAACTAGAGTTTACTGTTTTTCTGCAAATTATAGTTTCTGTAAAATGGACTTTCAGAGGTGATAACAGAAGTGTTTTGGTTTAGGATTGGGTTCAAACTTTCATAATACACCTAGGTAGTTGGATAAAAACTTTGGGAAGGTTTAGAAACTGATTTATAACCTAAAGTGAAGTTTAAAGAGGAACTAAACAGAATTGTTGTTTTCAGTTTCCTGCAGATTCTGATTTCTGTAAAATGACCTTTCAGAGTTGCTAACAGCTTTGTTTTGAGTTGTTCTTAAGCCCAAATCCTTCCTAATACAAGTATCTAGTTGTGTAAAAATTTTGGGAAGATTTGGAGACTGGTTAATGAACTTATAGTAAGATGAGGAGGTGATGTGCAGGTTTTGGCTTTTCAGTTTTTCAGAATCATGCTATCTCTGTATAACCGTGATACAGATGTCTACAAGGGGTTATGTTGGTTTAATAATAACCCTAAATCAATGCTAATACATTTATTAAGTTGGTACATTCATTTGAAAGATTTAGAAGTCATTTTAATAAACCAAAAGGAGAAATAAAGAAGAAACATACAAATTCTGTTTTCAGGTTTTCGATAATGAGTTGTTTCAGTATAACCAAGTTGCAGGAGTCATAAGAGTGTTGAGTGGGTCAGCAAATGAACTTGAAACCTTGATAATACATCTACCTAAGAGTATAAACACTTTGGGAAAATTATAAAGCAATTCAAGACATTGAAAAGAGAAGCTCAATGGAAGTGTGCACAGATTTGGTGTTTCAGTTTCTGAAGCTTGTGTCTCAGTGTGATTGGTTTCTAGAGGTTTTAAAAGTGTGGTATGGGTGTAATAATGAACCCAAATCGTAGCTAATGCATCTAACTAAATTGGTAAAACACTTTGGGAGAGTTAGACATTAGTTTGGTAGCTTAGACCTGGAGTAGAAGGAAGATATGTACAGTTTGTGTTGTCAGTTTCTGTTAGGTTTCTGTTCTGTTTAGATGGGTCTCTAGGTGGTTAGTAGTGCTGTATTAGGTTAGTTATGAATATAAAACTGCACTCATATGCCTAGCTAAGAGGGGATACATTGTAGGCAGATTTAAAATCAACCTTAGGTAAACTTGTCACGTTTTGGACTCTTAAAAACACTCTAAAACATTAACTAAAGATGAGACCTAGTTAATGGGTAAGCCATAAATATAAGTGTCCTAAGTAGAGTTTAAGTATAATACTTGGAAGATTTCTAAGGGCTAGTATAAATTAAGCATTTAAATTTCACCTTGGGTACAACACCCGATAAAGTAAGATAAACTAGGAAAACGTCACAACGAGGTTGCCACATGAAATCATAGAACTGACGAGTTTGTTTAATTAACTCTAGGGCCGTAACGAATGCCGACCGGGACCCCGAGAGTGAGACAACCCTAGCTCTAAAAAGGTATGGACATGTGTGGTTCGTATGTTGCCGTGTTACACGGCTTGTTTGCTGTGTGCCTTGTGTGCAAATGACCGTAAGATTAATGCATGAAATTGGATTGCTTGCTTATCTTGCTTACATGATTGCTATACCATTGTTGCATGTGATTTGCGCGCACACAGTAGTTTAGTCCCTTCTCGTTTATGGAACTTGAATGAACACGACGAACTACGCAAACAAAACGAAACAACTATACAAGAAGAAATCTCCTCTTAAACTATAGGGGACTTCTAAGGACACCCACTATGGTGTCGAACTTATAACGTTAATGAAAAGTAAAGTACCTCTTGTTGGAACATATCCTGAGGTCTAGAGATGACCCCGCTTCCTCGACGCACGACGCCGGGAATAGAGGATTGGCTATGAGAAGACGTTCTTCAACTTATGGTGATAAGAGAATTCACAATAACCCTTAAAGAAACAAGGAAAAGATTAGCACCTACATGATATGGTCGCGGGATTTGAACCATACCCCCAGACCTGGTGCAAGGAAAGAGAAAGAAAATATACAATATGGGAACAAGAAAAGAAATGAAAACACACAACGCTCGAACGAACCCATAGTGAGGATCATGGGTATAACATACCTATGCACACGTTTTATACTAGCAGCTCGTTGTGCTTGGATGCGTGTTTGATGTGCTATGATGCCAGCATGTTATGCTTGGATGTTTGTTGTTATTGCTATGCTACCTTAAAGTGTGTATGATATCATGATGTATGGTGTGCTTTACTGCTTTATTATAGCATGTAAATTGACTTAATAATACTCGACCAAGTAGTCGTGTGGGCCTGGCAACATGCGGGCTACACACGTTCATACTCAGCGTAGTTTGTTGAGTCCTTCCCAACCTAAACTTTTACAGGTATTATGCCGGACGATAACGGAGCGTAGGCGGGATGGCTACCATGGGGGTAGTCCATCAGGGCATAACGTTGAGGATGTGGCAGTATGTTTAATGTACCCGGGATGTAATTTTCAGTTTACAATTTGGTAATTTTGTTGTAGACACTCAACATTTGGAACTGTATCTTATATTGTATATGAATTTTGGTGAGAGCTGTTTCCAGTCATGCAGACCGTAACTTGATGTTGGTAGAGTGGTCATGTCAACCACGTGTGTGGTTGGCATCTGTAGCACCCGGATGATAATGAGAATCCGCTGCGTACTTATCTTGTAATATGGCTAGGCACTTGGTTTTGTACTATGGACGTTTTATTCGGGGGTGTTACATTGGGCCTCTTCAGTTAGCTCTTGCTTTTTGATATTCGTTTTGGTGGGTTCTGTAATAACTTTGAGATGTTACGACATCATTTTGGTTTATACTTTATTCAAGTATTCGTTTGGGCCTTATTTGATTATCTGTATAAGTCTGTTTATTAGAGCCTTGCGTTATTATGTAATAATACGCGGCGTGTAATACCCCTAACTCCTAGGCCAGTGTTTGGGGGTGTTACAATTAGAGTGTTGACCAAGGTTAGGAAAGGAAAGGACTAAAAACACAAGTTAAGTAAGAATTAGGATGTATATGTAAGTTTGTAAAATTGTGGGGTAGGAACCGTAAATATAAAAAGTATAGGAAGAGGTTGTGTGAATTCGGTGAGCATAGGTGAAATTAGAACATTGACCAAAACATAATAAAGAAAACATTAAAAATTGGATTAAGGAAAGATTATGAGTAAATTGTGAAAGTTAGGAAAGATAAGTGGTCAAACCACAATTTTAGGGAAAGTTTAATTAAAAACCAAAATAGACAGCAAGGGGAGTTCATAATTAAAGGAAAATTAGGTTGGAAACTTTGGGATTAATGAAGTAAAGTATAGGAATTATAAGATAACTAGAATTAGTGTTCACTTGTAAAGTTTAAGAAACTTAATGGGTCAAACCATGATTATGGAAAGTTTAGGGACGGGATTGGGAAATAGACAAAATAGGTGTTGTTTGGTAGTTGGAAAATTAGGATTGAACCTTGAAATTATAAAGTAAGAGTTGAGGTTATGAACTAGGTATATAATTCTAATTAATGGCAACTTGTAAAGTTTGGAGAATAGTTGTGGTCAAACCATAAATAGGTAAAATGGGGGGAGGAATAGAATTATGACAGAATAGGAGCTGTTAAGGTAAATGAATAATTAAATTAACTGAGAATTGAGATTATAAGATATAAATGTTTAAGAAGGTTTGAATTGTAAACCTTGGATAATGTTTGGGAATTAAAGTAATTAAGTATAACATTGGAACTTATAAGGACATAAGTATATATATATATACATATATATATATAAGTGAATTGGAATTGTGAGGACATACATATATACATATATAAACACATGTATGTAAGGTTAAAGAATTAGAACAAAAGGGAATTTATAATTCGTGAGGAACTTAGGAATTATAAGAGCATATCTTAAATAGTTGGAAAATATTCAAAGGATTAAGGTTATATTGTTATTACATCGGACGTGATAAAAATAATCATGTATACTTACAAATATAAGTGTATGCAGTTAAAACATTATTATTAAGAAGAATACTACAATGAGAAAATGTAATAAATAATTAACGCTCTCGGTTAATCCAATTATAGGTTTGGGATAGCCGGGAAGCCAGTCGGGATTTGGCGGACGTCGGATTAGGCTAAGGTATGACGTCATGTAACCTGTGTGCTACCGAGTTATACCTCGGCTTGTGTGCTAATTGTTTGTTTGAACGACCAACAAGATAAATTCATGAAATATGATTTATTGAGATTGATTATAAATTGTGATTATTTGATTGTACTTATTTGGGTTGACTAACTAGAACTTGCAGATTAGGCTTCACATGTACCACATACGATCATAGTTAGTGAATCCAAGAGAATTGGGATTTGACCTTGTCCAACTATGGAAACTGTAAGAGAATTTCTCACTAAATCCCTAAATACTTAGTCGACATCCATAACGAGATCATTCGACCTAGCAAATGAAACTTATATATTGAGACTTGGTTACTGGGGGCAAGAAGAGTCCACGATGGTTCCGGCCACACGCATAGTTGATATGGAGGGCAGTATCTGCATCAGATCCAACTTTCTTAGACCTTGTCGACGGATTTGGTCATCCAACAGGCAAGGGAACAACTCAGCGTCTTTGGCCTATGATCACTGACAGGGTCACTTTGATGGTACGTCGTTTCGACGGAGGTTTGGTACACTAAGACCAATGCTCACTTAATATGGATTGTATTGACACATAACCAATGCTCACTCGTAACATATCCGAAGAAGGTGAAAAAAACACCCATAAAGGATTGTATTTGACAAATACTACGTACACAAGAAATAAATAACTACTCAAGACCTAGGAAAGGAAGGAGAACCAACCCTTATTTGATACTCCCATTTTGTGGATCATTTTGCTTGTATGTGAAATACCCCAAACCTATCTATGGTAAATAAATGTTAAACTAAGATATAATGAGGCTAAAACATGCCTTAGAAACATTAGTAAACAATTTTAACCATAGAAAGCACAAGGAAACACCAAAAAGACAATTTAAGAAAAAACATGCTCTAAGCTTGGAGTAACTTTGATTAGGACCCAAATATCATTCTCATACTTTAATAACATTCTAATTGGCATGTGAAATTAATTACCAAAGAAAACCAAGCTCAAAAACAAGTTAAAACACAAATTGTGCTTTAAGGAGTCTTAAAGCACATTTTTGAAAAATTGTCTTAGAAATGAGTTTTGACTGGCTAAATGACCAATATTATACCTTAATCAACATGTGTACTACTTATTATCACATTAGGAAGCCTAAATCAATGAGAAACCAAAAATTTCACAAATTTGTGCACTAATTATGAATAGTGACCAAATAGTGCTCAATTTAGACTTTAGTCAACTTTGCTAAATTAAATGGTCAAACTATCCCATAAATATCTCAATAAGAGGGGGGGCCAGTTTTTGAAGGTGATGAGTCACCATAGGACTTCAGCATATTAGAGAAAGAAGAGGGAAACTAAAGTAAAGTACTATTTACCTTTTAAGGAAATATCTCACAAAAGCTCACCTCTCTCCTCTCTTCTCTTCATTCCTTTCTTCTTCCACCGGTTTCTTCTTCTTCATTCTCTCAAAGAAAACATTGGAGCAGCCTCCATTCTTCTCCACCTTGACTTGCTCACCAAAGTTGCTATATTGCTCCAAATCAAACAAAACCTAGATTATTGCTAGTTAGACCAAGGCCTGCAATTCTATCCTTTCAAAACTTCAAAAGCTCAAGTTTTATTCCATGTAGAAGCTCCATTAAAGAAGAAAATTTCAGTTTTAAGAGCTCCTTTACACCTCCTTTCATTCAAGGTAAGAAAAGCTTGAAAAATCCAAGGTTTTCTCTATTTTTATATATGTCCAAAATGACTTCTCATGGGGCCTTGTCGTACTCTTTGATTTAGCCTTAATTCAATCTCCAAGGGACTAGTGGAGGTCCTCCTTTGATTCCTTACCAAGTCTATCTTAAGACTCCAAAGGTAATCATCAATTTTAATGCATTAAACACTCTTTTTAACCTAAGAGTAAATTTCATGAGTCTAGGTGTATTCCTTAGCACTCATTACATTATTTTGAATGTTGATTAGAAGATTAGCAAGGGAACTAAAGTCCTTGGCCAAAATTCAATAAAGAAAACTAAAGAGGAAAGTGAGAAAAGCTTGAAAACAAAAGGTAAATGACTTACCTTGTGGTGGTTTAATGTTTTAGGGTATGGTTTAGTTAGGTACTAAATGTAGCCTAGAGTTTACTTAATATTAAGGATCATATACTTAGGAAATAACATGATCATGCTTATCAACTTTTGACTAAGGAGCCAATGGGAATTGAGTTAGTAAAACAACCATAAGGTGAACTACAAGAACACTTATATTTCTATGGGATTATTGGTGATGTGTAATTGCAGGTTGAAAGCTATATATATGGGAAATCCAGTGTTTAGATTATTGTCATTTAAGGGCCTAAGAGCCAAGTCATTTAAGGGCCTAAGTGCCAAGCAATTTAAGTTTATGCACTATATTGTGATTTGGTGTAGTTTGGGTGTAGTTTATGTGTAGAGAACATTTATTGAGGATTTGAGTGTTCTTGGTTGTTTAAGGATGAAAAACTAAGTGTTTGGGTGTAATAAAGTACTAGGGAAGCTATGTCAAAATTTGGTTGAGAAACTATGAGTTTTAAGAGTTCTAATGAAATATTATGACCTAGGTTGTACTAGGAATCATTAATGGTTAAGTTGGTGGAAAGGAATAAGTAAAGGTGTTTTTGAGAGTTAAAATGACCTAGAATTGTCTTGGAGGATTTAGAGATCAAATGGGTGAGTTAGTCACACCAAAATCATGGAATGAAAAGGCTTGAGCAAAATTTTGTAGTAAATAAGGTTTTATGTCTTGTAAAGCCTAAGGAGTGAACTAGAGATGGTGATATTGAGAATTGTGAGTAAAGGGATGTAGATGAGTAATAATGCTTTAGGGTGGTTAAAATGGTTGTGAGGAAACACTTTGGTTAGTTAAGGTTGTAGGCATAATTTACCACTTAGAATCCAAAGGATCAATGTTAAAAGTGTTAGGAATTTTGTAAAAAGTAGAGTAAATGATCAAGGAGTTAAATGGTGGGTTTATTAATGAGTTAGGATGGAGCTTAAAGTGCCAAAATAATGTTAGAACATACTATGACACTTGTGGAAAGGATTGGAGTGAAATAAACACTTAGAAAAATGGATCTGCTTCCGACCGACCCAAGGGACCGACCTTGGCTGGGTCGGTCGGGCAGAAATTACCCAACACGGATGTCTACTGACTTAGACCGACCTTAGTAAGGTCGGTCGGGGTTGAAATTTTCAAACGCTGGAGTGTACTGACTTAGACCGACCTTGGCAAGGTCGGTAGAGCTGAATTTTTCAAACCCGTAACTCACTGACTTCGACTGACCTTGGGACCGACCTTGGTAGGGTCGGTCGGACCTTAAAAAAAAGGAAGAGTGGCATTAGTAGTACACCATTAGGAGAGTAATGATGATTAGAAAAATATGCATGTAAGGACTTAAGAGATTAAGTAAAGTAAAACGATTTATGTGATTTAAGATTTAACTACAAAGACTTTGCGGTTATTAGTCGGGAACCATTAGTGTAACACCCCCAACACTGGCCTAGGAGTTAGGGATGTTACACGCCGCGTATTATTACCTAATAACGCAAGGCTCTAATGATCGTACGCAAACAACAAAGTAAAGGCCCAAAACAGAATACTTATGTAAAAGTATAGTCAAAGTGATGTTGACACATCCTAAAATGTAATACAAAACCCACAAGCGAAACAAAAACGGAAGCTAACTTCAGAGCCCCAAAGGCTACAAAACAAAAATACGAATGTCTCAAAGAACTGAATAAATCAATAACTAAACTCCAGATGCTGAACAAAGTGATCCTCGCTGATCAATCTGCATTGTTAGAATAAGTAGGGGAATGAGAAAACAACTATGCCCAGTAGATGACTAACTTCATCAACCAGCATGCTCAAAACATTTAAAGAATATTATTGAAATGGAATAAATCCCTAAGCTCCCAAACAATCTTGTCTCTAGTTACACACTGATCGGAATCCTAATCTATCGTCAAGCTCTTCAAGTTCTATTGGGTTACCTTGTTACCTAGTGAAGGGAACACAAGAGGGAGAGATTAATAGCAATGCGATAGTAATGCAGCAGTGGAAATTCTCAAGTAATGATCGCGTACCCTTTATTGAGGGAGTGAACTCCTATTTATAGTGTTTCTCACAGGCCTCTTGGCCTATCACATTGTGTCAGGCTGGCGCATAAATATCTTGACAGGCCTATAAAATATCTAATAAATATCTTATCCTAATTTCCCTACTTTCGATTGCTACCTGAGCTTGCCTTGTTCTCTTATCGACCGGTCACAGGCGACCGGTCGCTATTCGTGCCATACTTTGCGTATTTAGCGACCGGTCGCTTCTCGTATTGCATCCTGCGTTCCAGGCGTCCAGTCACGAACGACCGGACGTGTCGACGCTCTTAGTGACTGGTCATAGGCGACCGGGCACCTTCTATGTTATGTTCTAGGGCCCTTGGCGACCGGTTGGAATCGACCGGTCACTGCTTGTGACCTGTTTGGGCCTGGATAGGGACACCCGGTCATTGCCTTGGCCTTCCTCTTCCTTTCTCTTTAGCTCTACTGGGCTATTGCTTTTTCTTCGGGGCTTCCGGGCATATTTTCCCCTCTTCATCAGTCCCACAAGTTCTACTTTTGGCGTTTTAGCGAAGAAAGTAGAACTTAGAATTTGGCTCTTCTGGTCCGGTTTAGAGAATGAAAAATTTTCCTTTTGCATTGGGCCTTGCCTTCTCGTTCCCTATCTCCCAGTCCCACAAGTTCTACTTTTTTTCTCTCGGACAAAAGGATGGAACTTCTTATGGTCCGTGCGATGCGCGTGCTGCGCTTGTGCCACACTCGCGTCTGTGCCTGTACGGAGTAACCGTTGCCAAATTTTTATCGTCTCACACGCCAGCCGTCACTGCGGAATGTGCAGAGTCTCTGTACTTTTCTTGCAAAAAGCGCCTTTTTGTTTGTTTTTTATACTTTAAATATTTCCAAAATTATTTTACCACCGCCTTTAAAAGGTTTCAGGAGAGTGACGTTTTCTCTTTCCTCCAATTTTTTGCGCTTCTCAGGTTTTCGAGCTTCTCTTTCACTTTGCTATTTCCGCCTTCTCTCTTTCTTCTCTCTGCTTTTTTCTTCCCTATTTACTTCACTCTCCGTACCTCCCTGCTTCAATGGTGTCCTCCAGTTCCAAATCGTCTCGCGTCTCTGCTATAAGCGCCATCGTGGGCTCTAAATCGGGGGGGGGGGGGGGAATTCCGCCGACGCTCTTGAAACCTACGTCCACTTATTCCAGTAATCGGGAGCCGTTACCTAGCATTAAGATGTTAAAGCTCTCGATTCTCTTCTTGCGAAGGTGGAGGTTCCCACTGGGACTCAGATTTTTCTTCCTTCCGACGATTCACATCCCCTCGACGATTTTGGTCGTGGGTACGCCGTGTACTCTGATTTCTTTCTGTGTGGGATGACGGTCCTCCCCACCGTTCGTAATGGGGTTTCTGATCCGCCGCTGCTGCACGCTTGCTCAACTCCACCCGAAGGCGGTGTGCCAACTCCACGCTTACATTGCTCTTTGCGCCGAGGGGGTTGCGCTTTCTGCTACGGAGTTCGTCCAATTCTTCACAAGCAGGGTCGATTCCGGCAATTTGACCATATGGTCGGTCCGGATATTCGCTTTTTGAGTACAAGAAGCTTGCTCAACGCTGGAACGCGCGGTGGTTCATCATCGTCCCGTCTACCGGGCGGTATCTCGGGGTCGCCTACTGTCCTTCGATTATCAAGGGCTCCCTATACTGCCCTACGCCACCCAAGTCGGAGCTCCGCATGTCCCGGGTCCTGAAGGCGGTGAGTGATCTTCATCCGAGCGTGGAGGACTTTTTCACCGGCCCGCGCCTGGCTTCACTCGCGCATTCTGAGAGTAAGAGCTTTCTCCCCCCCCCCTTTTTGCTCTCTTTTTCACTTTGCCTTGCCTCGGCTCTTATTTATCTTCCTGCCCCTTGTCGCAGATTTTCCCCAGCTTGGGGCAAAGGTGGGTCCCTTCCATAGCTGGCAGCTGGTGTCCTTTAAGACTGGGGAAGGGAAGGTGGATTACTACGCCACCCTGGACGTCGTGGAGATGTCGGCTCTTCGCGAGGAAGAGGCGGCTGCTGCTGGTCGGAAGAGGTCCGGAGGTGAAGCTGAACGTCCGGCGAAGAAGCAGAGACCGGCAGGGGGCAGTGAAGAGGGGTCTCCTCGGACTCCGGAAGCCCGGTCGCCCGACACTTCAAACCAACCAGGTACTTGGTACACTAGTCCAGGTTCCAGCCGTCGGGTATTTCTTCCTCTTACGCCTGGGTCAGATCTCAATCTTAGTCCATGGGACGAGAGAGGGCGTTCATGTGCGGTCTCGTTCTCCGTGCTTTACCTATTCCGGCTTTCATTGTCTTCTTCTTCGCCTTGGCTGCTACCTGCTCTTTTCTCTTTTGAAGTTATTTACTTGTGCGCATTTCTCTTGATTGCAGCTCCCGAGGCCGGCAGGGCCGGGGCCGGGGAGAAAGTAGGACAATCTGGCGTAGGCGGGGCGCCCGGTCAGCCATCTCTCACTCAGCACCACCAGAAGACCCTTGCTTCGAAGGGTAAGGTGAAGCATATGGCTAAGAGGATGAAGGCCTCTGACATAGTGCACCTTGACGAGCCAGGTACTTCAGATACAGCTCCACAACGGGAGCTTTTGGAGGAGACTGTCCCTTCTGGGCCCGGGGCTTCACTACCGGGGGGAAGCGCCAGCGGAACGGGCGCTACGCCAGGCGCAGCTGAGGGGGTGCCCACGGGCCCGGAGGCAACGAAGGATGCTGATACCGTCACACCGTCCTCACCTCCTCCGCCCACCAGTGATTCTTTCTGTGGGCCGTCTGGGAAGGATGGATGGTTCTACCACCGCGGCCATCCCCTCCCTCTATTGCCAGTGACCGAATCGTCCTCCTACTTCAACCTGTGGAAGGAGGAAATTCGCCGGTCTAACTCTCCTGACGGTCTCTTTGCTCCTATGAAGACTGTAACTGGCTAAGGAGAGGTTGAGGATTGGAGGGGGCGGAGCGGACGCTATCATGCGTCACTTTTCCCTCTAGACGACTCGCTCAACTATTTGTGGCAGGGGATCTACCGGGTGAGTGATTTGCCTTAATGCCGGTGTTGCATGCCTCTTCCGGATTTTTTTTATGTTCACTGTTTTATTCTATACAGACGGTGGCTTTTTCCCAAAGTGTGGAAGTACACACACGAACTCTCCGCTCGAAGCTCTACCTCGAGGAATGCCGGGCCCGCAATGCCCAAGAGGAGTTACGGGTAGAGCGGTCCTCCAACAGCATCTTTGTTGACACTGTTCAAGAGGAGATCTCTAGGCGGGTGCATGAGCAGACCGCGACTATAAAGAAGGAGCTGGGCGATGCCCGCCGGACGTGCACAAGGTAGAGCGACGAGTACGAGGAGCAGTTGAAGAGGCTTCGTGAGGAGAATTTTTCCCTCAAGAGTCAGGTCCGGTCACTGGAGACGGAAGCCACGTCTTTTAAAAAGGTACGAAGTGAGTTTGCTGACGCCCGGTTGCGTGCCTTTTCTGACTTGGAGTCCTTGGTGGGGCAGGCCCGAGCTTCCCACGATCAAGAGGTCGAGAGTCTCCATGTCGGGAAGGCCACCTTAGCACAGGAGAAGGCGTTGCTTGCTGAGGATAGGGCCAAGCTTGCTCAAGAGCTTCATTCTGCCTCCAAGGTGAATGCTCTCCTGAAAAGGGAGTTGTCGTCCTCCGAGGCGAAGACGGCGGAGGTGGCCCGGGCGGGCGAGGTCCTGGCCTCCGAAAAGGAGAAGTTATCCGTCGAGCTCCATAAGCTGTCTGGTGAGCTTGCGGCTGCCATAGAGCAATGACTTTCCTCCGAAGAGAAAGTAAGAATGCTGGAGGAGGAATCTGCTAAGCTGCGACTAGAAAACTCCGAGCTGGCCGCGAGAGGTGATTCTTATATTTCCCATCCATCCTTTGTTGCTTTTTTCGCCTTTTTATTAAAAGTTTTTCTCCTTTCCTTTTCCTTACTTAGGCTCGAGGCCTGGGAATCCTGTTGAGGGGCTAGAGAGATTGAACCTGCGGATCGATGACCTCGAAGAAGAGTTGATTGCCGCAAACGCTAACCGTGATCGGTACCGGGCTTATGCTCACACCCTGGAGCAACAGGTGGCCGGTCTCGAGGCTTACTCTCGGAAGGTGCGAGAGGACCTGCAACAGCAGAGCACGAAGTTTGCCCACCTAAAGGAATCCTTCACCTCTCAATGCGGGAGGATGGTTAAATCATGCCGCCAGATTGTCTCGAGGTTCTTTACAGGCAAGGGAGAGGTTATGGACGACGGCCTTTACCGGGAGTTGTCTTTTAAAGAGGTTGCACAGAAGACCTCCTTTTACGAGGTGCTTGAGAAGTTTGGGCGCCTTCCTGGGGAGACGTGCTTTGTTCCTGGCCAGGCGTCTTTTCTTCCTCCCGGGAGCACCGCGCATCAGGGTGGTGTAGGCCTCCGGTCCTCTGCCGGGAAGTCTGGGTCTTCGGAGAGCGTACAAGGGGCTGCTGCCGCGAATCTCGACACTGTAAAGGAGACTTAGATAGGCCGGAGAAAATTTAGATTAGTCTTAGTTCTCCTTCCCCTTTTTTTGGTTTTGGTGTGTATATGCCTTTAACAGAATGGAATTATTGTCAGTTGTTTCGTTAATGCCATTTTTTGTTTCATGACCGGTCGCTTTCTTAGACCGGTCGCTTTCATTTTGCGCGTGCTACCGACTGCCTTCCCTTAGTCGATTTATTTTGCGGGTGCGACCGGTCGCACTCAGTCGACCGGTCGTTCCGCTTGTATCTTAAGGATGCGACTTGGTCGTTTTCGACGACCGGTCGTTCCTGCTCTCCCGGTCGCAATCAGTGACCGGGCGTTTCTCGCTTGTTCTTTCCCTATCCTTGCTTTTGGAAGCCAAGCGATGGTACTCGCGGTCGTTCCCCTTTCCCTTTCCTTTTCCTCGTGTAAGGGAGGAAGAGTTGTGGGGGGGGGGATCCGACCAGGGTACGGTGTGGCGTCCCACACCTAATGATTCACCCATTACAGGCGACCAGAGCTCCCGGGGTTTTCGGAGATGGGTTTCATTTTGTTCTTGCTTGAGTGCGACGACTCATAACAAGGTTTTCAGGGCATTGCATCCTGTAGGGCATGGCCCGGGTGTTTCTTTTTCAGGGCATTACATCCTGTTGGCCTTGGCCCGGGTGTTTCTTTTTCAGGGCATTACATCCTGTTGGCCTTGGCCCGGGTGTTTCTTTTTCAGGGCATTACATCCTGTTGGCCTTGGCCCGGGTGTTTCTTTTAATGCGCGGATTTTCCAAAAATAATCCCCTTTATTGATGTTGTCAAAGCATTACATCGATTTTTACACATAAAATTTCTTGAGGCATTCTGCGTGCCAGGAATGGGGCAATTCGTATCCCTCGACATTCTTTAGGTGATATGAGGCTCGCCCAACCTTCTGATGGATAATGTAAGGACCCTCCCACTGGGGGTCGAGTTTTTTGGGCTGCTTGACTTCTCTTAGGACCAGCTCGCCAGGGACAAAGCTTCGTTCCCTGACCTTACGATTGAAGTACTTTTCTACCTTCCTTTTGTCTTCTGCCATCCGGGCGGCCGCTACGGCTCTTTCTTCTTCGAGTAGGTCCAGGCAGTCTTTTATTCCTTCATCGTTGAGTTTCGTCATAGGACTCCCAGCGAATTGATGGGATCATGATTTCAGCTGGGACAACTGCCTCTAAGCCGTAGGTTAATCTGAAGGGTGTTTCTCCGGTTGGCCCCTTTTCTGTCGTCGGTAGGACCATAGGACTTGGTGTAGTAGTTCGGCCCAACCGCCCTTTTTGTTTCCTAACCTTCTTTTTAGAGCTTTTATGATCTGCCCGTTTGCGTTCTCGACCTGCCCGTTGGCCTGAGGGTGCGCCACCGATGCGAATCTTACCTCTATCTTCCATTGCTCGCAAAACTCCCGGAAACTGTCGCAATTGAACTGTGTCCCATTGTCAGTTATTATGGTCCTTGGCAATCCGAATCTACACGATGTGCCTCCATACGAACTCTTGTGACCTTTTGGCTGTGATGGACACGGTAGGCATTGCCTCAACCCATTTCGTAAAGTAGTCGATGGCTACGTACACGAACTTGAACCTTCCGGGAGATGCTTCCGGGAAGGGGCCAATGATATCCAGCCCCCACATCGCGAACGGTAGGGGACAGTATGGCTTTTTGCATGGCCGGGGGGTTGTGTATCTTGCTGCCGTGTTCCTGGCATCTGGCGCACCTCCGAATGTATTCCTTGCAGTGGTCCTGCATCCTTGGCCAGTAGTAACCAAGCCTCATAATTTTGTGGGCCGTGGCTCTTTCCCCTTGGTGGTTTCCGCATACCCCTTCGTGCACCTCCTTTATGAGTTCACTTCCCTCTTCGTTCGTGACGCATCGGAGGGCGGGTCTTGCGAATGATCTTTTGTAGAGGGTCCCCCTTCGAGGAAAAATGATGCCGCTCGCCGCTTCACGCTCCTAGCCTCTTTATCCCCCGGTGGCAACTTTTCTTCAAGGATGTATTCCACGATCGGAGTCATCCAAGATTCCTCGGATGCGAGAGGCTCAGTCGCCAGGACCTGGGCTTCGTCTATGCTTGGACTGGTCTTGGTTTCCAACCACACCCTACCTGGTATCCTTTCGGCCATACTCGCTAATTTCGCTAGCGCGTCTGCTTCGGTGTTTTTGTCCGAGGAAGGTGCTTCAGCTCGCATCTCGAGAAGCTTGTTTTTAGCTCTTGGACCCTGAGTAAATACTTCCAGAGTTTCTCTTCCTTTACTTCATATATGTTGTCATGTTGCCGGGTGACCAGTAAGAGTCTGAGTATACCTCCAGGTCCGTTGCGCCTAGGGCAATGGCAACCTCTAGGCCTTGAATGAGAGCTTCGTACTCGGCCTCGTTGTTGGTTACTTCGAACTCCAACCGGAAGGCGTAGTTGATGTCCCGTCCATCGGGAGTTTGAACTAATCCCTCCCGCTCCTGTCTTGCACCGAGCGCCGTCTACCTGAATGATGAAGGGGGTGGGTGGCTTTCCCTCTTCTTGGTCGAAGCTGGTCTCCGTTATAAAGTCCGCTAGGGCCTGAGCTTTGATCGTTCGCGGTAGGAAGTGGATTTCGTATTGGGTGAGTTCGACTGCCCAGCTTACCATGTCCTGACGCATTCGGATTATTCGTTATTTGCTTTAGCGGCCAGTTAGTCCTTACAAAGATCCGGTGTGACTGGAAGTACGGTCGTAGCTTCCGGGATGCCACTACTAGAGCAAGAAAGACTTTTTCGATATTGGTGTAGCGTCTTTCTACGGGGGTCAGGATCTTTCCTGTGTAGTAGACGGGAATCTCCTTCTTTTCGTCCTCCATGATTAGGACCGCTGCCACCGCCCATGCCGATGCGGACAGGTAGAGGTAGAGGTCTTGACGGGCGTTGGGACTCCCAGCTTGGGTAACTCTCGAAGCATTTCTTTGATCTTCTCGAAGGCTTCTTTGCATTCCTGGCCCCACTGGAACTTGCTGTTCTTCCTTAATACGTTGAAGAACGGGATTGCCTTTTCCTGTAGCTTTGAGCAGAACCTGCTTAAGGCCGTGAGTCTCCCGTTGAGGGCTTGGACGTCTTTGATGCTTCTGGGAGGACTGAGGTCGAGAATCGCCTGGGTCTTTTCCGGATCCACCTCTATCCCTCGCTGCCCAAATGAAACCAAGGAATTTTCCTTTGGTGACCCCGAATACGCATTTCTCTGGATTTAGCTTGATCTGGAATTTGTCGAGCGTGGTGAATGTCTCTTCCAGGTCTTTCATGTGCTGTTCTTTGGACGAGCTTCTCACGACTATGTCATCTACATAAGCTTCCACATTTCTCGAGAGTTGCTCCCGGAACACTTTGTCTATCATTCGTTGGAAAGTCGCGCCGGCATTTTTTAATCCGAATGGCATCACTTTGTAGCAGAAGATTCCTGCTGAGGTCACGAAAGAAGTTTTCTCGGAGTCCTCCTCATTCATCTTTATCTGGTTATACCCGGAGAATGCATCCAGGAAGCTCAAGACGGAGCTTTGGGCCGACGAGACGACCAGTCGGACTATCGATGGCAACGGGTAAAAGTCTTTTGGGCATGCCTTGTTTAGGTCGGTGAAATCCACGCACATTCTCCATTTCCCATTAGATTTCTTCACCATAACTACGTTCGCCAGCCACTTGGGGTACGACACTTCTCTGATAAAACCTGCTTGCAGGAGTTTTTGGACTTCTTCTCGAGCAGCCTGGTCCCTCTCCGCTCCGATCACCCTTCTTCTTTGGCGGATCGCCGGGTGCGCTGGGTCTACGTTGAGATTATGCTGGATAACATTTGGGTTTATTCTGGGCATCTCCTCCGTGCTCCAGGCGAATGTGGCCCTTCTTTTTCCAGGAATCTTGTTAGATGGACTTGTTCTTCGCTGTCAAAGGCATTTCCAATTTTAAAGAATTTGTTGGGGTCAGTTCGTAGAGGTACCTCTTTCGGGAGATCAGCGGGAGCCTCGTACCGCTCCGCTGTCTCGTTGGGGAGGGGGAGCTTTCCCTTGAATTCCTTCTCGGACCCCACAGTTTTGACGGTCTCGTTTCCTGGTAGTTTCTCCATGATCCGCACCTCGCATACCCGCGCGACTTTCTGGCTCCCTCTCACCGTAACGAGCTTCCCTGACCTGGTCAGGTACTTCATTTTCAGATGGTGGGTGCTACAAATGGCTCTGAAGGCGTTTATTCCTGGTCGCCCGAGGTACATATTGTACCCAGAGAGCCCGGGAAGGATGAAGGCTGTCAATTCTTCCGTGCGCCTCTCCCCTTGTCCTAGGGTGACGGTGAAGTCGATGCTCCCTGTCGACTTAGCCGAAATCCCACCTACGAAACCACCTAGTACAGCTGAATAGGGTTTGATCCTATCCTCCGGTATCTCGAGTTTCTTTACCGCCTCGGCAGAAATGACATTAGCACCTGCTCCGCTGTCAACCAGGATTCCTTCCATCATGCGGTCGTTCACCTGGGCCCTTATGACCAGCGGGTCGTTATGCGGGTACAGGACTCCATCTTCATCATCCTCGGTGAAGTAGATCGGAGGAAGCTTTTGGTGCTTCGCGTCCTTTTTATCCGGGAGTTCTCGGTGAACCTCGTGGACGTGTCTTTTCCTTTCATTGGGGGTCAGGGGCCCCACTTCTGAGAATAGTCCTGTGAACATTCTCAAGGAGAGTTTTATTAGTTTTTTTTATCTTGTTTTGTTAGCATTGCTCATTTGTAAGTTTTGAGATACGTGAGACTTTATCGTGATGTAAGCATTTATATGAAAAGCTTTAATAAAGTGGTAACGAGCTACAGCCTCCCGCGGGGTACGGAGGTGATTCTTTCTTTCTAAAGGGGGACTTCGCCCCCTTCCCTAGAGCCATACTAGGCAATCTACAGACCTGTGATTACCCCAAAGGACTTGCTATGATCCAACTCTGGGTGGACTTCTTCTTCTGGCTTAGGCCGGGAGGACTGGCTACCGTAGTTCTGCCTATGCTGGGCTCCCCTTCCTTTTTTCTTGTTCTCCTCAATCAGCCTTAGCTCCTTGGCGAGGTTCACACAATTGGTTGTCCTGTGACTGCGGTGTCCGTGATACTCACTAAAGGCCACCGGCGTCTCTCCCGGGTTGGGCTTTCTCGGTGGGGGCAAGAGTCCCTCTTACGGAGCAGCATACTTCCCTGGGTCTATTTGTACTGTTGGGAAGGTTCTAGAGCTCGAGGCCCGCTGTTCCTAGGGGGTCGGGGTCTTGGAATAAAGCTTGTATCGGCTTCCCCCTTGGTGCGATCCTCCGGTCGTAATGACCCCTCCTGTCTGGCTTCCTTTCTTCTCACCCGCGGCGGGGGCTCTAAAGCTATTGAGGAGCTCCTTGGCCTTATTCTCCGCAACTTCTGATTTGAGGAAGTCGTGGATCATCTCGGCCAACTCACCATGCGATTTTGGCGCCTTGGTGGCTATCTTTCCAGCGAGGCGGGGGTG
The DNA here is from genome assembly GCA_023374045.1 of Limonium bicolor. Taxonomy (NCBI): domain Eukaryota; kingdom Viridiplantae; phylum Streptophyta; class Magnoliopsida; order Caryophyllales; family Plumbaginaceae; genus Limonium; species Limonium bicolor. Next base: position 184,253,912 of record CM041777.1, on the reverse strand, counting down.
GGCTAAGCCATTACCAATGGCTTTGATCAGTATCTTTTCATCGATGTCATCGATTTCGGCCACCTGTTTATGGAACCGCTCACTGTACTCTTTTACAGTCTCCCCCTTCGCCTATTTCACATTCATGAGCTCTATCTTCTCCCTTTTTACCTTTTTACTAGCCGCGAAGTATTGCTGGAACTCTTCGGTTAGTTGTATGAAGCTGGAGATCGATTGGGGTGGTCTAGATGAGATCCAGCTCAAGGCTCTCTTGGAGAGTGTTCCGGGGAATAAGTTGCACAAGGCGAGTGAGCTAATCCCCTGGGTGTTCATGGCGAACATGAACTTCTTAATGTGCTGAGGATCCCCAGTACCGTCATACTTCTCCACCGCCGGGGCGACGAAGTGGGGTGGGAGTTTGGCTCTACGGATCTTTTCGGAGAAGGGGTATAAGCTCATGTCGATGGCGTCATCTTCTTCCTCCTCAATAGTGATTAAGGCTTCCCCTCGGGTGCCTCTTTTCCCGTCATCGCTTCCGGCCACATCTCGACCTTTCAGGAGGTCTATTGCCTCCGACATCTCCACCCATTTTCGCTGGAATTCCTCGTCTCTCTGCATCAATTCCTGTTGCAGGAGCTCGTTTCCTTCCACGATCTTTTCGTCGATGGATCTGGTGAGGCTCATCAGCATGTTCTCCAAGTCTTTTTTGGAAATGGAGTCGTGGGGCGCCCCGGGTCCGGTACTTCCGTCGTTTGTTTGCAGATTTTTCCTTGTTCTGGGTGTCATCTTCGTACCTAACCTGTAAAAACATAGTTCCGTTCTTAGATGTGTTGGCTTCGTATGTTTTCCAAAGTTACTATTCTCGTCGGTGGACTCGTGGTTGCTAGATCTGAGCTGTTCGTTTCCCACAGACGGCGCCAAATGAAATGGAATAAATCCCTAAGCTCCCAAACAATCTTCTCTCTAGTTACACACTGATCGGAATCCTAATCTATCGTCAAGCTCTTCAAGTTCTATCGGGTTACCTTGTTACCGAGTGAAGGGAACACAAGAGGGAGAGATTAATAGCAATGCGATAGTAATGCAGTAGTGGAAATTCTCAAGTAATGATCGCGTACCCTTTATTGAGGGAGTGAACTCCTATTTATAGTGTTTCTCACAGGCCTCTTGGCCTATCACATTGTGCCAGGCTGGCGCATAAATATCTTGACAGGCCTATAAAATATCTAATAAATATCTTATCCTAATTCCCCTACTTTCGATTGCTACCTGCGCTTGCCTTGTTCTCCTATCGACCGGTCATAGGCGACCGATCGCTATTCGTGCCATACTTTGCGTATTTAGCGACCGGTCACAGGCGACCGATCGCTTCTCGTATTGCATCCTGCGTTCCAGGCGTCCAGTCACGAACGACCGGGCGTGTCGACGCTCTTAGTGACTGGTCATAGGCGACCGGGCACCTTCTATGTTATGTTCTAGGGCCCTTGGTGACCGGTTGGAATCGACCGGTCACTGCTTGTGACCTGTTTGGGCCTGGACAGGGACACCCGGTCATTGCCTTGGCCTTCCTCTTCCTTTCTCTTTAGCTCTACTGGGCTATTGCTTTTTCTTCGGGGCTTCCAAGCATATTTTCCCCTCTTCAATTATCAAATCAGAAGGAGTCAGAAGGAAACCATAACCATGTTAGAAAACAGAAGCAGAAATCCTTTCATTAAAGGGACTAAACAGAGTTAGAAACAAATAGAATCAGAAAACAGAAAGGGACACTAGTTGATCACAGCATACAGACAGAACGAGCAACAACTCGTGAACAGAACGAGGAAACCTCACTCGTAAACAAAATAGGTGGAACACCTGTGAACAGAATGGGGAAGACACCCGTGAAACAGAAGGATATCCTACATAGCGCGCTACGAGACAGCTAACCCAGCCATCCAAAGGTTCAGATACAGAGATAACTAGGTCCCAAAATAGAAGCTTAAAATCAAATAAGCATACGTGCACCAACCACACCAGAAAGCACATAGAAAGCTGAGTAATCAGAAGGGGAATCCGACCCCGCAAACAGAAGTCACAGAATTCGGGAGCTTGTTGAAGACCTTCAAATCAGAGAACACATAACCATGTGGTAAAACATGTATAAACAGATAGTATTTGAAAAGAGGAATCCAACGCCGCAAACGGCACCCAAAACGGAGCCCAAACGAGCAAGTTAAAGCGAAAACAGTGTGTTGTCCGAACTTGTGCCCGAACGTCGAAGTTCGGACGCAAGTCGAATTAAAACAGGTCGAAAAATTCACAGTGTCCGAACTTCAATGCTCGGACTGAAGTTCGGACAGTTTCTGAAAAAAACCCGTGGTGAAGTCCGATCTTAAAAGTTCGGATTATTTCAAAAACAGAGGGTGTCCAAACTTCAAAGCTCGGACTGAAGTTCGGACACCTGCAGAACCCGAAAACAAAAAAAATGCAGCAGAGGCCTGTCCGAACTTCAAAGCTCGGACTGAAGTTCAGACAGCCCGAAAAATGCAATTTCCTGAACCAAACATAGAGAACAGAAACACCGAAACAAATCCAAATCGACACATACTTTCAGAAAACAACCTTGGGGGTTTAATCCATTGAAAAGGCATTAAATCAGACATAAATCAAACACAACACGAAGTCAATTCATCGAGTTAAATTGTAGAACCCAAACTCCCCAAGGCGGAACACACAAGCCGAATCCGAGAGCCACCTACCTCGCTACAGCAGAAACTCTTCAATCTGATGCAGAATGATCTGAAATACAGACACAGCAGCAGCAACGCAGTCCAACGATGCAGCCCCAATCATGCTGAACAAACATATTCGTAGAAACAACCCAAACTTAGAACGTAGAACCCCCAATTCACAAACAAACTGTCCAACAACGGAATACAACGCATACCTGAATCCGACTGACACGAACGCAAACAGCAGTCCACAGCAGTGGAGAGATCGACAGAGACGTTGGAGGATTACTGATTCCCTAATCAGATTGGAGAAGAGAGTTAGGGATTGGAGAAGTTCTCCAAACTGAATTGCATAACCAACGAACGATACACAAACCTGACTGCGAAGGGGAACAACAAGACGATCGAAGAATTCGCAGTAGCACTCGAGCCTCCAATCAGCAGAACTTGGTAGATCGGTGATGTAGAAGAGAGTGTTAAGAGAGAGAAGGAAGAAGAACGTCTCGAGAGTTGAGTGGCTGATCGTGAATGAATGTGGTGATCAGAATTGTCAATTGAGAATTATTAATATCACCCAAATATTAATAACAATAATCCCTTACCGAAAATCTGAAACGGAAAAGACCACCTCGCCCTTGTCTTTAATCCTAAAGACATACACGTCCTGAATCCAGAACAAAACAACTTAAAATAAGTTGTGACAAAATAAAATTGTAACGGCATCTTGGGTTATAATAATTAATGGCTAAGTAAGCTAGGTTAATTTAAAGTAATTAACAACCCGAATTGGATGAATGTTTTAGGATTTGAGAATTTGGACTCAGAAGGAGATTAGGCAACTGAACGACCGACGGTGTACGGTATGGTTTTCTTGTAGCTTGTTTGCTAACGAGGTGTCCCTCGGCTTGTGTGCTAATTGTTTAATTGTTTCGACTAAAGCAAGATAAGGCATGCAACCGGTTTATAGTGTTTCTTGTGTGTTTCATTATACTAACACACTTGACTTGAGTTAACTTACTAACTATGTTAGGAAACAAATGAACGAGATTAAAATACACTTCTTAAAATTGGTTAGTTAATACCCTGAAAAGGTTTAACTAGCAAAACTTTGTCTTTGAGACTCCTACTTACTGTAACTTAGGGGGAGTGAGAAATCCGGAATGGTACTGGTACATGTGTATTGAAGGAGGTTGGTATCTGTATCAGATCCGACTTCAAAATTAGACTTGTCTTCGGACTCGTCGCCTAGAGTCAACAAACCGACTCAACCTCCTCGGACTACTGTTTGAGTTGGAAGGCACATTAAGTATGGCGTGGGGGGATCTAGCCTACATCCCCATTAACTTAAGAAATGTTGTTTATTGTCAGTAAGTGTACAACTGCTGGCTAGGGTTAACCAATCCCTACAAAAATAAACAACGGACTAAGGCCTAGACAGTTCTAATAAGAGAATGGTTGGCATATATGAGATAAGAGTGGATATGAGAATAGAGAAATCTTATTTAAGGAGTTAAAAGCTAACTCACTAACCTAAGGAACGCTTATTAAGTTGTTCAAATTGCTTAAGCTGTGATTGTTCATATGAATGAGTGGTGTTTATGTACTTCTTATTAATGTGTCATGCGTAGCCCCTTTAGTTTGGGGGCTACAAGTTAATCGTACCAGCGAAGGTGTTGGGCCCCTCGGGGCATCCATATTTATTTTGCAGGTAAGCGCCCACAGAAGACCCACCTTGAGAGTAGGAGCGGGTAGACTTAGGATGGGCTTTACATTTTATCTACGGGTTGTGCATGTACACCCATTAGTTGATAATTGCATCGTTTAGAAAACTATGTTAGACTTGAGATACTCGATACTCGATTGGTATTTTTTTTTTGTATTTTGGTTAAGCTTGTAAATATTAAAGTTCGGTATATTTTGGTAGTCTGACCGTAGCAAGGTGCTGGATTATATAAGGAATTCTGCTGTGATGTTGATATATATATATTAGTAAGTTTTTGAGATAACCACATTTAGATGAGTTGAGGTGTTACAAAAAGTGGTATCAGAGCGTAGTTACGCCCTAAATACTAGAAATACCGAACTTAGATATATACCAAGTCGAGCTAGGAGTTAAGATGTGAGATATGGGTTAAGGTTGTGAGATGTTAGCATGAGAAGAGTTAGACGACCACTAATAAGTGTGGATCGTCTTTACCGTCCATGGACGTTATAAACTCGTGAACCGAGACCTTTGTAATCACATGCCTAATGTGCATTGTACTTGTTCAGATGTCAGGAAGGAGAGGCCGAGGCCATGGTCGAGGAGAAGAGGCCACTGAAATACCAGGTGGGCAGACGATAGCCGAGATCTGTGCTGCCGCTCTGGGGCACATGGGCTATCAACCCGGCGCACCACCTCCACCACCACAGCCCCGGGAACCAAACTGGGTGAAGAATCTTGCTGATCTTCAACCCTTGTCATTTAAAGGGGAGACCGATCCCGCTAAGCTTGAGGCGTACATCTCCGAGCTGGAGACCGCCTTCGAGACCCTTGATGTTCCGACTGGAACGAAGGTGTGACTTGCCACTTTCTACTTAAAGGGGGCGGCAAGCGATTGGTGGAAGTTGGTAAGGGCCGAGCATGTGGCCGACCCCGACTTCGGCTGGGAGCAGTACAAGGCGTTGCTACGAGCCAAGTACTACCCCGCCCATGTGCAAACAAAGAAGCACTTACAGTTGGATGCGTTGAAGTGAAGTAGAGGACAAGATGACGGTGGATGAGCTACTCCGAGTTCACCGCTCTGTTACGTCTTCTACCAGGACTGAGGTACTTAGACCAGATCCTAGTAGACTGCTTCTACAGCGGGCTGTGCCACAGACTGCGATATGGCGTAGGGCCGACCAGCTACACTACCTTTCAGGTAATAAGAGAGATTAAGCTACTTATAAGTGTTTAAGATTTTACATCATAAGAATGCGAGACTAATGCCTTGAAAGCAGGAGTGCTATCATGCCGCTACTAAAGTAGAGATCACCATCCAGCTGAGGGACGAGGATAATGCCTCCAAGAGGAGGGCTTCAGGAAAGGGCACCGATAACCAAGGGCAAGGCGTGTACAAGAAAGCAAAGTACCAGCCTCAGTCCCAGAAGGGGTCGAAGGGAAAAGGAGAGAAAGACAAGGCTGCTGAAGAGCCTCTGAAGCTGACCTATGCCATAGCCGCAAAGCCACTGCGCTCGAAGGCGCCAAAGGGTAAGAAAATACACTTTAATGTGAGATGAGCATCCTTTAGTAACTTTGAGATCCAATCACTAATATTGTGAACAATCAGGTTTTGAGTCCGGAAAGGGAGCTAGTAGAGGCTACCAATGTCGATACATATGCTCGTGGTGTGGCAAGGACCACCCCGGACTCGACTGCGAGGGCAACAAAGTGAAGTGCTACCACTGTAAGGGGATGGGGCACCGAGCCTATGAGTGTTATGAGAACCTTGAGAGCAAGAACTACAGGCCCGGGTTCAAGGGCAAGGGTAAGGCTGATCAGAACGCTGGATCCGACGGTTCGAAGGTGACACAGCCTACCGCCAACAAGGGACCCCGGGTAGTCCAGAAGTCAGGGCCTACTCTTCACATGGTGGACCGGGAGGATGAGGCTGAACCCTCTTCGAGACCAGGTACCACTATAACCCATTAAGTAATAAAACTGCTTGCTTATTGCATTTCATGCATGCTTTAGTGAACGATTAAGTTAGATGAGATTTAGTACATGATTAGTACTTAAGTAAGATATAACCTACTATCACCTTAGGAAACTTCAACATTTGTTTTCCAATACCCTCAACACTTAACTCGGAAGAGATCGACGTCGAAACCTGAGACTTTCCAAACAATCAGTGTCAGGTTATCCACCCAGGTATGATTTTATTAAGGGGATACCTGACACCCGAAGCACAAATAGCCATCATCAGGAGATGTAGTCGGTTAGGAGTGGGACTGGGAGGTTTCTATACACTGGAGTACCCTGGAGGAGCGAAGATGAAGTTAAGGATGATGAGCTTAGGTAAGGATTGGAATTTGTATGCCAAGATATACCAGAATATGAGAGCACAAGATGGAGCATCACCACCGGAAATACCTTGCACAAGCCGTGGAGATCGCTCAGCAACTTGAAGCTGACCCGATCCCAGACATACAAGCAGACTTATGCATCATCAACTTCTACGAGAAAGAAGGACGACTTGGATTACACCAAGATAAGGACGAGACAGCGGAGTCTCTCAAAAAGGGGATACCCATAGTGTCTTGCCCATTGGAGACGACGCTGAATTCCTATATGGCGAGCAGAACCGTGTGGACCACGTCAAGAAGTTAATACTTAATCTAGAGACGTGCTAATCATGGGTGGAGATTCAAGGATGTTATACCATGGGATTAAGAAGATTAAGCTGAATACAGCATCGTCAGCAGTAATCAATGCTACGCATATGAGACTAGGGCGACTAAACTTAACCTTTAGGCAGTATTAGCCATGTAATACCTTAAGTATGATGTAATGGAACAAGCACATGATGTAAAAAGGATGGTTATCAATAAAATAACTGTGTTGTTCATATTTGTTACGACTCGTGTTATGCCATCAATACTCATGAAAGCTTGTGAAATACATAAGTTGTGGGCTCGGTACGGAAGGTGCACTAAGCATCCTTATAGAGGCACAGGCCGACAAAAGCGGTACGATCCTCACTGGCACCTTTCCGATCAATGGTGTTGTTGCATCCGTGCTCTTCGACTCAAGAGCCTCGCATACCTTCATCTCGTCATCGTTCGCGAGGAGGTTGGGGCTAGACGTCGACGAGCTACCCGACTTCACAGTTACGCTCCCGTCTAAGGAGAAGGTTCGATGCACTCACTACTACCAAGCATCCACCATGAGAATCAAGGGTGAAGACTTTCCGATCACCTTGATTGAGTTCAGAGATTTAGGATTTGATGTGATATTCGGGATGAACAGGTTGGAGCAGTACCAGGGTCATATCCTCTGTGCGAGCACTGATTGCTACTCAGGAGTCCATCTGGGGTTACAATATCATACCGCCAGAGGCCCAGAGAGCCTTCGACCAAGATCATCTCCGCCATGGCGATGTTTAGAGAACTAAGGAGGAAGGAGGAAGTATATCTTTGCTATGTTCAGGACATAGAGAGGGACCCCGAGTTTGACCCCGATTTACCGGTAGTGTCGGAGTTCCCCGATCTCTTTCCTCTGGAACTACCCGGCATGCCACCCACTCGGGATGTAGAGTTCACCATTGAGCTGCTACCTGGAACCGGACCGATAGCTAAGGCGCCTTACCGCATGGCTTCGGCTGAGATGAACGAATTAAAAGAACAGCTGAGAGACCTGCTGGACAAAGGGTTTGTGTGACCTAGCGTTTTACCATGGGGAGAGCCAGTACTCTTCGTGAAGAAGAAGGATGGCAGTCTTCACCTCTGCATCGACTACAGAGAGTTGAATGCAGTTACTGTAAAGAACAAGTACCCACTACCTCGCATTGACGATTTGTTTGATCAGTTGAAGGGGGCATCCGTGTTCTCCAAGATTGATCTCAGATCGGGGTACCATCAGATAGCCATTAAAGAGGGGGACATTGAGAAGATGGTATTCCAGACATGATACGTCCACTACGAATTTACAGTGATGTCGTTTGGTTTGTCGAACACACCGGCAAAATTTATGGATCTGATGAACCGCTTGTTCAGGGAGCAGCTGGACAATTCGGTTGTAGTCTTCATCGACGACATCTTGATATATTCAAAGTCGAGAGCTGAGCATGAGAAACATTTGAGAAGAGTATTGGAGACACTGAGGGAGAACCAGCTTTATGCGAAGTTCTTCAAGTGTGAGTTTTGGCTTGACCAGGTCTCTTTCCTTGGTCACGTCATCTCAGATGTTGGGATCTCTGTAGATCCAGCAAAGATCGATGCTGTACTCACCTGGCCTAGACTGAAGATAGTTACCGACATCAGGAGCTTTCTCGGTTTGGCAGGGTATTATCGAAGGTTTGTCAAGAATTTCTCTAATGTCGCAAAGCCAATTACCAGCCTGATGAAGAAAGATGCACCGTTCGTATGGACGGATGACTGTGAGAGTTCATTCCGAAGCTTGAAGGACTTATTGAGCACTGCACCGGTTCTGACCATTCCAGGCGGTATGGAGGGCTTTGAAGTTTATTGTGATGCATCTGGCAGGGGATTGGGTTATGTACTCATGCAGCATAGCAAGGTGGTTGCTTATGCCTCTCGTTGGCTGAAGAAGCATGAGGAGAACTACTCCACGCATGATTTAGAGTTAGGAGATGTAGTCTTCGCCTTGAAGATATGGCGCCACTACTTATACGGGGTTAGTGTGATGGTCTACACTGACCACAAGATCTTGAAATACATATTCACTCAGAAGGAGTTGAATCTTTGACAGAGAAGATGGTTAGAATTTTTGAAAGACTACGATATTGACCTTCAGTACAAAGAAGGGAAGGTCAATGTTGTAGCTCACACCCTGAGCCGTCGAGCACACTCACTCCATTCGCTACTCGCTTCTTCTAGCTTGGTTGATGAGGTGCGAGAGGCTCAAAGGAGCGATGAGTATATGAGAGAAGTCAGATAGAAGCTGGCAGAGGGTACCTTTGAGAGTCAGAAATACGACTTCAGACTTCATGACGATGATCTAATCATACTTAAGGGCCGGTTATGCATCCCACGAAGCAGCGCGGATCTGAAAAATCGTATACTACGAGAATCGCACTATTCTTCAGTTTCTATCCATCCGGGAGCCTCTAAGATGTACAAAGACATGAAGAGGTACTTTTGGTGGTCAGGGATGAAGGCAGATGTTACCAAGTTCGTACTGAGGTGTCTCACATGCCAGAAGGTGAAATTCGAGCACCGACGACCGGGCGGAATGGTACAATTGATGCTAGTTCTGAAGTGGAAGTTTCATGACATCTCCATGGATTTTGTGGTCGGACTCCCACCTACCAGGGGAGGTCTGAACATGATATGGGTTGTAGTTGATCGCCTGACCAAGGTAGCCCGATTCATTCCGATGAAGGACACTTGGAAGGTAACTAAGCTTGTAGAGCTATTTGATAAGGAGATCATGAGACACCACGAAGTACCAAAGACCATTGTATCTGATAGAGACACTAGATTCCTTTCGAGGTACTAGAGAGCTACACGGGAAGCACTGGGTATTGAATTGAAGTTGAGTACCGCGTTCCATCCTCAGACAGATGGTCAGACTGAGCGTACAATTCAGACACTCGAGGACATGCTGAGGCCATGTTCCTTGGACTTCTAGAGCAGTTGGATTGAGAAGTTGCATCTGATCAAGTTCTCTTACAACAATAGCTATCATGCTTCGATCAAGATGGCACATTTCCAAGCGTTGTACGGAAGACTATGTCGTACACTGCTCTGCTGGGATGAGTCGAGTAAGGCGCTCATTATAGGACCAGAGTACTTAGAACAAGTTCAGGCTGAGGTTAAGCACATCAGAGAGAATATGAAAGCAGCTCAAGATAGGCAGAAGTCGTATGCTGATGTTCGACGATGAGACCTAGAGTTCGCAATGGGTGACCAGGTATTTCTGCGAGTTTCACCAATGAAAGGTGTGTTCAGGTTTGGGCAGAAGGGCAAACTGAGCCTGAAATTTATGGGTCCTTATGCGATTACAGAGTGGGTGGGCCCAATTGCTTACAAGTTGAACTTACCTGCTGAGCTGGGTAAAGTGCATGACGTCTTTCATGTTTCAAGCTTAAGAAGTACATGCACCACCCCTCCCATGTTTTGGAGCCGAAGAGATTATCCTTAGAGCCGACTATGAGATCAGTGGAGACCCCTCAGAGGATCTTGGATACTAAGACTAGGGACACTCGCCATAAGTCAGTGCGATTGGTGAAGGTTCTCTGGTCTAACCAGGATGTCGAGGAGGCCACTTGGGAGTTAGAGGATAAGATGATAGTGAAGTACCCTTCAATGTTTACCGACTAGATTGTTTGTATAGGGTACGGGGCATACCCCTTTTAAGGGGGGTAGATCCTCCTTGCTTTTGAGCTAGTAAATGAACAATCACGTTGTGCTGTTTGTCGTTTGCTTGGGTTGTGTATGATACCTTGTGTATTGCACCTTGTAGTAGATATAAGATATGTGTTGTACTGGGTGGTAGACCATATGAGTCTGAAGTTGTGTGAATGTGAATATAATTTATGGTATTAAGTTATTCGTGTGTTGTAAATGATATAACATACATGTGAACTTTGGGGACAAATTCTTTTAAGGGGGTAGATTAAAATACCCCAAACCTAGATATGGTAATTAAATGTTAAACTAAGATATATTAAGGCTAAAACATGCCTTAGAAACATTAGTAAACAATGTTAGCCATAGAAAGCACAAGGAAACATCATAAAGACAATTTAAGCAAAAACATGCTCTAAGCTTGGAGTAACTTTGATTAGGACCCAAAGATCATTAGCATACCTTATATGCTAATGGACATGTTAAATCAATTAACAAAGAAAACCAAGCTAAAAACAAGTTAAAACATAAATTGTGCTTTAAGGAGTCTTAAAGCACATTTTTGAAAAATTGTCTTAGAAATGAGTTTTGAGTGGCTAAATGACCAAGATTATACCTTAATCAACATGTTTACTACTTAGTATCACATTAGGAAGTCTAAATCAATTAGAAACCAAAAATTTCACAAATTTGTGCACTATAAATAGTGACCAAATAGTGCTCAATTTAGACTTTAGTCAACTTTGCTTAATTAAATGGTCAAACTATCCCATAAATATCTCATTAATAGGGAGGGGGCGGTTTTTGAAGGTGATGAGTCACCATAGGACTTCAGCATATTAGAGAAAGAAGAGGGAAACTAAAGTAAAGTACTATTTACCTTTTAAGGAAATATCTCACAAAAGCTCACCTCTCTTCTCTTCATTCCTTTCTTCTTCCACCGGTTTCTTCTTCTTCATCCTCTCAAAAAAAACGTTGGAGCAGCCTCCATTCTTCTTCACCTTGACTTGCTCACCAAAGTTGCTATATTGCTCTAAATCAAAAACAAAACCTAGATTATTGCTAGTTAGACCAAGGCCTGCAATTCTATCCTTTCAAAACTTCAAAAGCTCAAGTTTTATTCCATGGAGAAACTCCATTGAAGAGAGCAAAGTTCAGTTTTAAGAGCACCTTTACACCTCCTTTCATTCAAGGTAAGAAAAGCTTGAAAAATCCAAGGTTTTCTCCATTTTAATATATGTCCGAAAATGACTTCTCATGGGGCCTTATTGTACTCTTTGATTTAGCCTTAATTCAATCTCCAAGGGACTAGTGGAGGTCCTCCTTTGATTCCTTACCAAGTCTATCTTAAGACTTCAAAGGTAATCATCAATTTTAATGCATTAAACACTCTTTTTAACCTAAGAGTAAATTCCATGAGTCTAGGTGTATTCCTTAGCACTCATTACATTATTTTGAATGTTGATTAGAAAATTTGCAAGGGAACTAAAGTCCTTGGCCAAAATCCAATCAAGAAAACTAAAGGAGGAAAGTGAGAAAAGCTTGAAAAACAAAAGGTAAATGACGAACCTTGGGGTGGTTTAATGTTTTAGGGTATGGTTTACTTAGGTACTAAATGTATCCTAGAGTTTACTTAATATTAAGGATCATATACTTAGGAAATAACATGATCATGCTTGTGAACTTTTGACTAAGGAGCCAATAGGAATTGAGTTAGTAAAACAACCATAAGGTGAACTAAAAGAACACTTATATTGCTATGGGATTATTGGTGATGTGTAATTACAGGTTGAAAGCTATATATGTGGGAAATTCAGTGTTTAGATTATTGTCATTTAAGGGCCTGAGAGCCAAGTCATTTGAGGGCCTAAGTGCCAAGCAATTTAAGTTTATGCACTATATTGTGATTTGGTGTAGTTTGAGTGAAGTTTGTGTGTAGAGAACATTTATTGAGGATTTGAGTGTTCTTGGTTGTTTAAGGATGAAAAACTAAGTGTTTGGGTGTAATAAAGTACTAGGGAAGCTATGTCAAAATTTGGTTGAGAAACTGAGAGTTTTAACTGTTCTAATGAAATATTATGACCTAGGTTGTACAAGGAATCATTAATGGTTAAGTTGGTGGAAAGGAATAAGTAAAGGTGTTCTTGAAAGTTAAAATGACCGAGAATTGTCTTGGAGGATTTAGAGATCAAATGGGTGAGTTAGTCACACCAAAATCATGGAATGAGAAGGCTTGAGCAAAATTTTGTAGAAAAAGGAATTAAAAGAAGAGCTAAAAGCCAAAATGAAACTAGTTGTTTTTCCGTTGTGTTTGTGGCAGCAACATTATGTATTCAAAAGATGTAACTTAATACCAACAACAAGATATAGTGTTTATGGAAGCAACATTGTGATGTTTATGGTTTAGGCACAATGTAATAAAAATATGGCATCAACATTGTAATTTATGCCAGCAGCAACATGTAGACAATTTAGCTTAATTCATATCATTGTTATTGCATCCAAAGTGCTTACATATTTAAGATTCATTACATAATTTACAATACACAACAGTTGCATATATTGAGCATAACAAACCAATACCACATCCAGAAATCTATACTTGTCTGTCCAAAACCTAAAAAAGGTACCATTTCTCCAAAACTAAAAAGGATACTCATGCCTAAACATGACAATTTTGACCCAAATCGAACTCAACCTATAGTGGTTTATCAAAGTAGTTACTGCATTTAATGTATAGAATTTAGTATGTCTTGTAATGTGAAATTTATTAGTGTGCATGCATGATGTTTCAACAACTGATTTGTTACGTAATACGGGATTATTGTTTTTTAAAAAAAAAATGGGTTGAATGGGTTAGATCAGGGTTGAAGGATTTTAAACAGATTGGGTTAGGGTCATGTTTTGTTTACCCATCTATTTTTTGTTTAATGATATTTTAACTGAGCTGGGTTAGGGTTAATCTCGGCCCGACCCACTGACCCAAATTGCCAAGTTTATCTATGCCCATATTTACAAAACCCAACAGTTGTAACACAAAGTTATAGGAACACTTAACTAATTTGCCTAACCACTTGAATGGCTTGAATAGGGCCAAAAATGACAAAATTAGTTGTTGGAAGAAGAGAGTGAAAAAATTTACGATTGGAATATAGTTGTTGGAACATTCTAACCATTATATGTTTTATCTTGTGAATTTTAATTTTTTTATGGTATCCCATAAACTTTAAAATTAAAGTATGGTATCATGTGAACTGGAAACTATAAGCAAAGATTGAACCAGAGGCAAAATCATTTTTTCACACCCTCAGTTAACAGACGACAATGTTCACTGAATCATAATTCGATCCCACGATCCTACGATTTTATGATCCAAATTCATAGTTACGATCCGGATCGTAGGTAGGATCGAAGCCATGTAAGATCGTCAAAGGATCACGATTCTATTGCATGACCCTACGATCCTACACTCTAGATCCATAGTACAATCCTACGATACCATCGATCCCAACTTTATTTATAGTTTATGTTTTTCATATAGGTGTGAATTATATCTTAATAAAATATAAAGAAACAAAAAAGATCTTAAAATTTTGTAGAAAGTTTCATAATCCATAAAATATTATGACTTTGAACATTAAAAGAACTTTTATATGTAGATTTATTAGAGGTCATTGAGCAGACAAGGATTAAGATTGGAATATCACTTCTTGCTACTCTCGATCATGAAAGATTACAATATCTACCTAGGTGTTCAAAAAATGTATAACATTTAAAGTGTTATTTAATATTGTAATGATTGAAATTCAAAGTTATAAAGCTCTAAAGTAAAAAATGAAAAAAAACATTAAAGAACCAATACAAATTTATAAAATATATTTATTACTCTTATCATTTTTCTTCTTGGTTTATAATTGAAACTGTAACACCCCAACTCATAATTCCATACTTATCGCATAAACCTCCATTCACTTATATTAACTTTGCAGCGGATTCTTACAACAATTGGTGTTACCGCCGTTAGTCACCCACGTGACCAAATAGGCATACTAAAATCTCCAAGATCTAGCTACGGTCTGATGGACCCGAATATACCGAACATTAGTACTTACAAGCCTTAACCAAATTACATAACAATCTTACAATCTCCTCACATCCTATACAACTTACTAACTAAAATTACCATACGAGAGTACATGCACAACTCGTAGGTCGCACTTAAACCCGTAATACATCTACCCCATCTTACTCTCATGACGGTCGCCTTCTGACGTTCACCTGCGAAATAAAAACAGCCCCCAAAGGGGGTCAACAAAATTGCTAGTACGATCCTCTCATGGCCCCCAAGCAAACGTGGCTACGACGACTAATTGTCGATAGCATGGAGGTTGATTAGATGCACAACATAATAGAAAGTGCAATAAACAACAAGCCAAATATGAACAATCAAAGTTCAAACACAATGAATGACTTAAATGTGTTCCCTTAATTAGTGAGTCAATTATTTAACTCCTTAAGTTATGTTTCCTCTTAATCTCAGTCCAACCTTATCTTACCTCAATCTTAATCCTTATCTTAGTCTTAGAAAACAAACCATTCTTTAAATAGAAATGGTTGTAGCTTATCTCAGTCTTAGAATACAAATCATTCTTTAAATAGAAATGGTTGTATCTTATCTCAATGTTTATTTTTGTCGGGTCAAAAGCAACCCTAGCCAATGAGCTATTAACTCCATTGGTTGAATAAACAACTTATCTTAAAATTTAGGATTTAAGTGATCCTACAGCACCATCTTAATGCCTCCTACCTTGGACTGGATATCCAATGTAGCTGAGCCGACATTCGACCCTAGGCAACAAGTCCGAAGACAAGTCCTTAAGCGGGAGTCGGATCTGCTTTAGATACCGACCCCCTTTCCTTAACATGCATGACCGGAGTCAGTCCCGGATTCCTCACTCCCCCCGAGTTCAAGTTAGTAGAAGTCTCAAGACAATGTTTGTTGGTTAAACCTCTTTCGGTTATTAACAGACAATATTTGGGAGTGTTCCTTATTCTCACACAATTCGTTACTAAACATTGTTAGTAAGTTCTCAAGGTAAGTTGTGTTAGTTTTTAAACATCACACAACAATACAATAGACAAAATATTCCGGTTGCATGCTTTATCTTGTTTAGTCGGCACACATAAACAAATAGCACACAAGTCGAGGGACACCTCGTTAGCAAGCAGGTCACAAGAAAGACTGTACCGTTCACCGCTGGTCATTTCGGTTGCTTACTCTCCTCCGGAGTCCAAATTCCCAAGTCCTAAAACATTCATCGAATTTGGTGGTTAATTACTTTTAATTAACCTATCTTACTTAATCACTAATGATTTCCAACTAGATACCACATAAGTTCTTATAAACTTAATCTTAAGTGAATCACTTCTCCTCATTCCTTATACCTATTCACCCACTTAATTATCATTGTTACTCACCAAACATGTCTTAAACAACCTTATATTATCTTTACATATCAATCCCCATCTAGCACCTCTTAAATTCTTACTATCTTAACCTTAAACACTTAAAACCATTTTACTTACCTTAATCTCTTAAGTCCTTATATGCTTATCTTTCTAATCATCATCACTCCTCTAATGTTGGACCACTAAGTCATTGTAATTTAAACTCAATCTCATAAGTTAATCATTTCTCATTATTTCTCATACTTGTCCTCCCCTCTAATGGTCATAAAATGTCACCAAACAAGGCCTAAACATCATCTAAAACCATTACCATCTAATCCCCCATCATTAGAAGCCAAAAACAATTTTTTTTCTTTCTCTGCACTGGACCACCCCTCTGGGGTGGTCCCAGGGGCGGTCCCAACCAGAAGCCTCATACGCTGCAAAATTTCACTGGACCTCCCCACAGGGGCGGTCCCTAGGGGCGGTCCACAGCAGAACCCATTTTTCAAAGTGCTTTTCTCCTCATTTTGAACTCCAAATTCACCCCACTCTTTTCCCACTCATTACACAATCTTTCCACATGTTTCCTACATGTTTAAACACCTTAAAACATGCACTAAACCTTCCTCAATCATCACCAAACTCGTCACTCAATTTCTTACAAAATTCTTACACTTAACACTCGCTTCCTTACACTTCCCACTTGTGATTTTGCCTAAGACCTCAACTAATCATTATGTTTCTTCACAACCATCTCAACTACTCCTCAAGAATCATTATGCATACCCATTTGCTATTTTTCAAACTTCTCAAAGCTATATATAATCTAGCACATGCTTACAACCTTACATGTCATTATACCTTATTTTTCTTCAAACTTTGTACAAGTTTCCTAGCTTCTTTAACCAAGGTTTTAGTGCCTTAAATTCACCATTGTAACCCCTAGTGCCTCTTAGACATCCCTAGGTCTTCCTAGTACTCAAGAACTCCATAGTTTATCCATTTTCACCAAAACAACCCTTAGTGTTTACTAGAACATCCTTAGTCATAAAATCTCCTTAGAACACCTTAAACACTTAGTTTCCTCTCCAAATTTTGACATGGCTTCCTTAGTATATTACTACACCCAACATTTATTTTTTCACCCTTAATACAATCAGGAGCACTCAAATCCTTAGTACACAAATTTCACCCTCCTAACCTCTAATTCCTCCTAAACAATTCTAGGTCATTCTAATCCTCAAGAACACCGTTGTTAACTTATTTTCACTCAAATTTCCTTTAATGACTCCTAGTAGATCCTAGGTCATATTAATTCACAACCACCACTTAAACACTTTGTTTTCTACACAAATTTCGCCATAGCTCCTCTAGTATATTATCATGCCCAAATGCATTGTTTTTCTCACTCAATCATCTCACACACATTATATCCTTTCTCATCATATTTTATCTCCCAAAACAACTCATTCACAACAAACTCAATATAGTGCAATAATCTTAAATTGCATAGCACTAAGGCTCTTAAATGACATGGCTCTTAGGCCCTTAAATGACTTAAACTTAAACACTGAATTTCCCAAAATAAAAGCTTTCAACCTGCAAATACACACATCAATGCTCCCATAGCAATATAAGTGTTCTCATAATTCACCTTATACTTATCTTACTAACTCATTTCCATTGGCTCCTTAGTCACAAGTTCACAAGCTTGTTTAAATTCTTTTTCCTAGGTTATACAACCCATTACTTAATGTAAGCTATAAGCTACATTAGTACTCATCCAAAACTCATTCCTTAAAACTTAAACCACTATTAGGTAAGCAATTTACCTTATTTTCCTCAAGCTTCTCTTACTTTCCTCCTTAGGTTTTCTTGATTGAATTTCAGCAAGGACTTCAATCCTCTTGCCAATGTTCTAATCCACATTCAAATAATCTAATGAGCACTAAGCAATATGCCTAAACTCATAGAATTCATCCTTAGGTTAAAATATGTGTTATAAAGCTTAAAAGTGTTTGTTTACCTTTGAACTTTGGAATTGCTTTCATAATGAAGCAAGGCAAGACCTCCTCAAGTCTTTGGAGAATAGAATCAAGCTAGAATAAGAGATAAAACAAGGTCCCATGAAGAGATGAATTTCGGTTATGAAGGAGTGATGGAAACTTGGTTTTCCTTACATTTTCCTTACCTTGAATGAATGGAGAAGCTAATGAACACCTCAAGCTAATTTTTCCCCCTTCAATGGCGTTTTCCCATGGCTCCAAAATGAAGCTTTTCAAATTTTGAAAATATAGGAAGCAAGCCTTGGTCTAACTAAGAGAAATCTATGCTTAGTTTTTAATTTGGAGCTAAAATGAACATTTGGTGGACATTTGAAGATGGAGCATGAATGGAGCTGCTTGGGAACGGTTTGGAACAGAGAGAAGAAGAAGAAAATCGGCGGAAGAAGAAAGAAATGAAGAAGAGAGGAGAGAGGTAGGCTAAAGAAGATATTTGTCTTATAAAAGGGTGAATAGTGAATTTACTACTTTTCCTCTCATTTCCTTTAATGTGCTGGCTACTAATGGTGAGTCACCATTTAAAACCGTCCCCCCCCCCCTTATTAAGTAAGATATTTGTGGTCTTGGTTGACCAACTTATTGACTTATGTTGACTAAAGCCTAAACTAGGCACTATTTGGCACTATTCACAAATTAGTGCACAAATTTGTGAAATCTTTTGTTTCCCATTGATTTAGGCTTCCTAATGTGATACTAATTAGTACACATGTTTATTAAGGTGTAATCATGGGCATTTAGCCACTCAAAACTCATTTCTAAGACAATTTCTCAAAAAGGTGCTTTAAGGAGTCTTAAAGCACATTTTGTGTTTAAGCTTGTTTTTAAGCTTGGTTTTCTTTGGTAATTGATTTAACATGTCCATTAGCATGTTAATAAGGTCTTATAATGATATTTGGGTGCTAATCAAAGTCTCTCCAAGCTTAGAGCACATTTTTGCTTAAATTGCCCTTATGGCGTTTTCTTGTGTTTTCCTTGGTTTAAATTGTCTACCAATGTTTCTAAGGCATGTTTTAGCCATATTAAATCATAAATGGATGTTTACTTATGATACTTAGGTTTGGGGTATTTCAATCTACCCCCCTTGAAAGAACTTTGTCCCCAAAGTTCCCATGCATCTTATTTTATTAGAATACATGGCTCACCTCATTCCAAAGATCATATAGATCATGCTTATATGTACTTAATATTATTGACTCATTAGGTCTGTCATACACTTATACTCAAATATCACACAACATGCTTAAGCATGTATAGCACTCAAAATTTCTTTTTGTTCCTTTTGATGATTAAAACAATCACATAATTTTCATCGTATTCTCTCATGTCACCGGTCCGTAGACAAAGGCACATTCGTCCTCTCCACCATGGGCCAGAATACAAAACAACTCTGTTCTCCCCATGTCACCAGTCCGAAGACAAAGGCTCATGCGTCCTTGACTTCATGGGCGGGACTCAGTAAAAAGGAAATCCTTTTTACGAGGTCAAGTGAGGAATAATTCCTCTAATTGAAAATACAATCAACTCCAATTTTGTTTTATCCTAATGCCTCTATCCTTAGCGTGATTTAATTGTGACCACTGGTAGGGAGTTTCAGGAATCATCCAACCCTGATGTGATCAGCATCAGTGTTGAACTATCCTTCCACCCCAATTCGTGTTCGGTTTCCCTTGATCCCTAGAAAATCAATTTCCACCTCCCACGTCATTTTCAAACATCAAATAATTCACTCATTTCCAATTTTCTATCTTTTTAGTCTTTCTAGTCGTAATCAGTACATCTCCAAGGTGTGGGCTCAGCCCATCAAACATTCCCAATTCATCTCTTAGTAATTACCTCAGCACTCTCATTACTACTAAGTTCTATATCAGTCTCATACCAACTCTCGCCATCCTATACCTCATAGCATTACTATTTCCTACCTCATACTCATATCGAATAATGTCTCATAGTGTTATCTTATTCTTATCTCACACATACTTTCATATCTACTCATATCTCATATATTCCTTATTCCTTAAGTCTGCTTAATCCTCTTAACTTGTACTCACACCGGAGTTAACAAGATAGGTACTTAATACGTATGGTATTCGCATCTTCTGGGCGCAATAACCACGATTTATCTCAAAGTTTTATGTAAGACAAATTCTCAAATTCTTTTGTGCTATGCACCCGTAGTTTACGTACTCAGTACATAAACATACGCTAAGCGGTTTTTACTCTACCCCCCTTAAAATGGATTACACCCATGTAATCAACATTATATCATCCTTGAACATAGGTTCAAGATGTCTAATTCTCACCAAGCATTCTAGCTTCCATGTCATCTATCTCACTTATGATTCGATCAAAGGGTCATAACTATGTTAATGGCTTATTCTTTGTATCGAGGATTCTTAACGGTACCTATACTATTTTCTTAACTTAGTTTGATCTAACCTCAAAGGTACTGATCTACTAGCTTCCGCTGCGCGACTCTGATAATCTTAGGCTTAACTGTGTTTCTTATCCTTTTATAGTATTGTATATCCTTCTGCCTCCTTATAGTTTAGGAATATTGGTCTCTCAGTGGACACGTGTTGTCTTTAATTATACACGGCCTTAATGAGTTGTAACTCGACTATCCATTCTCCCTGAAGATCTAAAGTTCATACTCTTAGTGTTTTCTCAAGTGTCTAAATCGTTCTTTCCATCTGACCTTTGGTCTGAGGAGTCCTTAATTATTTGTTCTCTGATTCCTTTGTGTTGTTGGTTCAACTGAATTCCTTCTCTTCGACTGTTTGTGGTAGTAGCTGCTCTTGTCTGATCTTGCGTCGTTGTCCGTGGTACGGAGTCGACTACTTCCCGTGTTCCTTACACCACTCGTTTACATGCATGGGGTACCTTATTGATACATTACTACTTACCCGACTAACTCATAAATGAGCCTGTCAGGCCTGCAAGCCCCTGTAGGGTGTAGTCGTCCCACGTCTCGTTTTAGTAAACTCGTAGTGTCCGTCACACGTTTAACCATTGCTAACTATGAAGTATTCTGTTGTCGATCTCCTCTTTCATCGTTCCATAATAACACTTATTTTTCTTCTTGAACTTAATCAAGGAAAATCCATTTACTGTGTTCTTGGGTATGGCATGCTCTAGCTCCTTTCTATATTCCGTACTGACTCGGTCTCTTAGTAACTGAGGTCCCTTTCCATAGAGCCTCTTATCTTGTTCCTCATATTTTGATCTACTAGGAACGCACTTCCAGTTCCTTAAGGAATGGAAAGTGTGCTTCCTGTGAAATCTTACCTCACATGATCTAGACTACTGGCGTCAATGCACAGTTTGTATACCATCTTATTTCCTTACTTATGTCGGTCTTAGCTCATAAATCTAATTGCCTCAGTGTCAATATTTGACGGCTTATACATAATGGTCGCTTTACTGCGCACCATGACTTAATCCACTTATATAGGTATTGTCCTTATGATCTCTGCTATAGTGGTAGTCGGCCTTTACCATGTTGCCCATTGATGGTGCAACTACTTACTCATTTATTCTAACATCTTATCTTATACTCAATTCCTTCCTGGTGTGAACACACTGGGGGTTCTCTAATTTCGGTGTATGGCGGTTGTCGTACTGTGTTGTAATTTTGTTATCTCTTAATATGAAGGTGTTCTGCTTCAATCTCGGCTTCGTAAGTAGGCTAATTACTCTCACATTCTTTCATCCTTTATGATGTTATTTACCATGTAATTTAACCGGTTACTGAAGAAGTCATCCGTTGAATCACAAGCTCTTCTGAGCGTTGGTCACTTGACGTGTCACATAGTGCACTCACAATGTTTATCTCTGACGATTACTGATTCTTAAATCCTGGGTGTTGGATATAAGGTCTGTCTCTGCAGCCTTCCTTGTTCTCAAGTGTTTCTCGTATGTTCTAAGGTAATCTCAAGGTTTACAGTTTCCATTCTCTAACAAAAGCGTATTATATCTCTAATAAGTGAAAACCCTTTTTGAGGGGTTTATTCCCACTCATGGCCTCACAACAAGGAGAGGTATCACCACCCTAAAAGGAATGTTTCGTTCTCCGCCCCTGACAATGCACTATTGATAAGTGTCCAAATGAGCATGTTTTATAGGTGTATTTCATATATAATATTAGCACTTTTCTTGCTCATTTCTCCACTTCGGTTAGTTTTCCTCTAGTTTATGTTTTATTGTTTATCTCACAAATTTTTTGGTTTAACTTGAGGAAAACCAGCTGGGAGTAAAGTAGACAAAGAGACGAACGCATAGACGCAAACGACTCGAAAAACGGAGTCCAAACGAAGAATCTAGAGCCGGTCAAAGTTGGAAGAAAATAAGTCGGGACAATACGTGCATGCGGTGCATGGAACCGCCTCTACTACCGCCTGAAATGGAGGCGGACAAAAGGTGGCAACCGCCCTCTGAACCGCCTTATAAATAGCGGACAGAGGAGATGAATAGACAATGTGACCGCTTCATTTTTGGGCGGTAGCCAAGGCGGACGGCCAGAGGTCGACACAGATGTCCGCATGCTTCATGGGCGGACGCAAGAGAGGACATGGAGGCGGACAGCAGCAGTTAGTCAGTCGCGCCAGTTTCTTTCTCGCGTCGACTTCGCCGTTGACCTGTCTGTAACTTATCCATCTACTTCGCCCGTCGACATATTTTCCTCAGCTCTGTCCCCTGCAATAAATGAGCAAATCCCTTCACGCGTGATTCACCTCTGTCTGCAATCATTCTTCCTTCTCCTTTCTTCCTCTCCTCTATAAATACCACTGCTACTTCAAACAAAGACCACACACGAGCCAACACCCATACAATCCACGACCCAACATTCACTTCACCTCACGCCATCTCATTTCTCTTCTTCCGCCTTCTCCATTTTATTATTTCTACATTCCACCACATCCACCTCTAGTCCTACGTATACAAAATCAGAGCGAGCTGGAGTGATTACAGATGATTTCTATTACTCTTGTTTCTGGTTTTCTATTTAATATTTAGGCTAGTTTATACTCTGGGAATGGTTATTATGTGTTTTATTAATTATGCATTTTTTACTGGTTTATTTAAATATAGTTTGTTACGTTTTAAGGTTATCTCGCACCTTTTTAATAAATGTCATAGTTTATTCACTGCTCTAAATCTATTTGATCAGACCGGTGATAAATAGAGGTTATTAAGACGTAAAACTGAAGGAAACTTGTTATGATTTAATAAAGTTAGTATTCAGTTGCAAATGTAATTCCTCAATACTCTCTGCCGTTCGCAGGCTTTTGCTGAACCTGATTAGAACCTTGCATTACAGGTGAACGAGTTCTTATGAGGCTAGACGTAGTCATTAAGATAATTACAGGAACCTTGCCAAATTATTAAACCAGTAGAGATAGCCTTAATATGCCAGATTATATAACCTGACCCCAGAGTCCATTTAATTATCTGTTAACTAGTTTATTTTATCTTTTCTTTTTATATCATATTACAAGTCAATTAAATCCCCCCTCTTGTGACACGCTTAGTACTATTATATGTACATTAGTCCCACGGTTCGACATCCGGTCGCTTACAATTCGCATACTACTACGACCGGGATTTGTTTGCAGCCGACGTTTATTTGAGTTTTAATTTCTTTTCTTTTAATTTTACACACAATTTAACCACTCAGAATATAACGTCTGCAAAATGGCGCCGTTGCCGGGGACTAGATTTATTCTAGTCCCTAAGCCCCAGATTGTTCACTTGTTATATTAAAATATTTTGTTTATATTATTTTTGTTTTTGTTTATACTAATTATCTTTTATATTTTGTTTATATTAATAGTATGTTGGTTTTCTAATCTTGTTTTAGTAAGTTTTTGTTTCAGTGAGTACGCGAAGAAGAGAAAAAAAAATCGAACAGAGCTCTGTCCGCCCACCTGTCCGCTCGATTACCACGCGGACGCCACACCCCTGTCCGCCTAAGTTCCGAGCGGACGTCCAAGCGGACGTCCCTCCATACAGAAAAAAATGCGCCGCGTTTGATTTCTTTCTTCCCCAACTTCTCAATTTTCCAGTTCAACCCGACTCGCGACTCCACTTCTCCAGTCCATCTCCGAACTACTTATATTATTATTATTGTGTTTATTTCTAATCATTTTATTTTCTAATTTGTTTCAGTAGTTACGTTTTATATACAAAAAAAACACACAAAAAAAAATCTGTACACGGCAAATGGAAGAAGCGTTTGAATATTGGCAGGATTTATACTGCTCCGTATGTGGGGGAGCCCATGATTATCAGGATTGTCTCATATTCCAAGAACAACTCTGGTTAGAAGATCAACCAGATTACCTGGAGAGACTCGCTCAACCAGAACAACAACCGAAGAGCGAAATAATTCATGAGGTAGAACACCCCACTACGGATGTAAGTTATTCTCTTCCCTCTACAATCACCTACCGCCAGTTTCCATCCTTCTCTGTGCTCTATCCAGAAGATGATGATACTTACATCCTCGAAAATAAAGAGAAGGAATTGCCATCACCTCCCGCCAAGATATCCAAACAGAACGCCACTATCACCTTCAAAGAATTAATTTTCTCTGAAGATGATATCAAACAGCGTTCTTTCTACGAGCCTCACCTACAAGAGGAGGATGTTTACATCCTCCAATTTGAGGAAGAAAAATCATCACCACCGGGTCTTCTGTTAGAACTACGTTCCTGGCATTACCTCCTCAAACACCAGATTTTGTGGAGTACTAATTTTCTTATTTTATATGCCGAGGTAACGTTTTGTTTTGATCCAGGATAACAAAGTAGGCGTCTAGCCAAAGACGTTAAAGAAGGGCAGCTTCCTGGGAGGCGACCCGGGTGTACTTTTATTTTATTTGCTTTTATGCTCTTTTAATTTTCAGGTTCTCTTTAAATTTTAATTTTGCTAACTTTTAACCCCGTTTGTAGAATGGTTGCTTCTAGTGTCTTATGCAGGTGCACCTCCATGTGGACACCGCAACCAAGCTACGCTACTTGAGGCTGAAGCTCAAGTGTGGGGGAACTCCTTTAACAACTAGCAAAAATAAAATCAGGGGAGTACCAGTTTCTTTTAATTATGCTTTTATTTTAAATAAAAATTGCAGAGGAGCGTTTATGTGCTTAAATGTTTAATTGTGATCTTTGTGTTATCTCTATTTTATCTACTTACCGAAAAGGTCTTCTGAAACCTTCCCTTGTTTTTTCTAGTGAACAATGAGGACATTGTTCAATTTAAGTGTGGGGGAGTGTGCCCTTTTCGGTAACATTTTGTGCTTAAATGTTTAATCTCTCTCCTTATCATGCGTTTGTCCAATTCAAATATTATGGACCCTTTATATATGGGTTGTTCTCTTTAAGAATAAATATTGTTATGAATTGTAGGATAAATGGTACAAATTTTAAAAATTTTGATTACTTTTGAGGAGCATTTTATATGCGGTGTGACCAAATAATCTGCAAATGGTTGGATTTTATTGCTCAGGGTTTCTTTCTGTCTTCTCTCTTAGGGATTGCTCAGGGGTGCTTTTCTGTTAAAAAAAAAAGAAGAAGAAATATAAAAAAATAATAAGGGACTTGCGAGACACCATTGGTAACCAACAAAAGAGAGTTGAGTGTTCTTAAATACAAAGGCGTGATGCCTATATTTTTCTCATCTCTTATGCAAAAGTGAAACAAATGCATAAATCTATTTTTCCTTTTGTTTTCTCCTCAATGCCCGTTCTTGAGAGAAGTTGGCCATGGTAAAAGTTCTCAAAGTCACCTAAAAGAAACATTGAAGTACCTTGGATCATACCCCGAAACTCTATATTTTATTTTTACCCTGAGCACACCTATGCCACCAGCAGTTAATTTTTCATACTCATCAATAAGTTAAAAAGATCATGTTTATCCTACCCTTCATAATAATATTTGTTAGTATTGAGCATTCCCTACTTACTTGGGTACGTGGTTTTGCTTGAGGACAAGCAAAAAGATAAGTGTGGGGGTGTGATAAGTGTCCAAACGAGCATGTTTTATAGGTGTATTTCATATATAATATTGTAACACCCCATCCAAAACCTTAACACTTAATCAATAATCGCAGCGGAAATCATTACTTAAACATATACCAAAAAGGGCGGTGTTACACGCCGTTAGCCACCCACGTGGCTAACAAGGCTGTTACATAATATGTATCGGTCTGATCACACGAATCCCGAGCATACTTACAACCTTCCAAAAATGACCATCCAAAAAGAATTACAATATACCGAGTGTAACTGTTCAAAAATCACTAACCAACTTTACATCCTCCAAAGTAAACGACCTCGAGTGTACAAGCACTACTCGGGTTCAACATCCAAAAACAACAAAATTTCAACATCCTAGGATCTAAAGCCAATCTGCTTCCTCGATCCTCATGCACTGCAATAAACATAGCCCCCAAGGGGTCAGCAACCTTTTGCTGGCATGGTTAACGTGCAGCCCGCTGACTACCGGGATACACGCAACTATTTGTCATTATTACATGGCGTTGATTTTATCATACAACATGCATATATATATAACAGGAGCTATTGCAGAACAATAACAACACATACATAGTGAAAACAGTTCACTTTAAATAACAACCAACATGGTTAGTCAACTTGTAAGCCTAGAGGATGTCTTCATCCTCATGTTAAGCTTAACACATAACACATTACTGTTTAGTTAGTCGGGTGAGTAACTTTAACTTGAAAGATGAGACGAGCGTAGTGACCCGAACACATCAACACATAATTTCCCCCTAGCCCGAGTGGAAGTCAGGTAGGTAGCTTTGGCTAAGCTATGGGAGGTCGAATTCCCCATAAAAGGAAGACTACCCTAACATAAGGAGAGAGCCGAATCTGATGCAGATGTCGACACCCATACATACACGCGTGACCGGAACGACCGGATTCCTCACTCCCCGGTTAGCACTCGTTAGAAGTCCCACAATGGGAGCTTAACATAATCTCACACAAGAATGTGTTTAAGTCCAGTTAGAACAAGCAAGGGAAGTAAGGCATAATTCATCAATACACATCACAACCAAACACACATAGCCGGGTTAGAACGTTCCTTAGGTCGAGGGACGTTGTTACCGGATACCGCTCTCGTACGCTTCCTAGCTTTGGTTAATTAATGGTTAGCTCGCATTTGAGGTTACCGGTATCGGTACACACACGTCACAATAATAGTAAGAACTGTAAACTCGTTTCATGAATTAATCTTACAAGGTTGTAAACACGCAAAAACACAGGTAGCACACAAGCCGGTGTAAACCGGTAGGCAACGGACTGCAAGAAAACCATACCTTGGTCCTTGCCGCTCTAGTGGTCCACCGTACGTGGTTCCTAAACACGATTGATAATGTCGGTTAATTAATATACTAGACCCTTGATAAACTTGTTACTTCACATTCCTTGTTTATTCTTCTTTCACACTTTATTATGATTTTTTTTCCATCTTTTAGTTGTTATTATAGTCCCCATACATGTTCTAGACAAACCCCCACAAACGGAGGTCAAAACGGGGCTCAAACGAGCAGCTTATGTTGAAAACAGCGACATGTCCGAACTTGTGTCCGAACATCAATGTTCGGACACAAGCCGAGACTCATAAGTTGAAAACTGCCATTTGTCCGAACTTGTGTCCGGACATCAATGTTCGGACACAAGCCGAGACTCAGGAATTGAAAACTGCCATTTGTCCGAACTTGTGTCCGGACATCAATGTTCGGACACGATGCGTCCGAACTTGTGTCCGGACATCGAAGTTCGGACACAAGTCGAGGGTTAAAACTTGTGAAAATTGGGGTGTCCGAACTTGTGTCCGGACATCAAAGTTCGGACACAAGTCGAGACTTAAACCGAGGAAAAATTTTGAGGCGTCCGAACTTGTGTCCGGACATCAATGTTCGGACACAAGTCGAGACTAAAACTGGGAAGAAAATTTTTAACGTGTCCGGACTTCAAAGGTCGGACAGAAGTCCGGACATCACTGGAACTCGAAAAATTTTAAACACGGCGTGGCATGTCCGAACTTCCAAGTCCGGACGGAAGTTCGGACGTGCCTGTAAGTGCATTTTCAAATAGCGTTTTCAACACAGATTTACACCCAAACTCAATACAATTTTTGCATTATCTCCCCATAGACATTACATGTCTTTCCATTCATTTAGCCCAACAAACACCTTGACATCAACTCTTTCAAAATGCCAATTTGTATACCAAATCCATCAATTTAACAACAACAACACAATGTATAAAACCCTTAAGGTTTGGCACTTAAACAACAATTTAAACACTGAATTTCCTCATATTATTTGCAACACCTGCATTTCACTGAGCATTTATTTGCACTTAAACAAAACACATCTCAAGCTCATACATGGTTTTAAGGTAAGTCAATTACCTTGGTTTTCTTTTCGACTTTCCCCCTTTCCCTTTACTTGTTCCTCAATCGGTATTCAACGGGGTAAGTTGCTACACTAATGACCAAGCCAAGATAGCCACAATGAGTATTTAGGGTTTATAACTCCTTTAACCCTAGAATTAGAAATTGCTTGAACACAAGGAGGGAATTACCTTTTATTTCAAAATGAAATGCTTGGTAATGGAATTAGGGCTAGCTCCAACTCCTCAAGGAGATTGAACAAGCTAACAAGGAGAACAAGCATGGTGTTCAAAATAGAGAAAACCGATTTCAAGAAGGAAATGAAGGAATGAGTGAGTTTTTGATTTCCTTCTTACCTTAGAACAACAAGAAGACTCTTGGCTTCAAGAATGTGAAGCTTTCTCCAAAATGGGGTACACCCATGGAGATGAAGTATGGTGTTTTGAGATTTCGAAAGGTACAAAATGATCCCAAGATGAGAGGAGTATTTTGGTGAAAGAATTTCTTGATTTGGAGTAAGATGTGGAAGTTACAAGAGATTGAAGTTGGGGTTCTTTGGCTTTGTGAAATCGCCATGCTTGGCAAAACAGAGAAGAGAGAGCTGGTGAGGGAGAAGGCAACGTGAGTGAAGAGAATGAGGGAGAGAGAGAGTGTGAGAGAGTTTTGTGTGTGAGAGGGAAATAAATGTATTTTATTGTTTTGTAGTTTTGTAAATGAGTGGTTAATAGAATAGAGAGGGGAATAAAATCTGATTTTTATTTTACAATATGAGAGAGTGGCACTTGGTCATTAGTAACACCCGTTAATTCCCGAACTGTCGTTTACAGTCCGGGTCCGGTTTCCGGAATATATATATTTTTGATTCTAAAAATTCTTAGACTTTAATTAGTATATAATTATAGTTATAAAATCAACTATAATTTATACAAGTCCGCTTTAGGCGTTTAACGTCACGTTTTTCAGTTTTCTTGAAAAACGTGTTTAAAGTCTCGTTTGTGCATTTAATCCATTATATGGATTCGTTTCTTTCGGGAATTTCTCCCACATGTTCTTAATGACTACTTAAGTCTTAAAATATATTAATTATGTAATTAACTAACATATTAAGGTTTGGGGTATTTCAATCTACCCCCCTTAAAAGAACTTTGTCCCCAAAGTTCACATTTCCCACGTATCTTAATATTAGAACACGGGGATTACTTCTGCAACAACGCTCCCATAACAACACACGAACATTCTTTACATTCCATCGGACTCAAGGTCCTGATAACACAACATCACTTAGACTCAAAGGTCTATAACATAACAACATAGACATGTATTCCAATACATGCCGTACATACATAACCGAAACGGCTCTACCCCCCTTAAATAGGGGTACGCCCCGTACCCTATACATACAAACTAAGAAGTAAACAATGACGGGTACTTCGCCTTCATCTTCTCCTCCAGCTCCCAAGTGGCCTCCTCGACTTCCTGGTTAGACCAGAGAACCTTCACCAATCTCACAGATTTATGGCGAGTGTCTCGAGTCTTAGTGTCCAGGATCCGTACGGGGGTCTCCACTGATCGCATGGTCGGCTCTAATGTTAGCCTCTCGGGCTGAAGTACATGAGACGGATGGGACATATATTTCTTCAACTGGGACACATGAAATACATCATGTACCTTGCCCAGCTCAGCAGGTAACTCAAGCCTGTAAGCTACCGGGCCTATCCGCTCCGTCACAACATAAGGCCCCACATATTTCGGGCTCAACTTGCCTTTCTGGCCAAAACGGAATACTCCCTTCATGGGGGATACTCTAAGGAATACCTGATCGCCCACGGCGAACTCCAGGTCGCGTCTGCGCACATCGGCGTACGATTTCTGTCTATCCTGAGCTGCCTTCATGTTCGCTCGGATCTGACGTACTTCTGCTTGTACTTGCTCCAAATATTCAGGTCCTATAATGACCGTCTCACTCGACTCATCCCAGCATAATGGCGTGCGGCATGGTCTACCGTACAAGGCCTGGAAGGGAGACATCTTGATCGACGCGTGGTAACTGTTGTTGTAGCTAAACTCGATCAGATGTAACTTATCAATCCAGCTGGTCTGAAAGTCAAGTGCACATGCACGTAACATATCCTCAAGCGTCTGTATGGTGCGCTCACTCTGACCATCTGTCTGTGGGTGAAACGCCGTACTCAACTTCAGTTCGGTACCAAGTGCTTCCCGTGTACTTCTCCAGTACCTCGAGAGGAATCTGGTATCCCTATCAGACACGATAGTCTTCGGTACTCCATGGTGCCGTACTATCTCACGGTCGAAGAGCTCTGCTAGCTTCGCCACCTTCCAGGTGTCCTTCATCGGAATGAATCTGGCCACCTTGGTCAGTCGGTCAACAACGACCCATATCATATTCAAGCCTCCCCGAGTAGGCGGAAGCCCAACAACGAAGTCCATGGAAATATCATGGAACTTCCATTCAGGAACGGGCATTGGCTGTACCATGCCACCAGGACGACGGTGCTCAAACTTGACCTTCTGGCAAGTGAGACACCTAACAACATAATCTGTCACATCTTTCTTCATACCGGTCCACCAGAAATATCTCTTCATACCCTTGTACATCTTTGAAGCTCCGGGGTGAATAGAAGTAGAAGAACAATGTGATTCGCTCAATATGCGCTCCTTCAGCTCAGCGCTATTTCGTGGAATACAAAGTCGGCCATTCAGCCTGATCAAACCATCATCATGAAGTCGGAAGTCATACTTCTGACCTTCGAATGTGCCATCGATAAGCTTCTGTTTGATCTCTTGCATGTACTGATCTGACATCTGAGCACTCCGCACCTCTTCAACCAAGCTAGAGTGAGAGATAAGCGAATGGAGAGAGTGTGCTCGGCGACTCAATGCATCAGCTACAATGTTTGCTTTACCTTCCTTGTACTGAAGGTTAATATCATAGTCAGTAAGGAATTCAACCCATCTTCTTTGCCTCATGTTCAACTCCTTCTGAGTGAACAGGTATTTCAAGCTCTTGTGATCTGAATAAATCGTCACATTCACTCCATACAAATGGTGTCGCCATATCTTCAATGCGAAGACAATGGCACCCAACTCCAAATCATGCGTAGGATAATTTTCTTCGTGTCGCTTCAACTGTCGGGAGGCGTAAGCCACGACCTTCCCGTGTTGCATCAAAACACAGCCCATACCTTTACCTGACGCATCACAGTACACCTCGAAACCATCAGTACCCTCTGGTATAGTAAGAATCGGTGCAGAAGTCAAAGCATCCTTGAGCTTCTGAAACGAGATTTCACAGTCCTCAGTCCAATCAAACGGTGCATCCTTCTTTGTCAAGGATGTCATCGGTTTCGAAACACTAGAGAAATTCCTCACAAACCTCCGATAGTAACCTGCCAGACCGAGGAAGCTCCGGATGTCGGCAACCGTCTTCGGTCTAGGCCAGGTGCGCACAGCATCAATCTTGGCCGGATCCACAGCGATCCCGGCCTCAGAAATAACATGACCAAGGAAAGAGACTTGGTCCAACCAAAATTCACACTTTGAGAACTTCGCATAAAGCTGGTTCTCTCTCAATGTTTGCAACACACTCCTCAGGTGAGCTTCATGCTCCACCTTGGACTTAGAATAAATGAGAATATCGTCGATGAAGACAACTACTGATCTATCCAACTGATCTCGAAACAAACGATTCATCAAATCCATAAACTTTGCTGGTGCATTAGACAACCCAAACGGCATGACCGTGAATTCATAGTGCCCATATCTGGTACGGAAAGCGGTCTTCTCTATATCACTGTCTCTGATAGCAATCTGATGGTAACCCGATCGCAGATCGATCTTAGAGAACACAGACGCACCTCTCAGCTGATCAAACAAATCATCGATACGTGGCAATGGGTAACGGTTCTTCACCGTCACAGCATTCAGCTCTCTGTAGTCGATGCAGAGGCGGAGACTCCCATCCTTTTTCTTCACAAAAAGGACTGGTGCTCCCCATGGTGAGACGCTAGGGCGGATAAATCCCTTGTCTAGCAGGTCTCGCAGCTGTTCTTTGAGCTCAGTCATCTCAGCTGGAGCCATACGGTAGGGCGCCTTCGCTATAGGTCCGGTGCCCGGTACCAAGTCAATCTCAAACTCAACTGCCCGTGTAGGCGGCATGCCTGGGAGCTCCTTAGGAAAGACATCAGGAAACTCCGACACAACCGGTACATCTGGGCTAAACTCCGGGTCTCTCTCTATGTCCTGGACATAGCAGAGGTATACATCATTCTTCCTTCTGATTTCGTGGTACATGGCCATGGCGGAGATGATCTGTGTCGAAGACTCCCTGGGCCTCTGGCGGTATGAAATGGTAACCCCAGCCGGACTCCTAAGAAGCAGACGGTGCTCGGCACATAGGATTCTGCCCTTGTACCGCTCCAACCAGTTCATCCCCACAATCACATCAAATCCGAGCCCCTCGAACTCTATCATGTCGATCGGGAACTCTTCATTCTTAATTCGAACGGTGGCATCTCGGTAATAACGGGTGCATCTGATCCGCTCCTTAGACGGGAGAGTGACTAAAAAGTCAGGGATCTCCTCCCCGTCTAGCCCCAGTCTCCTCGCAAATGAGAGTGAGACAAACGTATGTGAGGCTCCAGAGTCGAACAAGATCGACGCACCCACGCCATTCACTGGGAAGGTACCGGTGAGGATAGTGCCGCTTCTGCCGGCCTCTGCCTCTGTACATACACTCAGTGTACCTTCCGTCCCGAGTGCAGTGCCTAATTTATTTCATAAACTTGATAAGTATATTGGTAACAACACGGGTGGAATGCTCAAGAATTCAACACTGCTTTATTCATAAAACTCATCGTTACATTATGATGGTATTACATTGTGTAACACACCTACAACGCCCCTATCATCTACCGAAGTCGCAACGGAAATAACCAACCAAATAATAACTATCGCTTTGGTGTTACAACGCCGTTAACCACCCACGTGGTTAACTAGGCAGAATAAATACAAATGTACCGGTCTGATGATCAGACTCCCGAGCATAGTAACTAACATCCATATATAAACATAACCGACAATACCGAGTATTTAATTTACAATCATTTCCAAACCAAAATCATCCATAACTGTATAACAAGGTATCAACATGCACGCCTCGGGAGCACAGGCGCATCCCGGGCTCAACAACCTACTTATCCAAAAGTATATCTACCACCTAGGACCTAGAGCCACTCTGCCTCTTCGATCCTCATCCTGCAATAAAAATATGGGGCCCCCGAGGGGGTCAGCACCTTTGCTGGTATGGCTAACGCGCAGCCCATCGACTAACGGGATACGCGCAACCAATTGTCATAATAACATGGCATTCTTTTTAGGACAACCAACATATATATACATATATACCATAGCATAGCAAGGGAAATTGCATAGCATCACAACATCAATACATAACGCCATAAACTTGGTCCTCACAAGGAACCTTCCATCATAGTTAGTATACCATGAGAGCCTAGGGGTTTTTACCAACCCCATGTTAAGCTCGTTACCATCCTCGTTACCGTCCGGTTATATAGAACGGTTAACTTATACCAAAGGTGTGTCGGATATAGTAATCCCAAGCACTCCGAAATAACATACGTATGCCCTATGGCCCGACGTGAGTCAGTAACTAGCTTTGGATAAGCTAGGGAAGGTAGAAACCAAATTGGAATACCACCTATACATACACCAAGAGAGTCGAACCGGATATATTCGACCCCCATCCATCACACGCGTGGCCGGAACAACCGGACTCCTCACTCCCCCGGTTAGCACTTGTTAATGGACACACAACATTTGTTAAGTCACATATAAGCAACATTTAGGTCTTGTTAGACACACCAAGGGAAAGGAGTCATAATAAACACCACCATAATATGTAACAACTGTAAACTCTTTTCATGCCTTAAATCTTATAAGGTCATAAACACCCAGAAAACAAATAACACCCAAGCCGGTGTAAACCGTTAGGCAACAGACTGCAAGAAAACCATACCTTGGTCCCTGCCTTGTTTCGTTCCCACCTTGAGAGAATCCTATACACATTAGTAATGGTCGGTTAATTATTTATTAACTTCACACTTACTAAGTATTCAACATGATTGTATGACATGTTTTAATGTCTATCTCACCCTAGGTTACCTTCATTATACACCCTAGGGTTAACTACATAAGTCACATTCTTTTCTGTTTTTTTTTTTTTTTTTAAAAAAAAGTTTAGGTCCGACCGGACTGCCGACCGGACTTGTCCATGTCCGGTCGATTCCAGAGAGTTTCCCCCTTCGGAAATTCAGCCCGACCGGACTTGTCAAGTCCGGTCCCATGTCCGGTCGATTCCAGTAACTCAATCCGTACAAAATTTTCTACTCCGACCGGACTTGTAAGTCCGGTCCTAGTCCGGTCCATTCCAGAGAGTTTATTCTCTTTGTAAATTTAGCCGACCGGACTTGTCCATGTCCGGTCCTAAGCCCGGTCCATTCCAGAAACTAATTCTCGCAGGGTAAACAGGTCCGACCGAGCTTGCAAGTCCGGTCGCAAGTCCGGTCGGCCCAAATCTATGTTTTCCTTTTTACATTCAACTCCAAACTTCACCCCATATAACCTAGTACTACCCCTAACCTCATTTGGGCACTTTAAACACAACTTAAGACACCCTTAAACACTAATAAAACCCATTTTCTAATTCCTTAAGCCTTCCTTATTCCTTCACAAAATTCCTAACACTTACAACATTTTCTCCTAGTTTTCCAAGTGGTGTTTCATACCTATGATAACTACTATCCCTAAATGCTTTCTCCTTAACTTAACATCATCTCCCAAGCATCATCTCTCACACCTAACTCCTTATCTCCTTCTTGAAACTCTTTCCTAGTGTACACTTCTCCTTATTTTACCAAAGTTTGCCTAGGTATTTACCTAAGTCCCAAGTGACTTTGGTACCTACTAAATCTCAAGATCATGACTAAGTCCTTATTACACCCTAGAGTACTTCCTAGTACAACAAAATTCCTTAGGAACATCATGAACTCCCTATTCATTTCCTACATTTTCTAACTCACCAATCCTCATGTAAACACTTAAAACTTCTTGCTTCTTACCTGAATTTTGACATGGGTTCCTCCTAGAACATTACTAAGGCCAAAACACTTTACCTTCTCC
Organism: Limonium bicolor; assembly: GCA_023374045.1. Lineage (NCBI taxonomy): Eukaryota > Viridiplantae > Streptophyta > Magnoliopsida > Caryophyllales > Plumbaginaceae > Limonium > Limonium bicolor. The sequence continues at coordinate 184,218,017 of CM041777.1, read as the reverse complement.
TTTAAACACACAAAACATCTAAAATCACCAAGAACACTCTCATACACAATTTCACCAAATTTACACCACATTACAATATAGTGCATAATTAAATCATGGCACTTAGGCCCTTAAAATGCATGGCTCTTAGGCCCTTAAAGTGCTTAAATCATAAACACTGAATTTCCACAATATATATGCCTTTAACCTGCAAATACACTCACACACATGCCCTTTACTAGTCTCTTGAGAACACTTTACTAAGTCATTCACCATTTGCTCTTTAGGTAGTTTTAATAAGCATTTATAAGCTCATTTCTCCTAAGGCATTAAACAACATTTAAGTTAGAGATTTACCTCTTTTCCCAAACACTTCCTTCCTGATTCCTTACAAAACCGTATGGTATTTTGGTTCCTTGTCAAGTTCTAGACAATTTACAAACACCATAATGAGTATTCAAGCTTTGAGCTTCATCTCATTGTAAACCCTAATTTGACATTGTTTCAAAAACATTAATGTAGTTATTTTACCTGGTTCTTTGAAGAGAGTTTGAATATCTAACAAGAGAGGACTCCACCTAGTCCATGAAGAGTTGAAATGAAGCTAGAACAAAGTCACACAATGAGCTATATCAATGTGTATTTTCGGACATGACAAAAACAAGGAGGAAAGGAAGTTTTTATTTGAGATTCCTTACCTAGAATCCAAGGAGAGTAATAATATGTAGTCAAACAAGCTCAAGCTCCTCCAATGGTGGAACACCTTGGCACCGAAATGGAGCTCTTGGAGTTTTGAGAAGATAGGAATGAAGAGCTTGATGAGAGGAAAGATTGGTGGTGTTTTTTTGATTTGGACAAGTGAGCTTGATTTAGCAAGTGGTCAAAGGTGGAGCTCTAATGGTGGTGATGGTATTATCGTGAGAGAACAAAGAAGAAAGGAAGAAGAGAGGTGGGAAACCGTGTGAGCAAGGAAAAGAAATGAGAGAATGAAGATTGGTTTTACTTTAGGAGATATTTGTAGTTTTAAAGCAAATAGTACTTTCATTAGTCATCATTATTTACTTAACAAAATAACAAGAGGGTGGTGAGTCACCAAGCCTTAGAAAACCGGCCCCCTAAGTATAATGAGGGTAATATAGTCTTTGTTTGTCAATTTAACTTAACATAACATATGTTATAAACTAGCTTGTAAAGTTACTATTCACCTAAGCAAGGCACTTAGAAGTGAAATTTTTGATTTCCCATTAATATAGCCACCCAAATGTGATACTTATAGTACACTATATTTAAGAGTAATGATGGACATTTAGCCACTCAAAACTCATTTACAAGACAATTTTTCAAAAATGTGCTTTAAGACTTCTTAAAGCACATTTTGTGTTTTAACTTGTTTTCAAGCTTGGTTTTCTTTGGTAATTGGTTTAATATGTTCATTAGTATATAAATGAGGTCTTGGTAAGCTCATTGGGTCTTACTCAAGTTTATCCCAAGCTTAGAGCACACTTTGGCTCTTATTGACTTTAAAGCACATTTGTGTTTCCTTTTGTTTAAATTTGTTTTACTAAGGTTTCTAAGACTCTTTTTAGTCTTAATATATCATGTTTTAGTGTTTAACCAACATGCCATGGTTTGGGGTATTTCAATCTACCCCCTTAAAGAACTTTGTCCCCAAAGTTCATACTTCCACATATCTTACTATTAGAACACGGGGAACATTTATAAAAACAATCTTCCAACCATCATTACCACCCTTACCATCATTCTTACACCACAACGGACTCAAGGTCCAATCCACACAATACCACAACGGACTCGAGGTCCGAACCATATAATACCATTCAGACACAAAGGTCTGTAACATAACATAGACAATGTATACATATACATGTCGTACACAAACCATAACCGAAAACGGCTCTACCCCCCCTTAAAAGGGTACGCCCCGTACCCTATACATATAAACACTAAGAAGCAAACATGCGGGTGCTTCGCCTTCATCTTTTCTTCCAGCTCCCAAGTGGCCTCCTCAACGTCCTGGTTAGACCAGAGGACTTTCACCAGTCTCACGGACTTATGGCGAGTGTCTCGAGTCTTAGTATCCAGAATCCGTACGGGAGTCTCCACTGATCGCATGGTCGGCTCTAAAGTTAGCCTTTCCGGCTGAAGCACATGAGACGGATGAGAATATACTTCTTCAACTGGGACACATGAAATACATCATGTACCTTGCCCAGCTCGGCGGGTAGATCAAGTCTATAAGCTACCGGCCGATCCCTCTGTCACAACATAAGGCCCCACATATTTCGGGCTCAACTTGGCCCTTCTGGCCAAAACGAAATACTCCCTTCATGGGGGATACTCTCAAAATACCTGATCGCCCACGGCGAACTCCAGGTCACGTCGGCGCACATCTGCGTACGACTTCTGTCTATCCTGAGCTGCTTTCATATTAGCCCTGATCTGGCGAACTTCTGCCTGAACTTGCTCAAGATACTCTGGTCCTATAATGACCGTCTCACTCGATTCATCCCAGCATAATGGTGTGCGGCATGGTCTACCGTACAATGCCTGGAAGGGAGACATCTTGATCGATGCATGATAACTGTTGTTGTAACTAAACTCGATCAGATGTAACTTATCAATCCAGCTGGTCTGAAAGTCAAGTGCACATGCACGTAGCATATCCTCAAGTGTTGTATAGTGCGCTCACTCTGACCATCGGTCTGTGGGTGAAACGCCGTGCTCAATTTCAGTTCAGTACCAAGTGCCTCTCGTGTAGACTTCCAATATCTGGATAAGAATCTGGTATCTCTGTCAGATACTATCGTCTTTGGTACACCATGATGTCTAACAATCTCTTTATCGAATAATTCTGCCAATCTTGCCACTTTCCAGGTGTCCTTCATCGGAATGAATCGAGACACCTTGGTCAGTCGGTCAACTACCACCCAAATCATATTTAGACCTCCCCTTGTAGGCGGAAGCCCTACCACGAAGTCCATAGATATGTCATGGAACTTCCACTCCGGCACTGGCATTGGCTGCACCATACCACCAGGCCGTCGGTGCTCAAACTTGACCTTCTGACAAGTGAGACACCTCAATACATAGTCATTCACATCCTTTTTCATTCCAGCCCACCAGAAATATCTTTTCATACCTTTATACATCTTTGAAGCTCCGGGGTGAATCGATGTCGTAGAACAATGGGATTCACTCAGTATGCGCTCCTTCAGCTCAGCGCTACTCCTGGGTATACACAATCTGCCATTAAGCCTAATCAGGTCATCATCGTGGAGTCTGAAGTCGTACTTCTGACCCTCGAATGTGCCATCAATAAGCTTCTGTCTAATTTCCACCATATACTGATCCGTCATCTGAGCACTCCGCACCTCTTCAACCAAGCCAGTATGAGAGACTAGCGAATGGAGAGAGTGTGCTCGGCGACTCAATGCGTCAGCTACCACATTTGCCTTACCCTCCTTATACTGTAAATCGATATCATAATCATTCAAGAATTCAACCCACCTTCTCTGCCTCATGTTCAACTCTTTCTGAGTGAACAAGTATTTCAAGCTCTTGTGGTCAGAATAAATCGTCACACTTACCCCATACAAGTGATGTCGCCATATCTTCAGTGCGAAGACAATGGCCCCCAATTCTAAGTCGTGGGTAGGGTAGTTCTCCTCATGCTTCTTCAGCTGTCGGGAGGCGTAAGCCACGACCTTCCCGTGTTGCATCAACACACAACCCATACCCCTGCCTGATGCGTCGCAATAGACCTCAAAACCATCTGGACCGTCTGGTAGTGTCAGAACCGGTGCAGATGTCAGAGCATCCTTGAGACTCGTGAAAGCTCTCTCACAGTCGACTGTCCACTCGAATGGTGCATCCTTTTTCATCAAGGAAGTCATCGGCTTCGAGACGCTGGAGAAGTCCTTCACAAATCTCCTATAGTAACCTGCCAGACCGAGGAAGCTCCTGATGTCGGTAACTGTCTTCGGCCTAGGCCAGGTGCGCACTGCATCTATCTTTGCCGGATCAACAGCGATCCCGGCCTCAGAGATCACATGTCCAAGGAATGATACTTGGTTCAACCAAAATTCACACTTGGAAAATTTAGCATACAGCTGATTCTTTCTCAACGTCTGCAATACATCTCTCAGGTGGCTTTCATGCTCACCTCTCGATTTCGAATACACAAGTATGTCATCGATGAAGACTACCACTGATTTGTCCAACTGATCTTGGAACAAACGGTTCATTAAGTCCATGAACTTTGCTGGTGCATTTGATAAGCCAAACGGCATAACGGTGAACTCATAGTGCCCATACCTAGTTCTGAAGGCTGTCTTTTCGATGTCACTGTCACGGATGGCAATCTGGTGATATCCGGAACGTAGGTCTATCTTGGAGAATACTGATGCTCCCCTAAGCTGATCAAATAGATCGTCGATGCGTGGTAAGGGGTAACGGTTCTTCACCGTAACAGCATTCAGCTCCCGATAATCAATACATAGGCGGAGGCTACCGTCCTTCTTCTTCACGAAGGACCGGCGCTCCCCATGGTGAACACTAGGGCGGATAAAGCCCTTGTCGAGTAGGTCTCTCAGCTGCTCCTTGAGCTCTGTCATTCTGCTGGAGCCATACGGTAAGGTGCTTTCGCAATGGGTCCGGTGCCCGGAACTAAGTCGATCTCAAACTCAACCTCTCGTGCTGGCGGCATGCCCGGCAGTTCCTTAGGAAATACATCAGGAAACTCCGACACTACCGGCACATCTGGGCTAAACTCAGGGTCTCTCTCTATGTCCTGGACATAGCAGAGGTATACATCATTTCCCCGTCGTATCACATGGCCATGGCGGTGATGATCTGTGTCGAAGGCTCCCTGGGCCTCTGGCGGTATGATATAGTAACCCCAGATGGACTCCTAAGAAGCAGTCGATGCTCGGCACATAGGATTCTACCCTTGTACCGCTCCAACCAGTTCATCCCGACAATCACATCAAAACCTAGTCCGTCGAACTCTATCAAGTCGATCGGAAACTCCTCATCCTGATTCGAACAACAGCATCTCGGTAGTAGCGGGTACATCTGATCTGCTCTTTCGACGGGAGAGTGACCACGAAGTCTGGCATCTCTTCACCATCTAACCCCAGCCTCTTCGCAAATGATAGCGAAATGAATGTGTGTGAGGCTCCAGAGTCGAACAAATCGATGCATCCACGCCATTCACTGGAAAGGTACCGGTGAGGATTGTGCCGCTCTTGCCGGCTTCTGCCTTATTGCAGACACTCAGTATACCTCCCGTTCCGAGTGCACAGCCTAATTCATTGGCAAACTAATAAGTATTGGGTAACAACACGTTGATATGACTCCAAACAACTCCTTTATTCATTAACACACTTTTTACACATCATTGGTTATATTGTCGCCATGATTCATACTTACTCCTTAAACACTGGTTTACATAATATTACAAGGCTAAAACTGCCTGAAGTCAAATTAAACGTCCAGGTTTCATGTGTGTGGCATTGATCACTGCCGACGGTGCGGTATTCAGTTTGATCTTTCTGATGCCATGGTATAGCATCCTTGATTGCCCACCCATGATTAATACATCCCCCGATTTCAGAAGTAGCTTCTTTGCGAGATCAGCACGCTTCTGCTCGCCATATACACAAACACAGCGGTATCACCAATGGACCAAGACACCACGGGTACTCCCTTACTTAGAGACTCGGGTGACTCGTCCTTGTCTTGGTGCATACCAACCGTCCACCTTTCTGGTAGAAGTTTACAATGCATAATCTGCTTTACACTTGGAATTGATTCCGTTTCAACTTGCTGAGCAATTCCCACGGCGTGGTTAACGACCGCGTGGAACTCCTCTGGTATACTTGCTACTGTTGCTCCATCTTCAGCTCGTACTTCTTGATATGACTTGGTGTAAGGGTTCCAGTCCTTACCCATGCACATCATCTTCAATTGCATCCTTGCTCCGTTCGGGTATTCGGGTGTGTAGAACCCTCCTGGTTTTGCTCCAAGTTTCGCATCGTCTGATGATGTGGATTTGTGCTTCCGGTGTCAGGTATCCATTTAAGAGTATCATACCTGGCTGGATAACCTGACATTGCTCCAATGGAAAGTCGGTGATGTTGATGGCGGTTTCTTCAGGGTTTGGTGTGGGTGGGATTGGATAGCAGATATTGAAGGTTCCTAAGTTTCAAATTGCCTAATTTAGGTGTTTTCCACATTATGTTCTAACTCTTTACTTATATGTTTATACCCTTAGACTTGCTAACACTCATGCATGAAATGCGGTAAGCAATCACTTTTTCATTTATCAGTTTAGGCGGTACCTGGTCTCGAAGAGGATCCTGGTGCCTCAGACCGGTCCACCACATTCAGGGTGGCCTTGCCGGACCCCGTAGCCTTCCCCTTCTGGGATTCAGTGTACTTCTTGTCAGAAGTCTGCTGAGTAATCGCCTTCGGGCCTTCAGTGGTCGTGGTAGTATTACCCTTCCACTGCCCCTTTGGCTTGTAGTTTCTGCCGTTGGGGTTCGTCCAACACTCAAACTCACGGTGCCCCATCTTCTGGCAGTGGCGGCACCTCACATCATTCCCCTTGCAGTCTTTGCCGGGGTGGTCTCCATTGCACCACTTACAGTAAAAGTGGCGCTCCGGTCCAGAACCCGCGCTAGCTGCTATAACAACACACAATCAATACTCACTTTCCACCTCAACAACATACACCTCAACTAGATACACATGGTTAAGTAATTACCCTTAGGCGGGTAGGAGCGTAGAGGCTTCGCCGCATACGCGTACGTGAGCTTCAGTGGCTCATCAGCTGTGGTGGTCTGGGCTTGGCCCTTGTCACCCTGGTACTGGCCCTTCTGGGGCTGAGGGTAGGGTTTCTTCTTCTTCCCTCCCCCATACCCTTGCTGATTCTGGCCCTCGTTGGTGGCCTTGCGCTTGTGCGCATTTTCCTCGTCCCTCAGACGGACGGTAATTTCAACCTTTGCAGCGGCATGATAGCACTCCTGTATTTTAGGATGTCAGTCACGCCCCGCAAAACAACTTACCAACTCACATTAACATTCACTCACGGTATAAATGATTCACAACAAGGTACTCTAATTACCTGCAAGGTGGTATACTCAGCTGGCCCCATCCCATAGCGGAGACGGTGGCTCAGTCCATTGTAGAACCGGTTCACCAACACCCGGTTCGAGTACCCCAAGTCCGGTAACAAGTGGATAAGGCCGGTGAATGCGGTGTAGTAGTCATCAACCGACATCTTATCCCCCTGCTTCAGACTATCCAACTCGAGGCGCTTGGCCTCCTGCACATGCACCGGGTAATACTTGGCTCGCAGCAGAGCCGTGTACTCCCTCCATCCAAACTCAGGATCAGTCATCCTGTCCTCCCTCACCAGTTTCCACCAACTCTGTGCCGACCCCTTCAAGTAGTAGGCGGCAAGTCGGACCTTAGCCTCAGCAGGTACGGCCAAAGTCTCGTAGGCGGTCTCCAACTCGGAGATGTACGCCTCTAGCTTACGGGGATCGGTCTCCCCATGAAATGATGGCGGTCTCAGATCAGCCAACGCCTTGACCCAATTGGTCTCTCGTGGCGGTGGTGGCGGTGGCTGAACTCCGGGCTGTTGCCCTTGCTGTATAGCAGCAACCAACTGGGGTACCATCTGGGCTACGGCGGCTGCAACTGCCTCAGCCATAGTCTGGGCCGTAGTATCATCGCCCTGGTCACCCATATCTCCAGTACCGCGTCCGCGGCCTCGACCTCGCGGTCTACCTGACATCTGAATTCATATGAATATTCATTAGCATTATGCTTGCACACTTATCGGTCCAATGGTTATAGCATCTTCCCGACAACCAGGTAATTCCACACTTAGTTAGTGGTTAACCTTTCCAAGTCCGCTCACTTAGGTAACTGTAGTTAGGTTTCCTAACTCGGTATATTCCTAAGCTCGGTATTCTAGTCATCAGAGCGATACTTCGCTCTGATACCACTTTTTGTAACACCCCTACAACGCTCCTATCATCTACCGAAGTCGCAGCGGAAATAACCAACCAAATAATAACTATCGCTTTGGTGTTACAACGCCGTTAACCACCCACGTGGTTAACTAGGCAGAATAAATACAAGTGTATCGGTCTGATGATCAGACTCCCGAGCATAGTAACTAACATCCATATATAAACATAACCGACATACCGAGTATTTAATTTACAATCATCTCCAAACCATAATCATCCATAACTGTATAACAAGGTATCAACATGACGCCTCGGGAGCACAGGCGCATCCCGGGCTCAACAACCTACTTATCCAAAAGTATATCTACCACCTAGGACCTAGAGCCACTCTGCCTCTTCGATCCTCATCCTGCAATAAAAATATGGGGCCCCCGAGGGGGTCAGCACCTTTGCTGGTATGGCTAACGCGCAGCCCATCGACTAACGGGATACGCGCAACCAATTGTCATAATAACATGGCATTCATTTTAGAACAACCAACATATATATACATATATACCATAGCATAGCAAGGGAAATTGCATAGCATCACAACATCAATACATAACACCATAAACTTGGTCCTCACAAGGAACCTTCCACCATAGTTAGTATACCATGAGAGCCTAGGGGTTTTTACCAACCCCATGTTAAGCTCGTTACCATCCTCGTTACCGTCCGGTTATATAGAACGGTTAACTTATACCAAAGGTGTGTCGGATATAGTAATCCCGAGCACTCCGAAATAACATACGTATGCCCCTATGGCCCGACGTGAGTCAGTAACTAGCTTTGGATAAGCTAAGGGAAGGTAGAAACCAAATTGGAATACCACCTATACATACACCAAGAGAGTCGAACCGGATATGATATCGACCCCCATCCATCACACGCGTGGCCGGAACAACCGGACTCCTCACTCCCCCGGTTAGCACTTGTTAATGACACACAACATTTGTTAAGTCACATACAAGCAACATTTAGGTCTTGTTAGACACACCAAGGGAAAGGAGTCATAATAACACAACACCATAATATGTAACAACTGTAAACTCTTTTCATGCCTTAATCTTATAAGGTCGTAAACACCCAGAAAACAAATAACACCCAAGCCGGTGTAAACCGTTAGGCAACAGACTGCAAGAAAACCATACCTTGGTCCTTGCCTTGTTTCGTTCCCACCTTGAGAGAATCCTATACACATTAGTAATGTCGGTTAATTATTTATTTAACTTCACACTTACTAAGTATTCAACATGATTGTATGACATGTTTTAATGTCTACCTCACCCTAGGTTACCTTCATTATACACCCTAGGGTTAACTACATAAGTCACATTCTTTTCTGTTTTTTTTTTTTTTACAAGTTTAGGTCCGACCGGACTTGCCGACCGGACTTGTCCATGTCCGGTCGATTCCAGAGAGTTTCTCCCCTTCGGAAATTCAGCCCGACCGGACTTGTCAAGTCCGGTCCCATGTCCGGTCGATTCCAGTAACTCAATCCGTACAAAATTTTCTACTCCGACCGGACTTGTAAGTCCGGTCCTATGTCCGGTCCATTCCAGAGAGTTTATTCTCTTTGTAAATTTAGCCCGACCGGACTTGTCCATGTCCGGTCCTAAGCCCGGTCCATTCCAGAAACTAATTCTCGCAGGGTAAACAGGTCCCGACCGAGCTTGCAAGTCCGGTCGCAAGTCCGGTCGGCCCCAAATCTATGTTTTCCTTTTTACATTCAACTCCAAACTTCACCCCATATAACCTAGTACTCCCTAACCTCATTTGGGCACTTTAAACACAACTTAAGACACCCTTAAACACTAATAAAACCCATTTTCTAATTCCTTAAGCCTTACTTATTCCTTCACAAAATTCCTAACACTTACAACATTTTCTCCTAGTTTTCCAAGTGGTGTTTCATACCTATGATAACTACTATCCCTAAATGCTTTCTCCTTAACTTAACATCATCTCCCAAGCATCATCTCTCACACTAACTCCTTATCTCCTTCTTGAAACTCTTTTCCTAGTGTACACTTCTCCTTATTTTACCAAAGTTTGCCTAGGTATTTACCTAAGTCCCAAAGTGACTTTGGTACCTACTAAATCTCAAGATCATGCCTAAGTCCTTATTACCTAGAGTACTTCCTAGTCACAAAATTCCTTAAAACATCATGAACTCCTTATTCATTCCTACATTTTCTAACTCACCAATCCTATGTAAACACTTAAACTTCTTGCTTCTACCTAAATTTTGACATGGGTTCCCTAGAACATTACTAAGCCAAAACACTTTACCTTCTCCTTTAAACACACAAGAACATCTAAAATCACCAAGAACACTCTCATACACAATTTCACCAAATTTACACCACATTACAATATAGTGCAAATTTAAATTGCATGGCACTTAGGCCCTTAAAATGCATGGCTCTTAGGCCCTTAAAGTGCTTAAATCATAAACACTGAATTTCCACAATATATATGCCTTTAACCTGCAAATACACTCAACACACATATGCCCTTTACTAGTCTCTTGAGAACACTTTACTAAGTCATTCACCATTTGCTCTTTAGGTAGTTTTAATAAGCATTTATAAGCTCATTTCTCCTAAGGCATTAAACAACATTTAAGTTAGTAGATTTACCTCTTTTCCCAAAACACTTCCTTCCTGATTCCTTACAAAACCGTATGGTATTTTGGTTCCTTGTCAAGTTCTAGACAATATACAAACACCATAATGAGTATTCAAGCTTTGAGCTTCATCTCATTGTAAACCCTAATTTGACATTGTTTCAAAAACATTAATGTAGTTATTTTACCTTGTTCTTTGAAGAGAGTTTGAATATCTAACAAGAGAGGACTCCACCTAGTCCATGAAGAGTTGAAATGAAGCTAGAACAAAGTCACACAATGAGCTATATCAATGTGTATTTTCGGACATGACAAAAACAAGGAGGAAAGGAAGTTTTTATTTGAGATTCCTTACCTAGAATCCAAGGAGAGTAATAATATGTAGTCAAACAAGCTCAAGCTCCTTCAATGGTGGAACACCTTGGCACCGAAATGGAGCTCTTGGAGTTTTGAGAAGATAGGAATGAAGAGCTTGATGAGAGGAAGAGATTGGTGGTGTTTGTTTTTGATTTGGACAAGTGAGCTTGATTTAGCAAGTGGTCAAAGGTGGAGCTCTAATGGTGGTGATGGTATTATCGTGAGAGACAAGAAGAAAGAAGAAGAAGAGAGGTGGGAAACCGTGTGAGCAAGGAAAGAAATGAGAGAATGAAGATTGGTTTTACTTTAGGAGATATTTGTAGTTTTAAAGCAAATAGTACTTTCATTAGTCATCATTATTTACTTAACAAAATAACAAGAGGGTGGTGAGTCACCAAGCCTTAAAACCGGCCCCCTAAGTATAATGAGGGTAATATAGTCTTTGTTTGTCAATTTAATTACTTAACATAACATATGTTATAAACTAGCTTGTAAAAGTTACTATTCACCTAAGCAAGGCACTTAGAAGTGAAATTTTTGATTTCCCATTAATATAGCCACCCAAATGTGATACTATATAGTACACATATATATTTAAGAGTAATGATGGACATTTAGCCACTCAAAACTCATTTACAAGACAATTTTTCAAAAATGTGCTTTAAGACTTCTTAAAGCACATTTTGTGTTTTAACTTGTTTTCAAGCTTGGTTTTCTTTGGTAATTGGTTTAATATGTTCATTAGTATAAATGAGGTCTTGGTAAGCTCATTGGGTCTTACTCAAGTTTATCCCAAGCTTAGAGCACACTTTGGCTCTTATTGACTTTAAAGCACATTTGTGTTTCCTTTTGTTTAAATTTGTTTAGTAAGGTTTCTAAGACTCTTTTTAGTCTTAATATATCATGTTTTAGTGTTTAACCAACATGCCATGGTTTGGGGTATTTCACATTGGCTACATCGCTCGATAATTTAACATACTTAATGCATCACATGCTTAACATACAACTGGCTTCATACTTTACATGATTACACATAACTTCAGAACTGTCTAAAGGTTAAGTTCAGTCTTCCAGGTCTCATGTGGGTGGCATTGATTATTGTCGGAGGCGCCGTATTCAATTTGATCTTCTTGATACCATGATACAGCATCCTCGACTGCCCACCCATAACTAAACATCTCCTGACTCCAATACTAACTTTCTTGCAAGGTCCGCACGCTTCTGCTCGCCATACATAAACACTGCGGTATCACCAATGGACCAAGACACCACGGGTACTCCCTTACTAAGAGACTCGGGTGACTCGTCCTTGTCTTGGTGTAAACCCAACCTTCCACCTTTCTGGTAGAAATTGACAATACACAAATCTGCCTGATACTTGGGATTTGTTCCGGTTCAGCTTGCTGAGCAATTCCCACGGTGTGATTAACAACCGCAAGGAACTCCTCAGGTATATCGGTATGGTAGCTCCATCTTAAGCTCGTGTGTCTTGATATGACTTGGTGTAAGGGTTCCAATCCTTACCCATGCACATCATTTTTAAGTTCATTTTCGCTCCATTGGGTATTCGGGTGTGTAGAAACCTCCAGGTGCTGCTCCAAGCTCGTTGCATCGTTGGATGATGTGGATTTGTGCTTCGGGTGTCAAGTATCCTTAAATAAGATCATACCTGGCTGGATAACTTGACACTGTTCTGCTGGATAGTCGGCGATGTCGATGGTGGTATCTCCGGGGTTCGGTGTGGGTGGGATCGGATAGCAAATATTGAAGGTCCCTAAGGTTATAAATCTTCTAATTTAAGTGGTTTCACTTATACTTCAACTCATTAACTTATGTGGTTATTCATTTAGACCCACTAAACACACATGCATGGAAATGCGGTAGCAATCACTTATCTAACTTAAAGGTTTAAGGGGGGTACTGGTCTAGAAGACGATCCTGGTGCCTCTGACCGGTCCACCACGTTCAAGGCAGCCTTGCCTGCTCCTGGCCCTTCCCCTTCTGGGAATCAGTATTCCCTTGCCTGAGGGTGGCTGATAGGTAGATTTCGGGCCCTCAGTGGTAGCAGTGGCCTTACCCTTTTCCATTGCCCTCTAGGCCTGTAGTTTCTGCCATCGGGTTGTTGCGCACTCAAAGTCACGTGTGCCCCAGCTTCTTGCAGTAGTGGCACAGCACATCGTTCCCTTTGCAGTCCTTACCGGGATGGTCACCCTTGCACCACTTGCAGAAATAGTGGCGCTCCGGTGCAGAGCCCGTACTGGCTGCATATCACACACCAATCAGTACACACTTCCAATATAACAATACGCACTGGTTTTGGTATTCGGAATTAAATAGTTACCCTTCGGCGGGTGAGAACGTAAGGGCTTAGCCGCATAGGCATAAGTGAGCTTCAGTGGCTCCTCAGTGGTAGTGGGCTGGGCTTGGCCCTTGCCATCTTGTGCTGGCCCTTCTGGTGCTGAGGGTAAGGTTTCCTCTTCTTCCCTCCTTGGTACCCTGCGAGCCTTGGCCCTCGCTCGAAACCTTGCGCTTATGCGATTCTCCTCGTCCCTTAGACGGACGGTGATCTCCACCTTAGCAGCGGCATGATAGCACTCCTGGATCAAGGTGTTAGTCATGCCCCGCAACACATTTACACACTCCACAATATTACTCATTTACACTTAGACACATTGGAAATTTACCTGCAAGGTGTTGTACTCGGCTGGCCCCATGCCATAGCGTAGGTGGTGGCTCAACCCACTGTAGAATCGATTCACTAAGACCCGGTTCGAGTAACCAAGTAGTCGGGTAGAAGATGAACAAGGTCGTGTGAAGGCGGTGTAGTAGTCGTCCACCGTCATTTTATCCCCTTGTTTCAGGCTGTCAAGCTCCAGGCGCTTCGCTCTTGCAATGCAACGGGATGTACTTGGCCCTCAGCAATGCCGTGTACTGCTCCAACCGAAATCCGGGTCGGCCAAGTTCTCAGCCCTCACTAGCTTCACCAGTTCCTAGCCGAACCCTTCAAATAAAACGCAGCAAGTCGGACCTTGGCATCAGCAGGAAAGCCAAGTCTCATAGGCGGTCTCGAGCTCCGAGATGTACGCCTCTAGCTTAGAAGGGTCGGTTCCCCTTTGAAAGACGGGGGCCTCAAATCGGCCAACGCTTTCACCCAATTAGTTTCGCGTGGCTGAGGTGGCGGTGGTGGTTCAGGCTGGTCCTGACCAATGGGCGCTTGCTGCCCTTGCTGCACTGCAGCGATTATCTGAGGCACAACTTGTGCTAGGGCGGCCGCTACCGCTTCGGCCATCATTTGAGCAGTGGGGTTATCCCCCGGGTCACTTGGGACAGGCCCTCCTCGGCCTCGTCTCGCGGTCGCCCTGCATCTGAACATACATGAGAGCACATTAGTATTGTGCTTACAAACTTATCGAACCACATGTTTATAACGTCCTTTTGGACGACAATGTTAAATTCTAACTCGGTATATTCCTAGGCTCGGTTGTCGGTAATCAGAGCGATACTTCGCTCTGATACCACTTTTTGACACCCCATCCAAAACCTTAACACTTAATCAATAATCGCAGCGGAAATCATTACTTAAACATATACCAAAAAGGGCGGTGTTACACGCCGTTAGCCACCAACGTGGCTAACAAGGCTGTTACATAATATGTATCGGTCTGATCACACGAATCCCGAGCATACTTACAACCTTCCAAAAATGACATCCAAAAAGAATACAATATACCGAGTGTAACTGTTCAAAAATCACTAACCAACTTTAATCCTCCAAATAAACGACCTCGAGTGTACAAGCACTACTCGGGTTCAACATCCAAAAACAACAAAAATTTCAACATCCTAGGATCTAAAGCCAATCTACTTCCTCGATCCTCATCCTGCAAATAAACATAGACCCCAAGGGGGTCAGCAACCTTTTGCTGGCATGGTTAACGGCAGCCCGCTGACTACCGGGATACACGCAACTATTTGTCATTATTAAATGCGTTGATTTTATCATACAACATGCATATATATAACAGGAGCTATTGCAGAACAATAACAACACACATACATAGTGAAAACAGTTCCACTTTAAAATAACAACCAACATGGTTAGTCAACTTGTAAGCTAGAGGATGTCTTCATCCTCATGTTAAGCTTAACACATAACACATACTGTTTAGTAGTCGGGTGAGTAACTTTAACTTGAAAGAGGACGAGCGTAGTGACCCGAACACATCAAACACATAATTCCCCCTAGCCCGAGTGGAAGTCAGGTATGTAGCTTTGGCTAAGCTATGGGAGGTCGAATTCCCCATAAAAGGAAGACTACCCTAACATAAGGAGAGAGCCGAATCTGATGCGATGTCGACACCCCATACATACACGCGTGACCGGAACGACGGATTCCTCACTCCCCGGTTAGCACTCGTTAGAAGTCCCAATGGGAGCTTAACATAATCTCACACAAGAATGTGTTTAAGTCCAGTTAGAACAAGCAAGGGGAGTAAGGCATAATTCATCAATACATCACAACCAAACACACATAGCCGGTTAGAACGTTCCTTAGGTCGAGGACGTTGTTACCGGATACCGCTCTCGTACGTTCCTAGCTTTGGTTAATTAATGGTTAGCTTCGCATTTGAGGTTACCGGTATCGGTACACACACGTCACAATAATAGTAAGAACTGGTAAATCGTTTCATGAATTAATCTACAAGGTGTTGTAAACACGCAAAACACAGGTAGCACACAAGCCGGTGTAAACCGGTAGGCAACGGACTGCAAGAAAACCATACCTTGGTCCTTGCCGCTCTAGTGGTCCACCGTACGTGGTTCCTAAACACGATTGATAATGTCGGTTAATTAATATACTAGACCCTTGATAAACTTGTTACTTCACATTCCTTGTTTATTCTTCTTTCACACTTTATTATGATTTTTCCATCTTTTAGTTGTTATTATAGTCCCCATACATGTTCTAGACAAACCCCCACAAACGGAGGTCAAAACGGGGCTCAAACGAGCAGCTTATGTTGAAAACAGTGACATGTCCGAACTTGTGTCCGAACATCAATGTTCGGACACAAGCCGAGACTCATAAGTTGAAAACTGCCATTTGTCCGAACTTGTGTCCGGACATCAATGTTCGGACACAAGCCGAGACTCAGGAATTGAAAACTGCCATTTGTCCGAACTTGTGTCCGGACATCAATGTTCGGACACGATGCGTCCGAACTGTGTCCGGACATCGAAGTTCGGACACAAGTCGAGGGTTAAAACTTGTGAAAATTGGGGTGTCCGAACTTGTGTCCGGACATCAAAGTTCGGACACAAGTCGAGACTTAAACCGAGGAAAATTTTGAGGCGTCCGAACTTGTGTCCGGACATCAATGTTCGGACACAAGTCGAGACTAAAACTGGGAAGAAAATTTTTAACGTGTCCGGACTTCAAAGGTCGGACAGAAGTCCGGACATCACTGGAACTCGAAAAATTTTAAACACGGCGTGGCATGTCCGAACTTCCAAGTCCGGACGGAAGTTCGGACGTGCCTGTAAGTGCATTTTCAAATAGCGTTTTCAACACAGATTTACACCCAAACTCAATACAATTTTTGCATTATCTCCCCATAGACATTACATGTCTTTCCATGTCATTTAGCCCAACAAAACACCTTGACATCAACTCTTTCAAAATGCCAATTTGTATACCAAATCCATCAATTTAACAACAACAACACAATGTATAAAACCCTTAAGGTTTGGCACTTAAACAACAACAACTTAAACACTGAATTTCCTCATATTATTTGCAACACCTGCATTTCACTGAGCATTTATTTGCACTTAAACAAAAACACATCTCAAGCTCATACATGGTTTTAAGGTAAGTCAATTACCTTGGTTTTCTTTTCGACTTTCCCCCTTTCCCTTTACTTGTTCCTCAATCGGTATTCAACGGGGTAAGTTGCTACACTAATGACCAAGCCAAGATAGCCACAATGAGTATTTAGGGTTTATAACTCCTTTAACCCTAGAATTAGAAATTGCTTGAACACAAGGAGGGAATTACCTTTTATTTCAAAATGAAATGCTTGGTAATGGAATTAGGGCTAGCTCCAACTCCTCAAGGAGATTGAACAAGCTAACAAGGAGAACAAGCATGGTGTTCAAAATAGAGAAAACCGATTTCAAGAAGGAAATGAAGGAATGAGTGAGTTTTTGATTTCCTTCTTACCTTAGAACAACAAGAAGACTCTTGGCTTCAAGAATGTGAAGCTTTCTCTTCAAAATGGGGTACACCCATGGAGATGAAGTATGGTGTTTTGAGATTTCGAAAGGTACAAAATGATCCCCAAGATGAGAGGAGTATTTTGGTGAAAGAATTTCTTGATTTGGAGCTAAGATGTGGAAGTTACAAGAGATTGAAGTTGGGGCTTCTTTGGCTTTGTGAAATCGCCATGCTTGGCAAAACAAGAGAAAGAGAGCTGGGTGAGGGAGAAGGCAATCGTGAGTGAAGAGAATGAGGGGGAGAGAGAGAGTGTGAGAGAGTTTTGTGTGTGAGAGGGAAATAAATGTATTTTATTGTTTTGTAGTTTAGTAAAGTGGTATTAATAGAATAGAGAGGGGAATAAAATCTGGTTTTTATTTTACAATATGAGAGAGTGGCACTTGGTCATTAGCAGATAACACCCGTTAATTCCCGAACTGTCGGTTTTGACAGTCGGGTCCGGTTTCCGGAATATATATATTTTTGATTCTAAAAATTCTTAGACTTTAATTAGTATATAATTAAGTTATAAAATCAACTATAATTTATACAAGTCCGCTTTAGGCGTTTAACGTCACGTTTTTCAGTTTTCTTGAAAAACATGTTTAAAGTCTCGTTTGTGCATTTAATCCATCATATGGATCCGTTTCTTTCGGGAATTTCTCCCACATGTTCTTAATGACTACTCAAGTCTTAAAATATATTAATTATGTAATTAACTAACATATTAAGGTTTGGGGTATTTCAAATATTAGCACTTTTCTTGCTCATTTCTCCACTTCGGTTAGTTTTCCTCTAGTTTATGTTTTATTGTTTATCTCACAAATTTATTGGTTTAACATGAGGAAAACCAAGCTGGGAGTAAAGTAGACAAAGAGACGAACGCATAGACGCAAACGGCTCGGAAAACGGAGTCCAAACGAAGAATCTAGAGCCGGTCAAAGTTGGAAGAAAATAAGTCGGGACAATACGTGCATGCGGTGCATGGAACCGCCTCTACTACCGCCTGAAATGGAGGCGGACAAAAGGTGGCAACCGCCCTCTGAACCGCCTTATAAATAGGCGGACAAGAGGAGATGAATTAGACAATGTGCAACCGCTTCATTTTTGGGCGGTAGCCAAGGCGGACGGCCAGAGGTCGACACAGATGTCCGCATGCTTCATGGGCGGACGCAAGAGAGGACATGGAGGCGGACAGCAGCAGTTAGTCAGTCGCGCCAGTTTTCTTCTTCGCGTCGACTTCGCCCGTCGACCTGTCTGCAACTTATCCATCTACTTCGCCCGTCGACACCTTATTTTCCTCAGCTCTGTCCCCTGCAATAAATGAGCAAATCCCTTCACGCGTGATTCACCTCTGTCTGCAATCATTCTTCCTTCTCCTTTCTTCCTCTCCTCTATAAAATACCACTGCTACTTCAAACAAAGACACACACGAGCCAACACCCATACAATCCACGACCCAACATTCACTTCACCTCACGCCATCTCATTTCTCTTCTTCCGCCTTCTCCATTTTATTTATTTCTACATTCCACCACATCCACCTCTAGTCCTACGTATACAAAATAGCAGAGCGAGCTGGAGTGATTACAGATGATTTCTATTACTCTTGTTTCTGGTTTTCTATTTAATATGTTAGGCTAGTTATTTATACTCTGGGAATGGTTATTATGTGTTTGTATTAATTATGCATTATTTTTACTGGTTTATTTAAATATAGTTTGTTACGTTTTAAAGGTTATCTCGCACCTTTTTAATAAATGTCATGAGTTTATTAAACTGCTTTACTAAATCTATTTTGATCAGACCGGTGATAAATAGATAGGTTAATTAAGACATAAAACTGAAGGAAACTTGTTATGATTTAATAAAGTTAGTATTCAGTTGCAAATGTAATTCCTCAATACTCCATCTGCCGTTCGCAGGCTTTTGCTTGAACCTTGATTAGAACCTTGCATTACAGGTGAACGAGTTCTTATGAGGCTATGACTTAGTCCTTAAGATAATTACAGGAACCTTGCCAAATTATTAAACCAGTAGAGATAGCTTAATTATGCAGATTATATAACCTGACCCAGAGTTCCATTTAATTTATCTGTTAACTTAGTTTATTTTATCTTTTCTTTTTATTCATATTACAAGTCAATTAATCCCCCCTCTTGTGACACGCTTAGGTACTATTATATGTACATTAGTCCCACACAGGTTCGACATCCGGTCGCTTACAATTCGCTATACTACTACGACCGGGATTTGTTTGCAGCCCGACGTTTATTTTGAGTTTTAATTTCTTTTCTTTTAATTTTACACCAATTTAACCACTCAGATTATAACGTCTGCAACTATCTCATTATTCTCATTGGTGCTCTTTCCTGGCAATATTTTCCACAATCTAAGTTATAGGTTTGGTGACCGTTCATATCTACAAATTGTAGTTCCTTCATGGCTTAAATAAGCTCTCTTGTAACTTACTGTGCCTCGGCTCTGATGGGGTTAACATCCTTGGCTCGTAAGCTCTTAGTGCTTAATGTCATTGGGTGAGAGCCGGTGTTCGGTTCACTCCTTGTACTCTTACTCATCTATTGGTTATCCTCATAGATTTCTGGTTCTTTGAACACCATCCACCATTAGTTTACATATTAAATGTTGTACCGGGTTCCATGGTAAGTTGTTGCATCCCGTTTCCTACTATGGAAGTTCGTTCAGGTGATCTGGTGTTAACCAGTGTCTGTGACAATTCTGTTGTTTTCATATTCTTGCACCTTTTAACATTTACGAATCAGTTCGTATTAGGCATCTGCCTTACGGTGTCTAAGTTGGATATTATCCTATCATCTTTTGCTTCCATCTCAACGCTCCGTTCAACATTTATTGACTACGCCACCCGTCAATGATTAATCATACTTGGGTGTTAATGAGGTAGGAAACCAATACTAACTGTCATTCATCAGTTTGTTCGGCTCGACTATGCCCGCTATGTGGGGGTAGTCCTCTGAGCTTTCCTTTTTCGGGGTTGTATGTCTTTAATCCTTGGTAGGGTACTGCTTAAGTTCATTCCCTCTGTCCCTGTTTCCGGGGTTTACCAACATCTTCAATGAAGAATGTTTATTACTGGTATTCTTAGTGATCATTGTGGGAGTCTTATCCCATTATTGTTGGAAGACGTTGTGTCAACAGTCTCAATGGTATCTTATAATACATTCCTTGTATGTTATTGCTTACATAATGTTTTGCTCGCATTACTGAGTGATCTCTTAGGTTTTCCTCTTGGGGTTCGGGATTGGTGTTCTTACCGTACTGTCGATTGTTACTGTAGTAGGTTGTACCGTTGCTGATATTTATACCATTTAGTATTCTGTCCAAGTTCAGCTCCCTGCTGACTGGTGTGTTGACTCATCTTATCATGGTCAGGCCGTCAGGCCTTTCCAAGGTCTTATTCCCTCGTTCTTATGGATTTACAATCCGGTATTAATAAGTATTACGACTGTAGCGTTCTACTAACTCGTCATGATGGCTTTCCTTGTAGCTTAACCGTGGTAGCACTTGCTACAGCAAGTGCGCCATGCAGGATGGGCTGTTGGTACTGGGTACATTGGTAGTGATACTTCCTCCTAATTTCAATGTAATTGGTAGTCCTCGGGACTCCTTCAATGTTCTCTTATTTCGGATAACTGACCATCCGGCAGTTTCCTTGTTGTTTTGACAGTACTGTCACTTATCAGGGCGTTCCTCTTTCTGAGGGAAACCCTTATTATTTTCTTATGTCTTAATCCTCGCTCCCGTTCCACACATTTTGTCGTGGTTCCTAAGTAATGATTCTCCTTCAGGTACTATGTCATAGTCCTATTCCAGTATACGGTTGTACGCATCTTTATTGTCGCCTGCGCTATGTTGGCCAGGTTTTGTAACCTTTCCCATTGGATGGGGTCTGGAGTTCCCGTTTCAAACTGGACTTTCCGGTAGTCTTAATTCTCATGTTATGCATTATCCCACTGCTATGCTCATTTGGACCACCGTCCGGTACTCATGTCGCTTATCTTTTCTTATCCATTGCACTTATAGTGCTTTTCTTATCATTGGTATTGCGGTGTAACTCGACTGCATAGCATGTCAACCCATGTTGACGGTAATTACCGTTCTCTTACTGGTAGAATTCTGTTGACAACGCCTATCTCCACGTTGCGCTCCAATTAAAACCTTCAAGTCCTCGTAAACTGTTGTACAACAAGACGTTTCTCGTATTGCTTACTGTTAATTAACTGCCAGATCGGGTTTTTCCCGAGTAGGAGAAGGCTTTCTTCTCTCTGGCGTTTATTTCCCCGTGATTCAAGCAAGGGATGTGGAGGGCGGGTTTAGGTACTGTGGGATCATCCGGTAAACACCGGGAAGTCTAACTAAACACCATCTCACTCTATCTCAAACCCTTAACCCATAACTCAAACTCACTCAGTATAGCCTAAGTTCAGTAATTCCTGTCATCAGAGCGTAACTACGCTCTGATACACTTTTTGTAACACCCAACTCATAATGTCATATCTTATCGCTAAACCTCCAGTCATTATATTAACTTTTGCAACGGATTCTTACAACAATTGGTGTTGTACGCCGTTAGTCACCCACGTGACCAAATAGGCATACTAAAAATCCTCCAAGATCTAGCTACGGTCTGATGGAGCGAATATACCGAACATTAGTACTTACAAGCCTTAACCAAATTACATACAAACTTACCAATTCCTCACATCCTATACAACTTACTAACTAAAATTACCATACGAGAGTACATGCACAACTCGTAGGTCGCACTTAAACCCGTAATACATCTACCCCATCTTACTCTCATGACGGTCGCCTTCTGACGTTCACCTGCGAAATAAAAACAGCCCCCAAAGGGGGTCAACAAAATTGATGGTACGATCCTCTCATGGCCCCCAAGCTTACGTGGCTACGACGACTAATTGTCGATAGCATGGAGGTTGATTAGATGCACAACATAATAGAAAGTGCAATAAACAACAAGCCAAATATGAACAATCAAAGTTCAAACACAATGAACGACTTAGATGTGTTCCCTTAATTAGTGAGTCAATTATTTAAATCCTTAAGTTATGTTTCCTCTTAATCTCAGTCCAACCTTATCTTACCTCAATCTTAATCCTTATCTTAGTCTTAGAAAACAAACCATTCTTTAAATAGAAATGGTTGTAGCTTATCTCAGTCTTAGAATACAAATCATTCTTTAAATAGAAATGGTTGTATCTTATCTCAATGTTTATTTTTGTCGGGTCAAAAGCAACCCTAGCCAATGAGCTATTAACTCCATTGGTTGAATAAACAACTTATCTTAAAATTTAAGATTTAAGTGATCCTACCGCACCATCTTAATGCCTCCTACCTTGGACTGGATATCCAATGTAGCTGAGCCGACATTCAACCCTAGGCAACAAGTTCGAAGACAAGTCCTTAAGCGGGAGTCGGATCTGCTTTAGATACCGACCCCCTTTCCTTAACATGCATGACCAGAGTCAGTCCCGGAATCCTCACTCCCCCCGAGTTCAAGTTAGTAGAAGTCTCAAGACAATGTTTGTTGGTTAAACCTATTTCGGTTATTAATAGACAATATTTGGGAGTGTTCCTTATTCTCACACAATTCGTTACTAAACATTGTTAGTAAGTTCTCAAGGTAAGTTGTGTTAGTTTTCAAACATCACACAACAATACAATAGACACAATATTCCGGTTGCATGCTTTATCTTGTTTAGTCGGCACACATAAACAAATAGCACACAAGTCGAGGGACACCTCGTTAGCAAGCAGGTCACAAGAAAGACTGTACCGTTCACCGCTGGTCGTTTCGGTTGCTTACTCTCCTCCGGAGTCCAAATTCCCAAGTCCTAAAACATTCATCGAATTTGGTGGTTAATTACTTTTAATTAACCTAGCTTACTTAATCACTAATGATTTCCAACTAGATACCACATAAGTTCTTATGAACTTAATCTTAAGTGAATCACTTCTCCTCATTCCTTATACCTATTCACCCACTTAATTATCATTGTTACTCACCAAACATGTCTTAAACAACCTTATATTATCTTTACATATCAATCCCCATCTAGCACCTCTTAAATTCTTACTATCTTAACCTTAAACACTTAAAACCATTTTACTTACCTTAATCTCTTAAGTCCTTATATGCTTATCTTTCTAATCATCATCACTCCTCTAATGTTGGACCACTAAGTCATTGTAATTTAAACTCAATCTCATAAGTTAATCATTTCTCATTATTTCTCATACTTGTCCTCCCCTCTAATGGTCATAAAATGTCACCAAACAAGGCCTAAACATCATCTAAAACCATTACCATCCAATCCCCCATCAATAGAAGCCAAAAACAATTTTTTTTTCTTTCTCTACACTGGACCGCACCTCTGGGGTGGTCCCAGGGGCGGTCCCAACCAGAAGCCTCATACGCTGCAGAATTTCACTGGACCTCCCCACAGGGGCGGTCCACAGCAGAACCTATTTTTCAAAGTGCTTTTCTCCTCATTTTGAACTCCAAATTCACCCCAATCTTTTCCCACTCATTCCACAATCTTTCCACATGTTTCCTACATGTTTAAACACCTTAAAACATGCACTAAAACTTCCTCAATCATCACCAAACTCGTCTGTAACACCCCATCCAACAACAAACACATAAGAACATTTTGCAGCGGAAAATATACTACTTCTCATTACTTAACTCGTTGGTGTTACACGCCGTTAACCACCCACGTGGCTAACAAGGCTATTACATAAACATTGTACCGGTCTGATGGACTAGATTCCCGAGCGACTACACATTATTATCCCTTTCCATTAACAATAGAAACAACATACACCTTCCAACTGTACCGAGTATTCACAAACTAATGCCGATAACAATCTCGGTCTTACTACACCTACAGTACATATACAATTTAAATGATTACCCATGTACAACGACTACCCCGTCCTACTCTCGAATGGCTTCCAGCTCTCTGTACCTGAAATAGGAAAAGAAGGGAAAGGGTGGCCCCCAAGGGGCTCAGCACCTTTGCTGGTATGGTAATCCCGCAGCCCACATGCTACCGGGCCACGCACAACTAATTGTCGTCTTAGCATGCGGTTGATTATATTTAAATCATGCATGTAACTATAAACACACAACACATAACATTTCGCCCCAATGGGCTCAACAAACGGATAGTACATCCTTACTTGCTAAGTCACTCATGGTATTCATTGTCCCTAGAGTGTTTCTCCTCTAATGGAGCTACTTCCTTAATAGACGACAACTACCCATTAACCGGGTTATCCATAAACGCCTCTTATCATAAACTGGGATTCATTTCCATGATCCACATACTCCACATTTTACAACATATAACATTCATCACATGACAACACATAACAACACTTTTCACGTTACAACGTGCACATAATAACATCGCAATAGATATTGCATCATAACAACAATACATAACATAACGGGTACGGTTCCCTTTTATGAACCGGCCCAAACATAGTCAGTTCACTTGTAGCCTAGAGAATGTTGCCAGTCTCATGATAAGCTCATTACATAACTCGTTACCGTCTCGTTAAATGAACGGATAACTTAACACAAGGTGTCTCGGATATAGTGATCCAAGCACACCGAACAAACATAACATAGTATGCCCCTGTGGCCCGACGTGAGTCAGTAATAGCCTTGGTTAAGCTAAAGGAAGGTTGGAAACCAAATTGGAAAACAACCATAACATACAAAGAGGATCGAACCTGAAATGACAACGACCCCCATACTCACACGCGTGGCCGGAACAGACCGGACTCCTCACTTCCCCCGTTAGCACTTGTTAGAAGTTCAACATTGAACTTATTAAACAATCACAACATAGGGTTAAGTCTTGTTAGACACACACAAGGGAAGGGAGAGTCATACATTCATACACAAACATCACACAACACAACATCACATAACTACCTCACGCATAGTCGTGGTTAGAACGTTCCTTAGGTCGGAAACGTTATCACCAGATACCGTTCTCTTACGTTTACCTAATAGTGGTTAACTATCCCTTCAAGCGCATTCGAGGTTACCGGTATCGGCACGTAAACATACAACAACAATAACGACTGTAAACTCGTTTCATGATTTATCTTATAACGTGGCAAACATACAGAAAAACACATTGGCATACTAGCCGGTGTAATCCGGTAGGACACAGGTTGCAAGAAAACCATACCTGTCACCGGAGTCCACTTTACCACACCACTTATGTTCCTCAAGCAATTCTCGAACAACTTATAACATTACATGTACTTTTATTAACATCGGGGTAGCATGATTACTTAATGTCTAATGCTTATAACTTTTCCCCCGTTAACTTAGTTACATAACCTCACTTTTTAACTTGTTTTACTTTTACATTTCAATACAACTTTTCACCCACTTAATTGTCATTAAAACTCACCTAACATGTCCTTAACAACTTTATAACATCATTACTAATCAATCCCCATCATTACATATCATTTCATAACCTTAAACCATGTTTTTGGTCCGACCGAACTTACCGACCGACCTTGCACAAGGTCGGTCCATTCCAGAACACTTTACCGTCAAAATTTCTACTCCGACCGACCTTGCAAGTTCGGTCGCATGTTCGGTCGGTTCAAGAAACTTAATCCGTACACAAAATACAAGCCCGACCGACCTTGCAAGTCCGGTCCCCAAGGTCGGTCCATTCCAGAAGCCAATTCTCGCAGGGTAAACTGGGCTCGACCAAACTAGCAAGTTCGGTCGCAAGTTTGGTCTGCCCCAGACCCTTGTTTTCCTTTTCTCATTCAACTCCAAACTTCACCCCATATATCCTAGTACACCCTAACCTCATTTGGGCACTTCAAACACATTTACTTTAGCCATGTACTAAACTCTCTAAATCACACACCAAAACCATCTTATCATTCACAAATTCCTTACAAAATCCTTAGCACTTGGAATTTTCCTCCTTAAGATTCCTAAGTGGTATTTCACCAAATAATGACCACTATACCAAGGTGTTTCCTCTCACCTTAACATCATCTCTCAAACTTCTTTTCTTACTAACTAAACCTCCTTTTTCACATCTTACCTAAACATCACTTATTCCTTGGATATCAACATTACCTAAACCTTAAACAACTTCTCCAAGACTTAAATACATTCTCAAAACACACATTGAATTCCTAGAACTTCCAAGATAACACCTAAATCCTTGCATCACTCTAAATCACCTTAATACATGTTTTCTTCCCAAGTAAACATTTGTTCACCTTTAACACTTCCTTTCACCAAACTTACTTAAAAAAAACTTCACTAGAACTTCTTTACACATTTTTCCAAATTTTGCCATAGCTTCTCTTGTATATACTCACATCCAAACACTTAGGTTTTTTTACCTTATTTCATTCAAGAACACCTAAAATCCATCAAACACATTTTTATACACAAACTTCACACATTTAGCACTACATCGCAATATAGTGCATAACTTAAATTGCTTGGCACTTAGGCCCTTAAATAACATGGCTCTTAGGCCCTTAAATTGCATAAACCTTAAACATTGAATTTCCCACATAAATAATGCCTTTGACCTGTGAATACACCCAACAATACATATGCCCTTAATAAACTCCTTGAGAGCATTTTACTAGCTCATTTTCCACTGGCTCCTTAGGTATTTTATTAAGCAAATCAAGCTCATTTTCCTAAGGCATTTAAACTACATTGAGATAGTTTGTTTACCTCTTTTTCCTCACAACTTCTTTCTTGTTTCCTTGTAAAACCGGTGGGATGTTTGGTTGTTTGTCAACTTCTAAACAATGTACAAATAATAAAATGAGTATTCAAGCATTATGCTTCATCTCATTGTAAACCCTAGTTACACATATTGTTTTAATACATTAAGGTAATTGTTTTACCTTGGAATTGGAAGAGAGCTTGAATAAGTATCAAGAGAGGACTCCTCCTAGCCCTTGGAAGATTCAAATGAAGCTAAAATAAGCAAGGTAAAAACACCATTATGAGGTGAATTTTCGGACATCACATAAACATGGAGGAAACACGGATTTTCTTTGAGTTTCCTTACCTTGAAGCAAAGGAGAACAATAATATGTGAAAAGGTGAGCTCAAGCTCCTCCCATGGTGATTCCTCTTCGCACCGAAATGGAGCTCTTGGGATTTTGAAAGGATAGAATTGAAGAGCTTGATGAGAGGAAGAAAATGGTGGTCTTAGAATTTAATTTGGCCAAATGAGCTAGGAGATACAAGTGGTCAAAGATGGAAAATAATGGTGGTGTTGGTGTTGCTGTAGCAAGCCGTGAATGGAGAGCAAGAAGAGATAGAAGAGAGGTTGAAGACGTGTGGAATGAGAGAAATGAGTGAAATGAGATTGGTTTTGCTTTTTGAAGATATTTATAACTTAAAGTAAATAGTAACCTATGAGTCATCTTTATTTACTTAACAAGTTAACATGTTTGGTGACTCATTACTACAAAAACCGGCCCCCTTTATATCACTAAGGGTATTATAGTCTTTGTTGACCAATTTAATTACTTATAACAACATATGTTACAAACTAGCTTATAAAAGTTAATATTCACTAAAACAAGGCACATAGATGTGAAATTTTGATTTCCCATTGATATAGACTTCCAAATGTGATACTATATAGTACACATGTTAATTAAAGAGTAATGATGGACATTTAGCCATTCAAAACTCATTTACAAGACAATTTTCAAAAACGTGCTTTAAGACTCCTTAAAGCACATTTTGTGTTTTAACTTGTTTTCAAGCTCGGTTTTCTTTGGTAATTGATTTAATATGTTCATTAACATATTTATAAGGTATGGGTATGACCATTAGGTCTTATACAAATTTATCCCAAGCTTAGAGCACATTTTGCTCATATTGACTTTAAGGTATATTCTTGTGTTTTATTTGGTTTAACTGTCCACCAAGGTTTCCTAAGGACTTATTTAGCCTTATTAAATCATAATTGAATATTATTAAGTCTTGGTAGGCTCTTTGGGTCCTAACCAAGTTCACTCCTAGCTTAGAGCATGTTTTTGCTCAAACTGTATCTTAGTGCTTTATTGCATTTTACTATGGTTTAATTTGTTCACTGATGTCTCTAAGGCACTTTTTAGCCTTTATATACCATAGATTAGTATTTAAACAATATATCAGGGTTTAGGGTATTTCAATCTACCCCCTTAAAAGAACTTCGTCCTCGAAGTTCACACTTCCCACACATCATTAGATTAGAATACGGGGATTGCTTATAGAAATAAAACTTCCATAACCAAACACGCTTTACATCACAACCTCGGACTTAATGGTCCGGGTAACATATTCACATCCATACATAACATAACATATTCACTTGATAACCTCGGACTCGATGGTCCGGGTATCTTAACAACATTTACACACATAACAACCCTTAGACTCTCTGGTCTTGGGTAACATAACAACATTTAGACACACAGGTCTTGATAACATAACAGCCTTTAGACACATAGGTCTATGTAACACAACACATTTAGACTCATAGGTCTTAATAGCATACACTTTAGGAACTCAAGATCAAAATAATATTTATTACACATACCACACAACATGTCATAGCATGTATAGCAATCAAAAATACCTTTGATATACACTATGATCCCGCAGAACCCGGTCGCGATGGACACCTTCCGTCCCCGTGTCTTTGGGAGATCAAAACAATCACTTAAGTTTAAAATTTTCCTTGTGAGGTTAAGTAAGAGAACTTTAACTATGTAAAGTATCTATCGTTTTATAAATACCAATTCAAAATCCTTTTTGAAAACACACACAACTCCAAGTTCAACTTATGCTCTTTGCTTCTTTTCTTAGCGTGGTTATTTGTGACCACTTATAGGGAGCTTCAAGAGTCATTCAACCCTGATGTGATCAGCATCAGTGTCGAACTATCCTTCCACTCCAATTTGTGTTCGGCTTCCCTTGATCGCATGCAAATCAAGTTCCACCTCCCACTTCGTTTTCAAGCATCAAATAAATCACTCATTTCCAATTTTCTATCTTTTAAATCATTCTAGTCATGATCATAACATCTCCAAGGGATAGAACTCCGTCTATCAGTTATTTTCATTTGCTTTAATGTTGTTACCTAGGGAATCCTATTCTCACTAGGTTCTATGTCGGTTCCATAACCTTTCATGAATCACTATATAATATATATACACATATATTTTATCAAAATACAACACACCGTTTCACATTTATACACTGTCGGGGTTTGTTCCACTGGGAGTTTCTCTACTCCCCACACTTATACCATCACACACAACTGTTAATAAATCAACACACTTATCACAATGGTATTCGCATCTTCTGTGCGCAATTACCACAATCAAACCATGAATGGATGTGTATGTTTACGTAACACACACCAATCATCAAAACAAATTATTTTATGCTATGCACAACATAAGTCACGTACACTTGTACGGTAATACCCACTAAGTGGTTTTGTGCTCTACCCCCCTTAAAAGGGATTACGCCCACGTAATCAATCACTAAACATTGGCTTAAAATGTTCTACCGTCGTGAAGTGTTTTAACTTCCACGCGGTCTATTACATAATGGATTCTGATTTGAGGGTCTTAACCATATTGGCGGTTTAGTCCCTAAATCAAGAATTCTCATTGGAGTTTGTTTAAACTCTTAGTTGGTTTCGATTCTGGCCTGTTAGGCTTCTAGGCGTTAATAAGTAGCCATTCACTCATGTTCACCATGTACATTCAACACTTGAATCACTGGCTCACTAGTTTCTACTGCGAAACTCTAATAACTGTAGAGCTTAATTGCCTCATTTGTTATTCTTACTGTATTTTACATCCCCAATTGTCACCTTCATCTTGGTAACAATGGTTTCTCAACCGACACGTGGTATCTCTTACCATTGTCGAATTCGGTGAGTTATAAACTTTTTATCCACTTCCATAACAATTTACTGTGTATTTCACAATGATTGACTTGTTCCCTTCCGATTTACTGTCGGTTGAGATTGAGCTACTACTTAGTGTGTAGTGCTCTCTCAGCTATTTACCACATTTGGGGTATATTCCATACCGATATTTGGCAGTTAGTGCTACTGTAGTCACTTACTGTTAATCATGTCTCCACATTTGGTTTTACACAAGCACTCTTTTATTGGTGCGGCCTTGCATTTCCTATGCATCGGCCATTACAACATTATTCCTCTACAATCAACATGTTTCCAATTCCTAGCTATCCCACTTGATCATTACTGCACAAGTGCAATACCAAAACACTCAGTCATACAGAGTGTAGAGGCGTAAACTCTTGACAGCAAATCTCTCATGTGATTCGCATGGAACTCACACTGTGTTTCGTTGAGATTCCGATCTCGTAATACTGGCTACTGGCTTACTGCCGAGTTTGTTCATCATCACTTACCTTGCATCTCCACTGAGTTTAATTCATAACTGGTCTTATCTGCCACATTATTATTTAACAACACTTATACAACGGTCACTTGCTGCGCACCGTGCTCTTAGTTATTGTATAACACTAACTTACATGGTATTTACTGTCACATTAACTTCCACACATATACTTATATCATTCGTATTATGGTTCATCACTCATTTGGATGACTACTGAATGCTCCTTGAGCATTGATCATTCGAGTCACAAGCCGGTATTATTCAGCTTGGTGTTTCACTTTATACACACATACTACTAAACTAACTGCTCTCAAATCGTAATAATATTGTCCACAGCATATTTCTTGAGCTTGGTACACATAACTACCGCTCCAGCGGTTTCACAATATCGAGAGGTATCCCCACTCTTAGTGCAATGGTTCGTTCTCCACTCTATTCACTTATATAACATAAACTTCTGCAATCAATCTAATTTACATAACACATTTTATTTGTGGCCTATAAGCCTTATTTGCCTTGAGCTGCGCTCATTGTAGGCTGTCCACACACATGTACTTCTCTGTACAACATTACATGGTTTGGATGTTATATTGAGCTCCATGACAAGGTCGTTGCATTCCGTCTCCTTTCATGGAATGCCCCCTTAGGATTGTCAGTCCGTCTCCTGACAATTTATGTCTAAACTAGGTGTTAGCTTCAACCCTTGTGTTTCTGTCATGCCATTTCGTGCAACACTTGTTGATGCGAACACCCTTCAAGGATTGCTCCTGGGTGTTACTAAGTTATGCCATTACGTCTGGTTCACACTTATTGGTATATTCAGTTAGCCATGTCGTTTGCGTTCTTAACTGGCTTATTATCCTCTTCTGTGAAGATCAACATTTCCTGGTAGTGTAGGTACTCATTCTGGGAGTTTCATCCCGTTCATTGCACATTAATGTGTCCACATTAGGCATCTGCCTTGCCATGCGCAGGCTGGGTCTCCGTTCCAGCTATCATGTTAATCCCTGAGGATCCTTAAGACGTATACGATGTCTTTTCATTACCGTTAGTGCACTTAGCACCTCCTGACTCTTAAACATTTCCTTAAAAGTGAGTTCACTAATTCCTTTAGTCTAGTTATCTTAACTGAGTTCCTTAACTTCAACCATTCATGGTAGTCCTTAATTCTTGTTTGACTTATACTGCTGACCGTAGAACGGAGCCGACTACTTCCCGTGTTTCGGACTCTACTCGTATACATATGTGGGGTACCATACTGATACATTACTACTTACCCAACTAACCCATAAGTAGGTCTGTCAGGCCCACAAGCTCCTATCGGAGTGCGGTCGTCCCACAATTCAGTTGGTACACTCGTAGTGTCCGTCGCACGCCTAGGTGAAGTATTATGTTGTCAACTCCCTTATATTGTCCCGTGACAACATTCATTCCATGCTTCCCGAACTTAATCGAGGGAAAGTTTATCCATTGTTAAATTCTTATCAACTGCCCTTGGTTTTACTGGTTTGGTTTAGAAGAAGGTTAGAAATAACTATTGGTTCGAAAGAAAATCTGGTTTTGAAAGGAAAGAGTTTGAATAAATCTGGGTTGAAAGAAAAATTCTCATGGTTTCACAACGTCTTCTTGCTTTAACCAAGTCTAGCTTCTTGCTGACTGGTGTACTTCCAATTACAAAGGTTAGGCTGTTAAGCCCTCCCACAGTTATTATGATCAGAGTTAACTTCGTGGTACTTTACCAAGTACTTTGTAGTGGTTATAAATTTCCCGAACAGCCCTGTTATAGCAGCACTTGCTATGGCAAGTGCGCCATGCTAACTGGCTATCGGTTTAACACATACCGGTTGTGGTATTGTTTTTACCCGCACTGTCATCAGTGGCCTTGTTGGCCCTCACTGATCTTACAGTCTTGATAATAATTCCTCCGGATGACTTCTCACTGTCTTTACATGATAATCACTGTTTCCCATTCTGGAAGACCCCCTTTTTTTTTGTTTCCTCTTCGTAGCCCGTTCCACGCATCATCGTGGTTACTGAGACTTGTCTCTTGTTTGGGCACTACGTTGTAGTTCCTTTGTCGGTTGGTATACCGTTGGTGTATCACTTAACAACTGTGGTTCCGTAGACACTTGTCTCGGGTTCTGTTAATCCACTTCTTGCCTGTTGCACGGTCGGTGCGTTGTAAGCTGGTTATTCTCGACTGCTCGGCATGTCGACCCAGGTTGCCAGAAATTCCATTCTCCTATGCATAGGTTTCTTCATTCTTTGATATAAAATGTGGTTAACATTGTTTAGGCAGAAACCGTCTCCGGAATTCCCACTTCTCGGGATCTACCGTATGACAGGTTCTCCGTTCTCATAAAGGTACTTAATAACAGCCAGATCGGGTTTCCCGAGTATGAGAGGACTTTCATCTCTCTGGCGTTCTTTCCCAAGTTATAAAACAGGGATTGTGGAGGGTGGGTTGGACACTGTAGGTTTCTAGTACACACTGGTTACTCCTAACTAGCGTATCTCTCACGCTATCACTCAACCCTTAACCCAAAGTACTAAAATCCTAACTTGGTACTTCCTAAGCTCGGTAATTCAGTCATCAGAGCGATACTTCGCTCTGATACCA
Organism: Limonium bicolor; assembly: GCA_023374045.1. Taxonomy (NCBI): domain Eukaryota; kingdom Viridiplantae; phylum Streptophyta; class Magnoliopsida; order Caryophyllales; family Plumbaginaceae; genus Limonium; species Limonium bicolor. The sequence goes on along the minus strand of CM041777.1, from coordinate 184,184,604 downwards.
CTTTTGGTAACACCCCATCCAACAACAAACACATAACAACATTCTGCAGCGGAAAATATACTACTTCTCATTACTTAACTCGTTGATGTTACACGCCGTTAACCACCCACGTGGCTAACAAGCTATTACATAAACATTGTACCGGTCTGATGGACTAGATTCCCGAGCGACTACACATTATTATCCCTTTCCATTAACAATAGAAACAACATACACCTTCCAACTGTACCGAGTATTCACAAACTAATGCCGATAACAATCTCGGTCTTACTACACCTACAGTACATATACAATTTAAATGATTACCCATGTACAACGACTACCCCGTCCTACTCTCGAACGGCTTCAGCTCTCTGTACCTGAAATAGGAAAAGAAGGGAAAGGGTGGCCCCCAAGGGGCTCAGCACCTTTGCTGGTATGGTAATCCCGCAGCCCACATGCTACCGGGCCACGCACAACTAATTGTCGTCTTAGCATGCGGTTGATTATATTTAAATCATGCATGTAACTATAAACACACAACACATAACATTTCGCCCCAATGGGCTCAACAAACGGATAGTACATCCTTACTTGCTAAGTCACTCATGGTATTCATTGTCCTTAGAGTGTTTCTCCTCTAATGGAGCTACTTCCTTAATAGACGACAACTACCCATTAACCGGGTTATCCTTAAACGCCTCTTATCATAAACTGGGATTCATTTCCATGATCCACATACTCCACATTTTACAACATATAACATTCATCACATGACAACACATAACAACACTTTTCACGTTACAACGTGCACATAATAACATCGCAATAGATATTGCATCATAACAACAATACATAACATAACGGGTACGGTTCCCTTTTATGAACCGGCCCAAACATAGTCAGTTCACTTGTAGCCTAGAGAATGTTGCCAATCTCATGATAAGCTCATTACATAACTCGTTACCGTCTCGTTAAATGAACGGATAACTTAACACAAGGTGTCTCGGATATAGTGATCCAAGCACACCGAACAAACATAACATAGTATGCCCCTGTGGCCCGACGTGAGTCAGTAATAGCCTTGGTTAAGCTAAAGGGAAGGTTGGAAACCAAATTGGAAAACAACCATAACATACAGAGAGGATCGAACCTGAAATGACAACGACCCCCATACTCACACGCGTGGCCGGAACAGACCGGACTCCTCACTTCCCCCGTTAGCACTTGTTATAAGTTCAACATTGAACTTAATTAAACAATCACAACATAGGGTTAAGTCTTGTTAGACACACACAAGGGAAGGGAGAGTCATACATTCATACACAAACATCACACACAAACATCACATAACTAACTCACGCATAGTCGTGGTTAGAACGTTCCTTAGGTCGGAAACGTTATCACCGGATACCGTTCTCTTACGTTTACCTAATAGTGGTTAACTAGCCCTTCAAGCGCATTCGAGGTTACCGGTATCGGCACGTAAACATACAACAACAATAACGACTGTAAACTCGTTTCATGATTTATCTTATAACGTGGCAAACATACAGAAAAACACATTGGCATACAAGCCGGTGTAATCCGGTAGGACACAGGTTGCAAGAAAACCATACCTGTCACCGGAGTCCACTTTACCACGTCCACTTATGTTCCTCGAGCAATTCTCGAACAACTGATAACATTACATGTACTTTTATTAACATCGGGGTAGCATGATTACTTAATGTCTAATGCTTATAACTTTTTCCCCGTTAACTTAGTTACATAACTTCACTTTTTAACTTGTTTTACTTTTACATTTCAATACAACTTTTCACCCACTTAATTGTCATTAAAACTCACCTAACATGTCCTTAACAACTTTATAACATCATTACTAATCAATCCCCATCATTACATATCATTTCATAACCTTAAACCATGTTTTTGGTCCGACCGAACTTACCGACCGACCTTGCACAAGGTCGGTCCATTCCAGAACACTTTACCGTCAAAATTTCTACTCCGACCGACCTTGCAAGTTCGGTCGCATGTTCGGTCGGTTCCAGAAACTTAATCCGTACACAAAATACAAGCCCGACCGACCTTGCAAGTCCGGTCCTCAAGGTCGGTCCATTCCAGAAGCCAATTCTCGCAGGGTAAACTGGGCTCGACCGAACTTGCAAGTTCGGTTGCAAGTTCGGTCTGCCCCAGACCCTTGTTTTCCTTTTCTCATTCAACTCCAAACTTCACCCCATATATCCTAGTACACCCTAACCTCATTTGGGCACTTCAAACACACCTTTAGCCATGTACTAAACTCTCTAAATCACACACCAAAACCATCTTATCCTTCACAAATTCCTTACAAATTCTTAGCACTTGGAATGTTTCCTCCTTAAGATTCCTAAGTGGTATTTCACCAATAATGACCACTATACCAAGGTGTTTCCTCTACACCTTAACATCATCTCTCAAACTTCTTTTCTTACTAACTAAACCTCCTTTTTCACATCTTACCTAAACATCACTTATTCCTTGGATATCAACATTACCTAAACCTTAAACAAACTTCTCCAAGACTTAAATACATTCTCAAAACACACATTGAATTCCTAGAACTTCCAAGATAACACCTAAATCCTTGCATCACTCTAAATCACCTTAATACATGTTTTCTTCCCAAGTAAACATTTGTTCACCTTTAACACTTCCTAGTTCACCAAAACTTACTTAAAACACTTAGAACTTCTTACACATTTTTCCAAATTTTGCCATAGCTTCTCTTGTATATACTCACATCCAAACACTTAGGTTTTTTTACCTTATTTCATTCAAGAACACCTAAAATCCATCAAACACATTTTTATACACAAACTTCACACATTTAGCACTACATCGCAATATAGTGCATAACTTAAATTGCTTGGCACTTAGGCCCTTAAATAACATGGCTCTTAGGCCCTTAAATTGCATAAACCTTAAACACTGAATTTCCCACATAAATAATGCCTTTGACCTGCGAATACACCCAACAATACATATGCCCTTAATAAACTCCTTGAGAGCATTTTACTAGCTCATTTGCCATTGGCTCCTTAGGTATTTTATTAAGCAAGTCAAGCTCATTTTCCTAAGGCATTTAAACTACATTGAGATAGTTTGTTTACCTCTTTTTCCTCACAACTTCTTTCTTGTTTCCTTGTAAAACCGGTGGGATGTTTCGTTGTTTGTCAACTTCTAAACAATGTACAAATAATAGAATGAGTATTCAAGCATTATGCTTCATCTCATTGTAAACCCTAGTTACACATATTGTTTTAATACATTAAGGTAATTGTTTTACCTTGGAATTGGAAGAGAGCTTGAATAAGTATCAAGAGAGGACTCCTCCTAGCCCTTGGAAGATTCAAATGAAGCTAAAATAAGCAAGGTAAAAACACCATTATGAGGTGAATTTTCGGATATCACATAAACATGGAGGAAACACGGATTTTCTTTGAGTTTCCTTACCTTGAAGCAAAGGAGAACAATAATATGTGAAAAGGTGAGCTCAAGCTCCTCCCATGGTGATTCCTCTTCGCACCGAAATGGAGCTCTTGGGATTTTGAATGGATAGAATTGAAGAGCTTGATGAGAGAAAGAAAATGGTGGTCTTAGAATTTAATTTGGCCAAATGAGCTAGGAGATACAAGTGGTCAAAGATGGAAAATAATGGTGGTGTTGGTGTTGCTGTAGCAAGCCATGAATGGAGAGCAAGAAGAGATAGAAGAGAGGTTGAAGACGTGTGGAATGAGAAAAATGAGAGAAATGAGATTGGTTTTGCTTTTTGAAGATATTTATAACTTAAAGCAAATAGTAACCTATGAGTCATCTTTATTTACTTAACAAGTTAACATGTTTGGTGACTCATTACTACAAAAACCGGCCCCCTTTATATCACTAAGGGTATTATAGTCTTTGTTGACCAATTTAATTACTTATAACAACATATGTTACAAACTAGCTTATAAAAGTTACTATTCACTAAAACAAGGCACATAGATGTGAAATTTTTGATTTCCCATTGATATAGACTTCCAAATGTGATACTATATAGTACACATGTTAATTAAAGAGTAATGATGGAAATTTAGCCATTCAAAACTCATTTACAAGACAATTTTTCAAAAACGTGCTTTAAGACTCCTTAAAGCACATTTTGTGTTTTAACTTGTTTTCAAGCTCGGTTTTCTTTGGTAATTGATTTAATATGTTCATTAACATATTTATAAGGTATGGGTATGACCATTAGGTCTTATACAAATTTATCCCAAGCTTAGAGCACATTTTGCTCATATTGACTTTAAGGTATATTCTTGTGTTTTATTTGGTTTAACTGTCCACCAAGGTTTCCTAAGGACTTATTTAGCCTTATTAAATCATAATTGAATATTATTAAGTCTTGGTAGGCTCTTTGGGTCCTAACCAAGTTCACTCCTAGCTTAGAGCATGTTTTTGCTCAAACTGTATCTTAGTGCTTTATTGCATTTTACTATGGTTTAATTTGTTCACTGATGTCTCTAAGGCACTTTTTAGCCTTTATATACCATAGATTAGTATTTAAACAATATATCAGGGTTTGGGGTATTTCATTGTCACTCAATTTCTTACAAAATTCTTACACTTAACACTCGATTCCTTACACTTCCCACTTGTGATTTTGCCTAAGACCTCAACTAATCATTATGTTTCTTCACAACCATCTGAACTACTCCTCAAGCATCATTATGCATACCCATTTGCTTTACTCAAACTTCTCAAAGCTATATATAATCTAGCACATGCTTACATCCTTACAAGTCATTATACCTTATTTTTCCTTCAAACTTTGTACAAGTTTCCTAGCTTCTTTAACCAAGGTTTTGGTGCCTTAAATTCACCATTGTAACCCCTAGTGCCTCTTAGACATCCCTAGGTCTTCCTAGTACTCAAGAACTCCATAGTTTATCCATTTTCACCAAAACAACCCTTAGTGTTTACTAGAACATCCTTAGTCATAAAATCTCCTTAGAACACCTTAAACACTTAGTTTCCTCTCCAAATTTTGACATGGATACCTTAGTATATTTCTACACCCAACATTTAGTTTTTCACCCTTAATACAATCATGAACACTCAAATCCTTAGTACACAAATTTCACCCTCCTAACCTCTAATTCCTCCTAAACAATTCTAGGTCATTTTAATCCTCAAGAACACTGTTGTTAACTTATTTTCACTCAAATTTCCTTTAATGACTCCTAGTAGATCCTAGGTCATATTAATTCACAACCACCACTTAAACACTTTGTTTTGTACACAAATTTCGCCATAGCTCCTCTAGTATATTATCATGCCCAAATGCATTGTTTTTCTCACTCAATCATCTCACACACATTATGTCCTTTCTCATCATATTTTCTCTCCCAAAATAACTCATTCACAACAAACTCAATATAGTGCAATAATCTTAAATTGCATAGCACTAAGACTCTAAAATGACATGGCTCTTAAGCCCTTAAATGACTTAAACTTAAACACTGAATTTCCCACAATAAAAGCTTTCAACCTGCAAATACACACATCAATGCTCCCATAGCAATATAAGTGTTCTCATAATTCACCTTATACTTATCTTACTAACTCATTTCCATTGGCTCCTTAGTCACAAGTTCACAAGCTTGTTTAAATTCTTTTTCCTAGGTTATACAACCCATTACTTAATGTAAGATTTAAGCTACATTAGTACTCATCTAAAACTCAATCCTTAAAACTTAAACCACCATTAGGTAAGCAATTTACCTTATTTTCCTCAAGCTTCTCTTACTTTCCTCCTTAGGTTTTCTTAATTGAATTTTGGCAAGTACTTCAATCCTCTTGCCAGTGTTCTAATCCACATTCAAATAATCTAATGAGCACTAAGCAATATGCCTAAACTCATAGAATTCATCCTTAGGTTAAAATATGTGTTTTAAAGCTTAAAAGTGTATGTTTACCTTTGAACTTTGGAATTGCTTTCATAATGAAGCAAGGCAAGACCTCCTCAAGTCTTTGGAGAATAGAATCAAGCTAGAATAAGAGATAAAACAAGGTCCCATGAAGAGATGAATTTCGGTTATGAAGGGAAAGTGATGGAAACTTGGTTTTCCTTACATTTTCCTTACCTTGAATGAATGGAGAAGCTAATGAACACCTCAATCTAATTTTTCCCCCTTCAATGGCGTTTTCCCATGGCTCCAAAATGAAGCTTTTCAAATTTTGAAAAGATAGGAAGCAAGGCCTTGGTCTAACTAAGAGAAATCTATGCTTAGTTTTTTATTTGGAGCTAAAATGTACATTTGGTGGACATTTGAAGATGGAGCATGAATGGAGCTGCTTGGGAATGGTTTGGAACAGAGAGAAGAAGAAAATCAGTGGAAGAAGAAAGAAATGCAGAAGAGAGGAGAGAGGTAGGCTAAAGAAGATATTTGTCTTATAAAAGGGTGAATAGTGAATTTACTACTTTTCCTCTCATTTCCTTTAATGTGCTGGCTAATAATGGTGAGTCACCATTTAAACCCCCTCCCCTTAGTAAGTAAGATATTTGTGGTCTTGGTTGACCAACTTATTGACTTATGTTGACTAAAGCCTAAACTAGGCACTATTTGGCACTATTCACAAATTAGTGCACATATTTGTGAAATTTTTTGTTTCCCATTGATTTAGGCTTCCTATTGTGATACTAATTAGTACACATGTTGATTAAGGTGTAATCATGGGCATTTAGCCACTCAAAACTCATTTCTAAGACAATTTCTCAAAAAGGTGCTTTAAGGAGTCTTAAAGCACATTTTGTGTTTAAGCTTGTTTTTGAGCTTGGTTTTCTTTGTTAATTGATTTAACATGTCCATTAGCATGTTAATAAGGTCTTATAATGATATTTGGGTGCTAATCAAAGTCTCTCCAAGCTTAGAGCACATTTTTGCTTAAATTGCCCTTATGGCGTTTTCTTGTGTTTTCCTTGGTTTAAATTGTCTACCAATGTTTCTAAGGCATGTTTTAGCCTTATTACATCATAAATTGATGTTTAATTATCATACTTAGGTTTGGGGTATTTCAGAAACAATAAGCTGTTAGTACTCATTTTGACTTTGTTTTCCATTGATTACTTACTTTTTGAATGAGGATGGATAGGAAAACCCATGATTATGTAAATAAAGAACTTGCAATTCATGATGCTTATTGGAGGGTGATAAAAGAAATAAAAACGTACATAAAAATTATGAAGTCGGTGGATTTGATTTATGTTTAACCTCTCTTATTAAATTTATCTTTTTTATGGACAATATTATGAGAATTCATATGGTTTTCTTATCTACGTTTCAATTTTGTAAGTGTACTATCATAGTTCAGGTCTAATTTTTTATTTTTCAATTCAATAATGTTATATATCCTTACTTAAATTAAACTGTATGCTTTAAATAGAAGTTGTTTATAACATATGTATATTTTTGAACAATACTAACACACTTTTGGTAGGATCGAACAATTCCACGATTCGATCCCACGATCCGATCCTAGGGGTCACTTACGATCCTACCCTGGGATCGCAATCCTAAAAACATTGACAAACGATGTAACATCAGTTTTCAGATTTGTGGTATCCCATGAATTTCAAAAGTTTTTTTGTGGGATCCCAAAAACTTTTTAAAAAAATCTGAAATTTCATGAATTAGCAAAGTTTTTAGAGATATCCCATGAATTTTCCCTAAATACAATAATGTTACATTTAAATTTAAGTTGCACCAGTGTTGCATATTTAAGGTGCAGCGTCGCCCACCAAAATCTGCATGAGCATTTATGCAAGTTGCACCTTCATGATATAGGCCTACGCAAATTCGAACGAACGGGCGGCGTGCACAAACTATTGCACGGAACGCTACGTTGTGGTCCAATCAGCATGCTAACTGGACTGCTGATGTGGCACATGTGGTGTGAACAAAATTTGTATTAATTTTAAATGGTTGTAACTTTTATTATATAAATCCAAAAAAAAATTATATCACTATTCACCAAAATTCAAGCTCTTCAAAACAAGAACAGTCATATATGTTTTGACAACTTTGAAAATTGATATTATCATTCATTAACTATTAAGTGGTGAATTACAGGGATGTTCATGGAAAACCAGAACCGCCAAACTGGAACTGGAACCGGAACCGGTGAAACCGAAATGGAAACCCAGTTAACCGAAGTTGTTTGCTGGTTCTGTTAACCGAACCGTTTAGTTTCCAGGTTCCGGTCCGGTTACGGTTATTGATTTGGACGAATCCAGTTAATCGAAAAAACCGTTTAAGCATTATTTATTAATTTTTTTAGTATAAGTATAAAACTATATAGTTAATTATTAGATTTACCAAAGATAAATATACAATTATGTAGTTAATGGTTAATTATACCAAAACCAATAAAATCATATTAAAATCGATGGTTAACCGGTATAATATCACACCAAAACCGGAAAAACTGCACATTGTTTACTAATTATAAGAAAAAAAGACACATAAATCTACATCATTTTGGTTAACCGGTAAAACCACACCGAAACCGATGGTTGACCGGTCCCGGTTAACCGCTTCTAAATGAACCAGTTACGGTTATCAAATTTGACTAACCGACAATCCGGTTCCGGCTAACCGAAAAGCCGGTTAACCGGTTATGAACACCCCTAGTGAATTGGATTACAAATTTCGGAACCGATAAAAAATCATTATTGTTTTGTAGTGTATTATTATTGTTGTATAGTGTATTTTTAAACCTTATATGGTGAATCATGTATGTTTCATACATACCAAATATTGTTTTGTATTGTATTATTGTATTTTTATTTTTATATGTTTACATTGATACACTAAAATGATGATATGATTCATTAACTTGGATATTATGATTCATTAAAATTGATATTATGGTTCATTAACTAATAAGTGGTGAATTAGATAGCAAACTTCGGAACCGATAAAAAATCATCATTGTTTTGTAGTGTATTATTATCGTTTTGTGTAGCATTATTGTTTCAATTTTTTTATTTTGATATGGTTGCGATGATACTCTAAAAATAAAGATATGATTCATTAATTTTGATATTATGATTCATTAAAATTGATATTATGATTCATTAACTAACAAGTGGTGAATTAGATAACAAACTTCGAAACTAATAATGGATCATTATTGTAATGTATTATTATTATTATTATTATATTATTATTATTATATTATTATTATTATTATTATATTATTATTATATTATTGTTTGTTGTTGTTGTTTTGTTGTTTTGTGGTGTATTATTATTAATTATATGATGTATGTTACGTCTTATAGATATTACATATAAATAATATAAAATTTTAAAGTCGTCAAAATATATCCATGACTAGTATTGTTTTGAAGAGTTTGAATTTAAGTGAACAGTGATATAACTGTTTTTCATTTTGGACTTATATATTAAAAGTTACAATAATTTAAAGTTAATATAGTAAAAAGCAATCCAGTCAGCAAAACAATCCACTCAACAGTAGACCTGGCAATTTGGGTCGACGGGTCGGGTTGATATCAACCCTAACCCAACTCATTTAAAATATCATCTACCCAACCCAAACCCAAAATTGGAAGGGTCAGAAAATCATGACCTTAACCCATCCCGTTTAAAATCCTACAACCCTAACCCAACCCACCCAACCCATTTTTTATGCATTCAATAATTTATATGGATTAGGAGTAGAAAATAATAAAAACAAATCCAAAAACATCCAGTGCTAGCTGGCACACTAATTAGGATTTAACAAAATGAAGAGAAGTAATCTTGCTTGGTCGACCCAACTTTGAACGAGATCTATGTTATGCGGAAAATCTAAGTTACTACACCAATTTTCCATAAATAGAATAACTCGTACTTTTTTATAGGTTTATTTTATCAATCTAAGTCTAAAGCTCTATCATTGTTGGGAATGAATCCTATCTAGATATGCACATGATCCTAGTGTCCTTAATTAAAGGGGGGTTAAAAAATGAAAATATTTCATTATGCATTAGAAAAATATACTAAAGACAAACCTTCTACAGTTAGAAATAATTTATAAATTGAGAGCTCAAAACCTCAAACTATGACTGATAGTTTTAAAATAATTACACATGTTTAAACTGAGTGCTCATGCCTGAGAAAAGTACAATCATAATCACTTAATCGTTACCAACAGTTAAGGAACTTTTATGCAGCACAGTATCTGTATTGTTGGCTTCCAATTCACTAAGAGGTCTATATCAAGATCCACTTACAAAAATTATACGTTTGTTCACCCTTTTAGATAATCTAAACATACCTATGTTCTCAAGAACGTAATGGTAATGAGAATAAGAAAAAAAACCTTGGGCTGAGATGAAGAGCGACACAGACATGAACAATGACGTAGAGAAGAAAGATGGATGTGAGTCTGTAAGACGAGAGCATTAAGGTTTTCAACATTATGTTAAGGTCTGGTTGGACCCTTTGTTTGATATACAGCTGGTTGAGCCATCTGTTTAGTTAAGATTGTGTGATACTATTAAAGGTTGGATAGTCCAACTGCACTTGGGCCTTAGGCTAAGGTATAGTTGATCTGAAAATAATATATATATCAATTAATATTTTTATTTTTTATTATTAACAAATATATTTTCGGGTTTCGGGTTGGGTCATGGGTTTAGATCTCTACCCTAAACTAACCCACAAAATTAACTTATTACCCTAACCCAACCCAAAAAATAGATGGGTCAAAAATCAAGACCCTAACCCACAAAAGTATGGGTTGGGTTCGCGTTGGGTTTCGGGTTGGGGCAAAATTGTCAAGTCTAGTCAATATTTGAGACTCCTAAATCAGTAAGGACATACACAATGGTGTGGATTCCACCCATAATATTAAAAAGAAAAAAGAAAATGATGAGGTGGAGGAGAGAGGATGTGGGAGGGGTTCTTAACTAAGGGCATCCACAATGGTGTGGAATCCACTCCAAATTAGTAAAACAAAAAGATAAAATATGACATGGAGGAGAGAAGTTGTGTGAGAGTTTCTTAACTAAGGGCATCCACAATGGTGAAAGTGGATTCCACCCACCAATAAATATTATTTTATTATCTCCTCTCACAATCTCTCTCTTACTTACCTAGGTTCTCTAAAAAGAGGGTGTCTTAGTTAAGAACCCCTCTCACATCCTCTCTCCTCCACCTCATCATTTTCTTTTTTCTCTTTTAACATTATAGGTGGAATCCACACCATTGTGGATGCCCTAAGAACCCCAAAAAGTGGGTGTCTTAGCAAAAGAAGAGAGAGATTGTGAGGAGAAAAATAAAATATTATTATTTTAAGAGTGGAATCCACTCTTGTTATTGTGGATGCCCTAAGACACTCTCTTTTTAGAGAATCTAGATAAACAAGGGAGATTGTGAGAGGAGATAATAAAATAATATTGAATGGAATCTCATTTATTATTGTGGATGCTCTGACCGGACCGGCGTAGATAGCCGGCGGGTTCTGCCTACTGATTGGCCTGAGTCTACAACCTAAGATTATGTAGACTATTGTGTCATCAACTTGAGATTTGGAAATTTAATTTTCTTTTGACCGACTAATAAATACACTATCTCGCGCCGAAAATTAATAAAGCGGTAGATATTGTCTTTAAGTAGTAGTTCCGACAAATAAATGGTAGGGGTGTTTTGTTTACTAGTTAACCGGAAAGTGATTTTTTTAGTCAAATTTGATAATTGTAGTCTGTTTATTTAGAAGTGGTTAACACGTATATGTTAATTGCCGATTTCAGTGTGATTTTACCAATCTAATGTTAATCGAAATGATATAGATTTATATGTTTTTTTTTCTTATAATTAGTAAACAATGTACGATTTACTGGTTTTAGTGTGGTAGTAAACTGGTTAACGTTGATTTTGGTAACCTTTTATTAGTTTTAGTATAATATTAACCGTAGCTATATAATTGTACTCTTACTTTTGATAAATCTAATAATTAACCATATAGTTTTTCTACTTATACTAAAAAAAAAATTAAAAAACTTAAACAGTTTTTCCAGTTAACCTATTTCTTAAACTCAATAACCGGAATCGGAATCATAATCAAAAATTTAAATGGTTCAGTTAATCTAACAGGTAAATCACTTCTGTTAATCGGGTTCCGTTGACGGTGAACACCCTTAATAAATGGTACTCGGTACTATTGTTTTTCTCGTTTTTTGGATTTCGATTGCCAAACATAGATTAGAGGGGATGTAAGTTAACTGGTCAGTTGAGATCTTTTCTCTTATAATATGCTGTAATTGTCTGGGAATAAACGTTCGAATTTGTGTTTCAACGGGATGGAGTTGTGTTTTATAATACTTATGTAAAACTAACAATTTACAGTTTCTGTAAAACTAATTAAATTTTCTATAAAATCAATATTAAGTATAGTTATTCACTACTAATACTTTTGCACCTTCAGCTATATGAATTAAGGATCACAAACACTTATATAATTATCGGGATGGAGACCCCGGCACTTGTGTCAGGGTATAGTATGGAGATAAGTCACTTGTCAAATTATGGTTGGTGGAATTAATGAGAAAAAATAAATAAAGGAAAAAAATAGAGAAGCGCGTGTAACTACACAGGAGTTTTTGGGCTGAAATATTAGGAGAGAGAAATAATTATTTTCTTTCAAAATGATATAACTCACAAAATATAAGTGCAAAAATAAAAAAATTATACCATTGTTCATCATTTTTCGTGATGTTCAAAACAAGATGCATCATGGATATGTTTTGGTAAACTTAAAATTTTATGTTTTTAGAATGAGTATATATTAGTTATTTTTAAACTGAATCTTACCCATTAGCAAAATAAATTTTCTTTAATAATAAAATGATCAAAATGAATCTTACCCCAAACACCCCTAAAACCCACCGTAGGAATGCTAAAAACGTCACAAACATTTATAGGATTTGTAGTGCAAGGTTAAGGTTCACTTTTAAAAAACTCAAAGGATTCACTTTGTTTTATATGAATGTTCGCTTTTCTTAAACATAAGATTCACTTTTTTCCAATGAATGAGTCACTTTCAATAAATGAAAATTTCATACTATTCTCGTATAGGTTTGTGGTAGGATTAACTTTTACTAGTATTAAACAAATTATTCACTTTTCTTAAACCTTTGATTCACCTTTAAAAAACCTTTAATTCAATTTTCTTAAACCTCTGATTCGTTTTTCTTAAACCTTTTATTCACTTTAGTTAAAACAATCTCTATTTACGAGAATCACTTTTCTTAAACTTTTGATTCACTTTTCTTAAACGCGTGATTCACTTTATAAAAACCTCTAATTCACATTTCTTAAACATCTTAATCACTTTAGCTAAATAATCTATGCTTACGAGATTCACTCTTATTACTCTGATTCACTTTGTAACATCTTGTGATTCACTTTTAACAACCTTTGATTCATTTTTCTAAAACATTTGATTCACACTAGTCAAACAATTAGATACACTTTAGTTAACACAATCTCTGTTTATGAGATTCACTTTTTTAAAACATATGATTTTCTTTTAAGCAACCTTTTGATTCATTTTTAACAACCTCTGATTCACGTTTTAACAAACTTTGATTCACTTTTCGTAAACTTAAGATTCGCAATGAATCTTAAAAACATATGTACATACAAAAAATAAAAAATTTAAAATTTATCAAAACATATTCATGTTGGGTCTTATTTTGAAGAGCTCGAATTATGATGAACAATGATATAAAATTTATATTATTTAAACTTATATATAATAAAATATAACATTTAAAAATTTTACAAAAGAATAAAACACAAAAGGATAAAATAATTAACAAAAGAACCGCCATACTGCAGCATGGGGCAATCGACATGTTCGAATTCGCCTATAATTATACATAGTTTGTAAAACTAATAAATGCTCATTAGAAAAATAATACCTTTAATAATAGAGTAAATTACTCGGAACCCCCTTGAGGATTGGGTATATTACAGTTAACCCCCTTGTGTTTCTCATAATTATTGGTAACCTCCCTGAAATTATGGTATCTCTGACTATGAGCCCCCGAACTATAACTTCATTATCAAAACGTTAACTACGTGCTGACCCATCAGCTTAATCACTTCATTAATGACATGTTTGACAAAAAAACACTGCTTAATCAGTATTCTTATTGTCTGAAAAACGTCAACCCTACCTCGAAAATGTATTTGAATTGGGATGAGGAAGAGTTAGATGATGTTGATTAAGCAGTTTTGTTGTTCAACATGTCATTAATAAAGTGATTAAGCTGATGGTTCAGCACGTAGTTAACGTTTTGATAATGAAGTTATAGTTTGGGGGCTCATAGTCAGAGATACCGTAACTTCAGGAAGGTTACCAATAATTATAAGAAACACAAGGGGGTTAACTGTAATATGTCCAATCCTAAGGGGGTTCCGAGTAATTTACTCTTAATAATATACTATTCCAGATACGAGCATTTTAATAGTATCCCACTAAAGAATAAGAGTAATTAAAATTCTGTTATCATTCAAAGTATGTATGTCAGTGGTCGTAGGGAGACTCGATTGACATAATTTAGATTAGAACTTATTGCTAGTGTTGTTCCGAGTCATGCCAATGAGAGTTCATATAGTCCATCGAGTAATCATATTGAAATCTCAAAAAAAGCATGACGTTTGTTTAGTCAACATCGAACACTTCGTCTTCGTAGAACAGAAAGTGGTACGAGAAAATACCATTATTCCAAAAGTAGTACCATGATTTTTTAAGGAATTAACTTGACCATGATTTAAATTGTAGCGTAAACAACATAAGTCAATGATCAATATAATACACTTCCACACTTAAATAATATCCGGATAAGGGACTATTGATTTGTGACAAAGGATAGTGACATGTATAACATATGCATGCCCTATATACAGTCATAGTTTAATGGAGTCATAATCATGTTTTTTGTTATATCAATTAGAAGCACTAGTGTGTGACGGGTTATCTATTTGGGTTTTGGATCAAATTATTTTGGGTCATAATAATCTATTTAGGTCAATAGATTTTTAAGTCATTCCAGTTTAGGTCAAATAAGGTTGGGATCGTAATAATTTTAAATAAAATCATGTTTCGGTTATTTTGGGTTTATTGATGATATTTACTAGTATGTAAATTCTCTCCAATGTTGAACTATATACTATGATATACTCCTATGTCTCAACTCTCACAACTAAATCTAATATGCTGAATGAGAAAACTCTTACATCATCTTTTGCTTTTAGTATATATGATTCAATTATGATTTGCAATCAGCATATTAAGATGTTGTCGTTTTGGTCTTGGTTTTCTCGTTTTGGTCTTGGTTTTCTTTGAACCCGGTTTTTGCTTTAGTGTCCGGTTTAGTTGGGTGTAATTAAGTGATGGTTATTAATGTAGTGTTGGTGGGTAGACAGTGAAGTCAATACGATTGTTTCTAGGGTTGTTTTCTTTTTTTCCGATTCTATCAATTCTCAGTTCTTGGTTTTTTGTTCGTTCTTCTCTGTCTATCCCCGTTTGGTCTAGGTGCGATCTGCTCTCACGATTCCTGAGTTCTATTACACAGCAAGACACGTATCTTATTTGACTTCTCTCAATTTTTTATACACAAACAAGAATTCTTATGCGACTTCTATCTTCCCAAATTTTATGTGCACGTCTCTATCTCATGTTATGTTTTGATATATTGTAAATTTCAATTATTTCAGGTTCAGTTCAGTTTTAGATTATAAAATTTAAAAAATATTTCAAATTCGGCTCATTTTAGATTTAATCAAATCGGATTTCATATTTATTATATATTTAAAATTTTCCATTCGGTCAAGTTTTGGGTTCACATCAGAGTAAAGAATTTTCAGATTGGGTAAAATTTTAATAATTAGAAGTGGCTAGCGTGCAAGTGTTGCTCACTCAAAGAAATAACGACCATGGATGAGTAGCTGTCTGGCTACAAAAGTGATCTTTCCATTCTATAACGTTCTGCTGTAATATCAATTAATAATGAGAAGAATAGATCTCAAATTAGAAAACATGATTATACACTTGAAATAGATTGTGCCGAAACATAAATGACAACTTCAGCCTGCACTGCAGTTTGTCTAGCTCGCAACTGCATTGCCTCAAGCTCACAGCTTTATTCCTGCGCTTTCGGTGATGCAAATACGCAACGTAAGCGCACAGAAGGGGAGCTGTGCTGTCTCCTCCAAATGGCTAAAATCAACAGTAATGATTTAAGTTTCCATATATTACTACTATATTTCCTGAAATATAAAGATGTTTTCGATGTAAGTACAATTTTTGCAGATAATTTATAGTTGACGGTCAAGTGAAGATAAAAGGCCTCATGACATGACTCATCGACGACCAGCAGATAACACGGTGTGATAGAATTAGAATCCTTGAAATCTGAGATGTGTCAATATTTAATTAATAAATTTTTAATTCTAAGAATTATGTAAATTCTAAAGAGGGGGCACTCATAGAGAATTTGATTTTAGGTAAAAATTGCTATTCCAAATTTATTCTGGTGGGAGAGCCACGTCCATGCTAAATTACAAGTTAATTTCTTTTTAGACTATTTATTTACTTAGTTGGCACCATTTTTATAGGAAGTACATGTAACACCCCATCCATAACCTTAACACTTAATCAATAATTGCAGCGGAAAACATTACTTAAACATATATCAAAAGGGCGGTGTTCCACGCCGTTAGCCACCCACGTGGCTAACAAGGCTGTTACATAATATGTATCGGTCTGATCACACGACTCCCGAGCATAATTACAACCTTCCAAAAATGACTGTCCAAAAGAATGACAATATACCGAGTGTAACTGTTCAAAAATCACTAACTAGCTTTACATCCACCAAAAGTAACGACCTCGAGTGTACAAGCACTACGCGGGTTCAGCATCCAAAAATGACAAAAATATCCACAACCTAGGATCTAAAGCCATTCTGCTTCCTCGATCCTCATCCTGCAAGTAAACATAGCCCCCAAAGGGGGTCAGCAACCTTTTGCTGGCATGGTTAACGTGCAGCCCGCTGACTACCGGGATACACGCAACTATTTGTCGTTATAACATGGCGTTGATTTTATCATACAACATGCATATACATAACAGAAATTATTGCAGAACAATAACAACACATGCATAGTGAGAACAATTCACTTTAGGTAACAACCAACATGGTGAGTCAACTTGTAAGCCTAGAGGATGTCTTCACCCTCATGTTAAGCTTAACACATATCACATTACTGTTTGTTAGTTAGATGAATAACTTAACTTGAAAGATGAGACGGGCGTAGTGACCCGAACACATCAACACATAATTTCCCCTAGCCCGAGTGGAAGTCAGGTAGGTAGCTTTGGCTAAGCTATGGGAGGTCGAATTCCCCATAAAAGGAAAACTACCCTAACATAATAAGGAGAGAGTCGAATCTGATTCAGATGTCGACACCCATACATACACGCGTGACCGGAACGACCGGATTCCTCACTCCCCCGGTTAGCACTCGTTAGAAGTCCCGCAATGGGAGCTTAACATCATCTCACACAAATTAAGTGTTTAAGTCCAGTTAGACATACAAAGGAAATGAGGCATAAATCAGTAACACACATCACAACCATACACGCATAGCCGGGTTAGAACGTTCCTTAGGTTGAGGGACGTTATTACCGGATACCGTTCTCGTACGTTTCCTAGCTTTGGTTAATTAACAGTTAGCACGCATTCGAGGTTACCGGTATCGGTACACACACGTCACAATAATAATAATAACTGTAAACTCGTTTCATGAATTAATCTTACAAGGTTGTAAACACACAGAAAAACAAACAGCACACAAGCCGGTGTAAACCGGTAGGCAACAGACTGCAAGAAAACCATACCTTGGTCCTTGCCGCTCTAGGGTTCCACCGTACATTGTTCCTAAACATGATTGATAAGTTCGGTTAATTATTTACTTAACTTCAAAACTTTTAAGCATTTTACATGATTATATGACGTGTTTTAAATGCCTAACTTACCCTAGATTACCCTCATTGTACCCCCTAGGGTTAACTACATTTGTCATTTTCTTTTCTTTTTTTTTATAGGTTTTGGGTCCGTCCGACCCACCGTCCGACCCACCTCTGGGTCGGACCCTTCCAGTAGCCTTCGGGTCCCAAAACTTCCATCATGTCCGACCCATGTCCGACCCAACCGCCTGGGTCGGACCGTTCCAGAAACATTCGGGTCTGCAACTTCTACCGTGTCCGACCCATGTCCGACCCAACCGTCTGGGTCGGACCATTCCAGAAACATTTGGGTCTGCAACTTCTACCATGTCCGACCCATGTCCGACCCACCGTCTGGGTCGGACCATTCCAGAAACATTCCCGGCGTTTTTTTTTCCTCCCGTCCGACCCATGTCCGACCCAACCATCTGGGTCGGACCATTCCAGAAGCTTCACGGGTGACCAAACAGAGACCGTCCGACCCAACTGTGGGTCGGACCTCTGGGTCGGACGCCACCAAAATCAGCCCAAAAATTGTCAAATCTTTTCCAAACTTTTTCACAAGTCTTCTAAGGTGTTCTAACATCATTAGGCACACTTTAACCCTCATATTTCCCCTTCCAAATTCATTTATAAGTTTATTTCCAAATTCCTTAAATGCTCTCTCAAACACTTGTAGCTCACTAGATTGCTCCCTCCTAGAAATGCATTTGGACCATTACATTCCTACCCAAATTTTGACATGATCTCCCCATAAATTTTACATGCTCACACTCATCTTTTAACCCACTAAAACACTCCAACCGTCAATTCATCCAAGATATCAAAACACACTTAAAATTCACCATCTACACCACAATAGCCCTCAATATTCATAAACCTTAAGAACTTGGCTCTTAGGCCCTTAAACAACATTAAATTAAACACTGAATTTCCTCATATTATTAGCAACACCTGCACTTCACTGAGCATTTATATTTGCACAAACATAAACACCCTCATACATCACACACTAGTTTAAGGTAGGTTAATTACCTTTGGTTTTCTTTTCAAAACTTTCCTCTTCTCTTCACTTCTTGTTCCTCAATCGGTACTCAACCGGATAATTTGCTACACTAATGACCATGCCAAGATAATTACAATGAGTATTTAGGGTTCATGAATTTTATTCCATTAACCCTAGAATAAATATTTGAACATCATAGGAGGGAATTACCTTCTACTTCAAAATGAAGTTTTTGGTAATGGAATTTGGGCTAGCTCTCCACACTTCTAAAAGATTGAACAAGCTAAAAATGAAGAGAAACAATGGTGTTCAACACACATAAAAATCGGCCACCATATAAGATGGGAGAATGAACAGATTTTTGAGTTCTTCTTTACCTTAGAACAACAAGGAGATGATGGGCTTCAAGAATGTGAAGCTTCCTCTTCCAAATGTGGTACACCCATGGAGATGAAGTATGGAGTTTTGAGATTTTGAAAGGTACAAAATAATCCCCAAGATGAGAGGAGTATTTTGGTGAAAGAATTTCTTGATTTGGAGCTAGGATGAAGAAGTTACAAGGAGTTGAAGGTGGGGCTTCTTTGGCTTGTGCAAATCGCCATTGCTAGAGCAAAAGGAAGAAGAAGGCTGAGAGAGGGGGAAGTAATCGTGAGGCAACAGAGGAGTGAGGGAGAGAGAGGGTGTGAGAGAGAGTTTTGTGTGTGAGAGAAGATAAAGTAATGCTTTATTACTTTTGTCTTGTAGTTAATAGTGGAGTGAAATAAAAGAGAGGGAGAGAGTGTAAATCGTGAGACACAAGGAGGGAGGGGAAGAATTTGATTTTTATTTTTACAATGTGAGAGAGTGGCATTTGGTCATTAGTAGATAACACTCGTTAATTCCCGAACTGTCAGTTTTAACAGTCCGGTTTCCGGATTTTTGTTTTATTTATTTTTATGGTCCTAGACCTTGACTAATATTTAATTATAGCCATATGATTGACTATAAATTTTTATTAGTCCATTAAACCCGTTTAAAATTACATTTCCCGGGTTTCTCGAAAAACGTGTTTTAAAGTTCGTTTTGCCTTTTTAATCCACTATTTGGATCCGTTTCCTTCGGGAATTTTTTTTTCCACATGTTATTAATGACTAAAATCAGTCTTAGAATATAACAATTATATATTTAACTAACATATTAAGGTTTGGGGTATTTCAGTACAATTCTCTCTCCTTTAATTACTTAATTTACTTCAATTCAATTTTTTTTCAATTTTATACTATATACATGTGTTCTTTGTTGACAAATCATATTGTGGTTCATCTACATATCAAGAATACCATATTTTAATCAATCAAATAAAAGTTTCCACATTAAAAATATACATGAACAACTTTTTTTTTTGTTATACAGTCCTCATCTGTTTTTATAACATTTCAACTTGTGTGCACATAATAACTTTGCATTTAGTATTTTTATATGATTCATATAAATTATGATTAATAAACTTAGTTATTCTCTATCTAAGTTTTATTCCAAGAATTATATTTTCTAAAGAAACAAAGAATAGGAGGGTAATATGGTCATTGTGTTTTATAATCTAGGTGGATTCTAGGAAATATAATTTTCAACCAAACAAAAACATAGTTAATTCCAAGAATTTTGATATTGACAACCACACAAGGAAATGTTTAATTCCAAGAATTCTATTTTAAGAACTAAATTCTTAGAATTTACATTCCAACAACCAAATGACCGGTTAAGGGAGTATAATATAGCATGTGTCATGTGCAATGTCGTTTGACTAAAGACGATCAGCTTTGGGGGGTGAATACGCTCACCAGAGGTGCCCCCACTTCCTTGCTCAGGCTATGTGGAGGGGTAAATCACGGTTACACAGCGATCTCATAGGGTGCCTAGCTCATTGTGGACGAACGCAACTGCCGCCCATTGGAGAATTTAACCAACTGCCACCCATTGGGTACCCCCGAACCAATGTGCGTTGAGCAGGATTCAAACACAGGAGCAATGCATCTTGTAACGCCCCTATTTATCATAAATGCAGCGGAAATAAAATACTAAGGCGATTACAGATCATCGGGTTCCAAACACCCGGCACCAAACCTCACCAATTACAACTTATGATGTTACAAACGCTACGGTCTGAACTCGAGAAAACATAACATAAAAGTAATAATAACAAAATACAATAGCTCTCCAAAATTCCTAATTCCCATCCCATACACTCACTCTCTTCGTGGCCACCTGTATAACAATTCGTACCTGCAAGATGAAACCAAGCAGCCCACCCCGGGAGGGGTGAGTCGTTCCCTGGAATGGAACTGGTACAACTCTCCAAAGCAAAGTTTAAAAACATAACTCTTAAAAATAAACCATAAGATGAAGCCAAACACTTAGAACAAAAGTAGAAGAACAAGGCACATCCAAACCACCAAGTCAAAGGTAACAAGTCGAGGATAAGGACAAATGACAAGTAAGTAAAGTGAGCCAACATAAAAGAAACCACGCCAGAAGTTAGTGAACATCCATTGCTTAAGTTAGATTCAGTTCCAATTAGGATTAGAAAGACCAAGTAGTCACAAGGACTGGGAATGAAAGAAGATATCCAAGAACCCATAACTCAAGAGTGGAATAAAACCAATTGGGAGAGATGGCCCCCACCGCCAGTCAGTTGTCACAAGGACGAGGTAAACAGACCTCCGCTGTCAGTTGTCCATATGGACGAGGTATAGCAGACCTCCGCTGCCACCGACCCGTTCTCAGTCATCGGTGAAAAGTGAGTGCACCACTTATTAGAAATAATCCATACCCAATACCAAGATTGACATTTCCCATATTCCCACTAGACTATTAACTGTACAAGTGCAATACCAAAACACTCAGTCTTACAGAGTGTAGAGGCGTAAACCCTCAACAGTCAATATCTAATGAGATAACCAGGTAAAAGAACCAATGATCATGTGTGTTGTACATCCAAGGCTCAGTTAGTCACATCAAGATGAGTTAGTCACACAAACAGTTTCCTTTTGAAATCCATTCAAGATCAGTTGGCATTTTCCAAAACATTCCATAAAGTCCGTGAGCAAAGTATCTGAGTACGAGAAATCGTACCTGATTAGCGCTGTAGCAGTCCTAGTAGACTCGTGCAAACATTCAACACACTCGGAGGAATATTAAAGGTAGTATATCATCAATAACTTGTAGCCTAAGTTAAACTTAAACAAATTCCTCACTCTTATTTCCTAAGTCTCAAATGTCTTTTAAGCCCTCACTTAAATGTTATGTGTAATCGTTGACTTATCTTAGAATGTTATATAACTCAAGGTTGTAAGACCAGGGAATGTATTTTTATTGACACTTGTTAATTGTTCCACTCTTATCCACTTTACTCATACTTAACCATAATTCCCACATTCAAGAGTTTTGAGACCCTTATATCATAAGTGCATTTTATATTATTCATCTAATCTTAGAATCTCAATAATAATTATTAAGTTCGATACATTTATTCTTACTTCAGGATAAACAACGCACTATGACTTACAATGGGTTTATCTTAGAATACTATACCATTACTTCACGATGTAACGATTATGTATTTAATCAATATCTACTAGCTCATTTTGATTAAGTTTTCCCCTTAACTTAAGTAAGATCTACATCCTGTATATTGGAATCATAGTGTTATAGATGCATTTTATTATAACTTAATTGAGCTACTAAACTCAATTATCATATCCTTAATTCAGAATGACATTTTATTACAACCGTCTAACAATCTTGTCATAAGATGTTTAAATTACTTCCAATCTTGAAATAACTATATTATAATTAACTTAGACTTATCGAACTCTTACATTTAGTAGAAAGTATATTATTTGCTTTATCATTAACTATATAATAAAGTGTTTTAAGATAACCTTTTACGTATCCTTATTTAATTCCGTAACTGTTTTATTTTTACACACATTCCCGCTATAGACTATGTATAATCCTTTTATACTAAATTTTAATAAACTTATGTCTTAAATACATTTTTCATATTGTTTACAAAACCTAAGGTTTCAAAGGAATAACTTAATAAATTAATCTCCTTTATTATGTTTTAGGATGAACATTATATCTTAACATACGGTAAAATTTATCTAAGGATTAAATCCCCATTCATAAGTGAAATTGTTAATTACTTAATAAGATAATCTATTCTGAAAAATCCTCATACCTTATATTCAATGACACGTTAATATTTCCAGTTTCAAAAGGTAAATCAATATAATCCCTTACGTAACTTAGTTCCATCTAATTAAAGGTTTAAAGATTTTAAGTATCTAATTTCTATTTGCAACCCTTTTTATAAGACTTTAACTATTATGTACAACTCTTATTTATAAACTCACATTGCGAACATTGGTAATTAATGTATTTTATATGGCTTAACTAATGCCAAGAAACTTAAGGATTATTATTTAGATAAATTTCCAAAACATAGTTTAATATAGTTTTATACCATAATCCTTTTAATGATTTTATCCTAAAACATTAAGTTATATTTCAATACCATAAATGTTAAGAAATGATTAAATCTAGACTTACTAATCCACCCCACATTTAGATGTAAAAGTATTTTATTTATTTTATAATTATATAGTAAGTTCTATTGTGTAAAATCTAATTACAAATATTCCTAAGTCCCAACTTATTAATTACCAAACCAAATTATAGATTTACATTCTGGTCTTTGACAAATAATATTACACATGTATTTTAATATGGTTTATATAAATCTTAGAAATCCAAGATAACTCTTTAAGCTTAATTTCATAACTATAATTTAATACCACCTCATATAATATTCTCCTATTAGTATTATGTAGAGGTTTAGTTTAACTTATTAATTCCTTCGTATTATATTTCCTATAAGGTATTTAATTTTACTATGTTTACTGTGTATATATTTATATATACTAGGATTTGTACAAAACATTATTTATGTAGTTTTATTGTATTTAATTATTTATATTAACTTTGACACACACCTACATCCAAAATATGGTTAATTAAATAAAGTATTTTCCTTAGTTTCAATTAAGTATATTAACTACCATATTATATAATTAATATAAATGTAGATTAATTTAGCTCCTTGATTTAACCTAAGTTACTATGTTATTTCTTTTACATATATGTGTAATATATATATATATATTCCTTAGTTTTAATTAAGAATATTAACTCCCGTATAATATAATAAATAAAACGTAAAAATAATTATATTCCTTGATTTATATAAGTTTCCACTTAAATATGTATATATACATATATGTAAATAATTTCACTTCTATTAAAAACTAATACCTAAACATTTATAAACTTACTGTTATAAAATGTTAATTTAGTGTTCCATATTTTTCCCAGATTAAAAAGTTTATTAACAAACCATACTTTAATTTTTTTGGTTACATTAAAAACCATATATTATAAGTTATTCTTATGAAAACCTCATAAACACAATTTTTAAAACCTTTTACCATTGCCCACAAATCCCCAAATTTAATATACAGTAACTATAACATTTTAGACACATTATAAAAATTTTATTTCATAAAAATATCTTTTTAATTTAGCCAAATAATTCCAGAAAACCCGTAACTTGCAAAAATCATAACTTACGTTTAACAACTCCAAAACCATATTAATTTACCTCAAAATAAACTAGATTAAATAAGGAATCTATGGTTAAAATTTCAAGTCAAAATACATTCGGGAAGGCATTTAAATTAATTCAACAAGTTAGGGTTTATTTCTGAAATCATAATAAAAACTTATACTCTTAATTTGAAACGATCTAATCTCAGCCGTCCGTTTCCTATAGCTACGATCGGACGGCTGCTGAAAGCCAAGTTCATCAGCAACCTCCTCTACCTAGTCGAGTACTAAATCGTAATTATCTCACAATCTACAGAACGAAATCGAGTGATTCTTGTTTCTATGGTTTCGAAATCAAATTTCGGTTCTAATGATACCAATTTCCCCAATTATAATGCAGTATTCATGTAACACCCCTACAACGCCCCTATCAACTACTGAAATCGCAGCGGAAAAACCAACCAACAATAATTTAACGCTTTGGTGTTACAACGCCATTAACCACCCACGTGGTTAACTAGGCAGAATAAATACAAGTGTATCGGTCTGATGATCAGACTCCCGAGCATAGATCCTAACCACATATATATATAGCCAACAATACCGAGTATTTAATTTACATCACAACTACCAACCGTAAACATCCACCACTGTTTAACAAACGGTACCAAAATGTAATGCCTCGGGAGCACAGGCGCATCCCGGGCTCAACAACCAAAACAACCAAAAGTACATCATCGACCTAGGATCTAGAGCCACTCCGCTTCTTCGATCCTCATCCTGCAGTAAAATATGGAGCCCCCAAGGGGGTCAGCAACCTTTGCTGGTATGGTTAACGCGCAGCCCATCGGCTACCGGGATACGCGCAACCAATTGTCATGATAACATGGCATTCATTTTAAACATCCAACATATATACACCATAGCATAGCAAGGGAAATTGCATAGCACAACAACAATACATAACACCATAAAATCGGTTCTCACAAGGAACCTTCCACCATAGTTAATATACATAGTGAGCCTAGAGATTATTGCCAATCCCATATTAAGCTCGTTACCATCCTCGTTACCGTCCAGTTATATCGAACGGTTAACTTATACCCAAGGTGTGTCGGATATAGTAATCCCAAGCACACCGAAATAACATTCGTATGCCCCTGTGGCCCGACGTGAGTCAGTAACTAGCTTTGGATAAGCTAAGGGAAGGTAGAAACCAAATTGGAATACAACCTATACATACACCAAGAGAGCCGAACCGGATATGACATCGACTCCCGTCCTCACACGCGTGGCCGGAACATGACCGGACTCCTCACTCCCCCGGTTAGCACTTGTTAGTGATCACACAATATATTGTTAAGTCACACACAAGCAAGTGTTTAGGTCTTGTTAGACACACCAAGGGAAGGGAGTCACATAATACAACATTATAATATATAACAACCGTAAACTCTTTTCATGCCTTAATCTTATAAGGTCGTAACACACAGAAAAACAAACAACACCCAAGCCGGTGTAAACCGGTAGACAACAGACTGCAAGAAAACCATACCTTGGTCCTTGCCTCGATTGGTTTCCTCCGTAGGTCACTCCTATACATAATTAATAACGTCGGTTAATTATTTATCCAATTCAAACTTGCTAAGTATTTAACATGATTGTATGACATGTTTTAATGTCTATCTTACCCTAGGTTACCTTCATTATACACCCTAGGGTTTACTACATAAGTCACATTCTTTTCTGTTTTTTTTTTTAAGTTTTGGTATGTCCGACCCACCGTCCGACCCACAACTGGGTCGGACCCTTCCAGTGGTTTTCGGGTTTGGAAAAACTTAACTTGTCCGACCCATGTCCGACCCAACCTTCTGGGTCGGACCATTCCAGAGAAATTCATCGACCTCAGAATATACATGTCCGACCCATGTCCGACCCACCCTTCTGGGTCGGACCATTACAGAACATTTTACCGCCTTACAAACATGCCCGTCCGACCCACGTCCGACTCACTCGACTGGGTCGGACCATTCCAAAACATTTTCCCTCCTTTGAAACATGACCGTCCGACCCATGTCCGACCCACCCTTCTGGGTCGGACCATTCCAGAACAATTTCCTGACGTCTAACAGAGGCTGTCCGACCCAAACTTGGGTCGGACCCCTGGGTCGGACGTCCTCTAAACTTACCCAAACTTTGTCAAATCTTCACCTAACTTCTCCTAAAGCCTCTTAATGTTTCCTAACAACATTTGGTACTCTTATATCCACATACAACATCCATGAAACTCATTTTCTAATTCCTTAAGCCTTTACTTATTTCCTTGTAAAATTCCTTAACACTTATAATATTTTATACTAGGTTCCCTAATGGTGTTTCTTACCTATGATAACTACTATCCCAAAATGCTTTCTCCTCATCTTAACATCATCTCTTAAGCATTATTTCTCACAACTAATTCCTTATGTCATTCTTGAAGTCCTTTTTCAAGTTTACACTTTCTCCTTATTTTACCAAAGTTTGCCTAAGTCTTTACCTAAGTCCAAAATGACTTTGGTACATACTAAAACCTCAAGCTCATGCCTAAGTCCTTGTTACACTCTAGAACGCTTAAGACATTATATCTTCTCTTGTAAAACACCTAGTCATTTCCTAACACCTCTAATTCACCAAACCTTATGTAACACTTAGAACTTCTTGCTTCTTACCTAAATTTTGACATGGATTCCCCTAGAACATTACTAAGCCTAAACACTTTGTTTTCTCCATTAAACACACAAGAACACCTAGAATCACCAAGAACACTCTCATACGCAACTTCACCAAATTCACACTACATCACAATATAGTGCATAATTTAAATTGCATGGCACTTAGGCCCTTAAAATGCATGGCTCTTAGGCCCTGAATTTCCACAATATATATGCCTTTGACCTGCGAATACATACAACAAGACATATATCCTTTTACTAGTCTCCTTGAGAACATTTTCTAGGTCATTCACCATTTGCTCTTTAGGTAGTTTTAATAAGCATTATAAGCTCATTTCTCCTAAGGCATTAAACAACATTAGGTTAGTAGATTTACCTCTTTTCCAAACAACTTCTTTCTTGTTTCCTTTAAAAACCGGTAAGGTATTTGATTCCTTGTCAAGTTCTAAACAATATACAAACATTATAATGAGTATTCAAGCTATAAGCTTCATCTCATTGTAAACCCTAATTTTACATTGTTTCAAAAACATTAATGTAGTTGTTTTACCTTGGTCTTTGAAGAGAGTTTGGATATCTATGAAGAGAGGACTCCACCTAGTCCTTGAAAGGTTGGAATGGAGCTAAAACAAAGCCACATAAAGAGCTCCATCAATGGGTATTTTCGGTCACACAAAAACATGAAGGAAATGTAGTTTTTATTTGAGATTCCTTACCTAGAAGCAAAGGAGAGTAATAATATGTCAAAATACAAGCTCAAGCTCCTTCAATGGTGGAACTCCATGGCACCGAAATGGGGCTCTTGAAGTTTTGAGAAGATAGGAATGAAGAGCTTGATGAGAGGAAGAGATTGGTGGTGTTTGTTTTTGATTTGGACAAGTGAGCTAGATTTTACAAGAGGTCACAGATGGAGATGGTGGTGTGTACTATTGCAAACCGTGAGAGAATGGAGAAGAGAGGTTGAAGATGGTGTTTGGAACCGTGGGAAATGAAGGAGAAATGAGAGAATGAAGATAGAACTTACTTTTAGGAGATATTTATGCTTTATAAAGTAAAAAGGTAACTTAATTAGTTTTCTTTATTTACTTATCATGTTAACTAGAGAGTGGTGAGTCACCACACTTAGAAAACCGGCCCCCTATAATATAATGAGGGTATTTTTGTCTTTGTTTGTCAATTTAATTACTTATGACAACATATGTTACAAACTAGCTTATAAAAATCACTATTCACCAAAACAAGGCACTTAGAAGTGAAATTTTTGATTTCCTATTGATATAGCCACCCAAATGTGATATTATATAGTACACTATATATTTAAGAGTAATGATGGACATTTAGCCACTCAAAACTCATTTACAAGACAATTTTTCAAAAATGTGCTTTAAGACTTCTTAAAGCACATTTTGTGTTTTAACTTGTTTTCAAGCTTGGTTTTCTTTGGTAATTGATTTAATATGCTCATTAGTATATAAATGAGGTCTTGGTAAGTTCATTAGGTCTTAACCAAGCTTATCCCAAGCTTAGAGCACATTTTGGCTCTTATTGACTTTAAAGCACATTTTGTGTTTTCTTTTGTTTAAATTTGTTTACTAATGTTTCTAAGACTCTTTTTGGTCTTTATATACCACATTAGGTGTTTAAACAATATACTAAGGTTTGGGGTGTTTCAATTCATCGGGTTTCGTTCTGTTTCGAAGTTAGGTTTTCTTTTCCGGTTTCGAATTCGATTTGCCAAATTCTCTCAATTTGTTATGTAATTGGGTAAATTGATAGAGGGTTATGAACGGGAATGCAAAACAGAGTAGCATTATAGGTATAATTTGGTCGGAATCGTACCGGAGATGCGCCGGCAAGGCAATTCGAACTCGTTTTTCTGGAAAACTAGTATTTTATGTGTTGTTCAGGTAGGCAACTTCGCGGATCAACTCGGGATAACTGAGATGGATTCAATCCATAAAACCTACGTCAGTTTAAAGAAGACATGTAACTCTAAACATTGGTGGAAGAATCATGGAAAACGAATAACTAGGGAGAAAGTTATAGATCCACAAAGATCGGAGTTTACCATGTCGTTTCTGGAAATATTCTGGGCAAAAACCGACGTGATCGAGTAGGTAACTTTAGACGACTCGCTCTCCCTATTGGTTGCGAATCAGCCTTGGTCATTAACATGAAAGTTGTAGAGGGATTTGAGATCTTCAAAACAAGCTAAAGAACACGAAATTTTGATGAGAAACGAAGAAGTTATGGCGTGACGAAGTTTACCCGATCTCAGGAAAAATCGGAATTCTGGGTTACGAACTCGCGAGGAGGCAACTTTGGATCAACTTTCCGATCATTGTAGAAGGAGTTAGATGGTGTGTGAGTAATGGTTGGAAAGAGGAAAGATAGGAGAATCGAATGAAACAAACGGCATACCAAATGGTGGAGTAGGGAAAAAGATATAGGTGTCTAAAGATCGCCCCATGACATGCCAAAACCGCTGGAAACTCAACCGATTGAGTGACCCGGTGCTGACTGGGCGCGACACGTGTCCCTAGCCCTGGACATGTCAGCATCCTTCAAAATTTTGGCTCTAAACTTCAATTTATCATAACTTTGGCTAGGATGATCCGTTTTAACGTTCTTTTTATCAATCTTCTTGGTTTTCCATAATCTTTTTATTGATATAGTTTTCATGGGCTGGTTTGACCATTCTCAAAAAGTCAACCCTAGAAAGGCTTAATAAGCTTCAAGGTTTCTATAATTTTATTTTGACTTTTATGATTTAAATTAATGTACAAATTATTTCTAAAATCTTTATAATATACTTGGAGTGTTTAGAAATTTTCCCAAGATTTATTGACTTATAAATCTTATTATTAAATTCATAATACTTTATAATAATATATAATAATTAAGTATTAAATTGTATTCTTTAGAGTTAAATAGGAGGAATCCCCTCAATTAATTTCCATATTTCCATATACTATTAATACTCATAATTCCATATGATAATTTAATATTCATAATTCCTTATACTAATTTAATACTTAATAGTATGATTAAAGGTTTAATAAAAGAAATCCCCTAAATTAATTTAAATTAATTTAGGGGTATTTCAGTATATCCCCCTTAAAAGAAACTTCGCCTCGAAGTTTAAAAATCAACTAATAGGCACTCACACCGCTTCGGGTGTGCTGAGACAATAATAATTCCAATGAAATTCCATACCAATCCAATCCTTTATTTCCATCCATTTCCATAACAACATTCCACTCGAGATTACTCAAAATCAAAACGAACCAAGATATACCAAGACATAGCATGATGAAAATCAACAGTCACACACTGTGTCATAATGTAAAAACCAAGCACATACAAACACCTCTCATTATGCTAATAAGGCAACATGGCATAAACTGGATGAGGTGACGAAGAAAGAGTATGCCAGTATATCCCCCTTAAAAGAGCTAAGGTACGCCCTCGTACTTCTACTAATTAGAACCACAGAAGGATAGGAAAACATCATGCGAAAAGATGAGGATACTTCACCCAGAACACACTATTCAATAAGGTTGTTTCAAAAACCAATCACAACAATATGCATGGACCATATTAGACTACCAAACATTTAGTTTCTGTTTTCTTTAATTACTTGATGTTTATTTCCAACGCCACCTTCACAGAATTCAACACCTTATTAACCAGCTTTGTTGTAAATTTTATTGCACCGTTGATTTTATCTGCGATCGATATATATATATATCTGTATCTCTTGATTGTTTTGCATTTGTATTTTCTTAACTGTTATAAAATTTTATTTTATGATCCTTATCCTTTCATTTTAGGACCGGTACGAATTATATGATCATTTTATCATATCAATTATATTAACAAGCTGTAACGTATTTGAGTAGTTTAAAATAATATTTCAGACCATTTAATAATCCTCAATAATCTTCCAAAATCATCTTCAAGGGTTTATTGGTCAACCCTATGCTAAAACTATATAAAATAAATATTTTCTGTGACTTTTCAAGTTTCAATTGTTTTTATAATCAACTATCGTATTTTAGACAAATCATAAAGTGTTTACTTCATAAAATTTACTTATTATATATTTACATAATTTCACACAAGGCAGAGTTTTAGGAAGTTCTTATTAATTATAATATAGCTCCAAAATCTGATTTCTTTATCTTAAAATTTATTTTTCAAGGTAGGGACTCTGTATATAAATTTTAAATCAAATGAATTAGTCCAGTGAAAATTCACTCACTCTTGATAATTATTTCCCTTAGGGTTTGTTCTATGTAAGTATTCCTCTGATCATTAAATCTTAGTACTCTCTTAGATAATGGTGGATTTTCTTTAATATCACTCTTAATGTGACTTCTATGTATGCCGTTAAACTTCCAAATAAACATGAGAATTTCCAATCTTTAAGTAACTCTCAATTTTTTTACTGGATGCTCATTAATCTAAGTATTTAAAGATCACTAATATTTAGTTTAGTATTACTCTTCTCTTCACTCAATCTTTAAGCAACTTCTTTTAATGGTTTTTATATTCAACAAGGGGTAGATGTTCTACCTTGGAGTACTTAAATTTAAATCCCCTTCCTCCATATATAGGTATTCTTCACCAAAGATTTAACTCAATAAACCCTTTACATGTATGAATGTAATACTGGATCTTAAGATACAAATTTTGAATTGTTCATTGTGGCTAGTAATGAAATATGCCTGGCTCAAGATTTCATGATGGTAACGTCTTACCACCAATCCTCTTCAAGTTCAACACAATCCATCACTTGCGTAGAAGATTATTTACGGTTAGATGACAAGGCTTGTCTAGCCCCTAGACTTCCAGAAGTGAGTGTGCACCCCCACTACTTTCAGCCTAGGAGTTCGTCGCACCAGGCACTTCCTGTAGGGTGTTAGGTTTAGGTATTTTCTTTCTAAAGTTAGCATAGAGTTTTAGTGTGGTTTATGGGTTCGGGTGTATGCTACTAATGTTTGTTAACTTAATAATTTTCTATGCTTAAGATTTATCCTAAACATTATCTTTAGGTAATAATTTGTACCAAGTAGTTCTTGAGATTTATTTTTAAGCTTTAAAGGAGTTGAAGTACTTATCACTTAGTTATTCAAAGCTCCACTTGTATACTATTTTCAACTAAAAGTATTCTTTAAAATTCTGGGAACATGTGTGCAAGCTTTTAAAGCATTGCCTCCTTAACCATGTATTTTCCATACGTATGCCTTTGAAAAGTAGTTCAATGTATGATTTATTCCAACCAAGATCTTATCATACCTAATAGATAATGTTCCAGACTTATTAGTTTTTTTCCCATAATTTAATGATCAAACGGTATGACAACACACTATTCCTAACAAACATTCATACATAAGGTGTATAAAGAAATCATTCACTAATCCAAGAGGGGTTAGGAGTCGTGCCTTTCTGGAATCCTCACTTCCCAATTCTACCCTAATTCCCCAGTTTTAAGGGCACCTATATTCTAAGTATTTCACTCGGCTTGTTTTCTCGGGCTCAGAGCGTAACTACGCTCTGATACCACTTTCTGTAACGCCCCTATTTATCATAAATGCAGCGGAAATAAAATACTAAGGCGATTCCAGATCATCGGGTTCCAAACACCCGGCACCAAACCTCACCAATTACAACTTATGATGTAACAAACGCTACGGTCTGAACTCGAGAAAACATAACATAAAAGTAATAATAACAAAATACAATAGCTCTCCAAAATTCCTAATTCCCATCCCATACACTCACTCTCTTCGTGGCCACCTGTATAACAATTCGTACCTGCAAGATGAAACCAAGCAGCCCACCCCGGGAGGGGTGAGTCAGTTCCCTGGAATGGAACTGGTACAACTCTCCAAAGCAAAGTTTAAAAACATAACTCTTAAAAATAAACCATAAGATGAAGCCAAACACTTAGAACAAAAGCAGAAGAACAAGGCACATCCAAACCACCAAGTCAAAGGTAACAAGTCGAGGATAAGGACAAATGACAAGTAAGTAAAGTGAGCCAACATAAAAGAAACCACGCCAGAAGTTAGTGAACATCCATTGCTTAAGTTAGATTCAGTTCCAATTAGGATTAGAAAAACCCAAGTAGTCACAAGGACTGGGAATGAAAGAAGATATCCAAGAACCCATAACTCAAGAGTGGAATAAAACCAATTGGGAGAGATGGCCCCCACCGCCAGTCAGTTGTCACAAGGACGAGGTAAACAGACCTCCGCTGTCAGTTGTCCATATGGACGAGGTATAGCAGACCTCCGCTGCCACCGACCCGTTCTCAGTCATCGGTGAAAAGTGAGTGCACCACTTATTAGAAATAATCCATACCCAATACTAAGATTGACATTTCCCATATTCCCACTAGACTATTAACTGTACAAGTGCAATACCAAAACACTCAGTCTTACAGAGTGTAGAGGCGTAAACCCTCAACAGTCAATATCTAATGAGATAACCAGGTAAAAGGAACCAATGATCATGTGAGTTGTACATCCAAGGCTCAGTTAGTCACATCAAGATGAGTTAGTCACACAAACAGCTTCCTTTTGAAATCCATTCAAGATCAGTTGGCATTTTCCAAAACATTCCATAAAGTCCGTGAGCAAAGTATCTGAGTACGAGAAATCGTACCTGATTAGCGCTGTAGCAGTCCTAGTAGACTCGTGCAAACATTCAACACACTCTGAGGAATACTAAAGGTAGTATATCATCAATAACTTGTAGCCTAAGTTAAACTTAAACAAATTCCTCACTCTTATTTCCTAAGTCTCAAATGTCTTTTAAGCCCTCACTTAAATGTTATGTGCAATCGTTGACTTATCTTAGAATGTTATATAACTCAAGGTTGTAAGACCAGGGAATGTATTTTTATTGATACTTGTTAATTGTTCCACTCTTATCCACTTTACTCATACTTAACCATAATTCCCACATTCAAGAGTTTTGAGACCCTTATATCATAAGTGCATTTTATATTATTCATCTAATCTTAGAATCTCAATAATAATTATTAAGTTCGATACATTTATTCTTACTTCAGGATAAACAACGCACTATGACTTACAATGGGTTTATCTTAGAATACTATCATTACTTCACGATGTAACGATTATGTATTTAATCAATATCTACTAGCTCATTTTGATTAAGTTTTCCCCTTAACTTAAGTAAGATCTACATCCTGTATATTGGAATCATAGTGTTATAGATGCATTTTATTATAACTTAATTGAGCTACTAAACTCAATTATCATATCCTTAATTCAGAATGACATTTTATTACAACCGTCTAACAATCTTGTCATAAGATGTTTAAATTACTTCCAATCTTGAAATAACTATATTATAATTAACTTAGACTTATCGAACTCTTACATTTAGTAGAAAGTATATTATTTGCTTTATCATTAACTATATAATAAAGTGTTTTAAGATAACCTTTTACGTATCCTTATTTAATTCCGTAACTGTTTTATTTTTACACACATTCCCGCTATAGACTATGTATAATCCTTTTATACTAAATTTTAAAACTTATGTCTTAAATACATTTTTCATATTGTTTACAAAACCTAAGGTTTCAAAGGAATAACTTAATAAATTAATCTCCTTTATTATGTTTTAGGATGAACATTATATCTTAACATACGGTAAAATTTATCTAAGGATTAAATCCCCATTCATAAGTGAAATTGTTAATTACTTAATAAGATAATCTATTCTGAAAAATCCTCATACCTTATATTCAATGACACGTTAATATTTCCAGTTTCAAAAGGTAAATCAATATAATCCCTTACGTAACTTAGTTCCATCTAATTAAAGGTTTAAAGATTTTAAGTATCTAATTTCTATTTGCAACCCTTTTTATAAGACTTTAACTATTATGTACAACTCTTATTTATAAACTCACATTGCGAACATTGGTAATTAATGTATTTTATATGGCTTAACTAACGCCAAGAAACTTAAGGATTATTATTTAGATAAATTTCCAAAACATAGTTTAATATAGTTTTATACCATAATCCTTTTAATGATTTTATCCTAAAACATTAAGTTATATTTCAATACCATAAATGTTAAGAAATGATTAAATCTAGACTTACTAATCCACCCCACATTTAGATGTAAAAGTATTTTATTTATTTTATAATTATATAGTAAGTTCTATTGTGTAAAATCTAATTACAAATATTCCTAAGTCCCAACTTATTAATTACCAAACCAAATTATAGATTTACATTCTGGTCTTTGACAAATAATATTACACATGTATTTTAATATGGTTTATATAAATCTTAGAAATCCAAGATAACTCTTTAAGCTTAATTTCATAACTATAATTTAATACCACCTCATATAATATTCTCCTATTAGTATTATGTAGAGGTTTAGTTTAACTTATTAATTCCTTCGTATTATATTTTCTATAAGGTATTTAATTTTACTATGTTTACTGTGTATATATTTATATATACTAGGATTTGTAGAAAACATTATTTATGTAGTTTTATTGTATTTAATTATTTATATTAACTTTGACACACACCTACATCCAAAATATGGTTAATTAAATAAAGTATTTTCCTTAGTTTCAATTAAGTATATTAACTACCATATTATATAATTAATATAAATGTAGATTAATTTAGCTCCTTGATTTAACCTAAGTTACTATGTTATTTCTTTTACATATATGTGTAAATATATATATATATTCCTTAGTTTTAATTAAGAATATTAACTCCCGTATAATATAATAAATAAAACGTAAAAAAATTATATTCCTTGATTTATATAAGTTTCCACTTAAATATGTATTATACATATATGTAAATAATTTCACTTCTATTAAAAACTAATACCTAAACATTTATAAACTTACTGTTATAAAATGTTAATTTAGTGTTCCATATTTTTCCCAGATTAAAAAGTTTATTAAAAAACCATACTTTAATTTTTTTGGTTACATTAAAAACCATATATTATAAGTTATTCTTATGAAAACCTCATAAACACAATTTTTAAAACCTTTTACCATTGCCCACAAATCCCCAAATTTAATATACAGTAACTATAACATTTTAGACACATTATAAAAATTTTATTTCATAAAAATATCTTTTTAATTTAGCCAAATAATTCCAGAAAACCCGTAACTTGCAAAAATCATAACTTACGTTTAACAACTCCAAAACCATATTAATTTACATCAAAAAAAACTAGATTAAATAAGGAATCTATGGTTAAAATTTCAAGTCAAAATACATTCGGGAACGCATTTAAATTAATTCAACAAGTTAGGATTTATTTCTGAAATCATAATAAAAACTTATACTCTTAATTTGAAACGGTCTAATCTCAGCCGTCCGTTTCCTATAGCTACGATCGGACGGCTGCTGAAAGCCAAGTTCATCAGCAACCTCCTCTACCTAGTCGAGTACTAAATCGTAATTATCTCACAATCTACAGAACGAAATCGAGTGATTCTTGTTTCTATGGTTTCGAAATCAAATTTCAGTTCTAATGATACCAATTTCCCCAATTATAATGCAGTATTCATCGGGTTTCGATTTCTGTTTCGAAGTTAGTTTTCTTTTCCGGTTTCGAATTCGATTTGCCAAATTCTCTCAATTTGTTGCGTAATTGGGTAAATTGATAGAGGGTTATGAACGGGAATGTAAAACAGAGTAGCATTATAGGTATAATTTGGTCGGAATCGTACGGGAGATGCGCCGGCAAGGCAATTCGAACTCGTTTTTCTGGAAAACTAGTATTTTATGTGTTGTTCAAGTAGGCAACTTCGCGGATCAACTCAGGATAACTGAGATGGATTCAATCCATAAAACCTACGTCATTTAAAGAAGACATGTAACTCTAAACATTGGTGGAAGAATCATGGAAAACGAATAACTAGGGAGAAAGTTATAGATCCACAAAGATCGGAGTTTACCATGTCGTTTCTGGAAATATTATGGGCAAAAACCGACGTGATCGAGTAGGTAACTTTAGACGACTCGCTCTCCCTATTGGTTGCGAATCAGCCTTGGTCATTAACGTGAAAGTTGTAGAGGGATTTGAGATCTTCAAAACAAGCTAAAGAACACGAAATTTTGATGAGAAACGAAGAAGTTATGGCGTGACGAAGTTTACCCGATCTCAGGAAAAATCGGAATTCTAGGTTACGAACTCGCGAGGAGGCAACTTTGGATCAACTTTCCGATCATTGTAGAAGGAGTTAGATGGTGTGTGAGTAATGGTTGGAAAGAGGAAAGATAGGAGAATCGAATGAAACAAACGGCATACCAAATGGTGGAGTAGGGAAAAAGGTATAGGTGTCTAAAGATCGCCCCATGACATGCCAAAACCGCTGGAAACTCAACCGATTGAGTGACCCGGTGCTGACTGGGCGCGACACGTGTCCCTAGCCCTGGACACGTCAGCATCCTTCAAAATTTTGGCTCTAAACTTCAATTTATCATAACTTTGGCTAGGATGATCCGTTTTTAACGTTCTTTTTATCAATCTTCTTGGTTTTCCATAATCTTTTTATTGATATAGTTTTCATGGGCTGGTTTGACCATTCTCAAAAAGTCAACCCTAGAAAGGCTTAATAAGCTTCAAGGTTTCTATAATTTTATTTTGACTTTTATGATTTAAATTAATGTACAAATTATTTCTAAAATCTTTATAATATACTTGGAGTGTTTAGAAATTTTCCCAAGATTTATTGACTTATAAATCTTATTATTAAATTCATAATACTTTATAATAATATATAATAATTAAGTATTAAATTGTATTCTTTAGAGTTAAATAGGAGGAATCCCCTCAATTAATTTCCATATTTCCATATACTATTAATACTCATAATTCCATATGATAATTTAATATTCATAATTCCTTATACTAATTTAATACTTAATAGTATGATTAAAGGTTTAATAAAAGAAATCCCCTAAATTAATTTAAATTAATTTAGGGGTATTTCAGTATATCCCCCTTAAAAGAAACTTCGCCTCGAAGTTTAAAAATCAACTAATAGGCACTCACACCGCTTCGGGAGTGCTGAGACAATAATAATTCCAATGAAATTCCATACCAATCCAATCCTTTATTTCCATCCATTTCCATAACAACATTCCACTCGAGATTACTCAAAATCAAAACGAACCAAGATATACCAAGACATAGCATGATGAAAATCAACAGTCACACACTGTGTCATAATGTAAAAACCAAGCACATACAAACACCTCTCATTCATACATAAGGTGTATAAAGAAATCATTCACTAATCCAAGAGGGGTTAGGAGTCGTGCCTTTCTGGAATCCTCACTTCGTAATTCTACCCTAATTCCCCAGTTTTAAGGGCACCTATATTCTAAGTATTTCACTCGGCTTGTTTTCTCGGGCTCAGAGCGTAACTACGCTCTGATACCACTTTCTGTAACGCCCCTATTTATCATAAATGCAGCGGAAATAAAATACTAAGGCGATTACAGATCATCGGGTTCCAAACACCCGGCACCAAACCTCACCAATTACAACTTATGATGTTACAAACGCTACAGTCTGAACTCGAGAAAACATAACAAAAGTAAGAATAACAAAATACAATAGCTCTCCAAAATTCCTAATTCCCATCCCATACACTCACTCTCTTCGTGGCCACCTGTATAACAATTCGTACCTGCAAGATGAAACCAAGCAGCCCACCCTGGGAGGGGTGAGTCAGTTCCCTGGAATGGAACTGGTACAACTCTCCAAAGCAAAGTTTAAAAACATAACTCTTAAAAATAAACCATAAGATGAAGCCAAACACTTAGAACAATAGCAGAAGAACAAGGCACATCCAAACCACCAAGTCAAAGGTAACAAGTCGAGGATAAGGACAAATGACAAGTAAGTAAAGTGAGCCAACATAAAAGAAACCACGCCAGAAGTTAGTAAACATCCATTGCTTAAGTTAGATTCAGTTCCAATTAGGATTAGAGAGACCCAAGTAGTCACAAGGACTGGGAATGAAAGAAGATATCCAAGAACCCATAACTCAAGAGTGGAATAAAACCAATTGGGAGAGATGGCCCCCACCGCCAGTCAATTGTCACAAAGACGAGGTAAACAGACCTCCGCTGTCAGTTGTCCATATGGACGAGGTATAGCAGACCTCCGCTGCCACCGACCCGTTCTCAGTCATCGGTGAAAAGTGAGTGCACCACTTATTAAATAATCCATACCCAATACCAAGATTGACATTTCATATTCCCACTAGACTCTTAACTGTACAAGTGCAATACCAAAACACTCAGTCTTACAGAGTGTAGAGGCGTAAACCCTTAACAGTCAATATCTAATGAGATAACCAGGTAAAAGGAACCAATGATCATGTGAGTTGTACATCCAAGGCTCAGTTAGTCACATCAAGATGAGTTAGTCACACAAACAGTTTCCTTTTGAAATCCATTCAAGATCAGTTGGCATTTTCCAAACATTCCAAAAGTCCGTGAGCAAAGTATCTGAGTACGAGAAATCGTACCTGATTAGCGTTGTAGCAGTCCTAGTAGACTCGTGCAAACATTCAACACACTCTGAGGAATATTAAAGGTAGTATATCATCAATAACTTGTAGCCTAAGTTAAACTTAAACAAATTCCTCACTCTTATTTCCTAAGTCTCAAATGTCTTTTAAGCCCTCACTTAAATGTTATGTGTAATCGTTGACTTATCTTAGAATGTTATATAACTCAAGGTTGTAAGACCAGGGAATGTATTTTTATTGACACTTGTTAATTGTTCCACTCTTATCCACTTACTTTACTACTTAACCATAATTCCCACATTCAAGAGTTTTGAGACCCTTATATCATAAGTGCATTTTATATATTCATCTAATCTTAGAATCTCAATAATAATTATTAAGTTCGATACATTTATTCTTACTTCAGGATAAAAATGCACTATGACTTACAATGGGTTTATCTTAGAATACTATACCATTACTTCACGATGTAACGATTATGTATTTAATCAATATCTACTAGCTCATTTGATTAAGTTTTCCCCTTAACTTAAGTAAGATCTACATCCTGTATATTGGAATCATAGTGTTATAGATGCATTTTATTATAACTTAATTGAGCTACTAAACTCAATTATCATATCCTTAATTCAGAATGACATTTTATTACAACCGTCTAACAATCTTGTCATAAGATGTTTAAATTACTTCCAATCTTGAAATAACTATATTATAATTAACTTAGACTTATCGAACTCTTACATTTAGTAGAAAGTATATTATTTGCTTTATCATTAACTATATAAAGTGTTTTAAGATAACCTTTTACGTATCCTTATTTAATTCCGTAACTGTTTTATTTTTACACACATTCCCGCTATAGACTATGTATAATCCTTTTATACTAAATTTTAATAAACTTATGTCTTAAATACATTTTTCATATTGTTTACAAAACCTAAGGTTTCAAAGGAATAACTTAATAAATTAATCTCCTTTATTATGTTTTAGGATGAACATATATCTTAACATACGGTAAAATTTATCTAAGGATTAAATCCCATTCATAAGTGAAATTGTTAATTACTTAATAAGATAATCTATTCTGAAAAATCCTCATACCTTATATTCAATGACACGTTAATATTTCCAGTTTCAAAAGGTAAATCAATATAATCCCTTACGTAACTTAGTTCCATCTAATTAAAGGTTTAAAGATTTTAAGTATCTAATTTCTATTTGCAACCCTTTTTATAAGACTTTAACTATTATGTACAACTCTTATTTATAAACTCACATTGCGAACATTGGTAATTAATGTATTTTATATGGCTTAACTAACGCCAAGAAACTTAAGGATTATTATTTAGATAAATTTCCAAAACATAGTTTAATATAGTTTTATACCATAATCCTTTTAATGATTTTATCCTAAAACATTAAGTTATATTTCAATACCATAAATGTAAGAAATGATTAAATCTAGACTTACTAATCCACCCCACATTTAGATGTAAAAGTATTTTATTTATTTTATATTATATAGTAAGTTCTATTGTGTAAAATCTAATTACAAATATTCCTAAGTCCCAACTTATTAATTACCAAACCAAATTATAGATTTACATTCTGGTCTTTGACAAATAATATTACACATGTATTTTAATATGGTTTATATAAATCTTAGAAATCCAAGATTACTCTTTAAGCTTAATTTCATAACTATAATTTAATACCACCTCATATAATATTCTCCTATTAGTATTATGTAGAGGTTTAGTTTAACTTATTAATTCCTTCGTATTATATTTTCTATAAGGTATTTAATTTTACTATGTTTACTGTGTATATATTTATATATACTAGGATTTGTAGAAAACATTATTTATGTAGTTTTATTGTATTTATATTATTTATATTAACTTTGACACACACCTACATCCAAAATATGGTTAATTAAATAAAGTTTTCCTTAGTTTCAATTTATATTAACTACCATATATAATTAATATAAATGTAGATTAATTTAGCTCCTTGATTTAACCTAAGTTACTATGTTATTCTTTTAATATATGTGTAAATATATATATATATATTCCTTAGTTTTAATTAAGAATATTAACTCCCGTATATATAATAAATAAAACGTAAAAATAATTATATTCCTTGATTTATATAAGTTTCCACTTAAATATGTAATATACATATATGTAAATAATTTCACTTCTATTAAAAACTAATACCTAAACATTTATAAACTTACTGTTATAAAATGTTAATTTAGTGTTCCATATTTTTCCCAGATTAAAAAGTTTATTAAAAAACCATACTTTAATTTTTTTGGTTACATTAAAAACCATATATTATAAGTTATTTTATGAAAACCTCATAAACCAATTTTTAAAACCTTTTACCATTGCCCACAAATCCCCAAATTTAATATACAGTAACTATAACATTTTAGACACATTATAAAAATTTTATTCATAAAAATATCTTTTTAATTTAGCCAAATAATTCCAGAAAACCCGTAACTTGCAAAAATCATAACTTACGTTTAACAACTCCAAAACCATATTAATTTAATCAAAAAAAACTAGATTATAATAAGGAATCTAGGGTTAAAATTTCAAGTCAAAATACATTCGGGAAGGCATTTAAATTAATTCAACAAGTTAGGGTTTATTCTGAAATCATAATAAAAACTTATACTCTTAATTTGAAACGATCTAATCTCAGCCGTCGTTTCCTATAGCTGATCGGAGGCGCTTGAAAGCCAAGTTTCATCAGCAACCTCCTCTACCTAGTCGAGTACTAAACGTAATTATCTCACAATCTACAGAACGAAATCGAGTGATTCTTGTTTCTATGGTTTCGAAATCAAATTTCGGTTCTAATGATACCAATTTCCCCAATTATAAATGCAGTTTCATCGGGTTTCGATTTCTGTTTCGAAGTTAGGTTTTCTTTTCCGGTTTCGAATTCGATTTGCCAAATTCTCTCAATTTGTTGCGTAATTGGGTAAATTGATAGAGGGTTATGAACGGGAATGCAAAACAGAGTAGCATTATAGGTATAATTTGGTCGGAATCGTACCGGAGATGTGCCGACAAGGCAATTCGAACTCGTTTTTCTGGAAAACTAGTATTTTATGTGTTGTTCAGGTAGGCAACTTCGCGGATCAACTCGGGATAACTGAGATGGATTCAATCCATAAAACCTACGTCATTTTAAAGAAGACATGTAACTCTAAACATTGGTGGAAGAATCATGGAAAACGAATAACTAGGGAGAAAGTTATAGATCCACAAAGATCGGAGTTTACCATGTCGTTTCTGGAAATATTCTGGGCAAAAACCGTCGTGATCGAGTAGGTAACTTTAGACGACTCGCTCTCCCTATTGGTTGCGAATCAGCCTTGGTCATTAACATGAAAGTTGTAGAGGGATTTGAGATCTT
Organism: Limonium bicolor; assembly: GCA_023374045.1. Classification (NCBI taxonomy): domain Eukaryota; kingdom Viridiplantae; phylum Streptophyta; class Magnoliopsida; order Caryophyllales; family Plumbaginaceae; genus Limonium; species Limonium bicolor. The sequence continues at coordinate 184,141,127 of CM041777.1, read as the reverse complement.
CAAAACAAGCTAAAGAACACGAAATTTTGATGAGAAACGAAGAAGTTATGGCGTGACGAAGTTTACCCGATCTCAGGAAAAATCGGAATTCTGGGTTACGAACTCGCGAGGAGGCAACTTTGGATCAACTTTCCGATCATTGTAGAAGGAGTTAGATGGTGTGTGAGTAATGGTTGGAAAGAGGAAAGATAGGAGAATCGAATGAAACAAACGGCATACCAAATGGTGGAGTAGGGAAAAAGGTATAGGTGTCTAAAGATCGCCCCATGACATGCCAAAACCGCTGGAAACTCAACCGATTGAGTGACCCGGTGCTGACTGGGCGCGACACGTGTCCCTAGCCCTGGACACGTCAGCATCCTTCAAAATTTTGGCTCTAAACTTCAGTTTATCATAACTTTGGCTAGGATGATCCGTTTTTAACGTTCTTTTTATCAATCTTATTGGTTTTCCATAACCTTTTTATTGATATAGTTTTCATGGGCTGGTTTGACCATTCTCAAAAAGTCAACCCTAGAAAGGCTTAATAAGCTTCAAGGTTTCTATAATTTTATTTTGACTTTTATGATTTAAATTAATGTACAAATTATTTCTAAAATCTTTATAATATACTTGGAGTGTTTAGAAATTTTCCCAAGATTTATTGACTTATAAATCTTATTATTAAATTCATAATACTTTATAATAATATATAATAATTAAGTATTAAATTGTATTCTTTAGAGTTAAATAGGAGGAATCCCCTCAATTAATTTCCATATTTCCATATACTATTAATACTCATAATTCCATATGATAATTTAATATTCATAATTCCTTATACTAATTTAATACTTAATAGTATGATTAAAGGTTTAATAAAAGAAATCCCCTAAATTAATTTAAATTAATTTAGTGGTATTTCACATCTTGACAAGCTTTCGGCAATCTTGAGTATCCGACTGCACTATGTCCATGCAAGCAAGACGATCAGCTTCGTTTCAAAAGAAAAAGTGAGTAACATATTCAATGGTTGTTACTATATCTATACAAATTATTGTTCACAATTTCAAAATAGTCTATTTTCAAAAATAAATGGTGTATTAGCACAGGTTTAAAAAGAATCCTAAAAATAACGTTCTTTGATAAAAAGACAAGTTCACTTATTACCGGGCCATATTAGTATCCTCGTTAGCATGTGGAAGAAACTGAGTATTATTTTCAAAAGACCATTTCAGAAATTATCTTATAAGAAGAAGATTTGTCAATTTTTTCCACATACTGACAACTACACTATTGTGACCCGGGAATAAGTGAAACGATTTCAACATCAGCTCCCAAAAAAATTTTCCAACCTGTTAATACATAGATTTTTTTTTGTTTTGAAGGTTATTTTAGAATTTTTAAGCTTAACCTTATAATAACCCTATAAAAGAATTTTAAGAACTAAAACCGGGTGCATAAGGGGCATTTCACGAGAGAACCCTTCTTTGGGATGCTTTGCAGCAATCGCCAAAATTGTTTAGAGTTTCTTGTCTGCGAAGTTACCCAATTTAGGCCTGGTTAGCCGCTATTTGTTGTCACAATATTTCGTTGTTTGACAAGATTTCTATAGCTATTCTAAAAGGGTGTTTAACTGACTTCTTGACTATTAAATTTTGCTTTATTTGTAAAAATAGCACATGTTTTTTTTTATTTATAGAAATACTATTCTTGGCTACAAGTATATGTATATCTTTGTTTGCATTCAAAATTGTACAGTTTGTATAGTATAAAAAGTACAAGTTTTATAAACTTATTGTACAGTTTAAGAAGTTAGTATATGCATCTTGTAAAATTTCAATAATATCATAATTCAATATATAATTTTACATATACATCCGTATAGTTTTTATAGAATAAATGTACACGTGTATCGTCATCTATAACTACATTTAAATATAGTCTAGAAATTACCATTAGAGAAACTACAAACAATTTCCGATACCCATACTGCCAAACTTGCTACTGTTTACTATTTAAATGTCATTTAATTTCAATATTTAATATATAAGATAATACAATTTCACATATCTAAATTTTTTATAATTGATTCCTTATATGATAGAGTACATAACACAAAACATGATTTTTAACTTATATGTTTAATAATGAAATAAAAAAAACATGCCGAACAAATCGAAAAATAAACAAGATAGTCCAAGTGAGAATAGTTCAGAACATCATGCAAATAGTGATTTTGTTACTTTGTACGCCTTGTGAAAACAAAGTAATAGGGTGGGTTTGCAGGTAAAAGTTAAAGTCATCTAAGCGAAAAAAGGATATTTGTTTTGGGTTGAGAAATAAAATGAAATATGGAAAGAGAATAAAATAATTTTCATTGATCCTTGGAAGTGGTCAATAGCATCAATTGATAGTCAACATCCAAGTCGCTGGTTATCGGTAAAAGTATATCAAGGAAATAAAATTTCATTCCCAATGGGGTAAGCTTATTCCATTTCCTAAAAGTTGTAAAAGAACTACAAAAAAAATGAATAGAAAAAAAACTGAAACTTTACATTTCCACCAACAAACACCGCTTAAAATAGGCAGCTTATAATTTGTTAGGCAACCCAATGGAGCAAGCATAAGCTTCATGGCGAGGCTAACAGTCGCTTGACTAGCTCTGCATTTATATAAATTAGGGCGTCTTGGCTACATACCTACATTTTGGTTTTTTTTTTTTTTTATGAAAGCGCGTGCCTGGCACCTGTTTTGTTTTTTTTTTTTAATTTTTTTCTTTTTTATTACAAAAATTTTAAATTATTGTAATTTATAATATATAAGTCCAAAATGAAAAAAAAATTATATCATTTTTCATCTAATTTCAAGCTCTTCAAAACAAGACCAATCATGAATATATTTTGACAACTTTTAAAAAAATTATTTTACATGTAAAGTGCACAGAACATAGAATAAACCTTGTACAGATGGTCATACAAACATGTATATATGTTCACTAAAACATGTACATCCTCACGTAAAAACATGTACATCCTCGCGTTAAAAACATATAGATAGTCATATAAACCTGTACGAATCATTAAATATGTACATCCTTAAAACATGTACATATAAGGGAGAACATTTGTACAGACGGTCATACAAACATGTACAGATGACCGTAAAAACATGTACAGATGTTCATTAAAAAACATGTACATTCTCACATTAGAACATGTACATTGTCACATTAAAACATGTACATTCTCACATTAAAATATGTACATCATCACATTAAAATATAAAAACATCGAATTCACCACTTATTATTTAATGAATCATAATATCAATTTTAATGAATCATAATACAAAATTAATGAATCATATTATCATTATAGTGTATCATCATATACATGTAAAAATATTTTTTAAAAAAACTATCAAAACATATCCATAAATGATCTTGGTTTGAAAAGCTTAAATTTACATGAACAATGATATAATTTTTTTTATTTTGGATCTATATATTAAAAGTTACAATAATTTAAAGGTTTCATAATAAAAAAAAAAAAGAAAAAAACAAAAGGGCCGTGAAGTAGAGCGCGCCACTTTACCAACAAAAAATGAAAAAAAAAAAAAAAAGAAAGCTCTCCGTGCTGCGCTCTCCTTCATTCTTCTTATTTTAATTTGACTGAAATGTCCCTAGATGTAGCCAACTTAGTTACAACCAGTTGTAGGCAAGAATTTGCCTATATAAATAAGCAGGCACAATTGTATGTAAGCATGCATTTTGAAGCTCACTATGCATGAGTACTGAAGATGTTGTCTCATCTGAAAAGAGGTAGTCTGTCAGAGAAACACTTGAATCACAAGCCTTGAATGACTTTACTGGACAAAGCAAGAGGAAGCTTTACCCATCAAAACACAATCTAAGTTCAGTTTGACATCTTAAAAGCAAAAAAAAAAAAAAAAGGCTCCTATGGCACTAACTACTCGACCCAAAATAATCAAATTTTAGGCTTCCTTTTTTGTGGCAAAGGGTTTCTTTCTTCTGCAATGCCTGATAATGCTAATCATGCCTTTAATATGGAGCAACAGCTGAACATAGTGCAGAGATGAACCTGCTCACAGCAACTAAATGAAAAAAACAAATTACTATCATGTTTCTTCTGATCCCTGTCAATCTACCTCTGCACCTGCAGTCATTGGAAGAAAATCAATTCAGAGCTTCTTAATAATCAAGTTCATAAAACTACAAAAAAATAACTTCTTTATTATCGATAGAGAGGTTCCTGTCCAAAAAGAAATACAAGTTTAAAGAAAAAACAGAACACGTGAATTCAAGATCAGGTAAAATTATACTTTCTCGGCATGGCCTACCCTTCATATTTTTATTTTTGTGTTTATTTTTCTTCTTTTTCTTCTTATCCTTCAATTTATTCCGCTCAGGCTTCAAGCTACCTCCAGACGAAGTATCCTGATATTGTAAGGATTCAATCATAAAACAAAAATGAGAGAAGCAACATAATACACAAAAACCACCCAGTAACCATATCTATACCTCATCACCACCAACATGTCTAAGCTTTTTCTTCTTTTTCTTCAATTTCTTCGGTCCAGGCTTTGAGTCCTACTTTGAAGGTACGGCATGCCAATTTCCCAATCCAAATCAGCAACACAAAACTGCAAAGAACTCAAAAATAGCACAGTGCTGATGAAGATTGGAGAATCATACCTCTACATCTTCATCATCAAAGGAACTAATATGTCTAATCTTTCGTCCTTGAACGGATGTTCCACCTATGTCACACAAAGAAGGTTGTTTAATTTGCTGAGTAATTTAATGATACAAGTGAAAAGCAACAGCACACAGAGACTAGAGAATATCAGAACTGTATTAAGGGTAAGATCAGATAAAAGCTAAAGTGACCATCAACGCTAATATAAAAATTTATATAGCTTATACCAAACAATTTGGACGCAACCTGTAAACCCAACAAAAATGAAAAACAAAATTTGCAGAGGCTTAGATTAAGAATTTAGACATGATTATCATGTAGAACAGTTTAGCTCCATGCACCCTTAAATTATTGGGTAATGTTTAATTGAACCCATTCATGCCAAACTGATCAACTCAGAGATAGACACTGTTAGTAGTGATGTTGATAATAATAAGGTTTGGGAGGGTTATAATCGAAAGGGGGAAAAAGCTGTAAGTAGGGTATTATAAATAGAATGGATTAGGGGGGATTGAGATCGTGGATGATATTAGTTGAGTTGTATAGGTAGCTTGCCAATTTTGGTAGTCAATTACCGTCTCTCTTTGAGAGTGCCCCCTTTTGGGGAGTTCATTATTACAACAGTACCTCTACTTTCTTGATCTATCCTCTGCCTATCTTTCTAACTCTAACAAACTGGTGCAGTGAACGTGGAGAAAAAGAGCCGGAGAGGGAATGACAAACACGAGGATGGAGGCTCGAATTGAGGCGTTGGAGAGAAATTTGAAGAGGGGAGAACGAGCAAACACTGAGTTGCACGAGCAAGTTGCTCTCACTGGTCGCAAGGTGGACCGATTTCAATCTCAGCTGGAAAGAATTGAGCGACTGATCACAGCCTTGTAAGTGCAACGCAGTCCACAGACATCTTCATCCGGTGCAGGTGACGGTGGCGGTAGTGGTGGAGATGGAATTGGGGGAAGCCGATTTTTCATATATGAGGGAGGAAGGTGGAGCTTCCAAGCTTTAACGGCGATGATCCTCTATCCTGGCTGGCCAAAGCAAAACAATACTTTTCAATTCAAAATATGATAGAATCTGGGAAAGGGGGACAACTGTTTGTGAGCAGCTGGGTGCTGGCAATTTTGGGTAATCAGGGTGCTAGTGCTATCTGTTTACCGTACTAGTTTGTTATACTGGTGGTTATGTTATTTGTCGTTTTATATAGGTCACTAGCTATTTAAGGAAAGAAGAGGAGCCTAGTTAGGGCATGCTTTGATTTGTTTTTCCTTGGCCACTCTGTGGTTCGGCAGGCTCTGCCTGATTACCTAAATTGGCCGGACAAGGTCCTGAGCTCCCCCTTGTAACTATTCCATTGTTTTTCCTTAAACCATAAATGGAAACTATCGGTTTATGCGTGTGTTAGCTGGCCTTGTTTGAGTTTTGTAAGGAGAGGTTTCATCAAATTGGTATCAGAGCCTAGATTCTGTTTAGTGGGGTGGGAGATGGATTCAATACACACAGAACCTCCGATCTTCAACGGAGAAAATCCCCGAGGTTGGCTGTACAAGGCAGAAGAATACTTCACCCTCAAATCCATTCCCGATTGTTTCTGGTTTCAAGCAACAGGGGAGTGTCTAGAGGGAGAAATTTTTTGCTGGTTCGAAGAGGTGTGGGTTAACTTCGGTGAGCTGCCCTGGCTAGATTTCCAGAAACTACTTCTGGATAGATTTGAGAACTCTATACAGTTCCAAATAACGCAGGAAACCGAAACTGAGGTACCAATCGACTGGAAGAGGGGAGGAGAAATGGAGAAATGGACACCAGTTGAAGTTGTGAACCCAGCACTACAATCAAATATCGTAGAGGTGGTACTGGATTTGGATGAGCTGGAATCTAACAATCCAGTGAATCTAATTGCCAAGGTTGGAAGGATCCAGGAATCGAAAGCAAAATCGAAGGCAGAAAAAAGGAAAAAGGGTAGGAAGCTGAACACTAAAGAGGAAGAAGGTAATCAAAGGGGTCACTCTCGCCGTTGGTCCTTTCAGGCGGATACAAGGCTTGGGGAAACAGAAAAAAGAGAAGACAGAAAATGATTTGTCGATTGAAGAAGAAAAAAAAGAGAAGGAAGAAGAAAAGAAAAAGAGGGACGATGATACCTGGGGGCGGTCGAATGATTGGAGCGACTTGGTTTCCAGAAACCATGGTGGTTCTCCTTCCTTGTTCCCAAGGGGGCACACTTGTAGACTTCAGACATGAGTGTTCCCTTCGACAGGGGTGAAGATGCCTTGCCGCCAGTCGCCGGACGCCGGTATTTCATGAAGAAGGAGAAGACAAATCACTGAGGAGTAGAGAAGAGACTGTGGACTTCTGGCGCCGATCAAGGAAGGGACGGCAGCTTAGTTACTATAGGAATGGAATTTTTTCCCTTAAACCGGTCCAAAACCAGTTAGATAACCAACATCCCTCTCCTAAACCGGCCCATACAAGCAGAACGACAGTCCAGGGAAGCCACGAGCAAAACGACAGAACCGGGGCTCAATTTTCAAACGCTAACCCTAAATCAGTTCAGGCGCTCCACAATCGAGCATGCTCAAAACGTCCTAATTGTCGACTTCGTGGCTGGGCAAAATTGAAGTCCTGGGCGGCACATAATTGGAAATCTCCACAAAAGAAATCCACGGCTATCGGCAGGCATGGAAGAAGAATGTGCGCAAAGGATAGCAAGTATTCTCTTAGTCGCATGAGGAGTTCGCACATAGTGACCAGTCATATCCCCACCTGAGCTACACCAGTGGAGAAAACGGCGCCGTCATCGCAAGGGTTTGTTCCCCTTGGTCACGCCAATCACCATTGCTGAGACTGGGTTTCAATCAACAGGAGAATCTTTCAAATTATCAATAGTGCAGCTACGCCAAACAAGGGGTGGGAAAAAGGACATCAAGAAACCGGCAATCAATAGCCCCTGCACCACCTTGAGGACAAGGTGGTTGTCTACCGGGGAGGGAAGGAGGAAGGAAGATACAGAGGGCTGGCTTTACAAGGATACTACCAGATGGGAGTTGTCGGAGCCGACACTGATGCTACCCAGAAAAGACCAAATCATCAACAGAGGTCGTCACCAGAAGAGGCTAACTCACCAATTTTTTTTTTATATACACCACCTTGAGGACAAGGTGGTTGTCAACAGGGGAGGAATGATAGAATCTGGGAAAGGGGGACCACTATTTGTGAGCAACTGGGTGCTGGCAATTTTGGGTAATAAGGGTGCTAGTGTTATCTGTTTACCGTACTAGTTTGTTATACTGGTGGTTATGTTATTTGTCGTTATATATAGGTCACTAGCTATTTAAGGAAAGAAGAGGAGCCTAGTTAGGGCATGCTTTGATTGGTTTTTTTTTCCTTGGCCGCTCTGTGGTTCGGCAGGCTCTGCCTGATTACGTAAATTGGCAGGACAAGGTCCTGAGTTCCCCCTTGTAACTATTCCATTGTTTTTCCTTAAACCATAAATGGAAACTATCGGTTTATGCAGGTTTATGCGCGTGTTAGCTGGCCTTGTTTGAGTCTTGTAAGGAGAGGTTTCATCAAAATACTGCAAATCCGATGAAGATTCAATGGGCGATGTTGTGTATGAAGGGACCGGCGCTGCACTGGAGCCATGGTTGCAACAAAGGAAACCTTTTCTTAGGGGAATTGAAGGCTGAATTACTACATCGCTTCGCTTCAGGTCTCTGTCAATCCGTACGAGGCCTTTGCAGCGGTGCGACGTTGGAGTTTAGTATCCTCCTACATCGACGAATTCATAGCCAGATCATCGTGTGTGGCCGACCTAGCAGAGGCACACTAAGTTTTCTTTTTTGATAAGTTGGGCACATGGCCAAGATAATTAGAAACTACTAAGCACGTTAGTTTATCACTGCAACAATTTCGGTTGCTCACGAACATCTCAGCTGGGATCGACAGTTGTTGCCACCAAGATTTCGTTCATCTCCACACACATCCATCTTGATATGCCTTAGGGACTCTTCTTTGTTCATTGCCTTGCCATTGAAGAACAGCTCGTACTTTCCCACCATACATGCCAAGAACGACAGTAAAAGATCGACATCCAAATCTGTTTCATCTTCTTCCTCCAGCCTTTGGAACGCCACTCCTCACAAGTCTCTAATAGTTGAAACTTTCCAAGCAGCTTTAATTGATGGCCCCATTCCCCTAATATTATGCCCTGCTATGACCACCATTCTGGTTTTACTGATTATTGTTGCTTGCTGCCTGTTTAAGCAGCTTACAGATGTTATCTTTAGCTCGTGCTTGATCTCTCAAACTGCACCCTAGGAGTTCAGCAATTCGTAGACAGTCTTCCCATTCTGTTTCATCCATCCCACTCCTCTCTTGATCCGCATTATTCCTGTTCTGATCTCTTCTCCCTTCCAGAACTCTATTTCAGTATTGTGGGGTGTTTCCTGAACGGATTACATGAGGAGATAAGAATTCGCATCCGATCCCATGAGATCTCTGATATATATCAAACAATGAATTTGGCAAGGGAAATTGAGAGAGAGCTCGTTGCAGTGGGGGCTTGGAGTAAGGAAAGCGACAAGGTTGGACCACAGTTTGGCTTGGGAAATCAGGCCGAATCTGAATTAGGTCGTAGTTCTGGATCCTATCTTGGAAGGCCGCAACCTTACACGTATACGGCTTTATCTTCAGCTACTGGAGGCGGATCTTTGACTCCGACGGCATCGACCGGGTCTAAGCTCAATCCAAGAACTTTGGTCACTGAAAATTCAGCATCCACAACGCTTGTGACATCAATGGCAGGATTGACTAGTTCTCGCCCCTTTCCTAGTCAAATAGTCAAGACCACCTGCCCTAGTACATACCAGGAATATGCAGACCTAAAGGCGCAAGGATTATGCTTTAAATGCAAACAGCCATACTCTTCAACTCACCAACGTCCGAATTGCGGACCTTGATTCACGCTGAGGATGAAGAGTATAAACCTGAGCATTTTGATCTAGAGAGCGCATTGGAGAAGAGGATCCGAGGGAGAAGCGGAGTCTTTGACCTGAGGAGGTTTTGGTTGTTCAATTCCGTCATCGAGGTTACCTTTGTCACCATTTGCTGATCATGTGGCACTAGCAAGCTGCCAAGGAAGCTTTGTGGTTTTCCTGTGCTACTTTCCATACATATTTTTTTCCTTTCCAGCCTTGCCCCTTTCGGGGAGTTCGTTATTACAACAGTACCTCTACTTACTTGATCTATCATCTCTCTATCTTTCCAACTCTAATAGACACACTAAAGTTAGGAGTCTGTGGTGCACCCAACCCAGCCCATTTACACTACTTGCCTATCATCTCTCTATCTTTCTAACTCTAATAGACACACTAATCTGAACTCATGTTAACCATGGGTCTGACGATAGCCCAAACAAAGCTGGGTGTGGATGGCTTTATTGGAGTTGTGTATTGGTTCAATCTGAACTCATCTTAGGCCGTGCCGTGGCTAGGTTTGACAGAGCATAGGGGCTTATAATAAGTTCCAGCTGAGTTCAATCAGAATTATAAGGCTAATTTAGTAAGGATCAATAACTGATCAGGTTACACCCAATTATTATCACTATGGGTTTGTCTGTTCCGCCCACAGAACCATTAAACCTGATATAGTGGACGATTGAACTGAGTCATAATGTATTGCAAAAAAACTAGAATACAAGCAAATAGGAGCATCCAAGAACTCAATAAATGATGATTGAAAAACCAGATGTTGTTTCCCTAAAATATTAGAGTATTAACACTCACTTCCACAGCAGAAACATACTACCAAATTCTCCTTCAAACATTCAGAGTATTTATTTGAAAGAAGTAAGGGCCCAACATTTGAAGTGTTTCCAAGAACGCCTTAATGACAGAGAGGTTTCTAGGTGCGTTGGTTGTATGGCAATAGACTTAGGCCCCATTCTTTTGCATGGCTGATAATCTAGCTGATGTCAGTTGTCAGCTGAAAGTTAGAAAAAGTAGAGGAGAAAAATAGTTGATATGACAATTGATGTACGTGACATATAGAGACAATAAACTAGCTGATCAAATAAACCCGGTGCAAAAGAATGGGGCCTTATTGAATCAGCAACAACTAAAATGGTAACAATGCAGCTAAAACATCCCTCTTTTATCATCCGAGTATCATAACACAACCAAAGCTTCGAACATTGAGCAAAAGCTCAGCAAAATGTTCAAAAAAGTACGTACACACTACACCACTAACAAAACATGGGAATAGGCATAAAAAGACAGGCTGAATTTATAACACGTTTTAGCAATCAGATAGCAACGATCAAGTTTAAGTACAATATTACCAACAGCACAAATTATGACATGCAGGATTTACTCACTAGCATGTACTGTCTCTTTTGCATTCTTCACGGCCACTTCAATTAGGTCAGGGTTCAATGAGTCTAACCCACCAGGTTCTTGAAGTTTCCTCTCAAGGAACTTCGCAAGAGCAGCAGCTTTATTGGTAGTAACGGGTCCACCAGGATGAGCCACCCTAATATTCAATCCAGAAATCCAGTAAGAAACTAGCGAAGACTGTTCTCTAAAAATTAGACAAAATGAGGCATTTAGTGTGATATGAAAAAGGAAAACATGAAATCAATGCTTCTCCCATGAAAATAGGATGTAAAACTAATTCTTCTCCCATGAAAATAGGATGTAAAACTAATTCTTCTCCCATGAAAACAAATGAAGACCATATACGACTAAGCTAAAGGTTTGAGACCACAGAATCCTGAATTCCTGCAACACAAGCAAAACTGCAGAGACTGACTTAATCGATTAGCTTCAACTAAAGGAAGCACAGTAGTAGTCTCCCGCTCATTCAAGTCACTGCTAAATCAATAAAATGATCGCGCACAGAAATTCCACCGGGTTAATTTCAAGAAAATCTCAAAATCTATGCAGTTGATCCAAATATCCAAGCCCGGAAGCGATGTATCACACCAAGCAGATAGCAGTATTTTGGCAAATGTTCGTTCCATTCTCTGAGCACTAATTTTTTTTACCCAAAAAAAAAACCTAAACTAGAGAGCAATGATGGCACGAATGAACCCTAACGAAAAAAACCAGCAACCGAATAGTCGGCGTTGTCCTTCCAAAAACACTATAAGAATCAGTCCTTCAGCCCCTTTGCTTATGAAGATTACATGAACCAACTGGGAAAGAGAAGTGGTAAAAGGAGAGAGAAACGGAGACGAGGAGAATGCCACCACCTGGGTTGAAGACGGTTAGGAGGGAGGGAAGGTTGGGAGGTAAGTGGAGCGAACTTACTTCCTCGCAATGCCCTTCTCTCGTCTTCTGTAAGGCCCTCGATCCCCTTCACCATTTTGTTCCGAAGTCCAAGGACGTTCTTCCCAGCAGTCTTAGATTTGTAAATAAAACAGATCCCTACCGGCTGTTTTCGGTTTAGACCCAAAACCTTCTTCTTTGTTTTCACAACGGGTAGTCAGAAATTTTAAAAATTTTGGATTTTTGTGTTCAATATTGAGCTTTATTCTTTGTTCATAAATTAATCTATCTCATATGGACACATGTCCTTTACTGGTTTGTTATTTAATTAGCTGGAGTCTACCATCTCTCTTACACAAAAGATTTAACTTAAAGCTTCATTTTGTGGTTTTATAATTGCAGGGAGATTAATCCCCTGTCGAACCGCGGCCTTTGTTTCAAATTGTTTAATAATTACAATATTTTCCTAAAACTTATGACATATTATGAGAAGCCCCTAAATTTTAGGTGAATATGTTATAAAATCATGCTCAAATTCATAAATCATATAATAAGAGGAAGGAAGAGAGGAAATTGTTTTGAAAAGTTTAAAGAAATTTTTCAGTAGGAAGAGCTTAAAAAAGATGAAGGAAATAACGAAGGTGGTGATCTCCGGATCTTTGACGAGTACGCAGATGATGTTAACACCGAGGAGAACTTACGAGGGCCCATCTGAGGTACTTTATACGGTTTTTTTGACAATTTAGGTACTAATGTTAAACAAAATTTGGTAAAAATTGTCTGAAAAGGCAAAAAAGATGCCCGGGTAGCAAATGTCGGCGCCGGCCGCTACAACCAGGCGTCGCCACCGGCTCTTCTATGTTGGTGTCACCACCAGGGTCCGACCTTAAAATCACTATATCTTCTTCGTTATAGCCCTGATTGTCGATCCGTTTGCGCCGAGGCATTTGTCTTTTCATCTACTCCGTTTCAATTAACTTTACTGATAATTTGTTTGATATATGTGTTGTTTATTCTTAAGTACGTACTTGTACCATTTACGAGTAGCGTTAGTTAAAGTTATCGACATTAACTATCATATACTTCTTGTTCAATAGTAAAACAATCAAGTCTGTTTTATTTGATTAAAGTTACCAACATTGAATACCATCTGCACTAATTTTACTACAGCCAAAGATGAATCTATCTAAATTTAATTAACCGACGATTTGGACACCGATCTAATTAGTTAGAGTTATTGAATTAACTATCATCGACTTCTTGTTCAATAGTAAAACAATCAAGCATGTTTTATTTGATGATAGTTATCGACATTGACTATCATCTGCACTAATTTTACGACCGTCGAATACGAAACTATCTAAATTTAATTAACTGGCATTTTGGGCACCGATCTAATTAGTTAGAGTTATCGACATTAACTATCATCGACTTTTTGTTCAATAGTAAAACAATCAAGCATGTTTTTTATTATAGTTATCAACATTGACTATCATCTGCACTATTTCACGACCGTTAAAGATAAATCTATCTAAATTTAATTAACCGACGATTTGGACACCGATCTAATTAGTTAGAGTTCGACATTAACTATCATTGACTTCTTGTTCAATAGTAAAACAATCAAGCCTGTTTTATTTTACTATAGTTATCAACATTGACTATCGTCTGCACTAATGTCGATAAGTATAATAAAAAAAACATGCTTGATTGTTTTACAATTGAATAAGAAGTCAATGATAGTTAACGTTGATAACTCTAACTAATTAAATCAATGTCCAAATCGTTAGTTAATTAAGTCTAGATAGATTCGTCTTTGATTGTTGTGAAATTAGTGTAGGTGATAGTCAATGTTGATAACTTTAATCAAATAAAACAGGCTTAACTTTTACTATTGAACAAGAAGTGCATGGTAGTTAATGTCAATAACTCTAACTAATTAGATCGGCGTCCAAACAATCAGTTAATTTAATTTAGGTAGATTCGTCTTCGATGGTCATGAAATAGTGCAGATGATAGTCAATGTCGATAACTATAATTAAATAAAATAGGCTTGATTGTTTTACTATTGAACAAGGAGTAAATGATAGTTAATGTCGATAACCTTAACTAACACTACTCGTAAATGGTAAAATACGTACTTAAGAAGAAACAACACATATATCAAACAAATTATCAATGAAGTTAATTAAAATGAATTAGACAAAAAGACAAACGCGACGGCGCATACGGATCGACAATTGGGGCTATAAAGAAGAAGATATAGCGATTTTAAGGTCGGACCCCGGCAGCGACGCAACATAGAAGAGCCTGCGGCGATGCCGAAATGTAATGGTCGCGGCGATGCCGAAATGAAACGGTCGGCGGCGATGCCGAGTTGTAATGGCCGGCGGTGAAGCCAAGTTGTAACGGCCGCCGGCGGCGATGCTGGGTTGTAACGGCCGACATCGGCGTCTGCTACTCAGGTATCTTTTTTTTTATTTTTCAGACAGTTTTTTTACCAATTTTGTTCTACATTACTACCTAAATTGTTAAAAAAACATAAAAAGTACCTCAAAATGGCCCCTCGTAAGTTCTCCTCGGTGTTAACATTATCACGTACTCGTCGAAGATCTTTGGATCGTCACCTTCGTTATTTCTTCCATCTTTTTTGCTCTTCTTACCGAAAAATTTCGTAAACCTTTCAAAACCATTTCCTTTTTCCTCCCTCTAACTATAAGATTTCTGAATTTGAATATGATTTCATAATGTATTCACCCTCCTTATATCATGAAATTTGGGTGCATATCGTAATATGTCACAAGTTGTGGGTAAATATGGTAATTTTTTTAAAAATTGAACCAGGGGCAAAATGACCATTTTTTTGATTGAGCGGATTGGAAATTCAACTGCTCGTAGCGACCCTTTTTTCCAATGAATGTGACTAGAAACAGATTGAGTAGAGTATCATGCATCATTTATTATTCAGTTTAAAATCATATATCAAGTCATATAATCGATTGAAAAAATTTCAACGTAAAATAATATTAATGAATCATAATATAATTTGTAAGAAACTTTACATTATGTTATTGAGCTTTTTAATATTTCATACTATGCCACTAAATGTAAGAGTAATTTTTCATCACTAAGTATTTTTAACCCCAAATTTATAAATTCTGAGATCCAAACTTTAATTCTAACATCTTTGATCCCTAAACTATTTAATATTCAGTTTATAATTTTTTAAAAATTTTGATCTTAAAATTTCAAAATACTAATATAGATGCTCTAAACCTAAATTCCTCATCCTCAAACTTGAATCTTGAACAACTAGGAAGTGTCCAACAAAATCTATAAAGTTGATATCTTATTCGATTGAAATATTAGAAACTTTATTAACAACTTGTGAAATCTGCAGCAGGGGCAGATTGAGGGGGATCACGTGGGGTCATGTGACCCCACGTTTTTTTTAAGAATTTAGAAATTTCTATATGTAAATAATTAGAGTTTATATGTATATAGTGTAATGACCTCGTATATCATAGAGTTGTTTACTGGTGCAGTGATAAGGGATAAAATTACTGAGTAAGTTGTCTTGAGTTTAAATCCAAGTATGATCAAATATGCTGATTTTTTTTCTTCAAACAATAGTGACCCCATATAATTTATATCTTGGCTCTGCCACTGATCTGCAGCCTTGAAACGCTAGAGGTGCTTGATTGAATCACTGGAGCAGACGTAGACCGGGATATTCTTTTCCAAATTTGTGGGCAAAGGGGCCGAGGAAGTTCCATAAAAAATATAGAGTTTTAAACACATATTTTGTACCAAATTTTCTACCAATTTATACCAATTAAGTATCATAATTTACACCAATTAAGTATTATAATTTATACCAATTAAGTATCATAATCTATACCATAAATTTTTAAAATATCTTTTTTTCTACCAATTTAAATTATTTATTCAAAACAAATTAAGTTATATTTTTAACTAATATTCAGAAAAAATATGTTTATAATTTATATTCTATTTTGCAGATAACTTTATGACATTATAGTATGTACGTAACAAAAAATATTATGTCATAAATTTATATAAAAAATAGAATATAATTTTTAATATATTAGTTAAAAATATAAATAAATTATTTTGAATAAATAGTAGAAATTTCATGAAATGTCACTATATTTTTGGCTAATTCATGAAATGCCCCCAAAAAATAAAGTCACAAAATGCCATTATATTTTTGTGAAAGTCCATGAAATGCCACTAAAGTCATTCACCAGAATGAAAAAGGACAAAAATACCCCTACTAGTTAATAAAGTACTTTTAAATTCACAATATGCCCCTAAGTGTTACAAATTCACAAAAAAATCAAAACAATATAAATATATATATAATTTAAAATATTATACAAAAGTTGAAAAAAATTAAATTAAATTAGAATATCGCAAAAAATATTTCTTAGATTTTTAAATTATTCAGTTCCATAGAAAATATAGAGTTGTATACATATGATTTATACCAATATCCTACCAATTTATACCAATTAAGTACCATAATTTATACCTAAATTTTAAAACTTTTTTATACCAATTTAAATTATTTATTCAAAATAAATTATATTATATTCTTTAACTAATATTCAGAACAAATATTTTTAAAATATATATTCTATTTTGCAGATAAATTTATAACATAATATTTTATAGATAACAAAAAATATTATGTCAAAAGTTATCTATATAATAGAATATAAATTTCTTAAAAATATTTTCTAATATATTAGTTAAAAATATAAAATAATTTTGTTTGAATAAATAATTTAAATTGGTAATAAAAGAGATCATTAAAAAATGTATGGTACAATTATGGTACTTAATTGGTATAAATTATAGTACTTAATTGGTATAAATTATGTGTTTAAAACTTTATATTTTTTTATTGTGAACGTTAAAAGTACATTGTTAACATGTAGGGGTATTTTTGTCTTTCATCTTTCTGGTCAATAACTATAGTGGTATTTCATGAACTTTTACAAAAATATAGTGACATTTTGTAACTTTTTTGAAGGGGCATTTCATGAATTAGTAAAAAATATAGTGGCATTTCACGAATTTCCCAAAGAATTTCATCGTATTTGGTAACAACAAAGTTGATATTATTCACACAATTAGGATGATTATGGAGTCTCTAGGTGTTATCCAAATTATCTTATTGCAAGTGTTATCTAAATCAATGATTTTTTAATTTAGTTAAGGTTGTGTCTTTACAAAAAACTCGGCGT
Source organism: Limonium bicolor (assembly GCA_023374045.1). Taxonomy (NCBI): domain Eukaryota; kingdom Viridiplantae; phylum Streptophyta; class Magnoliopsida; order Caryophyllales; family Plumbaginaceae; genus Limonium; species Limonium bicolor. Next base: position 184,123,895 of record CM041777.1, on the reverse strand, counting down.
CTCTCTCATGCTGAGACGAAGACCATCGTAGGATGTCCTATCCTACTATAGGTATAAAGTTGGAACGACTTGATTTCCTGACCTGCATGTACAATTGAATTTATCAACAAGAGTATTAAAAGTTTTAAAATATTGCAGTGCTGGATATATGAGTACTTTCTAGGTGTTTGTCGCCGTTTGATGCAGAGTACCGCCTCCACTATCCCTTCTATGGCGAGGTTTGTTAGGCTTGAGGGTCGATACAATTCGAACCATAGCAAACTCTTCGAGTACTGACGACGTTTAGACGCCCTCAGACCCGACCAGGTATGGTACCATATCTTTAAGAATTAACTTTTATTTATAAACATGTTAGAATCGGTTGACAAATACAGTCAAAATTTGAAATTATAAGGTCGTCTGGACCCCATTCAGAGCGGATTCGTGGAGCATCCAGCAGGGTCGGTCCTGATGGTTTGGGCATCTCCACATGATGGATATCGTTGATCCTTACCATTTGAACCGGTGTTTATGGCAATTCGGCATGGTCCAAACCATTTCCTTCATTTCACCTCTACGCCCATTTCAAGTAATCCGGAAGAGGACCACTATAGACTATTTGGTTGTGCATGTTGCATCCCCGACGCTATGAAGTAGCCACTTCAACGTGTATAACACTGATTTCATCCATGCACGATGATCTTCTCCTAATGACGATGTTGAGGCTGACTACATGGAGCGGTACCTCGCTAGGACGCACCCAAGACTCAACCCTTATGGTGAAGCCGCAGCTCAGCCTTCTGATCCGAATGTAAGTGGTTATATCATTTTCTTGTGGATAATATAGCAAGCCATAGTAAAGAATTAATCTCTAATTATTTTATATGTTTACATACATAGGTCGTGCTCATGACTAAGTTGAAGGAACCATACTTCTCGCCCCCACTACCTGATGGCTGGCTAGTGTAGATGTCTGCTAAAGACATGTCCCAATTTCAGCATTCATTTGATCAGATGTTGGGACAGGTCCAGCACTTCAGAATCACCTAGCAGTCTTAGAGGTCTGGCACATCCAGCGAGTATAATACCGGGGGTGGTAGAGGAAAGGGTCATAAAGGGAGTGGCAGAGCAGGGGGTAGTTATGCCACCATTGCAAAGGGGTGGTAGATAATAAAATGTTATCTTTGAGACTATTATTGTTGTTTTGTTGTGTTATCTATGAGATTGATAATGTTGACTTGTTGTGTTATCTTTGAAACCATTACTACTTTATTGTTGTGTTATCTTTGAGACTATTACTTTCCCTTAATGCTCGTTGTAGTTAACTTTTATTTAATGCATGTTATCTATTAAGTAAACAAAATTTGAATGTGCACTTACAATAAGTGGCTCATGTGCAAGAATGTACAATTTATGAAACAAACTAACCTCTGTGACCTCACTTGGATAAGCACGTGTGCATCCCAAGAATTTATCATCTTAGAAAACTAACTAAAAAAACTCATATGAAGATATGGCTAGGTGCACATGTTGTATACTTCTTCCTTCACGTTGTGAGCTACTCAAGGTAGGGCTCATCCCAACCTTCGGCTGAAGGATCTTTAACTCTCTGCCATGTCAATTAAAGGGATATATAGGTGCATCATTTGGCATGTCAACATGTATGAAATGATTACCCACATGATACATGTAAAGCACATTCGTGGATGCACGACCCATCCAGTGTTATCTCTTAATGATAGGTATGCATGTAAAACTGTTGTCGGACCCAACATCCATATATACAATAACAAGGTTGTATATGACACATATGATTGGAATAATTGTGGTGCAAAACCATTTGTTCTTTGGTGTAATCCCACTCCCTGTCCATAAGCCTGTGTCTACCTCTTTCCTAACATTGAAAAGACTAACTAGTCTGTATGCCCACCAAATTTCCCTCTCTAGAAAAGTTAGCTCCTCGTATATGAAGACACGTACTTCTCTCCATTCATCCTCTAATGATGCCATTAATATGGAATCACTATAACACCACAATTGCCATCACTAGACACATTCTTGTAACATGTAAATTGCTCGTGAACTGTGGTATGAAACAGATGAAAAAAAAGAATTCGTCCTTCATATCACGCAAGGTGCCAAGGGTGACTTCTTTGGTCACAATAACGGCAGAGACAACCTCGGCAAATTCTTTGCCAAAAGTGATGAAGGATCTTTCTGGGTTACTCCCCACTAGCTGAGTTCTTCAGTGGAGCCGACTTCTTATCGATATCGGATTCCCTCGTTTGGGCATTTTGTTCATGCGCTCATGCGTTGATTTTGACCTGATAACGATGATACAAAAATATTAAAAAACATATAAATATTAATAAAGTATGTAAAGAACATTATACAAATGTTAAACTTTGTGTGGACGAACTATATTGCCTTGGTCACCCAAGTGGAACTTGAACAGATGGCTCATTAAGATCGAATGATGAACCAGGGTGAATCACTGACTGCACGAGCCTAACAAAACGCTAGAGAATCACAGGGTCATCCAGACTAAGAACTTCATCGGTTAATGCCTTCTATATCTCTCTTTTCTTGTCATGTTGTGTTAGGGTTCTTCCTTTATTGGCTTCCCTACATTCAATTCCAACATCTTCCACAAGTCGTGACTGGCATCTAATGTAAGTTTGTCATTCATTTCCATCACTTATATAAGAAGTGTGCACAAGGAAGCGCGTGGTATAAAATAATGCACATCCACATTGCTACTTATCACTCTTGAATGCCTTTCCACGCTCAAGTTCCTCTTGAAGAATAACTAAGCATTTGTAGATGACTCATCCACGTATTATTCGAAACAAGCAGTAGTAGTCTTCTTGAGCCATCTTGTCTTTGGACATCTTCATATCTGTCATGGTTAATTTTTTTAATTTTGTTTGTTTGTAGCACATATATTTTCTTACTTTTTGGTAGCCTTCAGCCCCACCTTATTATTCCCCTCCCCATGATTCATTAGTTGAGCTTCCTGAAAATGAATGGATTGATACTACTGATGTGTTTCAAACCAATCAGCTTTTTTCCACTAAACATGTTGTTGTGGAATGGGTAGATACTATGGGGTGACAAAAGGGCCGTAAGTGGATAGTGGTGACCATTGTTCAGATAAGTACAACGACATAGTAGTACTTGCATGTGAGCAGTACTGACATGCATGAAGAGTCAAAGTTGAGGATGATTCTGTGTATGAAGGACGTACTTCCTCGAAGAAGTGCTCATTTTCGTTCAGTATACGCGGCAAGCGCACTCATAAATGATGGAAATTGGTTGTGAAGGATGAAAGACACAACCACTACTTGCCTAAGCGGTTAGAGGGACATTTTTCTAAATATCGATCGATTGACAGATGATGAGTTGAAAAAGTGATCCGTCTCATTCACAGGGTAGGCACTGCCTCACATGAGCAATGGATGCGATTGAAAGAGAAAAACCCTAATCTATTCATTGGTATCAACTTCATTTATAATTTTAATAAGAAATTGACGAATGAGCATAAGAGAGGACCCCTATTTATGCAAGTGCTAGTTGATGACCATGATGAGCGCAAATATCATGTATTTTGTGACGGTCGTATAGGTTTGTTCCTATGACATTAACATTTTCACGTGTGATTAATGTTTAAAACTTTTCATAATACTAAAGCATATGCTTTCATTTTATAAAGACGATGGAGATGTCACCGGGTATGTCATGTTTGCTAGCCCAACATCCGTGAAACTTTTCAATGTGTTCCGATATGTTGTCATTATTGATTTACAACAAGACAAATGTGTATACGATGTTGCATGTAGAGATAGTTGAAATTAGTTCTACTGGGAAGAATTCCAGCATCGCATATGCATTTGTATGTAGTAAGGACCAAGTAGGGTAAAATTGGGTCCGTAAGAACTTGAGGGAGCTACTGATTGAAGGGCGTGAGCCATCAGTGTTTGTGACCAACAAAGAGCTTGGTCTTATGAAAGCTCTTTCTAATGTTTTCCCCCACGTGCATCATATTCTCTATTGCTGGCACATTAATACCAACATTGAATTGAATATGAAGAGGTCCTTCCATAAGACGGGTGAAGTGGCTAAGGCCACAAAGTAATAGTCCAAGGTAGTGAAGAGCTGAACAAAGGTGCATTTCATGGAGGAGTATGCACACATGAGGAAGGTGTACAAAGGGAAAAGGAAACTTGACTGGTTAAATTATCTGGACGACACTTGGCTTGTTCACAAACAAAAGTTTATCGAATGTTAGACAAATTTAGTACCACATTTTGGGAACTTCGCAACGAATAGGTATACTGTTATGTAAAATATACATGAATATATCTTGCTAACTTATGGGCAGTGAACCCAATCGTTGTAGTCCAACAAGGACGTACCAAAGGGACTTAATAACTATCTAGTTCTGCTGGCACGCTGTGTGATAACAGTAAGATGTGGATAGTAGGTTATTTAGTAGATTCACCCATGTTTTCTAGTAGGGTGGTAGCGTCTGTTGTTAATTGGCCTATCGTTGTTGACTTCCGGGGGGCGTGGGCGACATTTTGAGCATTTTATGACATATATTCGTTCTTGGTAGGATGAGATGAAGGTGTAAGTGATTGGTGGGCTTGTAAGTTTGTAACGGATGTGGTGGACACTCTTTTTCCCTCCTTATGCTTTTTCCCATTGGGTTTTGCCTAAGGAGGTTTTAATGAGGCTCAATTGTAACCCATTCCTTAGTTCTATTTCAATAATAAATTTCGGCTATATGCCTAAATTATAAAAAAAACTATCTAAATAATTACAAGTTTAGTAAATGTGCATCAATATGTACAAAAGTGCATAAATGCAAATTGTTTGGGTTTTCAGGGTTTTGGTTTAATACACCAAAAAATAAAGAAAATCAGTAAAACTAAACTAACTAATTCAAGATAGATGTACCTAGGATGGATATTTTCCCCCTACACCCTTTACTACAAATTTTTGATTCTTAAACTCATAGCTAAACAACGGGACACTTAATTAACTAGCATCCAAACCATGGTCTGCTAATCCTAACCACATTTGACAAGAACCGAAGGAACGTTCGAGCACCTGATTCCATTGGAAGCACTAAGCACAAGTTTTTCTAAGTTACAATGCAATCTATCTCAGTGACCTTTGATAAATAACATTGATTTAGTCCTCAACGGTAGATCTTTACTTTCTAAAACCCATCTATAGAAACCCACAAGGATAACACATTGAGCCAACCCTAAGCAACCCAAATCACCAGTAGACAAGCTTAAGAGCATAAATGTACAATAATTATCTTTTATTAAGAACAAGAACTAAAAATAGAGCATTAAAGGAGTTCAAGATTCAACAATGAAGTTTTAGGGATTTTGAAGCAAAATCCTCATCCCTAGGTACAAGGATGCTACTCCTTCATTAGAGCATAAATGAGAAAGAAGAGAGAAGAAATAGCCATAAGAGAGTTCAAAGAAGAGCTTCTTGTCGTGTGGCTCTAAAAGTCCCCCACCTTTTGTCACCTCCTTGTGTGTGTTCTTATATCTTGTTTCGTGTGTGAGTGAAATTGAGTGGCGTGAGTTCCTTCTCCTCCACGCCTCGTTCCAGGGCACCCATGTGAGGCTCTCTATTTGATGTTTTCTAGGGCTGTCCATACGATTTGGAAAATTTGGTTATAACCAAAAACTGAAATTTTTTTCAGTTTTTTTAACAATTTTTTTGAATTTTAGTTTTTGGTTATAGAAGTAAATATTTTGGTTAACCAAATTTATTACGATTAATCGAAACTAATTCAATTTTCGGTTACTAAGAAGGAATAAGTTTTGGTTTTCAGTTAATTCAGTTTTCGCTTAATTTGGTTATTGAATTAAATTCGGTAAAAGCAACAAAGTCCAGCCTCGTTCAAAACATAATTCCAAATGCCCATGTCTAAGCAGGGCGAGAATTTGATTATGTCCGGGTAGAGGTGATCAAAAAGCCAGGTTGAGTTTAGGCCATTTTTTAGGCCCGTCGGGCCTGTTTCTAATGTCCAGGGGTCGGTTTTTAAAGTTTTATTGACAGGTCAGGCCGGGCCCCGGGCCCGATTTGTCTTTGCTCTACCGGTACCTGGCCCGCCAACCTGTTTTTTTATATGTAATTAATAAAGTTTTATAAAAGTTTAGAATAATTAATATACTTTAAACAAATTATGTTAAATTAGATTAAATATATATTATATTATATATATTTTAAATTCGAAACGGGCCGGGATTTTTTTGGGCCCAAAATTCTACCAGAACTGGCCCGGTTTTTAGTTCAGGCTCAGTTTAATCCAAGCCCGCCCGAATTTTTTTCAGGCCCGGTTATTCAGCCTTTTTTCGGTCTGGGACGGGCCGGGTTGTTTTGATCAGCTTTATGTTCGGGCGAGCTTAAGTCTCGTGAGCTGTCCAGGTGTGTTAGCCGAACAAATACTCGGACATTTGTAGCTAAGGATGCGCGCGGCCTCTGTTCTTCTCAGCTTTCTGACTTAGTTTCCGGCCTTCGTGGCTTGTATGTGTCCTGGATTCTTCGTTATAGCTTTGATTTGGGATCCGTTTGCGCCTATACATTAATTTTTTTTGTCTAATTAGCATGTAGCTATGTTATTCCTCCCATTTAAGTGATAAATATGTAAGAACACTAATAAAATATAAAGCTAGAGGAAAACTAGCTAAAGTGAAGAAATGAACATGATATACATTGATAAAACATATGAAATAAACCTTTAAAGCATGCTCATATACATTTATCATACGTGTGACATATTTATGTTTGTTTACTAATCTAGTGTGTTGTTTATTTCTAATGCCAATCATTGGTGCTTATTAATATCTAATATCACAGAGCCGAGAGCTCATGCGCAACACTCATGGTATGACTTCAGTCCTCCCAAATGAAATTGCACACAATATTCTTCATGATTTATGAGCTTCTCCAATATCAATACAACAATATGTCCGTAATGGACATGTAACATACACGTTTGTTCTGGATATCTAAGTAGTGGGTCCGTTACAAACATGATGAAAATGGACACCGTACAACCGTATTCGTTGCGAACCACTTGAAAATTTATGAATGTCAATGTCCGGTTTGCGGACCAAAAAGATGGATGCTTTGTATACTATTCCGTAAAATGAACTAGAAAATGCAAATCTTTGGACTACTTGTTTGTAAAGCGGATCATAAAAAACAAACAATTACATGAAAATTTTCAAAATTTTGTTTAAAAATTACCTCTAGATTGTCCGGAAAAGTAGTTTCTTCATTCCAAGGTTCGTTCAAATCAGATTCCATATCATTGTTCGATTCCCTTTGTTGTTTCCTTTTTTGATTTAGGATAAACTGTATTCTTCCTCCTCTGTCTAAATTCCCTTTCTCCTCCGTTGTGATGTTCAAATTAATGTCCACCCCATCTACTCTACATATAGATTTTTCTCTCACCATCAAAAGGGCTTCTAAGTATAATTAAATAAACTAAATTTAAAAAATTGTGATAATATGATTTATTAATTCAAAAATGAAGAAAACACTTTATTTGGCGACTGTCAACCTAGGAGACCAACAAATAGACAATTAAGAAAACACCATCCAATTTTTGTAGAGACCAAAGACTTGCCAACCTTCCTAAGATAATTCAACTTATCAACTAAAACACGTTAAATCCTATGAAGAAGTTGATGTTTTCAGTTGACTAGGAGCCCAATGACGCCAATGCATCAGGACCCCATATTTTACAGTAAAAAAACAACGAGGTGGTAAGCCAACAAACATCAAGAAAAACAACCGAGAACAACCACCATTCTTAAACAAAAGATAACTAAGAAACTATGGTCCCTTGTATACCCATGCAACCACAAACCCTTTCGCATCATTTTCCTCGACAACTCCTAATCGAGCTAGGAGTTGCCACACCTGATGTTGTGTCATTCTCCTCTTGAGGTTCACTCAAATGATCGAAATCTATGATCAAGAAGGGGTTCTGGCAAGATCTGGAGATCCGGAGGTCATCCAAGCTCATAGACATATCTTCCTCTTTCATCAATAACAAATCAGCATAACGGTCAAGATGTGATTTCATCTATCAGATCTTCCGTTTGTGAGCCAATTATAATTAAGGTAGATGAGATATTGATGCAAGTGCAAGAGGATGAGGAAGATGAAGAATCAAAGGATGAATATGTGAGGAGAAGAGTCTTTGGTGCAAACGGAAAAGTAACTAGCCACATGCAAAGTGTAATGATGAGAATTTGTGTTCCAAAGGTGAACATTGGAAACTCATGTACTAGTGTAATGATGAGACATTGGGTGTATCACCAGACTTGATGCTCAAGGAAATATAGGGAGAGATGAATCACAAAGCACTCTGACTAGAAGAGAGAAAGACACCCTCAATAGAAGAAAGCATTGTTATTTTATTTTATTTTCTCTGTTCATTTTTACTTGTCGTTTTTCTCATGTATTCCCTAGCTTGCTACTCTTAGGCAAGCTGACAAGGTGTGTACCCACATACCATTTGGACTGTTTTTAAACAGTTCCTAATCAAAAAAAGAAGAAAGAAATTATGCGAATTCTAAAAAGTTATCTGCATTAACGAATACAAATTCTTAAAAATTGACTGCATATTTTTTTAATTAATCCTTCAACTATTAATCCTACTGTATCTATCTCATCTCAGTTAAGTAGTATTAAGGGAGCGTTTGTTTTGGGTAATCTGGTCTTGCTGTTTGTTTTGTCAGTTTTTTTCATTTTCAGGGAAGAGAAAGAGAATGAGATTACCCCAAAACGCTCTATCTTGATTATCCACCCCTACTAGGGAATATGATTCCCTTTCCCCAAAACACTTTGACCGACAACATATGACTATTGACGGATGACTAATAACTATTGATTGGTGAATATTGACTGACAATTAATGACTATTGACCAGTCGGCGACACCTGTTGATCATTGACCAACGATCATTGACCGGTCATTTATTTCATTTTCCACAGGTCAAATAAACAATTGAGAAAATCAAAGAGAATTTTTTTTCATTTCTCTCCATTCTCTTTTTGATTCTATTCTGTTTCCCCACTTGAAACACACCCTCATAATTCTCAAATATCCGGACGGTCCAATCAAAAGCCGGTGCGCCTGATCAGTCTAAACGAGGACGTTGTAACTCGCCGTCAAATTTCAAAGTAAATGGGAAAAGGCTATGGATGGAGTTGAATGGAAGTGATCAGGATGACTCGGGAGATGGTAGGAAAGAAGAGGCAAAAGCGAAAATATATTGAACAAAGAGATGGAGAAAGGAGTTTGAACGAAGTTCGTTACACGTAATGAATATATAATAAATATACATGCTGGACAATATAGAAGGATTAATATAGCACCAGTAAGTAGCATATCATAGCAAGTATAAAAGTATAAAAGTGCGTTCACGCACGCATGCATGTTACGATTCTACTTTTTCAGATCGGACAGGTTTCTACTCTCTTTCTCAAAGAAGAATAGGGAGAGTTGTAAAGAGTTTGGTGGGTCAAAAGGTAGACACGTTTAACACTGACCGAGGAAGATGGATGATGGGTAGTAAGGAAGACTGGGGTTAATGTGGGTGCAAACGTTCACACACACACTCACATATCAGAAAAGGTAAGCGAGGCTCCCTGGCTCGCTAGGTCAGTGAGGGGATATATACCTAGCTAGCTTCATTAATTCTCAAATCTCCTACTCTTGCAGCTAGTTAGATAGATAAGCTAGCTATAGCTAGCATAAGCAATATCTATCATCCTCTGCACAGTTTCATCCGATGCATGGAAAGACGCCCCTTTTCCCACAAGAACACGAGCAGGCTGATGATGATCAGGAGAAAGATTACTACGACCATTCATCATCAATAAGCGGGCTCTTTCCTGTTTACTCACCTCGATCTGAGTATGACATGTCTGTCATGGTTTCCGCGCTTTCTCAGGTCATTGGAAGCAGTACTACTAGTACTGATGATGCAGCTGATTTCAATTATAATCATAATTACAATTATGAAGAAGCTGCAGGTAACTCTAATCCAAACCCTAACCCTAATAATACAAGTACTAGAATGCTCCAACACCAACAAGACGATCAGCAGCAGCAGCAGCAGCAGGTACTCCAGTCTTCATCTTCTCAGTCTCCTCACTGTGATAATATAATCTCCATGGGGCGTTACCAGCCACAAAATCAAGGTCAGTCAGTCAGTGTACTTCATTAATTAATTACCTCATACACAGTGGCGGATCCAGGAGCTTTGTCTTGGGGCAAAATTTTTTTTTGATACTGTCACTCTTTAAAATATTATATTATTTTGTACTTTTTCAAAAATTTATAAGAGTATTTAACAAATTTTCAAAAGTCTCATCCGCCTCTGCTCATACATTAATAAACTTTAATTGGGTTTCTGGTTTTTGCTGAAATAAATTAAATAAGAGTGCACGTTTTCAGAAGGAAGACCGTCGACAAGACACTACAGAGGGGTTCGTCGGAGACCTTGGGGGAAATGGGCAGCAGAGATAAGAGACCCTAAGAAGGCAGCTCGTGTATGGCTTGGAACCTTTGAGACAGCAGAAGCCGCAGCTCTAGCTTATGACGAAGCAGCTCTTAAGTTTAAAGGAAGCAAGGCTAAACTAAATTTCCCAGAGAGAGCTCAACTATCAGCTACAGCTCCACCTCCCTTTAATACTGAACCTGCAACCTTTCCTCAACAGCAGCAATGGCCGCCTTATCTTGATCCTTCATCATCATCAGCTTACTATATATTCAATAATTCGACCCAGTTCCTAAGTACCCCACCTTCTTCATCATACAATAATAGCAGTTATTTTACTGATACTTCTTCCTCATCTCCTCAGTACATGATGAGTAGTTCTGATCAGAGGGTTTTTCGTCGTTCATTGTCTTCTGCCTCCACAACATGGTCCAGAACTAATGCTGATCAAGATGATGATGATCAAAAACTAGATATATGAATAGGTGGTTCATTTTAAGGCTTCAATTCGCTTTTTAATTGTCCGTTTATCCAATTTGAACTTCCAGTCCACTCTTTATATAATTTGTTATTATAAAAGTTACGATAAACTTGTTTGTTCCTTTAAGTTTCCTTATCGAGTAAATCACTCGCTAATATTGATTGTATACTGAGTAGTGGGAAGATTAGGAGGATTGTGCGGCCATGGTTGTAAAAGACGGTACGGTACGGCCGTTTATACGTCGTATCGCCCGTTTTCCAATTAAACGTATTGATACTGTCGTATGAAATCCGTTTCATCGAGCACCCCGTCTCGTGGTGGCGTGCTACTGTATAATCATCTGTATTTCCGTATTTACTGTATTTTTAAAGAATATGGTATACATTATTGAAGACAACGATTTAACTGGAGCAAAAAGAAGACTAATTTTTTCTATTAAATCCCTAAATGAAAATAATGTTAACCTTATATAAGTTTTTACTTTAGAAAAAATGATGATATAAGCACCACCACCATTAACTATATATAGATTGAATATTTGTGAGAGTAAAATTACAATTATACCAATAACTTTACTATCTACTATTTTTTTGTTTTTTTCTCCTATTAATAGTGTGATTTTTTCTTAAAATTCACTTATGTAACTTATCTTACATCACTCAACAAAACTGATACAAAATTCTTATAGTTTAAGAATGCGATAAATTTATAATATACAAAAATACAATTTGAAGGTATTAATAACAAAATACTAATATTATGTACAAAGTGTTACATATTTCATATTTATAAATATTTATTCTTCATTTTTTATTATTTAAATATTAATATTTCATCCGTACCGATTCACCGTTTTATCCGTATCGATACTTCCGTATCACGTACTCTCAATAGTCCGTATTGGACTCCCGTACCGTTTTTTACAATCTTGTGTGCGGCTCAAGTGAGTTCAGAATTATGATGCAATTAATCGATTGACTGTGAACCGCAGTCTCAAAGAGAGAGATAATCTTTTAACATTAGTCGTTTAGTCATAAGAACTAGAATGAGAATGACTCAAAGGGTTGAGTTTTGCTAGATCGCTTTGAGTAAATGAGCGCTCCTCCTTAGGTGTAAACATGCTTCAAGATCTTTCAGTTTTCCTTAGTTTAGTATCAGTTTTTTGGATTTGATTTTGTCTTGTTCCTAAATTATTGTTGATGGAAACAATTCCTAGCTATTTTTTTTTTGATCAGGGGCTACAGATGTAGCTAATAATTAACCAGAAATCTGGTTTTCAGCAAAGGATTACACCTTGCTGCTTGCTGGGTACTAAACATCGACCATACTAAGTACTAACTCAAAGACAACCAAGAACCATACAAATAAACATCAAAGATAGCCTTCATATCAAAAATATAGTATTGTTTCCAGAATTTTCGAACGCATTCGTAGCTTGTGCAGCCCAGTTGCATAACGTCTTCCATGCCCATTCGGTACCCGGTAACTTCAAACAGTTAGACTGTTGCACTTCCGGTCCTCTGTCTGTTCATATGGGATTGTATACGTCCTATGACGCGGGTTACAAAGTGTCCAAGACGCGGCTATGAAGGGAAGGGTAGTGAGCAATACTTCGCTGCAGGATTCAGCGGCAAGACTAAATCCTGTTCCCGTTTTTACTCAGGATTCTGTTAATGTTTACTAGTGATCTCCTTGGATACGGACAATAAATCCGTAACCTCTGTCCGTATTTGAAGCACTCTCGTGCTTCGGAAGATATTTTCATGTGAGATTGTTTAAATTTCTTCCTCCGAACGGGACGCTTACTGCTCTGTTTGTTTATGTTCTCCGGGGAGAGGTCAACTTGTAAATTTATTTCTGGTAAAATGAATTCCAGCTAGTTTTGCTTTTCATTTTGTATTTGTTATTGGTGTGATGGCGAATGCCATTGTAACGATAACCAACACCGAAATGTATAATATGTATCAGGAATATCTATACTTCTATCTTCTAGCTACTTTGATCATGGTTTCATGGATCTTAATCCAATTTTGTCTCCTTTCTGATGGGATCCGGTGCTGGTAGGTATGGTTCCAAAAAAAAATTGTCTCCCTTTCTTTTTTTCTCGTTGTATCCTTAACTAACAACTATATGAATTGCTTTTGATTGCATATGAACTAATTAATAACTTTTCAAATCAATAATGTGGGACCACGAGACAGAATTAATTAAGGAAGAAGAACAAAAATGTGTAAATGGCTTGTTTGTCCATTGAAGGTGTGAATACTGATCGATTTGTCAGTGGCTCGAATTTAATCACTTTTGTATAATCTTACGTGGATGCTAGTGTGTGGTCTTGTAATAGGTAGTAAGCGCCCTACCCGCTAACTAAAGTAATCTTCCAATGTCTCCAATTGAGCGGTGGATATTTGGACCTTTTGTCTCGAAGGACCGGAACTAAAGTTCGCAAGCTTCCGACATAAGTTATGTTTTGAGCAACTTCAAAAATTATGCCGTGGTCCAATTTTGGTCACGCCTTCTGATGTAAACCATCAGTTTAGCTGTCTTTGCAGCGCTACTTATCAAAAAAAAAATGATTGTCCCTTTTGGCTGGAGTAATTCTAGCTGTTGTAAACGGTTGTATTTGCTACTATAGTAGCCCCTGATAAAAAAAAAAGACATCTCTCTTTCTCTCTATATATGTGGAATGATCGAGATATATCGCTGATCAGTTTGTGTATATGTATGTACATAATATATTACGAGGGATGTGTCGTCCATATTAGTCAGCTAAAGATTCCAAAAACCCTGTGAGTTGGTCGGTAGTGGAGTGATATACTATAATTAAAGGTTTTGGGTTTAAAATGTGTCCCTACCATATTACGAATATGGTTCATTTAGAACTTCAGAGTCATTCTTATAAGAGAGGTAAGAAGGATAATTAGAAAACGACATATTTCATAAATGTTTTAAGATTGTTGTTTTGGTCAAACAAGGTAGTGATAGGATGGTTTGAACTGGACCATTGTGAAAAGATTCAATACAGCGAGGAGCTGTAGTGTGCATTCTATGGGTTTAAAAGGTAGTGAAAGTATGCCTGGATGATTTGTTTTTTAATGATCTTCTTCGGTATGACGGAATGGTTGATGTGTTTTTGTTTCTGTTATGCCATGACCTACTCTCATGTGGTTGTGAATATTTATTTCATGAGACCCACGTTTGCACCGCCAAGACCTACATTTTCTTTGCTGCTAGTATTGATGATGATGATTTGATCGCACTTCACACTTTGACGGTTTTGTTGACTAAAAAAGTCGTAGTACAATTTATGTTAGGTAAAGATGCCCAAGACGGTTGAAAAGAACAATGTCTGGTCATTGAATTCGGCGAATCCATCAACTACAAGTTACAGAAGTAGTAGAGCTTCGGCTACAGTACAGTTTGAAATTGAGGAAAGCAGAGTGTATTTTGCGCAGTATTTCATTGTTTTTTTTAATCATTTTTTGTTGTATACTATGGACGAAATGAGAAAATAAATAAATTACCTTAATATAATGAATTGTTAAATATATATTGTATTACTAACTTAATAATTGGTTAGGCTCGTATTCATATATGTATATTCTTAGTGAGGATATCTTAATAAATATCACTGAATTTTTGATTAATTTAGTATACACTATTGTGTTTTAAAAATTCACATGATAACACTGGGTTTTCACTAATTTTACCAAGTAGCACTCCTCATATTCTGTTAATTTCTTTGTTAATATTTGTGGAAAAAAATCTAAAATAGCTCTCTTATTAATTAACCACCCCGACAAAGATCTGTCATATCGATAAATTCCACAAGTCTTTGTCAGGTGGTTAACTAATAACATGTGTATTTAAAGGTTTTTCAGGGATATTAACAGAGCAGCTAACATAATATGAAACAGAGTGTTATCTGATGAAATTAGTAAATATTAGTGTTATCCTATGTAATTTTAAAAATACATTGAGTCTCTTTTATTACCGTTGTGAATGGAACGCGCCTCACGCGCCCTCATTCCTCGGTCGAGCGTCTTTCTCCTGAGCCCCCCCTGCTTATCGCCGTTTTCTTCCTCCGTCCACCGAACGCCTGAGCCACCGGTGGCCCCGCCGCCCCCCTGGGCTCTCGCCTGGCAGTGCTGGCCTCCTCCGAGTGGTGCTTCCCCCCAGCCAGTGGCTCCCTCTCGTGATAGTTTCCCCAGCGTGTCGCCCTCGGCGCACTGTCCTCAGGCGGTATGAGCCGCCGCCGCCCATCTACCAGAGCCACCCCCTCTCCCTCCATCTCGCCGGTACCCTCTATCGCCCCGCCTGGTGTTGATGCTGTTCCAGATAATCCTGGTGCTGCGCCCTTCCCCTGCCCAGATACAGAGGTGGTACCGGATCCTGCTGCGCCTCCCGCTGATGCTCTCCCCCGCCCTGAGGTGGTGCCGCAGCGCCTAGCCAGTGGGGACTCGCCTCTTGCAGTTGCGCCCCTAGGACCGGTTGGGTTGGGCTCCTCGCAGGCGACCTCCGACTTGGTCTCCCCTGCTGTCGAGCGACATTCTCCACCCGCCTATTGTCCTCCTCCCTTGCCCCATGGTGGCGTCAACCTGGTGGTTGACTTGGTGGGCGCTTTGGATGGTGCCGGGCATGCTAATGCCTTTCCTCCTCCAACCGGTGATCGGTCCCCCCCTCATCGTGAATCCCCCTGTTGATGCCGCTCCTCACCGCCCCCCTTGTCCGGGCCTGGTTCTTCGGCTCCAAGGCCTTCTGCGTGGCGACCTCAGCGTAACTCCAAGCATCAAGGTGCAGGTAAAACTTCTAACCCTCCATCCTTGGTTGCCTCCGGGACTGCGGACCCGGCTTCTTTCTTAGAAGTTTTACTGGCTAAACAGAAAGGTTTCTCTGGTATGTCATTGAGCTCTGATTGTTGCAAAAGCCTAGTGAATGACAGCCCATATGTGTCTCTAGACGAAGAAGATTTGGCTTCTGAAATTGAATATTGGAAGCATTCTCTAGTTGGACATCTGTGGGGCAGGAAGTATGGGTTTAATCTAGTGAGGGATTTTGTAAAAAGGGCCTGGAGCTTTGTCCCGACCCCCCTAGTCCTGCATCATGAGGAGGGATGGTACATGTTTAAATTTGATAAAGAAGAGGACCTAGAGCTTGTCCTTAGCAAAGGCCCCTGGCTCCTAAATTCCTCTCCCCTAGTGCTTAAGAAATGGTCCCCTGACATCTCCTTTAACCCTAAGGATCTGAACCGCATCCCTGTGTGGATCCAGCTCCCCAGGCTGCCTATAAGTCTTTGGTCCCGTTCTAGCCTGAGTAAAATTTGCTCAAAGATAGGTGTTCCCCTTCACACTGATCAACCCACAGCTGACAAATCCCGCATTTCCTTCGCCAGAGTCCTGGTGGAAGTAGACTTCAATCTTGAGTTGGTGAGAGAAGTGGAAATTCGTACTCCCAAGGGTGTCCTCTCCCAGCCTGTAGCTTTTGAATGGGAACCAGTTATGTGCTCCTCCTGCAAGATCCTTGGTCACCCTGCGCACCTTTGTCCCTCCTCTCAGGCCCCCCTAGTCCCTTCGCGGCCTCGCCTTCCTAAACCCAAGAAAGTCCCTCCTCCCCTCACCAACCCCAAACCTCTGCTCAATACCCCTAAAGACCCTCCATTAGCAGCAGCTCCCCGGGTCTGGCTCCCTAAGGCCCGCTCCCAGTCCTCTGACTCCAAAATCCCCTCCTCAGCCCCCACCTCCCCCTTGGTACCTAAACCCTCCATCAACCGATCTTTATCCCTGCCCTCCCTATCCCCTATGTCCCCTCGCTCCATCTTTTACTAGCGCCACCTCAGCCTGACCCATGGCAGCTCTTTCCTCCCAAGCGTAAGCCTCCTCCCTCTCCAGTGCTACCCCCCCTCTCCAGCTTGCAAACTCTTTCTCTCTGTTTGAGCTTGACCCTGATGTAGTTGCCTCCTCCTCCTCCCCCGCTCTCCTATGAAGATTGCCATTTGGAATATAAGGGGCTGCAATGACCCCTCAAAGCTTAGGGAGATTAAGCTGTTTGTTCGGTCCCATAACCTATGTGTCCTTGCTCTTTTGGAAACTCGTGTGTCCTCTCTCAACTCCTCTTCAATCATTGCTCGCTACTTTCCCTCGTGGAGTGTCCTCCATAACTACCACGCCCACCACAATGGTCGCATTTGGATTCTCTTTGACCCCAACCATATAAATCTCTCTCCCATTCTCACTTCCGCTCAAATGTTAACCTGCTTGGCCTCGCCCTTTGGCGCCACCCCCTTCACCCTCTCCGTGGTGTATGGCCACAATAATCCGGCTCTTCGATCCCTTTTGTGGACCGAAATGGTTGACCTTAGCATCTCCACCCCTGGGCCTTGGATGGTAGCAGGAGACTTCAATAACATCCTTTACGCCAGTGATAGGCAAAGTGCCCGGCCCACACCCCCCAGGGAGTATGAAGAGTTTGCGGACTGTGTGGCTAGGGCTGAGCTAAGCGACCTCCGCTACTATGGTCGCTTCTTCACCTGGTGGAATAATCAGTATGATCGTGATCGAGTTCTGGGCAAAATTGATCGCGCTCTAGTGAATGAATCATGGATTGCTAACTTCCCTCTTAGCTTTTGCACCTTTTCCCCCCCGCTCATCTCTGACCATAGCCCTATAATCATAACCTTACCTCGCCCCGCCCCCCAAAAAAGAGCTTCTAATTTCTTAATCTCTGGACAAAGGACCCCTCCTTCCTTCACACGGTTAGTGATATCTGGAAGGTCCCCGTCGATGGGAGTAGACTCTTCTCTATTGTCAAGAGACTTCGCCTCCTCAAAGGTAAACTCTCTGCCCTCCACAAAACGGAATATAGCGCTCTCTTCCAAAAGGCTCAATCTATTAGAGAGAAGCTTTCCGACACCCAGCTGAGACTTGATAGAGACCCCTGGAATCCTACTCTTATATCCAATGAGAAATCCCTGCGGCACGCCCTCTATGTTCGTAATCACCAAGAGCTTATCTTCCTCCGTCAACTCTCTAAAATTCGTTGGCTCAAGTGGGCAGACGCGAACTCGGCTTTCTTTCATAGAGCCATAAAGGCTAGGCGCAACAAAAACTCCATTGCCTCTATCACCAATGAGCAAGGGTTAGAGCTCTCCACCCCGGACGACATAGCAAACTGCCTTGTTGCCCATTTCAAGGGCATCATGGGTACTAGGTTTCCTCCTACGAGCTCTCTATCTAATTTCAACCTAGACAATTCCAGAACTCTCGCTCCCTCAAGCTGGGCCCCCCTTCTTAGGGCTGTGGACAATGCTGAAATCAAATCCGCCCTCTTTTCCATTGGCAATGATAAAGCCCCTGGGCCAGATGGTTACTCCTCTAAATTTTTCAAATCCGCTTGGCCCATCATTGGTGAAGATCTTAGTCTGGCTATCAAAAGTTTCTTCCACAGCGGTTCTCTGCTAAAGGAGATCAACTTGACACTCATCGCTCTAATCCCCAAATCTGACTCGGCCTCCACTCCCAGTGACTATAGGCCCATTTCGTGCTGTAATACTATCTATAAGATCATAAGCAAAATCCTTGCAGCTAGACTAAAAGGGGTCCTGCCGGAACTGGTCAAAGAAAGCCAAGGGGCCTTTATTAAGGGTCGCCTCATAACGGATAATATTCAATTATGCTCTTGCCTAATGAAACACTACCAGCGGGCCCATATCTCCCCCCGTTGCATGATGAAAATGGACATCACAAAAGCTTTTTGATACTGTTGATTGGACCTTCCTCGGCGACACGATGTCTTTCCTAAACTTCCCGCCCACTTTTACCAACTGGATTATGCAATGTGTCTCCACCACCACATTCTCCATAAACCTAAATGGCTCCCCTACGGGGTTATTCAAAGGGGAAAGGGGACTGCGCCAAGGGGACCCTCTCTCCCCATACCTCTTTGTCCTTGTCATGGATATGCTTTCTCGGTTGCTCGACCAACTTCCCCAAGATCCGAGCTTCACCTTCCACCCTTCCTGTCAAACCCTCAAAGTCTCCCACTTATTTTTCGCGGATGATGCCCTTCTTTTCTGTAAAGGGGACCAGAACTCCATCTCCCTTATGCTAAGCAAAGTCAATCTATTCTCCGAAGCATCGGGGCTGAAACTCAATCCTTCCAAATGTGATATATTCCTTGGAGGGGTCTGCCCGTCCACTGCTACCTCTATCCTCTCCTCCACAGGCTTCAACCAAGGCTCCTTTCCTTTCCGCTACCTGGGCATCCCTATTTCGGCCAGAAAACCCAAACAGTCGGACTTTGCCCCTCTGATTGACAATGTTCAAAGGACTATATCCTCCTGGGGGGGCAAGCACCTTTCCTTTGCGGGTCGCCTCACTCTTATCCAAAGCACCCTGTTTGGTATCATTGGCTTCTGGGCCTCGTCGATTGCTATCCCCAAAAATGTCATCCAATGCTTAACTAGGAAGCTTCGCTCCTTTCTTTGGTCCGGGGACTCGGCCAGCAACCCTACCCCGCCAGTTGCGTGGAAGGCGGTCTGTTTTGACAAGAAGAAAGGGGGGTTGGGCATTAAGGATATTTTCAAATGGAACATGAGCTTTCTCCTAAAAACTATCTCTGCTATCATACATAATGCTGAACGACTTTGGATACAATGGATCCATAGTGTTTACCTGGAGAACACCAACATCTGGACTGTCTCCCCCAAAGGTGGTGACCCGTGGATCTGGAAGTCCATCCTTAGGGCCAGGGACTGGTGGATTAAGCAGTGTGGCTCTCCTCAGGATGCAACATCGCTTTTCCTCACCTACCCACCCATCTACGAGTCAACACCATTTATCAGGATGTCTCTTCCCCTTATAGGCACTTTCCGTGTACAAAATCTGTTGGAGACCTGGGCGCTCCCCAAAGCCAAATTCATTCTGTGGGTTACCCTAAAAGGTAGACTAAAAATGTGATAAGCTGCAATCATGGGGCATCAGCCTTGCTAACAGATGCTGGCTCTGTGAGCAAGCTCCAGAGACAAGCGGGCACCTTTTCTTTTTTTGCAGGACTACTTGCAGGATCTGGTGGGCTATATGTGACTGGTTGGGGATCCCCACCAACAGGTCCAGCCTACGCAGTTGTGCGCATTGGCTGTCTCACTATAGCAAGAGGAGAAGACCAAAGGACGCTGTCAGACGGGCCGCCCTCGCCAATGTTGTCTACTTCACCTGGATTGAAAGATGTAGAAGAGCCATGATAGGCCAGGCCAGAGACCCTGCCCTCATCATTGCGGATGTGAAGAAATCAATCAAGGGCATCATCGGGAACCATTTCCTTCCTAATCGAGATAACGCTTGGCTCAACCAGATCTTGGAGTCCTAATCTAATTTGCATCATTTTCTGTTATGTACCCCACTTTTCTTTGATTATGTTGCGCTATGTAGCGTCTTGTTGGCTAATCGCACCTGTTTTAGAACCAATATGACCCCAATTGTCTTGTAATCCCCTGGGTATCTGATACATAGTGCCCCTATGTATCTCTTTTTGTACAAACTCTATTATTCTCTCAATACATATTTCACCATTTATTCAAAAAAAAAAAAATTTTAAAAATACATTGATGTATTTTGAATTAAGCAATAAATCAATTGTATTTGATGAAATTTCCCTTCTCAATAATACATGGCAACCTATCATGGAGTTTACTCTCTCTTACATGGTATCAGTTCCCACTTTTTCTCTCTTCCTCAAAACCTATTCTCTTAATTTCTATTACTATTTTAACGGTAGCTCTGGCAATTTCTCAATTCCTAACCTCCCTGGAATCAATAACGGAACACTTCTGGCATCCTTGGTCGTCGTCCAAATGAATCACCACATGCACTGTTCATTTAATAGCCTCCAATTTAATACAGAGTTGTCACCAATGCCATTGTTATCTTGCTGGATTCGTAGTCTCTTGCAAGAACTTTATGCCCCCACGAACCACACCACCATTGTCTTCTGCAACAACATCTGCTCTGTTTATATGTCATCCACTCAATCTTAGACTTCTCTCAACCTTTAATGCTGTAATTTTTTTGATACTAGCTTGGCAGAAAAGTTCATCTTGCCTTTCAACCCATATTCAATCAACTTTTTCAATCCGTTAATCTCCCTTTTGGCGGTACCTTGGCAGAAAAGCCCGCCTCACAACACTTTCAACTATCTTCCTATCTTTTTCCCGTGGTTTATCAATGTGAATCTCTCTAAAAATGTTCTGAAAAAAGGCGATCCTGACAATTGGAGGCTGCGGTTTCCTCAAGCACCATCCGAAGTTGTGGTCTTGACACTTCCAAGGGGTGTTCCCAGTGCGAACCAACACAGAATCTTTGGTGTGATCAGATTAGTCCTATCCATAGGAAACCATCTTAGAGTCAAACCAGCACTTCTTAGAACTCAATCTTCCTTCCTAGTTTGTTTTAGGTCAAGATAGGTGGTGACTCTAGTTAATTCCACCCTTTGGGCATAAGTCTGCGTGGGCCCATTGAGAGTGAGTGTAGTGCTCACTGGCACTTCCCATAAAGCTTTATGGGAGGGCGAACAATGAAGTAGGTATTTAAGGGATGCCAAGAATAATGGGTTTTCACCCTTCACAAAATGGCATTTTAGGATTTAGGCTTTTCAGTCAAGAACCAAATTTAGAACCCCCCCTCCTCATACAAAAAAATCACCCTCCACTGGATGACAACTATGCTGGGGAAAACTTGAGTCAGTTTCTCATGAACATGGTGTTATGCTCTAGATTTTTTTAATCTTATTTTCTGATTTACAAAGGGAGTGCATATTAATTTTTGATCTTATATTAGTATGTCTATGACATTCCGATCCTATGATAGTTGTCGTATGATATTATTCTGGCTAATCGTATTAGTTGAGGGGAAGGAGGGTTATAGACGTCTTTTTCATTTTGTTATTATTTAAGGAGTTAAGAAATTATTTTTCCTTTTATTATTCCTAACTCTCTTTCCTTATTTTGGTAATGACGTTCAGTTGTTCACCTCCCTTCATCTCTCTCATCAACAATTCCATCGCTCTCCCAACTCCCGCTCTGCATATTTTCTCCTCCCTTTAACCTTTCATCCCTACAATTCAATTGATTGGGTGCTTCATTGTTCAAATCTGTCAGATCTCGAGTGTGGAGATCTGGAATTGGTTGATGTTCCTCACTCCGTTCTTTGCTTCCTTCTCCGGTTTGGTCTTCTTCCAGTTTTGATCGAGTGTTCGGGGTTTGAGTAGAGATTCGGGTGGTGATTCGAGGGGTGATCGTTGTGTAGAGTTCGCTGAGATGGCTTTGCTTTACATGTGAGGTAGGTGATAGATGGATTCAGTTGCGTATGTTCACCCACAGAGGTTTCGATTAATGTTCCGTATATGTTTGATTAACTCTCTGATTTGTGGTGATTCGATTGGTTTTTGTTGTGCGTTTTTGATGCGAAAACCCCATGGGAGTGTAGTTTGATTTGCGTATTTTTCCATGATGAAATCCATAAAATTCAATGGTGTTTTGCCTCTGGTTTTTCCTCTGTTCATCGCTGAAATTTTACAATTTTTGCCATGTTCGGACTTGCGTCCGGACATGCACATCCGGATGTAGGGTCAGACGCCTCTATTTTTCCTAGTTTTATGAGATGTTCGGATGGGATGCGAGGATGATTTTCAAGATTTGTATTCGACTTATGTCCCACAAGTTCAGACACGTTTATACTAATTTGGGGACTTTGCCCGGGCGTGTAGGGTCGGACAGAAGTCCGGACGCCCCTCTCTATTCTCAAACTGGACTTGTGCCTCGGACGTAAGTCCTGACATGTTTTAATTTGGCGCCGGCGTGCATCCGGGCTTGTAAGTTCGGACATCCTTGTTTTATGTCTCGGCATGCGTTTGAACTTGTAAGCTCAGACACATGTCCGGACGCACCTCTAATTTTGCACAACTTCCTCATTTGAGCTCCATTTTGAGTATCTTTTACGGCGTTGAATTCCTCTCAGTGCCTACAATCTGTTTTGACATGTTTTAGCACGTGTTTGTGAATATTTTTCTTTGGAGCCCTTTGTCATGATTCTGATCTCTGATTTAGTTTGAGAGTATGTTTTAACTCTTGAACAGTTTGGCTTTGGTGTTTGATAGTCGGTATACGACTTCCGTTTGAATAATACTTTTGATTTGTTTGTTAAGTTTATGCCCTCTGATTCGTTTTGAGGAAAGCTCTACTCTGTTTGAATAATTCTTCTGTTTTGGGACCTAGTCTTCTTTATGTATGAGCCGTGGATGGCTAGGTCTAGCTATCTTGTAGCATGCTGCATAGGACGTCCTTCTGTTATCTCACGAGTGTCTCCCCCTTTCTGTTCACAGGTGTCTCCCCTGTTCTGTTCACGGGTTCTTCCCGTTTTGTTTATGGGTTTCTTCCCGTTCTATGTGTATGCATTGAGTACTAGTGTCCCACCTCTGTTCGTATTCTGTTATGCTTTTGTCTATTCTTTCTGCTTCTGTATTTGAAAGACTACTGATGTGAAAATTGTAAACTATGCAAGTTCTAGATATGGGCAAGTATACCCAGTCGTAGTAGTAAATATAAGTGTCGTTCCGCTAGGAAATTGAGAGACTAATCTCCCGAGTCCCGGTATCTAATTAATGAAAGAAATTAAAGGAGATGGGGGTTTAGCCAGAGGCAAGCTTGGTGTATGGTTCAATTAAAACTTCAAGAACAATTAAATTAAAATGATGTGTTGATTGGTTGGATGGAAATGTGCCCTAGAAAGGTGAAATCTCCCAAATAGTCCTCAAACTTAGCTATAATCCTAATTTGCTCTAGCTGTCTATTAAGATTAAATTAGTAGCTTCACTAAAATCCTAGATAAAGCTAGCCCTTAATTAGCTCAATAAATCCTCCTATCAGGTTAGGTTTAAGTCACCAATTAGCATTAAACACTAATCCTTAGCAATGACAATAGAAATTACCAACTAATTAAAGAGGGTAAATTCTAGGGTTTATCTCCCTCTTAGCCAAATCCCTAATTCACAAAAATTATGATATTGAAAGAAACCATGAATGCACATAGGTGATCAATCTAGCACATTCAATAAATTAGAGAGATAAAACAATTATATTAAGCTAATTAGGTATTACAAGCGTGTTTGGGGGATTTGAGATCAAACCCCCATCTAGAACACAAAATGAGTTTACTCAAACATTGACACTACAAAGAAGAGAGAGAGAGAGAGAGAGAGAGGAGGAAAATAGCCATTAATGGTGGTGGTTGAGATTTGAATGAGGTGAGGAAGTCCCTCTTTCTTCTTCTCTTCTTCTCTTCCCTTCTCTTCGCTTTTTCCCTTCTATTGTCACCTATGTCGAGTGGAGAAAACGGGGATGGAGTGTCACCAGTTGAGAATGATTTTTTTTCTTCTCCTAATTCTACGTTTTGACGAGTTAGGGCGTGCCTCTGTATGTGGTCCGGGTTTATAACCCAGACACAAACCCAGACCATGTCGAAATAAAGGCAGAAAGTTGAGCGCTGGCATTGGCCTGGGTCTAAAACCTGGATGTAAACCTAGACCATGATGAAAATGAGGCAGAGAGTTTCAGCGGGATGGGTCCTGGTTTGTAAACCCGGACACAAACCCGGACCATAGCGAAAATGAGGCACATAGTTCTGTAAGGGGTTGGTCCGGGTTTGTAAACCCGGACAAGCCTCAAAGTGCTTCGGAATGTCTGTTTTACTTCCGTTTGGTCCAGTCTTGGTCTCGACTTTCGTGGCACGCATAGCAAAGGCTAGTATAAGCATCCAAACAGCTCCTTTTCATCATTCCATCATGCTCCAATGATATTTTACCTAAATTATATCCAAAAGTGTGTAAGTTAACTAATAATTACTAAATACTCTATAAAATGGTGAAATTATGTTATCAACCATGTAAAATGCATGTGAGAATAACTCTTAAAAGTATATATTTTCACCACTTATCAACTCCCCCACACTTATCTTTTTGCTTGTCCTCAAGCAAAGCTAGGAATCCACAAGAAGGAGAGATATTTAAAGCAAGCAAGTGTTTAGATGAATTCTTGGATTTTAGTGAACAAAATGGTGGAAAACTCACGAGGAGTGCAAACTAACCTAATCATGGTGGTAAGGGTGTGCTTAGGGCAAATTAAAATATAAAGTTTTAGGGTATGATCTAGAGTGCTTCAAAGTTATAAAGATTAGGTGACTTGAAGAACTTTTACCATGACCAAATTCTCTCAAGAATGGGCATTGAGAAGAAAACAAAAGGAAAAATAGATGTATTGTCTTGCTTTTGCATAAGAGATGAGAATATGTATTTGGACATTTTAGCCTTTGCATTAAAGAACACTCAACTCTCATTTTGTTGGTTACCAATGGTGTCTCACAAGTCCCTTTTTAGAATTTCACAAAGAAGCACCCCTTATCAATCCCTAAGAGAGAAGATAGAAGGAGCCCCCAAGCAATAAAAATTCACCAAGATAAGGTTATATGGTTGCACTGCATATACATGCTCCTCAAGAGAGAAAATTTTCAAAAATTTGGTGGAAAATCTTAAGAATTCAAAGAAAAACTTGCTTACTCTAAATGTGACTCTTAAAGGGAAGCAACAAATAAGCATAAAGAAATTGAGCAGTGCGCAAAAAGAAAAGGTTATCTCCCCCACACTTGAATAAGACAATGTCCTCATTGTTCAACAACTAATCTTGGGGAGACATAAAAAGACCTTTTCGAAGCACTAACATAGAGTTAACAAAAATTGTGTATGATTTGTAGTGTAAAAATAAAAGGTAAGGTGAAATGAGCACTCCCCATATAAGGTGAGGATTGAAAATGGTTTTCCCTCACACTTGCTAGTGTCCGGGGTCATTTAAGCGCAGCCTTTGATCGTTTGAAGCCGAAGGTCTTTGGGAAAATTTTGCCAGAGTTTCTTTTGAAATTGCCCTAAATCCATCCCTTTTTCAGAGGGGCACACCTGTTTCCAAAATATTCAAACAAACACCACAAGTTGGGCGTAAAAATGAAATTCTAAATAATGCCAAAATCACCCATTAACTCACAATAGTTCAAAAGATTACACATTGCTAAGCTAAATAAATTTGAAAGAAATGACATGAAATGAAATTCGGGCTGCCTCCCAGAGAGTTGCCCTTCTTTAATGTCTTTGGCTAGACGCGGTAAGCATAAATCAAACCTGAGGGTCTCTTAGGATGATGGCATGAGATTCAACTTTCTTAAGGTTACCTCCCATATAATGCTTCAATCTTGATCCATTTATCATGAAAGTTTGCCCCTTAGTGTTCTTCAACTCGACCGAGCCGTATGGGGTGACATTAGAGACGAAGAAGGGTTCAGACCAATGGGATTTCAGTTTACCTGGGAACAACTTCAACCTGGAGTAGTAGAGCAAGACCCAGTCTCCCACATGGAACTCCCGCCTAACAATCATTTTGTCGTGCCACTTCTTGGCTTTTTCCTAATATATGCGGTTGTTCTCATAGGCGTCCTCTCAAACTCCTTCAATTAAGTGAGTTGGAATTTTCTCTTGTCCATTGCACTTGTCAGGTAACGCCTTCATCGCCCAGAATGATTTGTGCACTAGCTCCACCGGTAGATGACAAGCTTTGCCAAAGACAAGTCGGTATGGGGACATGCTGATGGGTGTATTATAAGATGTCATATATGCCTAGAGTGCATCATCTAACTTCAGAGACCAATCCTTCCTTGATGGATTTACTGTTTTCTAAAGGATCCACTTTAGCTCTCAGTTAGTGACTTCGGCTTGGCCATTAGTTTGGGGGTGGTAAGGTAACGCTACCTTGTGTCTCACTCTATACTTTTTCATCAAAGCCTCAAACTGCTTGTTGCAGAAGTGTGACCCACTGTCACTGATTATAGCACGTGGCACTCCAAATCTTGTGAAGATGTTCTTTTTTAAGAACTTAATCACCACCTTGGCATCACTAGTGGGGGATGCAATAACTTCTACCCACTTGGTGACATAGTCCACTACCACCAATATGAAGAGATTTAAGCAGGAAGAAGGAAAGGGACCCAGAAGTCAATGCCCCAAAGGTCGAAGGGTTCTACCTCAATCATGATGTTCAAGGGCATCTCATGTTTTCGAGAGGTGTTGCCAAGCCTCTAGCACTAGTCACAGGAAGCTACAAAGGTTTGATAATCTTTGTGAAGGGTCTTCCAGAAGAACCCTGATTAGAGTACCTTGGCTACTGTTAGTGCCGAACCGTGATGTCCTTCAATCTCAAGGGAGTGACAATGCTTTAGAATGTTCTGCACTTCAGCTCTTGACACACATCTTCTGACCATCCCGTCTGCGCAGACTTTGAAGAGGAAAGGTCTTCCCAATAGTATGCTTCACATCTGAGAAGAATTTCTTCCTCTACTAATAGGTCATATCATGAGGAATTGTGCCCTTAGCCAGATCGTTTGCTATGTCTGCCAACCAAGGATCACCGGTGTCACCGATCATGAAGATGCACTTATCTGGGAAGAATTCATTTATGTGATCCCCTTCTTCCGGTGCCTCTATGTGAGATAGGTGGTCAGCCACTACATTGTGCACTCCCGGTTTGTCTCTAACCTCGATCTCAAACTCTTGTAGCAGAAGAATCCATCTAAGAAGTCGAGGTTTAGCATCTTCTTTAGTGAATAGATACTTGAGAGCAGAGTGATCTGTATGGACTATCACTTTACTCCCAAGGAGGTAAGATATGAACTTCTCCAAAGCAAAAACCATGACCAGAAGCTCTTTCTCTGTAGTGGCATAATTTTTCTAGGCATCATTGAGGGTCTTGCCGGCATAGTAGATGGTTTTCAAGATCTTGTCCCTCTTCTAACATAAGGCCGCCCCGACTGTGTAGTCACTGATGTCACACATAATCTCGAATGGAAGGCTCCAGTCTGGTGATACAACAATGGGGGCAGAGATAAGGCACTCTTTTAGGGTGTTAAAGGCTTTTAGACACTCCTCGGTGAAGTTGAACTTGACATCCTTAGCCAAGAGGTCACACAGAGGCTTCGAAATCTTAGAGAAATCCTTGATGAAACTTCTGTAGAAACTGGCGTGACCAAGGAAACTTCTAATGTCCTTGACTGAGGTCGGTGGTGGAAATTTTTCAACAACCTCAACCTTGGCCTGGTCAACTTCGATGCCTCTTGAAGAAATTTTATGCCCGAGGACTATCCTTTCTCGAACCATGAAGTGACATTTCTCCCAATTAAGTACAAGGTTTGTCTCCTCACACCGAGCAAGGATGGCATCCAGATTGTCTAAACATGATTCAAAGATAAGACCAAAGACAGAGAAGTCGTCCATGAACACCTCGATGCTCTTCTCCAGAAAGTCGGAGAAGATAAACAGCATCTGGTTGTATGCAAATGTCCCATGCGAGTATGTGATTATCTTCTCTTGGTCTTCTAAGACAATAGGTATTTGAAAGTATCCCGAGTAGCCATCAAAGAAACAATAGTAATCTTGCCCGGCCAATCTCTCAAGCATCTGGTCGATGAAGGGCAGAAGGAAGTGGTTCTTTCGGGTGGCGGTGTTCAATTTTCTGTAGTCAATGCACACCCTCCAACCATTCGTGGTTCTCTGTGGAACCAACTCACCCTTGACATTGGGGACTACCGTCATGCCTCCTTTCTTTGGCACTACTTGAACTGGGCTCACCCATTTACTATCGGAGATGAAGTAGATAATTCTAGAATCAAGCAGTTTCAGTATTTCTTTCTTCACCAACTCCTTCATGTTTGGATTCAACCTTCTCTGTGGTTGGACCAAAGGCTTGTTATCATCCTCCATATAAATGTGGTGAGTGCAGAAACGGGGCTCAATGCCTTTGAGATCTATCCGAGATTGACCAACCAATAGCCCTTTTATGGCTTTGAAGCACCTTCAATAGACTTTCCTCTTGTGCACCTGTTAGAGAGGAGGAGATGATTACAGGTAGAACACAAGGGTAAATCAGATAAGCATATTTTAAGTGCGAAGGTAAGGGTTTCATCTCCATGACGGGAGGCTTCTCAACTGACGGTGGAGGTTTTTGAGTGGATCACTCTAGAGGTTCCTGTGGTGGGTAGCGTGGTCTAACATAAGATTTTCTGCTGTCCAAGGATGCTACCATCTCTAACACCCTCGGGTCCATCACCTGATCACCACAAGACTCAAGTAGAGTAAGTTTCAGAGCATCATAGCAGATAAGAGAAGAAGAATTATCTTGCACAATAGAGTCAATAATATCTGTAGCAAAAACAGCTTCCACATGTGCGGGTTTCTTTACTATCTTAGACATGTCATACTCTAATGTTTCATCATGAAGCCTTAATATGATCTTTCCCTTCCCGACATCTATCAGAGCCCTAGCAGTTCTCATAAAGGGACGACCTAAAATCAAGGGCACCCTAGCATCTTCTTCCATATCAATAACAATAAAATCGGCGGGGAACACAAAAGTTCCAATATACATAACCAAGTCCTCCACTATCCCTTTTGGGAACACTAAGGGCCTATCAGCTAATTACAATTGAATTGAAGTAGGCATGCATTCACCAATCCCTAGTTTATTAAAAGTTGAAAGTGGCATCAAATTAATACTAGCCCCTAAGTCACAAAGTCCACTGCCACAATAAATATCATCAATAAAATAAGGAATGATTGACAAACCAGGGTCTCCAAGCTTTGGAGGGAGGCTCTTGAGGCTCTGCAGCAGCACAGCTGACACTTCCTGTGTGAGGTGCACGGTCTCCACCTCTTATAACGATCTTCTATTAGTGATGATGTCCTTCATGAATTTCGTATAGATCAACATTTGTTTCAAAGCATATGCAAATGGAATATTGATTGTCAATTTCCTAAAATGGCTTAAAGCTTTCCAAATCATTCATCAAGATTTTTCTTTTTCATTCTATTTTGAAAAGGAAGTGGAGGGACAATCTTAGTGAGAGTGGAGGGAGTAGAAGTTTCAGGAGACTCCTTCTCCTTGGAAGTGTTCTTTGGAGGAGGAGGAGTTTCCTCAAAGATCTCTTGATCTTCCTCTTGAACTTCTTGCGATTCTTGATCCTTGTTTTTAGCTTGTGGAGAGGATGATACAAGTGGCCTCCCACTTCTCAGTGTTAATACTTTTGCTTGCTCTCGTGGATTTTGCTTGGGCTGACTTGGGAAAGTGCCTGGTGGCTTTTGTGCAAGTTACTCTGAGATTTGGTCTAGTTGAGCTTTGAGGTTCTGGTTGAATGTTAACTGGTTGGCGTTGAAAGCTTCTTGATTTGACTTGAAAGTATCTTGCTCTGAAAATTTTGTTTGAGCAATGAAGATGAAATTTTTCATCAAACTCTCTAGCTTTGAATTCCCACTAGAAGAAGTTGGAGAGGGTTGATGTTATTGCTGTTGTTGGAATCTAGGAGGGGCTCCTAGAGGTCTATAACCCATTTGAGAAGAATTTGTTGCTTGGTGAGGAGCTTGGGGTTTGTAACCTTGAGAATATTTTAAAGAATTACTCAGCCCTCCATGAGTTTGCTCATTGTTCCGCTATGAGAAATTTGGGTGATTTCTTCATGGGGCATTAGTGTTATTGTAAGAGTTTCCTGGCCGGTTACCAACAAAATTTACCTCCTCTTGATTATCCACGTAACCTCTCTCTTCGAATTGATGTGTTTCATGAGGGCCCGTGCAGATGGCACACCCTTCGGTAGGTGATCCTGAAGCCAATGAAGCTATAGTCTTTGCATTTTCTTTTTGACCGATAGCTAGCTTCTCGACCATCTTTGTGAGGGAAGAGATTTGAGCTGATAGGTGATCAGTAGGCTCGACGTTGAGGAGGCCTGCTGCTCTTGGAGTTCTGCCTCTGCTCTTAGCTCACTACCTCATGTTGTTGGTCATCGTTTTAAGAAGGTCCATTGCCTTTTGAGGGGACTTGTTCATGAAATTACCTCCAGCTGAGGAGTTCACAAGGAGCCTATTTGAATAGTCTAGCCCATTGAATAAGGAGAGGCATAGAGATTGGTCGTCTAACCCATGATGCGAACAGTTCATCAACATTTCCCTAAATCTGTCCCATGCATCATATAAAGTCTCTCCTGGCTCTTGGGTGAAAGTGTTAATTTCCCCAATGAGCTGCCTAGTTCTACTTGTAGGGTAGTACTTGGCAAGAAACTTTTGGGCCATCTCAGCCCAAGTATGGACTGACCTCAAAAGGAGGCTTCTGTACCATCTTGATGCTAATTCTTAAGGGAGTGAGGGAACAACTACAACCTGATCCTTTCATTAATAGTGCCAACCTTTATAAAAGAATTTCAAAAGTCGAGGAAAAGGCTCAAGTAGTTGGGAGCATCATCTGGATTCGCCCCGCTAAACCTTTCTAAGTCTCGGGTCACTGTAATGAAGGGAGTTTTAAATGTTCATCGTCCGGCTTCTTCTAGTGTTAACTCTGGGAGGACTATGGCTGAGGCTCTTCCCTTAGTGCACGGTTGATAATAATCGTTGAGAGCTTGAGGTTGGGCTTGTAGTTCTTATTCATTTACATGGCCATTGTCCTCAATCACTGGCGGTTACTGATCGGCCATATTCACGATGCTCAAATTTCTTCTGATAGGCCTTGAGCGCTCAAGCTCAAACCTTGGGCTAACAAGCGGAGAGCCACTAGATTAGGTGCTTCGCATGCACAGAAGAAACAGAAGGTACCTATGAAATCACCAGAACAACCGACACTAAAGAATCAGAAGTAGAGTATAAAAACCAAATCAAAGATTAACAAAAATAAGCTAAGCATAAACTTGATATACCAAAAGTGGGGAAATGATAGAGACTATCAATTTCCTTGGCGGCGACGCCAAAAATTGATGTGAAAATTGTAAACTATGCAAGTTCTAGATATGGGCAAGTGTACCCAGTCGTAGTAGTAAATATAAGTGTCGTTCCACAAGGAAATTGAGAGACTAATCTCCCGAGTTCCGGTATCTAATTAATGAAAGTAGTTAAAGGAGAGAGAGTTTAGCCAGAGGCAAGCTTGGTGTATGGTTCTATTAAACTTCAAGAACAATTAAATTAAAATGATGTGTTGATTGGTTGGATGGAAATGTACCCTAGAAAGGAGAAATCACTCAAATACTCCCTAAACTTAGCTATAATCCTAATTTGCTCTAGTTGTCTATTAAGATTAAATTAGTAGCTTCACTAAAATCCTAGATAAAGCTAGCCCTTAATTAGCTCAATAAATCCTCCTATTAGGTTAGGTTTAAATCACCAATTTGCATTAAACACTAATCATTAGCAATAGCAATAGAAATTACCAACTAATTAAAGAGGGCAAATTCTAGGGTTTATCTCCCTCTTAGCCAAATCCCTAATTCGCAAAATTATGAAATTGAAAGAAACCATAAATGCACATAGGTGATTAATATATGACATTCAATAAATTAGAGAGATAAAACAACAATATTAAGCTAATTAGGTATTACATGCATGTTTGTGGGATTTGAGATCAAACCCCCATCTAGAACACAAAATGAGTCTACTCAAACATTGGCACTACAAAGAAGAGAGAGGAGAGAAATAGCCATTAATGGAGGTGATTGAGCTTTGAATGAGGCGAGGAATTCCCTCTTTCTTCTTCTCTTCTTCTCTTCCCTTCTCTTCTCTTTTCCCTTCTTTTGTCGCCTCTGTCAAGTGGAGAAAACGGGGCTGGAGTGTCGCCAGTTGAGAATGATTTTTTTTCTTCTTCGAATTTTGCATTTTGATGAGTTGGGGCGCACCTCTGTATGTGGTCCGGGTTTGTAACCCTGACACAAACTTGGACCATGCCGAAATAAAGGCAGAAAGTTGAGCGCTGGCATTGGTCCGGGTTTAAAACCCAGACGTAAACCCGGACCATGACAAAAATGAGATAGAGAGTTTCAACGGGATTGGTCCAAGTATGTAAACCTGGACACAAACCCGGACCATAGCGAAAATGAGGTAGAGAGTTATGTAAGGGGTTGGTCCAGGTTTGTAAATCTGAACACAAACCCGGACACGCCTCTAAGTGCAGCAGAATGTCCGTTTTACTTATGTTTGGTCCTGTCTTCGTCTCGACTCTCGTGACACACATACCAAAGGCTCGTATAAGCATCCAAACAACTCCTTTTCATCATTCCATCATGCTCCAATGATATTTTACCTAAATTATATCCAAAAGTGTGTAAGTTCACTAATAATTACTAAATACTATATAAAGTGGTGAAATTATGTTATCAACCATGTAAAATGCATATGAGAATAACTCTTAAAAGTACATATTTTCACCACTTATCAATTGTTGTGTGCTTTCTGTCTTCTAGAAACCTCTGATTTGTAAAGTACTCTGTTTCATCTGTTCTCTCTATTTTGGTTTTAGACGGACTGCTGTGTGCTTTTCGTCTTCTGTAAGCGTCTGATTTTGCTAAGCCTCTGGTTTTGTCCAGTTTATGATGTCGTTAAACTTCTTATTTTGTTGAGCTTATGTTTTTGGTTAAGCTTCTAAATTTGTTATACTCTGGTTCTATTAAACATTCGTTTCCAAATTGTCTTCCGCTATTAAGTTATGTTCTCCCTTGATTTAGCTCCTTCTGTTTTAGACTTCTATATGTTTGAAGGTCTTCATATTGCCTCTGATTCCAATTTTGCAAAATCTTGTATAAGTATATATTTACTTAAGTTCAGTATCTAATTTGAGCATGTTTAGACCTGCTGAGCTATAGTTTGGCTCACCCCTATCTCCGTCTGTTTTGCAGGTTTTAGATTGTGCTTGGAGATTTGACTTCTGCTTTTCATTTTGGCATTTGAATTTCGTATTCAGTTGTTGGCTTTGAGGCCCTATCTTGTATTAGCTTCCGGTTGTATTTAGTCTCAATTTTGTATTCTCGCTTCCGCCTTGTATATGTAAAGACAAGTTGTACATTATTTGATTAATATATGAGTTTCAGTTCTGTTTTGGGAATTTGCTAGTTTAGCCTTGCGTGTCTTAGGTAATAAGTGTGCGGCGTGTAATAGTCTCTCAACCAGGGTGGTTTTGGGGTTGTTACACATGGTCAAGGAAGACTGAACTCCGTTTAGGATTGTCATGATTCCCTAAATTCTTTCAAAACCTTTAAGAGATTCATCTTAAAATCCACTAGGATTATTCTACTTCACACTTAGAGTGTGTGCCTGATGATGACAGTTAGGACTTGATAGATCCTCAACAAACATGACAACAATTGGGTTAATAATTAGCTCATGATCAGAAAAATTCGTTTAGGATGATCAAGTTTGACTTTCTTTTAGGTTAATAAACAACAAACTGGAATCACCACCTCTTAAGACAAAACACTTAGTAAACAGGTTTGTTTACCACTTGTGTATTATTATTGCGGGTTGTAGGGTGCATTGGGTAGTTTAGGACATGCATTCCTCTATGTCACCCACTATATTCACAGGTTGGGATCCCAATCAGTCCTTGATTGATTCCCCATGAGTCATTCCATTCATTGAATGGTTATACCCATGAGGAGAAGAAGGTCATTGACCTACATCTCGAAAGCTCATGATTTAAATATTTAACCCCTATCGAGTC
The DNA here is from genome assembly GCA_023374045.1 of Limonium bicolor. Taxonomy (NCBI): domain Eukaryota; kingdom Viridiplantae; phylum Streptophyta; class Magnoliopsida; order Caryophyllales; family Plumbaginaceae; genus Limonium; species Limonium bicolor. Next base: position 184,089,284 of record CM041777.1, on the reverse strand, counting down.
CAAAGCCAGCATATATGAGCTCTGAGCCTTCAATGTCCAGCTACCTGGTCCAGTGTCCAGGATGGGTTTGAAGGGCAGTCAATGACGACTGTCCGACCACCCGTTGTCTTTCCTTGAAGATTTCTTGGGCTCCATTATCCATGTTTCCACTACACTATGGGTGTTTTAAAAGCCTAATGTCATGCCATTGATTCATAGAGAATCCTATATTTATCGGATACCCATACATGACGAAGCGGAGTCAGTGAATAATTTGGGCTTTGGACACACCTGATTGTGCAGAGGATGAGAGAGACTTGACCTCATGCAATACTTCCCCAAGTTTCCTGAAAAGTGTGTGTGTTGTGATTATCACTAGGCATGTGTCTTGTGAAACCAGCAAGCGCTTCCTGATGCGTCCCCGACGTTTCGTGGACTCTAATAAACCTTGATAGTTTGGGAAGAGATGAGAGATAAACTTTATCTAGAAAACACATTTCGCTTGAGAATTTATGCACACGAAATTCACTCAACCTCCCTTACCCCACACACGGACTCCCAGGACAGTTTCGACTTTACCTATAAAGTCGTCAACCCTCTCCTGACTATCGGCCTACGGTTCACCGATCGTTCACCGACCTGTCATCCTATCAAATACCCAATGTATTGATCCTCTTACCCAGTCCTCTCTAGCTCACCAACTCTCTAGCACTTACACACACTCCTAAATTTGATCCACACTTGCCCAGATTATCTCTATCTTTTCTCTCGTACAGGGCTTGCTTATATATGGAATAAATGCAAGTATATATACACGGTTGTTAGGATGTAACTACCATCCTATTAATCCCTAGACTACTAGGAGTAGACTTCTACTTTGATTATTCACATAACAACCACACTAGACTTACAAAGAGTCTTCAACTTGATCTAGAGGCTTGAACTACGTGTCGTCTCATGGTTGGTCAGTTAGCGGCAACCCTTTTGATAAGTCGATCACCACTAGTGTGCTCCACTTGCCTGATTCTGTTTGGCTCATTAAATGCTCATAAATGCCCTCTTCTGAATTCATTACGGCTATGTAATGATGTTCTTTTATAGCTTTGTTATCTTGTGCATTAATGAACTTCTTCTTTTGTCGTGAGCTTGTCTTGAACAAGTTGCTCATGTGGATGTATGTGTCTTAACTGAATGTGTCAATCCTTTGCAGTCTTTTGTCTTTGATTTGCATCTTTAAGCATAAGAGATATCTTCGTGCGGTGTCTGTCTGGTTATCTGTGCTAGAAGTTCTACGGAGCTCTCGCAGACAGGTGCCCGACTGGTAGGGCACATGTCGTGGATTGAGCGCGCTTGCAACCTTACGTGCTAAGCCACTCATGACTTAAGTGTGCTTGCAACCTTGCGTGCTAAGCCACTTATTCACCTGTTTATCTGAATCATGAATCTTAACAAACGCATTAGATAGACAATACAAGGTTTGCTATCATCAAAACTAAAAGATCTTTTCTTAACAATTTCCCCCTTTTTGATGATGGCAACCTATACACTTATATGTACTTGGCAATTCAAAAATTAAGAGATTCCCCCTGAGTTTGTTAAGGGTTTTAAGAATGAAAAACTTTAACAAATGATAGCAATGAGTGACAGCTTTTATGCACAATAAGTGACAGCTTTTATGTTATACTATGACCAAAGTAGATAAAGTTTTCATTCAGATGATACATAATACAAGGATGATAGACATGGTTTCACAAGTACTCTCAAAAGTACATATACTTTTCTTTCCCCCTTTGCTATACAGCAAAATAGGGAGCAACTACATGACGTAAGATATTGTAAAGGCCATGACATTCCATAGAGTATAAACTACAAAACATGATCATGATAATATAGATGGAATAACGTAGTTGGGTATCCCATTCATAATCTTCTGAGCCAAAAGGCTCTTCCTCCGAAAAATCAGCTTTGATCCAAGAAGGTTTGGCTTTGGTTGGATTGATTAAAGATGATTCAGCTGTGGTAGAAAGGTCAGACTCATCAGACTCTATGGTGAACTCCATGTAGTGTGGAGAACGTGTATGTGATAGAGTGACACTTGAGGTGTGTAGGATCGGGTGGCTAACTCAAACCAATCAAAGGTGTGAGTCTAAGGATTGGTTTGACTCAATCAGCCTTCTTAACTGAGAGGCACTCTGTGAGGTAGAGGCACTCAATCGAATTAACTAAACTAATGATACAGAAGACTTTTGCGGTAATTGTAGCGAAACGATAAAAGGAAAGAAGGACTCTGTGGAACTCAGCAAGATACACAAATAAGCTATTTCATTTCCTGGTCAAACAAAACAACTTACAGATGCCCACTAAGTAGAAGAGATCTACTTAGCGGTTTTCACTCACTTACCCAACACACTCTCTAATCAGAACAATGGTAAGTGTAATGAAACTAGGAACTTCCTAGGTAGAGTCTATCTTAAGGGGCTAACTAACTTGGTACGTATTCTCTCTCCTTTTTGACTTACAATGCGATTCTCTTTCTCTCTCTAAGCTCTGAAATGATCCTCAAAGAAAGCGCAAAGAAAACTGACTATTACATATCTTATTTATACTCTAAGCACAACAGCAGGTCGAAGGAGTTAGTTCCGAGAATACCGGAACTAACTTAGTGGACAACTCCCAACGGCTCTGAAGTGGTCTTCTTGCTTGGGCCGCGATCTTCGGATGTTGAGGAAGACCTTCATGACCGTTGTGGCACTTAAGGTGTTCCGAGTTGACTCCTGATTTTCCGCAACCGCACGAGAGAGTCTGTGAGGTCTTCTTTGTTGCGTCGGACTCTATCGAAGAGGCTCACTCTTTGTGTATGTCAAGTGATGATTGACTCTGTCGCGGTGAAAGGCTATCTCTGCAACACCTCGATGTCCCAACAATTTCCCCCTTGTTGCTGATGATAGCAAACCTTCGTGAATCCCGATGGAGTCAATCCTGAAAATAAAAACACAAGGACTAGGGGAACCGACCCTGTCAAAGTTCCCCCTTAATAGCAGCAGTAGCAACTAAATTCAAGGACTCTATTTAGGTTCCCCCTTGATCGGAGAGGGACTCCAGGCAAGCAAACGATAAATAAGCAGTGTAATAGGCAGGATAGTATATAAGGCAGTCAAAACACTAGACCACATGGTCCAGCAGCGCAATCCAAAAAGCAGTTTTAAACAAGCAACAGAATAACCCGTACACCAGACGGGATTCACCGCTTCCCCCTTTTGCTTTCATCAGAGGGGAAGCCCACAGTATCACAGAGTCAGTCAAAGTATTCACACAAAAAACCATTAAAAAGTGTTTAGAACTTAAAAGACCTAAGTTCTAACACTACACAACCACGTCATTCTAAGGGTTTGGGGTTAGGGTGGATTGGATGTCAAGGAGGTGGTCCTGCAAGGCCGCCACTGTCGTCTCTATTCCGGCGAGTCGGTCCATCATCCGCGTCTGCCCTGAATCAGCTCGGCTGCATGTGCGATGAGGCGCTCTACTTTCTCCAGGAGGGGTAGTAGTGATGCTTGAGGTACTGCCTCTTGAGAAGTAGATGTCCCCGCCGTCGTTGGAGTAGATGGTGGGGGCAGCAGCTTTGATTTGTCGATTGAGGTCAGCCGATTCAGATACCGCAGGTTGATGGTGTCTGCTTCCTCGATGGACTCTGGCGTCGAAGTCGCCAAGGGTACCTGAAAGAATTGGAATATGCGAGGCAACCAGAACACGTACCCCAAGGAGTGTTTCGGGGTGTCGACTGACTGGGCTAGGTGATGGAGAATTATGTGTGCCAGATTGATAGAGTGACGATTGATGATGCAGTACATAATTGTTAGGTCCAAGCAGTTGACCATAAGGTTTCCTTCTTTTCGAGGGACAATATTTTTGATGACCAAAATGTGGAGGAGTTGGTGTAAGATGGAGAGATCACCACGGGGTATGGGGGAGCCAATCTTTTTCTTGGAGGAGAAAAAGCGATAGATTTTGTTTTGTGGTACCCCGGGGATCTCAGGAAGGATTCCTTTTTCATAGAATGACAGGCCAGTGGCAGGGACGCCAAGAATTTCGGACAATTTTGCAAGATCAAAAAAGTAACAACAGACTGTGCAGCACCGTTACGGATCACAAGGTTTTGGAAGAAGTCGACAGACTCTGTGGGATACCACGCAGAAGAGGTGTTTCCACCCCTGAATTTCTAGCATAGTGACTAACTCCCCTAAGTTGGAAGACAGAGCCCAAGAAAAGTCGAGGAACTTACCCCTGACGATATTACGTTCCGAGGCAGGGTCACCGAGCATGTACCGTTGAGTGAATGGGTCTACCTTCACACTCCGTCGGTGCGGTTTTGGTGGTTTTTGATCTTTGGCGGAGGTAGCACCAGTAGAGGCATCGTGAATGGCTGTGGGCAGTTCTTGGACGGGAGACGATTCACCGGAACCGGAGGAGACATGTTGGGCCTGACAGAGGAACGGAGGATTCTTTTCTGTGGGTCGGGTTGAGGTTTGGCCTTTTCGCTTGCGGGTTTTGGGTGGAGGTTGTTGTGGTGGTGTTGCGGATTTAGCGGGTGATGCTGGTGGGGTTGGTGTAGGAGATTTGGTCGGTGGTTTGCTGGCATGGGCTTGTGGCTGATCAGTTGGATGATTTTCGGGGAGGGTTGTCAGCTTGTGGGGTTGGGGATGGTGGTAGGGTTTGGATTGGGGTAACTTCCTCAATGTCGGTGTCAAGAATCTCTGTTCTTGCAGCAGATGGCGGTGTTTGATGGGTGGATGGGTCGCGGGTGTCAGGTGGTGGTGTGGAGGAGTGTGTGGGCGACGAAGTAGCGGTGGTTTTAGTGGGAGATGTAGTGGTGGTGGTGGTGAGTGTAGGTGGATTAGGGTTTGCCATCGCTTGTAGATACGCCTGAAGGCGAATGGGATCGGCGAAAATATCGGCTGGGATGTTGATTCCAGAGAAGTTGATGCCGGCCATTTGGAAGTTGAAGGAAGCTCGGTGTAAAGAGAGTTGAAGTGAGAGAGAAGGAGTGGACGGGTGATAGATATAAGGCTGGAAGTTGCAGATTTCGTGTGTCAGGTGCGATAAATGTGGCGACGTCATGGTAGGGTGAGATGAAGGGCGACGATTTAGGCGGGTTAGGTGCGGATGGATGACGTGGATAGTAGCGCTAGAGTAGTAGGCGTGCTAAGTAATAAAACACATTTCACTGATTCAAGTGCAAACAAAGACAGACTCTATGAGACATGAGGGAGTACCTGCTGAAGATTGCGGTAGGGGCAAGGAGATGCGACCGTCTAGGTAGACGGAGTCAATCCGATTGCTGATCGTAGTGCTTCGAATCTCGCTGTAGACAATGGTTTAGTAAAAATCTGCAAGTTGATCTTCTGTGGGCACAAAGTCAAGTTGGATAAGCTTTTTCTCGACACAGTCTTTCAAGAAGTGAAAACGTATTCGATGTGTTTGGTTCTTGAGTGTTGGACTGGGTTTTCGGATATTTTGATTGTGCTTTTGTTGTCACAAAAGATTGGGATTTGTTCTTGGGTGACATGATAGTCTTGAAGTTGTTGTTTCATCCAAAGGAGTTGGGAGCAACATGCTGCAGCAGAGACATACTCTGCCTCCGCTGTAGACAATGCTACGGAGTTTTGTTTTTTGGAGGACCATGAAACAGGCAAAGACCCAAGAACTGTGCATTACCTGAAGTACTCTTTCGATCTTGGAGAGAACCAGCCCAATCAGAGTCACTATATCCAGATAAAGTAAAAGTAGGAGATCGTGGATACCATAGATAGAGTGTACTTGTACCTTTAAGATAGCGAAAGATACGCTTGACTGCTTTGAGGTGAGACTGTTTTGGTGCTGCTTGGAAGCGAGCACAAAGACAGACTGCATGGAGAATGTCTGGGCGACTGGCAGTCAGGTACAAGAGGGACCCTATCATTCCTCTATATTCGGTGGCATTGACGCCGACTCCGTCATCATCAGGATGCAGTTTGGCAGATGTACAGCTTGGTGTGGACATACTCTTGGCATTTTTTAAGTTGTACTTATCAAGGAGTTCCTTGATACTTTTGTTGATGAATCTTGATCCCGTCCGTTTCCTGCTGAATTTGTAATCCTAAGAAGAACTTGAGCTCACCTAACTCATTCATGGAAAACTCTTGCTTCATAAGGTTAGCAAAATGGTCGCAGAGGGTGTTACTTGTAGAACCATAAATGATATCATCAACATAGATCTGTACTAAAGTAAGTCATGTGATGAGTGTAGAATGAAGAGCGTTTTATCTACATTACCTCGAGAGAAACCATTTTGCAATAGATATGTAGACAGTCTTTCATACCAGGCGCGTGGAGCCTGTTTCAGTCCGTAAAGGGCCTTACACAGTTTGTAAACGTAGTCGGGATGGACGGAGTCTGTGAACCCTGGAGGTTGTTCGACGTAGACTTCTCTATCAATGTAGCCGTGAAGGAAGGCTGTCTTAACATCCATTTGATATAATTGGAAACCTTTGTAAGCAGCAAACGCAATGAACATGCGAATTGCTTCAAGACGAGCTACTGGAGCGAAGGTTTCATCATAATCAATCCCTTCTTCTTGATTGTAGCCCTGAACGACTAATCGAGCTTTATTCCTGAAAACTTGGCCTGCAGTATCAAGTTTATTACGAAAGACCCAACGAGTACCAATGGCTTGTTGATGCGTGGGGCGAGGAACTAACTCCCAGACAGCATGTCGCTGGAGGGAATTGAGTTCCTCCTGCATAGCAGTAACCCAATCACTATCAAGGAGTGCTTCTTTGACATTTCTTGGTTCAGTACTAGACAGAAACGCACCAAAGGCACAGAGATTTTGCATAGCTTGTAGGCGTGTTTGAACACCGGTGTTTGGGTCTGTAATGATGTTTTCAGGAGGGTGAGCAGATTTTTGCTGGAACTGGCGACGTGAAGCAGGAGGGGGTGTGTCTTTGTCAGAGGAGTCAAAATTCAAGTTTTGTGGTAAGGGTGTCTCTGGGTTATTGTCTGAGTCAGTGATTCTGATGAATTGTTTTTTTTGCTGGGGAATCATGAGGAGTGATGGAGTGGGACTCAGGGAGTCTTCCTATTGGTACAGTGATGAAGTGTGGATCGGTGAGAAAATCATCGGGGGCAAAGTCAAGTTGATCAGAAGATGAGCCAACGTTGTGGGACTCATCGAACTTGACATGTGGGCTTTCTTCTAAACATTGAGTTCTCAGATTGATAACACGATAAGCTTTACTTTTAGAAGAATAGCCAAGAAAAATACCTTCATCACTTTTAGGAGAGAACTTACCCAAGTTGTCCTTACCATTATTGTGAATAAAGCACTTACATCCGAAACGCCTGAGGTGTATAAGACTTGGTTTACGTTGACGGAGTAGTTCATAGGGTGTCTTGTGAAGGAATGGATGAATCAACGCACGATTTAACACATAGCAAGCTGTATTAACGGCTTCTGCCCAATAAGATGGAGTGAGTTGACTGTCAATGAGCATGGTGCGAGCCATTTCTACCAAGGTTCTATTCTTGCGTTCAACTACTCCGTTTTGTTCTGGAGTACGTGCTGATGATATTTGGTGATCCACTCCGTTATCCCTGCAAAACTCATCAAACGACTTGTTGCAAAATTCAATACCCTGGTCCGTTCTCAGGGTTTTTAAAGTAAATGAAAATTTGTTGACAAGAATTTTATGGAGTTTGGCAAACTCCGTAAAAGTTTCATCTTTGGTATATAAAAAAATGACCCAGGTCCACCTGGAATAGTCATCAACTATGACCAGGATGTACCTCTTACCGCTTCTGCTTTGTGTACGCATGGGGCCAACAAGATCCATATGTAGTAGTTCTAGTGGAGAGCTAGTAGAGAGAGTAGGCTTACTTTTGAAGGAGGACCGGGTGTGTTTACCTTTTACACATGCTTCACAGACAGAGTCTGTGTCATAGGTGGTGTCTGGTAAACCGATCACCAAGTCCTTGCTTTTGAGTTTGTTCAACAGCCTATGATTTGCGTGGCCAAGTCTGGAGTGCCACAGCAGTGAGTTTTTGGAATGCACATTGAGACAGACTTGGTCGTCTGGGTTAATGGAGTTTAAGCACATTTTGTAGAGATTGCCTTCTCTACGTCCCACAGCTTTTAGTGAACCTGTACGCTCATCATAAACCTTACAATCCGAAGAAGAGAAAAGTACCAAATTGAATCTATCACAAATTTGAGAGATGCTTAATAAACTATGCTGGAGTCCAGTGACCAGATGGACTCCATCAATTTTAAATTTTGAGGGGTTACCTACGGATCCAACTCCCACGATTTCACCCTGGTTGTTGTTTCCAAAAGTAACCTTACCTCCTTGGTAGGATGAAAGCGAATTGAATTGATTTGGATCTCCAGTCATGTGACGAGAGCATCCACTGTCCAAGTACCAGCTGTCTCCATTCGCCTTCACCTACAAAAGAACAGATCATTTGTTAGATTTGGGAACCCAGATGTACTTGGGTTCCCTTTTCGAGCCAGACTGTTTCAATTTTTCTCGTGCTTCAAGTATCATTTTAACACGTTTGACATTAAAAGAGAGATCTCTGTTCAGTTTATCGCATGCACTGTCCCGATGTCCAAGACTCCCGCAGTAGCCACAAATTTTGGTTGGTGGAAGATTGACGTATTTCTGTTGTCCTTTCCACCAGAATCGAATTTTTCTTTCTTGATATCGTTTGGCTCTGTTGTCGGATTTGGACATATTCTTTGGAATGTCGAACTTACCTTTGTGCCACTTGGGCGTGGATTGAGTGGATCGAACTCCGGATTGTAGATTTACAATCTGGTGAGAGAGTTGTTCTACCTTGGAACGAAGAGTATCTCGATCTTGGCTAATTTCTTTGATTTTGGAGTTGGCCCACTCAGGTAATTCGGAGGAGGTGACTTGTTTGATAAACTTGACTGGCTTAAGGGAAAGAGCGTGCTCCTTTTCTTTCAGTCTTTGAGTGAGATTTTTGATAGTGGTGTTTAGGGATATGTTTTTGGATTCAGAGGCATTAAGATCATTTTGAAGAGAACACACTTGTCAGTAAAAATGGTGAGGTCTTGTTTGAGGGAGTCGATCAGGGTGAGAGACTCTTTCTGGTCACCCTGTTTAAACTGAGTGCATTCTAAGGTATCATGAAGTTCCTTTTGAAGGGAATCAACATGACGCCTTGATTCTTGTAGATCTAACCTGAGAGAGCAAGAGATGGTTTTGTGTTCCTCAGCTTCATCTCTTAGTGCATACATAAGACTTTTTGAGATTTCGAGTTCCTCAGATAGCTCGGTTATCTTGCTGGTAAGACTTGCTTTGAGAGAGTTGTTCTCGGAGACAATTTTAGCAATTAAAGTCATAAATCCCATAGGAGAAATACGGTAAAGGTCTGTTTCAAGGTGAGAACGAGTTACCTCATTATCAGGAATCATGGACTCCGTCGTATCATGTGCCATTAGACATACCAATCCGCTGGACTCTGTCTGGATCGTCGGAGTCTGAATCGCCCCATCCAACAGCTGCCATCAGCGATCTCCCTTGAGATTTTCCATACTGGTTCTTGAGTAAAGGACAGTCCTTCTTGAAGTGACCGGGTTTATTGCAGTTGAAACAAGTGACAGAATTGAAAACTTGTTTAGAGGTGTTCGAGAACGACCGACTCTGTCGATTAGGTTGGTTACGCATGAATTTTCGGAAGTTCTTGACTATGAAGACAAAGTCCTCCATAGTCTCAGCCTCACTTTCCTCAACAATAATGTCCACCAGTTCAGCCTTAGCTTGTCTGATTTGAGTATCAGCAACATAGGCTCCTTCTTGAGTTAACTGAGTCGAATTAACCTGCAAGGCTTGGTCATTCAAAGGGGTAGTCTTACTAGAAGAGGGAGAAGAAGTATTACCACACTTCTTTCGAACATTCTTCTTATATTTATCTACGGATTGTAGATAGGAACCTAGGTCTTGACAACTCCATTTGATAAGTCCTTGCATGCTTTGGTAGAGATTACCGTTTCTGCCCATTCTTCTCTCAGACTGTCCAGCAACTTGTGCAAGACACTCTCTCTATCTGGTAGGATGCTAACTTCCTGCATAGTAGTGGTTAGTAAATAGAAACGATCAAGCACTTCTTCCAGAGACTCACCGGGTTTCTGCAGAAAATTTTCATAGTCCATTCGAAGTTCTTGAGCTTTGCATTTCTTTAGTTCAGTGACTCCTTCGTGAGTTGCTTGAAGGAGTGTCCAGATCTCATTAGCGGACTTACAGTGATTTACTCTCCTTTGTTCTGGGATGGACAAGCAGGTGTATATTGCGCGTGATGCTTGACGATTCAGCTCGTACCTCTTGCGATCTGCAGCAGTCCATGTGGATCGGTCTGGATTGACTACAAGATCTCCTCCAGTGACTATTTCCCAAAGCTCGGAGTTGACAGACTCAATGTGTTGCTCGATCTCGTTTTTCCAGTGGTCGTAGTTGGTGGAGGTGAGTCTGGGATGCTCGAAGTGCATTTTGTTGTTTTGATTGGCGAAGAGGTCTGCCATTGCTTCGTTGATTGACTGTTAGCCTAAGCAAGGCTCTGATACCACGTGTAGGATCGGGTGGCTAACTCAAACCAATCAAAGGTGTGAGTCTAAGGATTGGTTTGACTCAATCAGCCTTCTTAACTGAGAGGCACTCTGTGAGGTAGAGGCACTCAATCGAATTAACTAAACTAATGATACGGAAGACTTTTGCGGTAATTGTAGCGAAACATAAAAGGAAAGGACTCTGTGGAACTCAGCAAGATACACAAATAAGCTATTTCATTTCCTGGTCAAACAAAACTTACAGATGCCCACTAAGTAGAAGAGATCTACTTAGCGGTTTTCACTCACTTACCCAACACACTCTCTAATCAGAACAATGGTAAGTGTAATGAAACTAGGAACTTCCTAGGTAGAGTCTATCTTAAGGTGCTAACTAACTTGGTACGTATTCTCTCTCCTTTTTGACTTACAATGCGATTCTCTTTCTCTCTCTAAGCTCTGAAATGATCCTCAAAGAAAGCGCAAAGAAAACTGACTATTACATATCTTATTTATACTCTAAGCACAACAGCAGGTCGAAGGAGTTAGTTCCGAGAATACCGGAACTAACTTAGTGGACAACTCCCAACGGCTCTGAAGTGGTCTTCTTGCTTGGGCCGCGATCTTCGGATGTTGAGGACGACCTTCATGACCGTTGTGGCACTTAAGGTGTTCCGAGTTGACTCCTGATTTTCCGCAACCGCACGAGAGAGTCTGTGAGGTCTTCTTTGTTGCGTCGGACTCTATCGAAGACTCACTCTTTGTGTATGTCAAGTGATGATTGACTCTGTCGCGGTGAAAGGCTATCTCTGCAACACCTCGATGTCCCAACAAGGTGATAGACCAAGCTGTAAGGGAGTCGGAGTCTGGTTGAACATAACTTTGGGTGACGTATTTCTTTGGATGTTTAGTGGTCATAAACTTATGAATGGTGGAGTGAATGGTTTGCTCATTTGAGCTGGATGAGCTTTGTGGGTATTGATCCATTTCATGAGATGATTATGAGTGGCAAAAGGAGTAAGCAAGTTTTATAGACACTTTGGATATGCTCAACGACTGATCGGTGAGAGGTATTAAATGAGGTGCTACGTCTTGTGGGCTATGTTTGTAGGCTTTTTAGGTGTCAAGGTCCGAGATTGGATTAGTGGAATGGATGGGACTAAATTTCTCAGATCATTTTTGCAATTTTTAATCAAGGAAGAAGCAGCCAATACAATAAATTATTTCGTACTCATCATAAGCATTCAAGTATACAAAAACCAGTTGCATTTTCATTGATATCAAAAGGTACTTTGAAACAGATAGTCAAAGGCAAGTAAAGCATTTGATGGAAAAGAAAAATCTAATCCTAAATCTAACTCTCACGGTTTCACTCGAGTCTCTAGGAGACAAAGAACGCTCAGGCTATATGGGAGTCTATAAAATCTATTGCTCCTTGAACCATGTGATGAACACTTGGTTCAGTGGAGACAGTCTGCACAGCGGTAAGAGTGAATCTTACTCGCTGAAGAACGTCTCGAGTTGAAGTATACAGACTGATCCCCTACCTGTCATGGACCGGTGAGAGACTTCTCTTCCTCTTGAGTCCTTAACCTCTTACTGTTGGTCACGGTTCTGATCGTGCTTCCTCACTCTTTGTGGGCTTCTGGATGGCAACAAGCTTATCTCCCTTAGTCTTTATCCCCATTTTTGATAGCATCTCAGAGCATATGCAGTCTTGAGCGGTGCGCACGCACTCGTGGAACCTGTCGGTGTCCACTCCACTTTCAAGGAGTGGCGTGGTGACCACTCCCTTATGTACCAGACCTTGGTATACTTGATGACTCTCATCTAGAGTAAGGAGAATCATGGCTGGCAGGTCGATTTTCTCCATGGTCTTGAGTGCGAACAACAGCCTCACATCCCGGGCATTGACAATGTGGGTGCGCTGGTTCCTTGGGGTGATGTTGTGGGTGACTAAGTTGAAGAGGACTCTGTCGGTGATGGACATGTCCACGGCACTGAAGTTTTTCATCGTTGCTCCTTTGTTGAGCAGGTTGACCATCTTTTCTCCTTGGTGTCCTAGGTCATTCCAAGTTGTTTCCTGGGGGATGATCAGATCTTCTGGCTCTAGGTTGAAAGTCTTGCAAATCCAAGACTTAGAGATAGTAGTTTGAGCCGTTTGGACCGTTGAGAGGAGGTAGTCGTCATCTTCATCACTCTGGAGTGGTCCAAGATATCTCATATGCTCCTTGAGCAGCTCGGTGTAGACAAGGATAGGCTCCTAGAAGAAGTCTACCCATCCTTGGAACTCCAACAGCTCAATGATCTCTCCTAGATCCATCTTCTTCATCCACTCCATATCCAACATCTTTGGTAAGACTGGATAGAAGCGGTCATTGACGTTTTCGGCCTTGATCAATGGAGGCTCTAGTTCTTCGAACCTTTTTAGTCGCTTCAAGGACTGTGGAGGTTGGGACTTGGCAACTGATTTTTCAACGTGAGCAAGCTCCTCGACCTCCTTGGTGCTAGAAGAAGCGCCCATCTTTCTTTTTCCCTTTGTCTTCTCCAAGTGAGCATGCTCCTCGAGCGTGTGAATAACAGGTGATGATGATTCTATGTCGCTATCACCATTTTTATGTTGTCGCTGAGGTGTTGGAGACCTGTCGATGACTGGTTCTCTGAAAGCAGCTATGAGGTTTGCCTCTTCTTCGGAGTCAGGTGCAGTTACACCTTCCTCCCGGTCTCTCTCTTCCACTGAGGCTTCCTTTTGTGATTGAAATACCCCAAACCTTAGTATGTTGTTTAAACACCTAAATATGGTATATTAAGACTAAAAAGAGTCTTAGAAACATTAGCAAACAAATTTAAACGATAGAAAACACAAAATGTGCTTTAAGGTCAATAAAAGCCAAAATGTGCTCTAAGCTTGGGATAAGCTTGGTTAAGACCTAATGAACTTACCAAGACCTTGTTTATATACTAATGAACATATTAAACCAATTACCAAAGAAAACCAAGCTTGAAAACAAGTTAAAACACAAAATGTGCTTTAAGGAGTCTTAAAGCACATTTTCGAAAAATTGTCTTGTAAATGAGTTTTGAATGGCTAAATGTCCATCATTACTCTTTAATTAACATGTGTACTATATAGTATCACATTTGGAAGTCTATATCAATGGGAAATCAAAAATTTCACTTCTATGCGCCTTGTTTTTATGAATAGTGATTTTAATAAGCTAGTTTGTAACATATGTTTGTATAAGTAATTAAATTGACAAATAAAGACTATAATACCCCTAAGTACTATTAGGGCCGGTTTTCTTAAGTGTGGTGACTCACCACTCTCTTGTTAACATATTAAGTAAATAAAGGTGACTAACTAAAGTACTATTTACTTTATAACTACAAATATCTTTCAAAAGCAAAACTCATCTTCATTTCTCCCTTCCTTCTTCATTTCACACGGTTGCATGCTCTCTTCAACCTCTCTTCTTCATTCTCTTCTACGGTTTGCAATAGTACACACCACCATCTCCATCTTTGATCTCTTGTAAATTCTAGCTCACTTAACCAAATCAAAAACAAACACCACCATTCTCTTCCTCTCATCAAGCTCTTCATTCCTATCTTCTCAAAATTTCAAGAGCCCCATTTCGGTGCCATGGAGTTCCACCATTGAAGGAGCTTGAGCTTACATTTCTACATATTATTACTCTCCTTTGCTTCTAGGTAAGGAATCTCAAAGAAAAATCATGTTTCCTCCATGTTTTTACCTTGACCGAAAATGCCCATTAATGGTGCTCTTTGTGTGACTTTGTTCTAGCTTCATTCCAACCTTTCATGGACTAGGTGGAGACCTCTCTTGATATATATTCAAACTCTCTTCAAAGACCAAGGTAAAACAACTACATTAATGTTTTTGAAATAATGTAAACCTAGGGTTTACAATGAGATGAAGCTTAAAGCTTGAATACTCATTATGTTATTTGTATAATGTTTAGTAGTTGACAAGGAATCAAATACCTAGCCGATTTTAAACAAGGAAACAAGAAAGAAGTTTGTGAGGAAAAGAGGTAAATATGCTAACCTAATGTGGTTTAAAGTCTTAGGAGAAATGAGCTTGTATTGCTTATGAAAATGATCTAAGGAGCCAATGGGAAGTGACTTAGAAGAATGCTCTTAAGAGCTTAGTAAAAGGCATATGTGTTGTTGAGTGTATTTGCAGGTCAAAGGCAAATATATTGTGGAAATTCAGTGTTTGTGATTTATGCATCTTAAGGGCCTAAGAGCCATGTTATTTAAGGGCCTAAGTGCCATGCAATTTAAATTATGCACTATATTGTGATGTAGTGCTAAATGTGTGAAGTTTGTGTATAAAGATGTGTTTGATGGATTTTGGTGTTCATGGTTGTTTGATGGTGAAGACAATGTGTCTTGGTTTAGTAATGTTCTAGGAGAACCTATGTCGAAATTTAGGTAATAAACAAGAAGTTCTAAGGGTTTAAAATGAGTTTGGTAAGTTAAGAAGTGTTTAGAATGGTTAGGTGTTTTCCTAGTGAAAGAAACAAGCATTAAGGTGTTTTAAGATGTGAGAAGGGCTTAGGCAATGTTCTAGAGGATTTTATAATGCAAAAGAATGTTTGGGATACACCAAGGTCATTTGGACTTGTGTTAGGATTTATGCAAACTTTGGTGAACAAGGAGAAAGTGTAAACTTGAAGAAGGATTGCAAGAATGATATAAGGAGTAAGTTGTGAGAATAGATGCTTGAAAGATGATATTGTTGTGGTGAGGGAGTATTTTGGTATAAGTGATCATCTTAGGTATGAAACACCACTTAAAGACTAGGAGAAAACATTGTAAGTGTTAGGAATTTTGGGAAGAAATGAGTAAAGGTTTAAGGAATTAGAAAATGAGTTTTATGGGTGTTTAAGGATGTCTTAAGGTGTGTTTGAAGTGCCCAAATGAGGTTAGGGTGTACTAGGATATATGGGGTGAAGTTTGGAGTTAAATGAGAAATGGAAAACAAGGGTCTGGGGCAGACCGAACTTGCGACCGAACTTGCAAGGTCGGTCGAGCCCAGTTTACCCTGCGAGAATTGGCTTCTGGAATGGACCGACCTTGGGGACCAGACTTGCAAGGTCGGTCGGGCTTGTATTTTGTGTACGGATTAAGTTTCTGGAATCGACCGAACATGGGACCGGACTTGGCAAGTTCGGTCGGGCTGAATTTTCAAAGGGAAGAAACTCTCGGGAATGGACCGAACATGCGACCGAACTTACAAGGTCGGTCGGAGTAGAAAATTTTGACGGAAATATGTTCTGGAATGGACCGACCTTGTATAAGGTCGGTCGGTCGGACCAAAACTTGTAAAAAAAAAAAGAAAAGAATGTGACTTATGTAGTTAACCTTAGGGGGTATAATGAAGGTAACCTAGGGTAAGTTAGACATTTAAACATGTCAAATAATCATGTTAAACACTTAGTAAATTTGAAGTTAAGTAAGTTAATTAACTGACATTCTTGAATCATGTATAGGAGTGACCTACGGTGGAAACAAATCGAGGCAAGGACCAAGATATGGTTTTCTTGCAGTCTGTTGCCTACCGGTTTACACCGGCTTGTGTGTTGTATGTTTTTCTGTGTGTTTATGACGTTATAAGATTTAAACATGTAATGAGTTTACAGTTGTTCATATTATTGTGATGTTATGATGTGACTCATTTCCCTTGTGTGTCTAACGTGACTTACCACCTGTTGTGTGTTGGTTATTAAGTTCCACCGCGAACTTCTAACAAGTGTTAACTGGGAAGTGAGGAATCCGGTTGTCCGGTCATGCATGTAAGTTAAGAGTAGATATCTGAATCAGATTCGACTCTTATATTGTTAATATTGTTCTCCTTAATTTGGCGTTCGATCTCCCGCTAGCTTCCTCCAAAGCTTACCTATTCTGACTTATGATCGGTTTAGTGGGAACATGTGTTTTTGTGGTGTGTTCGGGTCACTATATCCGAACCATCTATGACTTAAGTTACTCGTTCGAATAACAGAACGGTAATGAGTGTGTGTAACGAGCTTAACATGAGGGTGAACCATTCTCTAGGCTCTTATGTTGTTTAACCTTCTTGGTTGTTGTGGTGGAAGGAATATCCACTGTGTATGTGATGTTGTGCTATGCACTATTGATGCTATGCCACATATTATGTTATGTTATGTTATGTATAAAATGAATGCCATGTTATCATGACAATTAGTTGCGCGTATCCCGGTAGCCGATGGGCTGCGCGTTAACCATACCAGCCAAGGGTTGCTGACCCCCTCGGGGGCTCCATATTTTTACTACAGGATGAGGATCGAAGAAGCAGAGTGGCTGTAGGATCTAGGCTGCAGTTGTATTTTGGTTTATTTTGGATGTTGAGCCCGGGATGCGCCTGTGCTCCCGTGGCATTGTATTTTGATTCCGTTGAAACTACTATGACGGTACATTGAAAGCTTACAGTGAAAGGATGTAATTAAATACTCGGTATTGTATATGATGTATTAATGGTTTAGTTCTATGCTCGGGAGTCTGATCATCAGACCGGTACACTTGTATTTATTCTGCCTTGATAACCACGTGGGTGGTTGATGGCGTTGTAGCACCGAAGCGTTTAGTTATTGTTTAGTCGTTTATTTCCGCTGCGATTTCAGTTAGTTGTGAAGTAAGATGTAGGGGTGTTACAAAAAGTGGTATCAGAGCGAAGTATCGCTCTGATGACTAGAATACCGAGCTTAGGGATATACCGAGTTAGGAAATCTAACTACAGTTACCTAAGTGATCAGTTATGGAAAGGTTAACCACTGATCAAGTGTGGAGATACCTTGTTGTCGAGAAACGTTACAACCGTTGGAACCGATAAGTGTGTAAGCATAATGCTAATAATATTCGTGTGAATTCAGATGTCAGGTAGACCGAGAGGTAGAGGCCGCGGAAGCGGTACTGGAGATACGGATGACCAGGGCGAGAATACTACGGCTCAGGTTATGGCCGAAGCTGTAGCGGCCGCCGTAGCCCAAATGGTTCCACAACTAGTAGCTGCAATTCAGCAGGGGCAACAGCCCGAAGTTCAACCACCACCGCCACCGCCATGAGAGACCAACTGGGTCAAGGCATTGGCAGACTTGAGACCCCCTTCATTTCATGGGGAGACCGACCCACGTAAGATGGAGGCATACATCTCCGAGTTGGAGACCGCCTACGAGACCTTGGATGTGCCTGCTGGGGCCAAGGTCCTCTTGCCGCTTACTACCTGAAGGGTTCGGCACAGAGTTGGTGGAAGCTTGTGAGAGAGGACCGGATGGCGGATCCTCAGTTCGGATGGAGGGAGTACACGGCTCTACTGCGAGCTAAATACTACCAGTGCATGTTCAAGAGGCCAAGCGCCTGGAGCTGGATAGTCTGAGGCAGGGGGACAAGGTGTCGGTTGATGAGTACTACACTGCATTCACCGGCCTATCCACCTGTTACTGGACCTGGGATACTCGAACCGGGTGCTGGTAAACCGTTTCTACAATGGTCTCAGCCACCGTCTTCGCTATGGGATGGGGCCAGCTGAGTATACTACCTTGCAGGTAATTTAAATGAAGTGTGATATGAGTAAGTGTAATCCATAAGTGAGTATTAATGTGAGGTTGTGAGTATGAATTGCGGGGCATGACTGACATCCTAAATTCAGGAGTGCTATCATGCCGCTGCTAAGGTTGAGATCACCGTCCGTCTGAGGGACGAGAATGCGCACAAGCGCAAGGCCACGAGCGAGGGCCAGAGTCCACAGGGGTACGGGGGAGGAAAGAAGAAGAAGAAACCTTATCCCCAGCCCCAGAAGAGTCAGCACCAGGATGACAAGGGCCAAGCCCAAACCACCACAACTGAGGAGCCACTGAAGCTCACATATGCTTATGCGGCGAAACCCCTACGCTCTTACCCACCTAAGGTAATTATCTAATCATGTGTGACAAGTTGAAGTGTATGTTGATAAGTTGTGAAATAAGTATTGATTGTGTATTTGATAGCAGCTAGCACGGGCTCTGGACGGAGCGCCACTATTACTGTAAGTGGTGTAACGGAGACCACCCGGCAAGGACTGCAAAGGAAACGCGTACAATGTTGTTACTGAGCGAGAAGTGGGGTCACCGTGACTACGAGTGTTACCGGAACCCAACAGCAGAGTCAACAAGCCCAAGGGGCAGTGGAAGGGTAAGGCCACAACTATTGATGGCCCGAAGACGGCTAACCAGCCACCCACAGATCAGAGATACACTGATTCCCAGAAGGGGAAAGGGTTGGGACCTAGCAAGGCCGCCCTGAATGTGGTGGACCGGTCTGAGGCGCCAGGGCCCTCTTCTAGACCAGGTACCACCTAAACTGTTGAATGAAATAAGTGATTGCATACCTCATTTCATGCATGTGTATATTAGTGAGTCCAAGTGTATTATCATGTGAGTAAAGAGTTAAAGTATAGTGTGAAAGTCACCTAATTAGATAATTCTAAACTTAAAGGAACCTTCAATATATGTTATCCAATCCCACCCACACCAAACCCTGAAGAAACCACCATCAACATCACCGACTTTCCAAAGGAGCAATGTCAGGTTATCTAGCCAGGTATGATACTCTTAAATGGATACCTGACACCGGAAGCACAAATCCATGTCATCAGACGATGCGACGAACTTGGAGCTAAACCTGGAGGTTTCTACACACCTGAATACCCAAACGGATCAAGAATGCAATTGAAGATGATGTGCATGGGTAAGGACTGGAACCCTTACACCAAGACATATCAAGAAGTGCGAGATGAAGACGGAGCAACAGTACCAAGTATACCCGAGGAGTTCCTTGCGGTCGTTAACCACGCCGTGGGAATTGCTCAACAAGTTGAAACGGATTCAATTCCAAATGTGAAAGCAGATCTATGCATTGTGAACTTCTACCAGAAAGGTGGACGGTTAGGTTTACACCAAGATAAGGACGAGTCACCCGAGTCTCTAAGTAAGGGAGTACCCGTGGTGTCTTGGTCCATTGGTGATACCGCAGTGTTTGTGTATGGTAAACAGAAGCGTGCGGATCTCGCAAAGAAGCTAGTGTTGAAATCGGGAGATGTGTTAATCATGGGTGGGCAGTCGAGGATGCTATATCATGGCATCAGAAAGATCAAACTGAATACCGCACCGTCGGCAGTGATCAATGCCACACATGAAACCGGACGTTTGAATTTGACCTTCAGACAGTTTTAAAGCCTTGTATAATTATGTAATGTGTTAAGCCAGTGTATGTTAGGGATATTATATATGTGTTAAGTTATGTCAACAGTGTAAACTAACAATGTTGTAAGGAGAATGTGTTAATGAATAAAGTGGAGTTATTGAAGTATATCAACCGTGTTGTTACCCAGTACTTATTAGTTTGCCAATGAATTAGGCTGTGCACTCGGAACGGGAGGTACATGAGTGTCTGCAATGAGGCAGAAGCCGGTAAGAGCGGCACAATCCTCACCGGTACCTTTCCAGTCAATGGCGTGGACGCTTCGATCTTGTTCGACTCCGGAGCCTCACACACATTTATTTCGCTATCCTTTGCGAAGAGGCTGGGGTTAGACGGTGATGAGATGCCAGACTTCCTAGTCACTCTCCCGTCGAAAGAGCGGATCAGGTGTACCCGCTACCACCGAGATGCTGTTGTACGAATCAGAGGTGAAGAGTTTCCGATCGACTTGATAGAGTTCGACGGACTTGGCTTTGATGTGATTGTCGGGATGAACTGGTTGGAGCGGTACAAGGGCAGAATCCTATGTGCCGAGCATCGACTGCTTCTTCGGAGTCCATCTGGGGTTACATATTACCGCCAGAGGCCCAGGGAGCCTTCGACTCAGATCATCACCGCCATGGCTATGTGTCGTGAACTACGACGAGGGAGTGATGTATACCTCTGCTATGTCCAGGACATAGAGAGAGATCCAGAGTTTAGCCCAGATGTGCCGGTAGTGTCGGAGTTTCCTGATGTATTTCCTAAGGAACTGCCGGGCATGCCGCCAGCACGGGAAGTGGAGTTTGAGATTGATTTGGTTCCGGGCACCGGACCAATTGCGAAGGCGCCCTATCGTATGGCTCCAGCAGAAATGACAGAGCTCAAGGAGCAGGTGAGAGACCTACTCGACAAGGGATTTATCGCCCTAGCGTTTCACCATGGGGAGCGCCAGTCCTCTTCGTGAAGAAGAAGGACGGTAGTCTGCCTGTGTATTGACTATCGAGAACTGAATGCAGTTACGGTGAAGAACCGTTACCCTTTACCCCGCATCGACGATTTATTTGACCAGTTGAGGGGAGCATCAGTATTCTCCAAGATAGATCTACGATCCGGATACCATCAGATTGCCATCCGTGACAGTGACATTGAGAAGACAGCATTCAGAACTAGGTATGGACATTATGAGTTTACGGTTATGCCGTTTGGGTTATCCAATGCACCAGCGAAGTTCATGGATTTAATGAACCGCTTGTTCCAAGATCAGTTGGACAAGTCTGTGGTAGTCTTCATCGACGATATTCTTGTGTACTCGAAATCGAGGGTGAGCATGAAAGCCACCTGAGAATGTGTTACAAACATTGAGGAAGAATCAGTTGTATGCTAAATTTTCGAAATGTGAGTTTTGGCTGAACCAAGTATCCTTTCTTGGTCATGTGATTTCTGAGGCCGGGATCGCTGTTGATCCGGCAAAGATTGATGCAGTGCGCACCGGGCCTAGGCCGAAGACAGTTACCGATATCAGGAGCTTCCTCGGTCTGGCAGGTTATTATAGGAGGTTTGTAAAGGACTTCTCCAGTGTCTCGAAGCCGATGACTTCCTTAATGAAGAAGGATGCACCATTCGAGTGGACAGTCGACTGTGAGAGTTCTTTCAAGAGTCTCAAGGATGCTCTGACATCTGCACCAGTCCTGACTATACCAGACGGTCCAGATGGTTTTGAGGTCTATTGTGACGCATCAGGTAGAGGTATGGGTTGTGTGTTGATGCAACACGGGAAGGTCGTAGCTTACGCCTCCCGACAGCTGAAAAGCATGAGGAGAACTACCCTACCCACGATCTAGAATTGGGTGCCATTGTCTTCGCATTGAAGATATGGCGACATTATTTGTATGGGGTAAGTGTGACAATCTATTCTGACCACAAAAGTTTAAAGTACTTGTTCACTCAGAAGGAGTTGAACATGAGACAAAGAAGGTGGGTTGAATTTCTGAATGACTACGACATTAATCTGCAATATAAAGAGGGTAAGGCAAATGTGGTAGCTGACGCATTGAGTCGCCGAGCACACTCTCTCCATTCGCTAGTCTCTCATACTGGCTTGGTTGAAGAGGTGCGGAGTGCTCAGATGACGGATCAGTATATGATGAAGATCCGGCAGAAGCTTATTGATGGCACATTCGAGGGTCAGAAGTACGACTTCAGACTCCACGATGATGACCTGATTAGGCTGAATGGCCGATTGTGTATACCTAGGAGTAGCGCTGAGTTGAAGGAGCGCATATTGAGTGAATCCCATTGTTCTACTACTTCGATTCACCCCGGAGCTTCAAAGATGTATAAGGGTATGAAAAGATATTTTTGGTGGACTGGAATGAAAAAAGATGTAACTGATTATGTGTTGAGGTGTCTCACTTGCCAGAAGGTCAAGTTTGAGCACCGACGGCCTGGTGGTATGGTACAGCCAATGCCAGTGCCTGAGTGGAAGTTCCATGACATTTCTATGGACTTCGTAGTAGGGCTTCCGCCTACAAGGGGAGGTCTGAATATGATTTGGGTTATTGTTGACCGACTGACCAAGGTGGCCCGATTCATTCCGATGAAGGACACCTGGAAAGTGGCAAAACTGGCAGAACTCTTTGACAGAGAAATTGTAAGACATCATGGGGTACCGAAAACGATTGTATCTGACAGAGATACCAGATTCTTATCGAGGTATTGGAAGTCTACGCGAGAAGCACTGGGTACCGAACTGAAATTGAGTACAGCGTTTCACCCACAGACAGATGGCCAGAGTGAGCGCACCATCCAGACACTTGAGGATATGTTACGTGCATGTGCACTTGACTTTCAGACAAGCTGGATTGATAAGTTACATCTGATCGAGTTTAGTTACAACAACAGTTATCATGCATCGATCAAGATGTCCCTTCCAGGCCTTGTACGGTAGACCATGCCGCACGCCATTATGCTGGGATGAGTCGAGTGAGACGGTCATTATAGGACCAGAGTATCTTGAACAAGTTCAGGCAGAAGTTCGCCAGATCCGGGCTAACATGAAGGCAGCTCAGGATAGACAAAGTCGTACGCAGATGTGCGCAGACGTGACCTGGAGTTCGCCGTGGGCGATCAGGTATTTTTGAGAGTATCCCCCATGAAGGGAGTATTTCGTTTTGGCCAGAAAGGCAAGTTGAGCCCAAAATATGTGGGCCTTATGTTGTGACGGAGCGGATCGGCCCGGTAGCTTACAGACTTGATCTACCCGCCGAGCTGGGCAAGGTACATGATGTATTTCATGTGTCCCAGTTGAAGAAGTATATGTCTCATCCGTCTCATGTGCTTCAGCCTGAAAGGCTAACCTTAGAGCCGACCATGCGATCAGTGGAGACTCCGGTACGGATTCTGGATACTAAGACTCGAGACACTCGCCATAAGTCTGTGAGACTGGTGAAAGTTCTTTGGTCTAACCAGGACGTTGAGGAGGCCACTTGGGAGCTGGAAGACAAGATGAAGGTGAAGTACCCGTCATTGTTTACTTCTTAGTGCTTATGTGTATAGGGTACGGGGCGTACCCCTTTTAAGGGGGGTAGATCCGTTTCGGTTATGTGTGTACAACGTGTATTTAAATACATCGTCTATGTTATGTTGTCATATTACAGACTGTTGTGTCTGAATGATGTTGTATATGTTGTATGGACCTTGTGTCCAATGTTATGTATCCGATGTTATGTTGTATGGACTTTGTGTCCAATGTTATGTAAGTGTGTTGATTAATATTATTATGGAAGTATTGTTTATATGTATTCCCGTGTTCTAACATTTAGGATATGTGGAAGTGTGAACTTTGAGGACAAAGTTCTTTTAAGGGGGGTAGATTGAAATACCCCAAACCTTAGTATGTTGTTTAAACACCTAAATATGGTATATTAAGACTAAAAAGAGTCTTAGAAACATTAGAAACAAATTTAAACAAAGAAAACACAAAATGTGCTTTAAGGTCAATAAAGGCCAAAATGTGCTCTAAGCTTGGGATAAGCTTGGTTAAGACCTAATGAACTTACCAAGACCTTTTATATACTAATGAACATATTAAACCAATTACCAAAGAAGACCAAGCTTGAAAACAAGTTAAAACACAAAATGTGCTTTAAGGAGTCTTAAAGCACATTTTCGAAAAATTGTCTTGTAAATGAGTTTTGAATGGCTAAATGTCCATCATTACTCTTTAATTAACATGTGTACTATATAGTATCACATTTGGAAGTCTATATCAATGGGAAATCAAAAATTTCACTTCTGTGCCTTGTTTTTATGAATAGTGATTTTAATAAGCTAGTTTGTAACATATGTTTGTATAAGTAATTAAATTGACAAATAAAGACTATAATACCCCTAAGTACTATTGGGGGCCGGTTTTTTAAGTGTGGTGACTCACCACTCTCTGTTAACATATTAAGTAAATAAAGTGACTAACTAAAGTACTATTTACTTTATAACTACAAATATCTTTCAAAAGCAAAACTCATCTTCATTCTCCCTTCCTTCTTCATTTCACACGGTTGCATGCTCTCTTCAACCTCTCTTCTTCATTCTCTTCTACGGTTTGCAATAGTACACACCAATCTCCATCTTTGATCTCTTGTAATTCTAGCTCACTTAACCAAATCAAAAACAAACACCACCATTCTCTTCCTCTCATCAAGCTCTTCATTCCTATCTTCTCAAAATTTCAAGAGCCCCATTTCGGTGCCATGGAGTTCCACCATTGAAGGAGCTTGAGCTTACATTTCTACATATTATTACTCTCCTTTGCTTCTAGGTAAGGAATCTCAAAGAAAAATCATGTTTCCTCCATGTTTTTACCTTGACCGAAAATGCCCATTAATGGTGCTCTTTGTGTGACTTTGTTCTAGCTTCATTCCAACCTTTCATGGACTAGGTGGAGTCCTCTCTTGATATATTCAAACTCTCTTCAAAGACCAAGGTAAAACAACTACATTAATGTTTTTGAAATAATGTAAACCTAGGGTTTACAATGAGATGAAGCTTAAAGCTTGAATACTCATTATGTTATTTGTATAATGTTTAGTAGTTGACAAGGAATCAAATACCTAGCCGATTTTAAACAAGGAAACAAGAAAGAAGTTTGTGAGGAAAAGAGGTAAATATGCTAACCTAATGTGGTTTAAAGTCTTAGGAGAAATGAGCTTGTATTGTATGAAAATGATCTAAGGAGCCAATGGGAAGTGACTTAGAAGAATGCTCTTAAGAGCTTAGTAAAAGGCATATGTGTTGTTGAGTGTATTTGCAGGTCAAAGGCAAATATATTGTGGAAATTCAGTGTTTATGATTTATGCATCTTAAGGGCCTAAGAGCCATGTTATTTAAGGGCCTAAGTGCCATGCAATTTAAATTATGCACTATATTGTGATGTAGTGCTAAATGTGTGAAGTTTGTGTATAAAGATGTGTTTGATGGATTTTGGTGTTCATGGTTGTTTGATGGTGAAGACAATGTGTCTTGGTTTAGTAATGTTCTAGGAGAACCTATGTCGAAATTTAGGTAATAAACAAGAAGTTCTAAGGGTTTAAAATGAGTTTGGTAAGTTAAGAAGTGTTTAGAATGGTTAGGTGTTGTCCTAGTGAAAGAAACAGCATTAAGGTGTTTTAAGATGTGAGAAGGGCTTAGGCAATGTTCTAGAGGATTTTATAATGCAAAAGAATGTTTGGGATACACCAAGGTCATTTGGACTTGTGTTAGGATTTATGCAAACTTTGGTGAACAAGGAGAAAGTGTAAACTTGAAAAAGGATTTCAAGAAGAATGACATAAGGAGTAAGTTGTGAGAATAGATGCTTGAGAGATGATGTTGTTGTGGTGAGGGAGTATTTTGGTATAAGTGATCATCTTAGGTATGAAACACCACTTGGAGACTAGGAGAAAACATTGTAAGTGTTAGGAATTTTGGGAAGAAATGAGAAGGTTTAAGGAATTAGAAAATGAGTTTTATGAGTGTTTAAGGATGTCTTAAGGTGTGTTTGAAGTGCCCAAATGAGGTTAGGGTGTACTAGGATATATGGGGTGAAGTTTGGAGTTAAATGAGAAATGGAAAACAAGGGTCTGGGGCAGACCGAACTTGCGACCGAACTTGCAAGGTCGGTCGAGCCCAGTTTACCCTGCGAGAATTGGCTTCTGGAGTGGACCGACCTTGGGGACCGGACTTGCAAGGTCGGTCGGGCTTGTATTTTGTGTACGGATTAAGTTTCTGGAATCGACCGAACATGGGACCGGACTTGGCAAGTTCGGTCGGGCTGAATTTTCAAAGGGAAGAAAACTCTCGGGAATGGACCGAACATGCGACCGAACTTACAAGGTCGGTCGGAGTAGAAAATTTTGACGGAAATATGTTCTGGAATGGACCGACCTTGTGTAAGGTCGGTCGGTCGGTCGGACCAAAACTTGTAAAAAAAAAAAAAAAAAAGAAAAGAATGTGACTTATGTAGTTAACCCTAGGGGGTATAATGAAGGTAACCTAGGGTAAGTTAGACATTTAAACATGTCAAATAATCATGTTAAACACTTAGTAAATTTGAAGTTAAGTAAGTTAATTAACCGACATTCTTGAATCATGTATAGGAGTGACCTACGGTGGAAACAAATCGAGGCAAGGACCAAGGTATGGTTTTCTTGCAGTCTGTTGCCTACCGGTTTACACCGGCTGTGTGTGTTGTTGTTTTTCTGTGTGTTTATGACGTTATAAGATTTAAACATGTAATGAGTTTACAGTTGTTCATATTATTGTGATGTTATGATGTGACTCATTTCCCTTGTGTGTCTAACGTGACTTACCACCTGTGTGTGTTGGTTGTTAAGTTCCACCGTGAACTTCTAACAAGTGTTAACTGGGAAGTGAGGAATCCGGTTGTCCGGTCATGCATGTAAGTTAAGAGTAGATATCTGAATCAGATTCGACTTATGTTGTTAAGATTGTTCTCCTTAATTTGGCGTTCGATCTCCCGCTAGCTTCCTCCAAAGCTTACCTATTCTGACTTATGATCGGTTTAGTGGGAACATGTTTGTGTGGTGTGTTCGGGTCACTATATCCGAACCATCTGTGACTTAAGTTACTCGTTCGAATAACAGAACGGTAATGAGTGTGTGTAACGAGCTTAACATGAGGGTGAACCATTCTCTAGGCTCTTATGTTGTTTAACCTTCTTGGTTGTTGTGTGGAAAGAATATCCACTGTGTATGTGATGTTGTGCTATGCACTATTGATGCTATGCCACATATTATGTTATGTTATGTTATGTATAAAATGAATGCCATGTTATCATGACAATTAGTTGCGCGTATCCCGGTAGCCGATGGGCTGCGCGTTAACCATACCAGCCAAGGGTTGCTGACCCCCTCGGGGGCTCCATATTTTTACTGCAGGATGAGGATCGAAGAAGCAGAGTGGCTGTAGGATCTAGGCTGCAGTTGTATTTTGGTTTATTTTGGATGTTGAGCCCGGGATGCGCCTGTGCTCCCGTGGCATTGTATTTTGATTCTGTTGAAACTACTATGACGGTACATTGAAAGCTTACAGTGAAAGGATGTAATTAAATACTCGGTATTGTATATGATGTATTAATGGTTTAGTTCTATGCTCGGGAGTCTGATCATCAGACCGGTACACTTGTATTTATTCTGCCTTGTTAACCACGTGGGTGGTTGACGGCGTTGTAGCACCGAAGCGTTTAGTTATTGTTTAGTCGTTTATTTCCGCTGCGATTTCAGTTAGTTGTGAAGTAAGATGTAGGGGTGTTACAGTGATGGTTCGTCACTTTGAACCTCCTCTTCCTCCAGTGATTGAACCACTTCCTTAACGGCAGCTGAAGGAGATGCTTCTTTTTCCTCGGTGAAGTGTAACCGACGTGTTATCCTCTCTGGTGTTGAATGGGATTATTGTGGAGCTGTCTATTTTTGGGCACGCCTAGATGCGCGAGTTACACGACTAGTTGTGGCGGTTGATTGGCTCTTAGATATTGGTTGTTTGGCTTTGGATTGCTTTATGGTGATTTTAGAGGTTTTTGAGGGGGGGGCAGGAGAAGACATTTTTGGTTCTTATGTGGGAGTAGGATCAGGAATGATAGTGGGTTTTAAAGTGCCGGATTCAATGAGGTAGTAGGTTTTGGGAATGTGGGACTTTATATACTCTACCTCACTGGCGAGAAGGTTCCCTTCCTGTACTACTTTAACCGTAAG
This sequence comes from Limonium bicolor, assembly GCA_023374045.1. Taxonomy (NCBI): domain Eukaryota; kingdom Viridiplantae; phylum Streptophyta; class Magnoliopsida; order Caryophyllales; family Plumbaginaceae; genus Limonium; species Limonium bicolor. Next base: position 184,061,189 of record CM041777.1, on the reverse strand, counting down.
CTCATCTTCCTCCTCCCTTGTCAGTCGAGATATCATCAACATATACTTGCACAATTAGGAAATCTCTTTTGTTGTTGTAAACAAATAGAGTTTTGTCTACTTTACCTCTTTTAATGTGGTTTTCTAATAAATAGGAGGACAGACGATCATACCATGATCATGGGCTTGTTTGAGCCCGTAAAGAGCTTTGTCAAGTTTGAGTACCATGTATTTTCCTTCTTGTGTCTCAAAACCTGGAGGTTTCTCAACATACACTTCCTCTTTGACGTACTCATTTAGGAAGGTTCTTTTGATGTCAAGTTGGAATAGTGTGATTCCTTTGTGTGTAGCAAATACAATTAGTCTTCTGATAGATTCCATCCTTGCTACTGGAGTGAAGGTTTTTGGAAGTCTATTCCTTATTGTTGATGATATCCTTGAGCTACCAGACGAGCTTTGTTCCTGACAACTTCTCCCATTTCATTTAGCTTGTTTCTAAAGACCCATTTTGTGCCAAGTACTCCTTGATGAGTAGGACGAGGCACAAGATGCTAGACTTTGCATCTTTCAAATTGGTTTAGTTCTTCTTGCATTGCATTGATCCAGTCTGAGTCTCAAAGAGTTTCCTTGACGTTTTTGGGCTCGATGGGTAAGATTGTTGTTGAGAAGGCTAGAAGATCTCGAGTTTGTGTTCTTGTCTGAGTTCCTTTGGATATGTCTGATATGATATTCTCTAATGGATGATTTTTGTACAAAGCACGAGATTGATGAATGGTTGATGGAGAGAGAGGATCCTCGACATCATTGTTTCCTTCGTTGACCTGTTGTTGACCTGTCACTGACCTGTCGGGCAAGTTTTCTTCAGTTGGTGATTCATCTTTTGGATTATCTATGTGATCCTGATCAGCTAGATTGAATCCAAGTTCTTTATTTTCATCAGATTCCTTGACCTTGTGTACGTCAGCCTCATCAAAGACTACATGCACACATTCCTCTACCTTTAGTGTCCTTTTGTTGTATACTTTATATGCCGGCTTCTTTCAGAGTATCCAAGGAAGATGGCCACATCAATTCTGGCATCAAACTTTCTAAGGGGATTCTTTTCATTGTTGTGGACATAACATTTGCAACCGAATGTCCTGAAGTGACTTATGTTTGGTTTTCTTCCCTTGATTAACTCATAAGGAGTTTTGTTGAGGATAGGTCGTATGAGCATTCTATTTGTGATGTAGCATGCAGGTTCTACCGCTTTCTGCCCAGAAGACCTGAGGAAGACTACTCCCCAATAGCATGGCCCTGGCTACCTCTTGTAGTGTTCTGTTCTTTCGCTCAACTACCCCATTCTGTTGGGGTGTTCTTGGTGCTGAATATGTGTGACTAATCCCATGTTGTTTACACATATCCATGAATTGTTGATTCTCAAACTCTGACCCATGATCAGACCGAAGAGTTTTGATCTTGAGATTGAGTTGTACTTGGACTTTTCCTGCAAAGGCTTGAAATTTCTCAAAGACTTCATCTTTGGAAGCAATAAAGAGTGTCCAAATAAACCGTGAGTAATCATCAACAATTACAAACACATACCAATTTCCTCTAAAACTTTTTACTCTCATAGGTCCACATAAGTTCATGTGAAGTACTTCAAGTGGCTTGGATGTACTAACTAAGTTCTTTGATTTAAAAGAAATCTTAGTCTGTTTGCTTCTAACATAAGCATCACAAAGATTGGTCTCAGATTCTTTAATCTCAGGAAGACCTCTTACCAACTATTCTTGACAAGTTTTCTTAGTAAAGAAGTGCTAACATGCCCTAGTCTTCTGTGCCATAGTGTAGAGTCATCTATTGAAGCAGTCAAGCTTGGAAGATTTGGACTGTCAATATCCTCTAAGCTTGTTACGTAAACATTTTTCCACCATTTTCCCTTTAATAACTCTTTGCCATTGTTCTAACTTACTATGCTACAATGTGTAGGATAGAAGTGAACTGGATTGCCTTTGTCACAAATTTGAGAAACACTAAGCAAGTTGAATTTTAAACCATGAACTAGATTAACATTATCTATGACATAATTATATGTAATACCAACCTTACCTACACCGATGATTTTTCCTTTCTTGTTGTCGCCAAAGGAAACGGTTCCTTGGCTTCCTGGTTCGAGTGAGAAGAACTTCTTTTTGTCTCCTGTCATGTGTTTAGAGCACCCACTGTCGATGTACCAGTAGGGGTCCATTCTCACTCGATTCTGCACTTAACATGTTAGTGGTGTGGGGTTAGGGTCCATAGAAAGGTTGGACCCATTTCCACCATTAAATGTCCTAAGATCATTTTTGACTACCCATTTTAGTCCTAGTTTCTTGAGTTGCCAATGCCTCATAAAACTTGTTTTTATAGCAATTGGATTCATGATGACCAGGTTGTCTGCATAAGCTGCAGACATCTCTACGACTGGTCTCTGGCCAGTATCCGACCTGTCATTTACTTCTCCTCATGGGTGTCTTGGAAACAGCATCTATCTTAGAATATTTTTCTTTGATGGTAGCTAGTTCCTTTTCTTTAGTGTTAAGAACAACAATCAATTCATCAATTTTAGGTTGTTTTTCATGCTTCAATTTTTCATGAACGGATAGAATTTGAAATACCCCAAACCTTAATATATTGATGAACTATCTAACTAGGATATACTAAGGCTAGAACGTGCCTTAGAAACATTAGAAGAAGTGTTAAACAACAATTTACACCAAAACATGCTTTAGGAACAATTAGAGCAAAAAGTGTTTTAAAGAGCACAAATAAATTAGGGAACTACCAATAAGTTCCCAAGAGATTTCAAATGTGAAATACCTCTAAGATTAGTAATACGCATTAAGCGGAATTAGCGTTTAAACCGAAAACGCACCTTAGAGCACAAAAATGTGCTTTAAAGAAAAAATGTGCTTTAAGCATGTATACATGGAACGAAAAGGCTAATGAGCCTAAATACCATAAAGAAATAAGGGAACAAAAATTAAATGGTCATAGGAGCCATTGCGTATACACACAAATTAAGTATACAAAGTCCACAGTAAACAGGTACTAAACTGACGAAAGTCAAGAAGAAACCACTAAACGACTTAGTTTAAATTGGAATGAGCAACATGCTATTTCATGAACAAAGTTTCTAAAGGTTGTAAATATATTAATGACACATTTAAACTAGCCAAAACAAATTGCATAATCAATGTGAACCCGGAAGCAAATGAAACGGTGTTTTAAGGCATTTTTGGCTATGTAACATACCTAACACATGGTATAAGTCCTTATGAACGAGTTTAAGGCATCTAATATTACATAAATATAAGGAATAAACAAAAAAATCAGACAAAATCGTGACTAAGGCTGCCTACTTCATGATGAGTCCTTAAAGGTGTTAAAATTCAATTTTGCTTACTTTTTACTTACCATGACTTTCCTTGATTGCCTTATCACCAAGTCCCCTGATTAAATCATTAATCAGACACTTAACTGTCATATGAGAGCTACCAAATTCGTAGCTCCTTCTCTCTTTGAAGAAACAACACAAAAAACTCCAATGTTCTTAGATTAGTGCCTTAAAGAACACCTTGTCTTGCACAAATCATAACTTTCTCATATTAAGTCCAAATTCTAAGCTTGATAGCTCGTTGGAATCCTATTTCGAAGAGATTTACAACCATAGCTCACGAGCCCCCAGATTCTCAGGAAAAACCACGAAGAAATGCCTTTGATTCTCGAGGTAAAACATTGCCTTCTTGGAAACTCTTCCTTCTTTGATTTTCATCAAGGCCGAGTGCCTAGGGTTACTAACCCTTCTTATTCTTCATCTTATTATATGATTTTGGAGCCAATTTCTCTAGCAAATTGCTGTCAAAATTTCTAAGGAAAACAAGCTTAATATTAAGCTAAAGGTTAATATACAAGGTAAATCCTACAACTACCTATTTCAAGGTTCTAATTGTTGATCTATATATGATCTAACATATTGTTCATCTTGTTTATTATTACCGAAATTATAAGTGTTAGCTTTAATTTTTGACACATTAAATGTTAATATTTTGTAAATCTAAAATTAGATTTATACTCCTTATGATATAAGCTACAATATAAGCTATCATAATATACAAGAAAAATTCATATACTATGAATTTCAATATGGCCGAAAATTAAGGGGTTATTAATGAGTTAGAAAAATTATCTAACTTAGTTAAATTAAAGGAATTAGAGTAATTATGAGTAATATAAAATTTAAGAAGTTTTGGTACCTAAAGGTGAATACCGAAAATTAATGGGGTCAATATGAATTTTTGAGAGTTTAGATGATGAGAAAATAATTGTAGAATTAAGTTTACAATTTATAAAGAGTTTATAAGTGTTATAAGGAATTTATAAGGTTTTCGGTATATTTAAGGTAATAAAGGTGGTATATATATCTATAACATTAGATAATTAAATCTGGTGATTTAGAGATGTTTAAAATGATTTTGATGTTCAAAAATCTGTAGGTAAATTAGTTACGAAAATTAGAAATTATTGGAGTTAAATTGGTTAATAAATGAGTTAGGATAAAGAAAGGACCACAAGGGTAAAATGGTAATTTCCCTGGTCAAACGTGGTCAAACTTGGTCAATGACAGTTTGAAATGTTTAGAGGAGCTAGAATTTTTTAGCAAAGATTAGATATTAAAAGGATAAAGGAATAAAAAGTTAAGATAAATTAACTTTAGGGGTAATATTGTAAATTTTGGAAAGTTAGGGGGTTTGACCATAAAAGGCTGGTCAAACTTAGGAATGTTTTGGTAATTGACCAAAAGTATAGAAGAAATTAATTAAGAAAGACTTTGGAAGAAATTAGAAATAAAATAACAAGTTTAGAACTTATTATGAGTAAAATAGAAATTAAAGGAAAACTATGGTAAGGAATGTAAATAACACATTTTTATGTGTTTAGAAGGTTAAGGAAATTAAATAAAGAATTTAGAAACAAGTTGTAAAAGAAACAGAGTTAAGACGGGGTTAAACGAGACCCGTATATAAATTAAGGTATACGAGGGGTATACCCGTAATTTAATAAGTATAGGGAAATCAATACTTAAAGCATTTTTAATGAAAATACAAGTTATATTGGAAAAGAAATAAATACGTATGATACGGACAGACGTATACGAAAATTTTGGTGTACATGAATAGTACTCGTATACGTGAATAGTAAATACGTATACATGAATAGTAAATACGTATACATGAATAGTACACATATATATGAATAGTCAAATACGAGACGTATAGTGAATAGTAAAAAACGTATACGTGAATAGTAAAATACGTATATGAATAGTGAAATATGGTGAATAGTGAAAAATACTAAAACCTAATACAAGGTCCGTATAAGTCTAAAGTTGCTAACTGTGCAACTAAATAACTGCTAACGACGTTAGTATGTTAATGAATTAGAATTGAGCTTGAAAACGCTCCTAAATGAACGAACCCGTTTAACGGTATACTATTATACCCGGGTTAACCTAGGAAGAGGTTTAAGTTGAAAAGAGAACCAAATTAGTTCTAAGACACAGGATACTAATACTAGTTCTGGTTACAGATCTAGATAGTCGGAGGCGTTCGGCGGATTAGGCGAACGTGGGTTAAGAGCTAGCCAATCCGGTGTACGGTATGGGATTCTTGTAGCTTGTTTGCTAACGGGGTCTACCTCGGTTTGTGTGCTATGTGTTATTGTGATACGACCAAACAAGATTAAGCATGAAACCGATTTACTGTATTGTTATTGTGTGTCCATTGCACACTAACACGACTTGATTCAGAGCTTGTTCATTAACTATGTTTAGTAACAATTGTATAAGGTTATAAATACTCCCTGTTGTTAGTGGTTAATACCGAGAGAGGTTTAACTAACAAATTGTCAATGAGACTTCAACACTGGAACTTGGGAGGAGAGGAATCCGGGACTGACTCCGGTCATGCATGTTTAGGTTAGGAGGTCGGCATCTGTATCAGATCTGTCTTCCGCATATGGCTCGTCTACGACTTGTCGCCTAGGGTCGACAAACAGACCCGACCAGCTCGAGTGAACAGTTCGAGGTGGGAGGCAAATTCAGGAGGCGCGGGAGGGTCAAGCCTACACCCCTCATAACTTAAGAATTTGTTTATTAACCCAATGGAGCTAATAACTCATTGGCTAGGGTTACCTTGACCGACAAAAATAAACAATTCAGTTAGAGAACAACCAGTTCTATTAAGAGAACGGTTGACACTTATAAGGTATGGTCAAACACGAGAACTAAACAATTCTCAGGCCTCAGGAGTTAGAATCTAACTTACTCATTAATGGGCGTCCATTACGACGTTCGATTTATTTGAGCTGTGAATGTTTCACATAAATGTGTTGTTTGTTATCGTACTTCTTATTATTATTGTATGAATAAACAATTGCATGTATACGACAAAGTAGTCGTGTGTAACCCTGCTAGCTTGTGGGCTGCACGTTTTCTGTACCAGCATGCTGAGCCCCTTGGGGCCTGTGATTTAAACTTTGCAGGTAGGTGCCAGACGAGGACTCAACCTGAGAGTAGGAGCGGGTAGAGTACTTCGGGTTGCTTTTACATTTGTTACACGAGTTGTGCATGTACACTCGTTTAGTAATTGATGAGATGTTAGTATGATGTATTAGGATATGAGATACTCGGTATAAGTTGTGGTTTATGATTGTATGTATAGATGCTCGAGTAATTATCCGGTTAGTCAGACCGTGACTTGTAAGAGAATAGGCCTAGTTAGTCACGTGGGTGACTAACGGCGGTAACACCAATTTAGTAGAACTTTTCCGCTGCGTTGTTAATGAACGAGATGGACTTAGGGCGACGATCATATTTGGAGATGGGGTGTTACAAAAAGTGGTATCAGAGCGTAGTTACGCTCTGATGACTGGAAATTACGAGCTTAGGAATTACCGAGTTAGGAATTAGACTTTGGGATAAGGGTTGAGTATTAGTGCGAGAGGTGCGTTAGTTAGGATTCCCGATGTGTATCGGATATCTATAATACCTGACCCGCCCTCCGCGCCCTGGTTCTAAGATACCAGAAATGAACGCCAGAGAGATGACAAGCTTTCTCTTACTCGGGAAAACCCGATCTGGCAATTACTTAGCATTATGCAATACGAGAAGCACCTTTATGCAATAGTCTTTCAAGACTTGAAGGTCCTAATTGGAGCGCAACGTTGAAACAGGCGCTACCAACGGAATCCTACCAATGAGAAATAATAATTACCGGCAACTTGGGTCGACATGCTACGCAGTCGATATAACCCCGCCATACCAGTAAGAAGAAAGCACTACGAGTGCAATGGAGGACAAGAGAAGCGACAGAAACACCGGACAACAGTCCAAGGGAGCAATAACAGTGGGATAATACCGCGCAAGAGCATAGGGACTACCTAAAAGTCAATTATGCAGGGTAACTCCGAACCTACAAAAAAAGGGGTTGCAAAGACCTAACTGCAATAGCCAGACGACTACGAATGCATATGCAAGTCATACTCCAAGATAGGACTACGACGTAGTGCCTAAGAGAGTCAATACTCGATAACCTCGACGAAGGTGTGGAAATGAGAGTGAGAACCAGGCGAAAGCAAAAGAAAAAGGGTTCCCTCAGAAAGAGGAATACCCTGATAAGTAACTATACAATCAAAAGCAGTCAGGAAGCTGCCCAGATAATCAATTAACCAAAGCCAAAAAGGGCAAAGAAGGAGTCCCATGGACTACCACCTACATGGAGTTTAGGAGAATGTACCATTACCGACGTACACAGTACTGATAGCCCATCTTGCATGGCGCACTTGCCTTGGCAAGTGCCGCCGCAATGAAGCTTTACAGGAAGCCGTGAAGACCAAATGGTAAAAACCACGGATATAAACATATTAACCCGGATTACAAATCCTTAAGACTGAAGAGCGAAATTGGAGGGCCTGACGGCCTGACCATGACAACTAAATCAATACACCAGTCAGCAGGGAGCTGGACTTGGTCAGGAAACTAAACGACGTAATCATCAACAACAGACAACCGACACTACAGGTAAGAACATCAACCCAAAACCAAGCCTAACCTTGAATGGAAGAACCGTAAAGATTACTCAACAATGTGAGAAGACCAGATGTAAGTAATAACCTACAAGGAAGGTATTACGACATACAATGAAGATGGATGACATAAAACTTTCAATAAAAACGGGATGAATTCCATAATACCATTAACACACTCTTCATTGAGGATGTTGATAAACCCCAGAAACAGAATCAGAGGAAACAAATATAAGCAATGACCTACCTAGGATCAAAGACGTGCAATCACGAAAGAGAGAACCTCAAAAGGACTACACCATAGAGTTGGTATAGTTGAGCAGAAAAAGATCCATAAACGATGGTTAGTATTGCTTGCCTAACTCATTAACACCCAAGTATGATTAGTCATTAACGGGTGGCGTAGTCAACGAAAGTTGAACAAAGTATTGACATGGCAGCACATGATAGCCAGGGTAAATATCCGACTTAGACACCTGAAGGCAGAGGCCTAATGAAAACTAATCCTTAATTGCTAAAAGACGCAAGTCTATGAGAGCGAAGGTATTGTCACAGACACTGATAAACATCGGATTACCTAAGCGAACTTCCACAGCAGGAAGTGAGATACAAACTTATTGTGAAACCCAATATTACATCCAAGGATGTGACCCAACATTGACAGAGTTCAGAGAACAAGAGAATACGTGGATAACCTACAGATGATTAAGAATACAACAGTGAACCGAACACCGGCTATCACTTGAGACTAATCAAGCATTAAGGGCCTACGAGCCAAGGATGTTAAATACATCAGAGCTCGAGGCACAGGAAAGAAAAAGGCTATCTAGGCCATGAATGAACTACAACTCGTACATACGAGTGGTTATGAAACCTATACTAAATTGAGGAAGAATTGCCGAAAGGGCACCAATGAGAATGTTGAGATAGTGCTATTGACAGGGGCGGAGAACGAACCATTCCTTTTAGGGTGGGGATACCTCTCCTTGTTGTGAGGCCATGAGTGGGAATAAACCCCTCAAAAAGGGCTTTCACTTCTTAGAGATTGAATACTCTCTATTGGAGAATGGGAACCGTAGACCTTGAAATTACCTTAGAACATTCCAGTTACACATAAATAATATGGAAGGCTGCAGAGACAGACCTCATATCCAACACCCAGGATTTAAGAATCAGCAATCGTCAGAGATAAACATTGTGAGTGCGCAGTATGGCACGTCAAGTGACCAACGCTCAAAAGAGCTTGTGATTCAACGGATGACTTCTTCAGTAACCGGTTAAATTACATGGTAAATAACATCATAAAGGATGAAAGAATGTGAGAGAAATTAGCCTACTTACGAACCTGAGATTGAAGAGAACACCTTCATATTAAGAGATAACCATTTTACAACACGATACGCAACCGCCAAACACCGAAATTAGAGAACTCCCAGTGTGTTACACCATGAAAGGGATTGAAAATAAGACAAGACGTTGAAGTCAACAATTGAAGAATTGTGCCATCAATGGGCAATATAAGAAAGCTAAAGCTACTTCGGTAGTGGAGGCCGAGAATAATACCTTCAGGTAGATTAAGTTACGGTGCACAGCAAAGCAACCACTATATATAAGCCATCAAATATTGACAAAGCAATCAGATTTATGAATTAAAACCGATGTAAGTAAGGTGATGAAATGGGAGACAGACTGTTAGTAACGCCAGTAGCCTGGACCATGTGATGAAAGGTTTCACAGGAAGCACACTGTCCATTCCGTAAGGAGCTGGAAGTACATTCCTAGTAGATCGACATGAGAAATGAGATAAGAGCTCTAAGGAAAGAGACCGCAAATTACTAAGGGATCGAGTCCGTACTAAATACAGAAGGTATAATGCAGTTATGAACCCAGTAAATGGATATTCCTTGATTAAGTTCAAGAAGAACAACATGTGCGTTATCATGGAATGATGAAAGAGGAGATCGACAATAGAATACTTCACAAATTAGCTATAACTAAGCGTGTGACAAACACTACGAGATACTTAAACGAGATGTGGGACGACCGCACTCCAAAGGAGCTTGTGGGCCTGATGGACTTATTTATAAGTTAGTCGGGTAAGTAGCAATGTATCAGTAAGGTACCCCATATATGTAAACGAGTAGTGTAAGGAACACGAGAAGTAGTCGACTCCGTACGACAGTCAGAGATGCAAACTCACACCAGAACAGCAATTTACCGTGAACAATTGAGGAGGAAAAACTCAGTTAAACCAATGAGATTAAAAGAGTCAGAGAACTCATTCCAGGAGGAAACAATTAAGAGCTATGAAGTGCGAGGAGCACTGATTACTAAGTATGAACATTTTATATGTCTCAAGATTTTCGAGGAAACTGTGAAGAGCAATAAGCACTAAACAGTAAGTCCAGGTTACACAGGAATTTCAGACTGAGGGTCAGCTAGTAGGAAACAATTCAGACGCTGGAAGGTGTAATAAGAGTATGAACATCAGATCTCCAGAGAACTGGATAGACAAGCTATAACTCATTGAGACCGTGTATAATAAAGATACCACGCGTCCATTAAGAGACCTTTATTCCTAAATTATAAAGATACAAAGGAGCTGTAAAACATATTGAAGAGGATAGGAAGGGCAAACTAAGCCCCAAGATTATCAGAGTCGCCCAGCAGAAGCTGGTGGACCGTATCTTAAAGGTTTGATATACCTAACAAAAGAGAAAAAGGAAGATTGTGTCTCACATCTTCCAGTCGAATAAAATATACGACTTATCTACCAAATACTTTGGAGCCTTAGAGACTACACTTGAACCAGTTGTAAGATTGGCATAAACACCAATAAGAATCCTTGATACAGAGACTAAGCCATTACCGTGGTGAAGACCCTCTGACCCAATCATAATGTGAGATAGACTACGTGGAAGCTAGGATGCTCCATGACACATAAACATCTTGAACCTATGTTCAAGGATGATATAATGTTGATTACGTGGGCGTAATCCATTTTAAGGGGGGTAGATCGTACAATCGCTTAGCCTATATTTCACGTATTGAGTACGTAACCTACAGTGTGCATAACACAATACAATTAGTTGTGATGTTTGATACGTATGTTATATAAACACATGTATTCATTCTTATGTGGTTGTGGTTATTACGCACAATTAGATGAATACCAGATGTATTAGAGGCTTATCTCGTTAACTTCGGTGCGAGAATTCAGGAAAAGAGGAGTAGAAACTCCAGGGGAATTAAAATCCCTATGATATGTATTGATATGAGACCAAATATGGTAATGTTATGAGGTATGAATCGGTATGAGACCGATGTAGAACCTGGTAGGAATTAAATTCTCTAAGTAATTGCTGAGGGTGAATTAAGAATGACTGATGGACTGAGTTCCATAATTTGAGAGATTGATTTGATTATGATTAGACAGGACTAAAAGATATAAAATGCTACATGAATAATTATTGGTTGTTTGAAGTTGACGTGGGAGGTAGAACTTGATCTTGGCCAGATCAAGGAAAACTGAACACAAATTGGGGTGAAAGGATAGTTCAACACTGATGCTGATCACATCAGGGTCGGATGATTCCTGAAACTCCCTACAAGTGGTCACAATTAACCACGTTAAGAGTAGATGCAGTAGCATAAAGTGGAATTGGAGTTGACATGTATTTTCTGTATTACTCGCTCATGAACTCGAGGACATGAAAACCTTTGTCTCCGGACCGGTTACTTGAGGAGTATACATCAAAGAATATACAAAGAGTATTTTGATTACTAAAACATGCAAAAGACATGTTGTGTGACAAGTGTGGTAAATATATATATATATGGCAGACCTTATGAGTCAGAATGCCTATACAGATATTGAGTGATCTATATGATCTTTTAGTGTGAAGTTACCTGTGTTTCAAAGAGATATAGATACATAGGAACTTTGGGGACAAAGTTCTTTTAAGGGGGGTAGATTGAAATACCCCAAACCTTAATATATTAATGAACTATCTAACTAGGATATACTAAGGCTAGAACGTGCCTTAGAAACATTAGAAGAAGTGTTAAACAACAATTTACACCAAAACATGCTTTAGGAACAATTAGAGCAAAAGGTGTTTTAAAGAGCACAAATAAATTAGGGAACTACCAATAAGTTCCCAAGAGATTTCAAATGTAAAATACCTCTAAGATTAGTAATACGCATTAAGCGGAATTAGCGTTTAAACGAAAACGCACCTTAGAGCACAAAAATGTGCTTTAAAGAAAAAAAATGTGCTTTAAGCATGTATACATGGAACGAAAAGGCTAATGAGCCTAAATACCATAAATAAATAAGGGAACAACAATTAAATGGTCATAGGAGCCATTGCGTATACACACAAATTAAGTATACAAAGTCCACAGTAAACAGGTACTAAACTAACGAAAGTCAAGAGAGAAACCACTAAAGACTTGGTTTAAATTGGAATGAGCAACATGATATTTCATGAACAAAGTTTCTAAAGGTTGTAAATATATTAAGGACACATTTAAACTAGCCAAAACAAATTGCATAATCAATGTGAACCCGAAAGCACATGAAACGGTGTTTTAAGGCATTTTTGGCTATGTAACATACCTAACACATGGTATATGAAATACCCCTAAATTAAATTAATTTAGGGGATTTCTTTTATTAAACCTTTAATAATACTATTAAGTTAAATTAATATGGAATTATGAATGTTAAATTAGTATAAGGAATTATGAATATTAAATTATTGTATGGAATTATGAGTATTAATATTATATGGAATTATGGAAATTATTTTAGGGGATTCCTCCTATTTAACTCTAAAGAATACAATTAAATATTTAATTATTATATATTATTATATAGTATTATGAATTTAATAACAAGATTTATAAGTCAATAAATCTTGGAAGAATTCCTAGACACTCCAATTATATTATAAAGATTTTAGAAATATTAGGAGCATTGATTTGGAACATAAAAGTCAATATAAAATCCTAGAAACCTTAAAGCTTATTAAGCCTTGCTAGGGTTGACTTTTTGAGGATGGTCAAACTAGCACATGAAACCTATACCAATAAATAGGTTATGGAGAACCATGAAGATCGATAAAAAGAACGTCAAAAATGGATCATCCTAGCCAAAGTTATGATAGAATTAAGTTTAGTGCCAAAATTTTAATGACTGCCACGTGTCAAGCTCACATGCGCCAGGACTTAGGCGATTTCTATCTCCTGAATTTCGGTAACAGATTTCAGTATTTTGCCCTAACTTTAGACGGCTATATCTCACTCATCTCTCAATATTTTTCAATGCCGTCTTCTTCATTCTCTTCTCCAAAACGTCCTCTTTCCAACCATTACTCACACATACCCTAATTCATTATACATCAGCCGCAAATTAGACCTAAAGTTGCCTACTTGCGAAACCTGTACCCAGTTTTCCAGTTTCTCACCGAATTCAGGTAACTTTCGTTCGATCATAACTTCTTCATCTCTCAAACAAAATTTGATTCCTTTAGCTTGTTTTGAAGATCTCTAATCCCTCTACAATTTTCATGTTTATGCCCAAGTCTGATTCGTAACCGTTTGGAGGATATAGTCGCCTAAAGTCTCTGATTCTGCAGCACATAAAATCATACCGAAACTGCAAGGTATAAACTCGTGACTTGCGACTTTAATTTCTCTCCGTGTGTTGCGAGTTAGGATGAGTTCTTGTTATCAATATGTAGAGCTAAGTTTACTCTTTCGATTGAGCCCTTACACATAGCCTAACTCGATCTTTACTGCAAGTTATAGATCCTAAAAGTCGGCCTCATGAACTGCTCGAAAGTTCGAACCTTTCCAGAATTTCCGATTCGAATTCCTCCGTTTTTGCAACTCCGGTGAGTTTCCGATCAAATTGCTCCGTTATTGTCATTCGTAATCATGTTACTGGCCTAACCCATGTTCCAATTTAACCTGTTACGTGGTGAATTAAGAGAATTTAGCCAAATCGAATTCAAACTGTTATGAACCCTAACCTCTTCGAACCCAGATTCGATTTTGCGGAATACCGCATCATAAGTGGTGAAATCAGTGTCATTAGAACCGTAATGTAATTTCGAAACGAATGGAGGAAGAATCACACGATTTTATTCTGTGGATTGGGAGAAAATGTGAAGTTAGTACTCGAATCGAGTTGGGGGGCGGATGAAGAACTCGGCTTTCAACAGCCATTCGATTTTAGTTATAAGAAACGGACGGGTGAGATTAGATCGTTTCAAATTAAAAGTATAAGTTTTTATAGTAATTCCAGAATTTAAACCTAACTTGTTGGATTTAGTTAATGGTCTTCCCGAATGTATTTTGACTTGAAATTTTAACCATAGATTCCTTATTTAATCTAGTTTATTTTGACATAAATTAATATGGTTTTGGAATTTTTAAACGTAAGTTATGATTTTTGCAAGTTACAGGTTTTCTGGAATTATTTGGCTAATTTAAAAAGATATTTTTATGTAATAAAAATTTTATAATATGTCTAAAATGTTATATTTATTATATATTAAATTTGGGAATTTTTGGACAAGGGTAAATGGGTTTAAAAATTATGTTTATGAAATTTTCATAAGAATAACCTATAATATATGGTTTTTAATGTAACAAAAATTAAAGTATGGTTTGTTAATAAGCTTTTTAGGTTGTGGAAAATAATAAAACCTAAATTAACATTTTATACTAGTATGTTTATAAATATTTTGGGTATTATCTTTTAAGTGAAGTAAAAATTGTTTACATATATATATATATACTTATATGAGAGTAGTAAAATAGAAACTTATATTAAATCAAGGAATTAAACTAGTCTACATTTTTATTTATTATATAATGTGGAAGTTAATATATTTAATTGAAGCTTGGGGAAATACTTTATTTTATAAACCATATATCAGATGTTAATATGTGTAAAAGTTAATAGAGATAATTAAATACAATAAAACTACATAAATAATGTTTTGAACAAATCCTAGTATATATGAATATATACACATTAAACATAAATAAAAGAAATTAAATACCTTATAGGAAATATAATACGAAGGAATTAATAAGTTAAACTAAACCTCTACATAATACTAATAGAAGAATATTATATGAGGTGGTATTAAATTATAGTTATGTATTAGGCTTAAAGAGTTACCTTTGAATTTCCAAGGTTTATATATAAACCATATTAAAACACATGTATATTATTAGTCATTGACCACAATGTAGATATATAATTGGGTTAAGAAATTAATTTTGGAGAGTTTGTAATTTGGTTTCATAAAATGTTACACCAATAGATCTTAATATATAATTAATAATAAAATAAATGAAATAGTTATACATCTAAATGAGAAGTGGATTAATAAGTCTAGATTTAATCATTTCATAACATTTATAATATTGAATAATAACTCAATGTCTTAAGGTAAAATAATTAAAAGGGATTAAGATATAAACTATGTTAAATATGACTAGGGAGTTAATCTGAATAATAGTCCTTGAGTTCTTAGGATTATTTAAGCCATATGAAATACATTTATAACATTTATTACCAATACTTAGGATGTGAGTTTACAATTAAGTGAGGTATTTAGTAGTTAGAATTTATAGAAGGTTTATAAATAGGAATTTGATACTTAAAACCTTTGAACCTTTTATTAGATAAAACTAAGTTACATAAGATGTTATATTGATATACTTTACGGTAATGGAAAATAATGATAGGTTATTTGAATATAAAATATGAGAATTTTCATAATAGATTATCTTATTAAATAATTAACAATTTCACTTACGAACCAGAATTTAATTCTTTGATAAATTCTACTCTATGTAGATATATTGTCCATCCTAAATACAATAAAGGAAATTAATTTATTAAGTTATTTCTTTGAAACCTTAGGTTTTGTAAAACAATTTAAAACGTATTTAAGGCTTAAGTTTAATGAAGTTTAGTACAAAGAATTATACATAGTCTATAGAGAGGATGTGTGTAAAAATAAAACATTTAGGAAATTAAATGTAAGTAAGGATACATAAAAGGTTATACTAAACACCTTATTGTATAGGTAATAATAAACATATAATATACTTGTGAATACTAAATGTAAGATTAATTCGTTAAATCTAAGTTAACTATAGTATAGTTATTCAGGATGAGAAGCAATTTAACATCTTATGACAAGTTTATTAGATGGTTGTAATTAAAAGTCATTCTGAACTAAAGATGAGATAATTGAGTTTAGCAGTTCAATTAAGTTATAATAAAAACGTCTACAACACTACGATTCCAATATACAAGATGTAGATCTTAATTAAGTTAAGGGAAAGACTTAATCATAATGGGTTATCTAGTAGATATTGTTTAAATACATAATCTTTACATTGTGAGATAATAGTATAGTATTCTGAGATGAGTCCATCATAGGTCATAATACAATGTTTATTCTAAATTAAGAATAAAGGTATTGAGCTTAAGATTATTATTGAAATTCTTAGATTTAATTATATAATATAAACACATTTATGTTATAAAGGTCTCAAAAGTCTTGAATGTGAGGATTATGGTTAAATATGAATAAAGTGGATAGGGGTGGACAGTTAGCAGGTGTTAATAAAATACATTCCTTGATCCTACAACCTTGGGCTATACAACCTTCTAAAATAAGTCAAAGGTTATATATAACATTTAAGCGAGGGCTTATAAGATAATTGAGATTTGGAAATAAGAGAGAAGAAATTTATTTAAGTTTAACTTAGGGTACAGGTTATTGATAGTAAATTATCTTCAATGTTCCTCCGAGAATTTTTGAATGTTTGCACGAGTTTACTAGAACTGCTACAGCGTTGACCAGGTACGATTTCTCGTACTCCGATACTTTTGCTGATTGACTTATGAAATGTTTTTGACAAACGCTAACTGAGTTTAAGAGTCTAAAAGGAAGTGGTTGTGTGACTAACTCAGCTTGTGTGACTAACTGAGCCTTGAATGTGAAACTCACTTGGGGGTTGGTTCCTTCTTTTTGGTTGTTCCATTAGACATTGACTGCTTAGGGTTTACGCTTCTGCACTCTGTAGGACTGAGTGTTTTGGTATTGCTCTGGGTAGTCAGTGATCTGGTGGGAATTTGGAAAAGGTCAATTTGGTAAATTCTTCTTTTGACTCTGGATATCGTTTCATCCATGAGCTGGTTCTTGAGGTTTCGACGTGCGCGCGTCTTCAATGGTAATAGCAGGGGGCTGTATATCCCTCGCCCATAGGGGCATTTATATTTGACAGCAGGGGGCTGTATATCCCTCGTCCACAAGGACATTTTAATCTGACAGCAGGGGGCTGTATATCCCTCGTCCATACGGACATTTATATCTGGCGGTGGGGGCCATCTCTCCCAATTGGTTTTATTCCATTCTTGAGTTATTGGTTCTTGGATCTGTCTTTTCATTTCCAGTCTTTTGTGATTGTGAGTCTTTCTACCCCTAACGGGAATCGGGTTTACTAAGCAATGGATGTTCACTCATGATGTGGTTTAATTAACGGCAATGGATGTTCACTAAATTTATCTTTATCCTTAACTTGTTATCTTTGGCTTGGTGATTTTAAAGTGCCTTGTTTCCCTGTTTTACTTTCAAGAGTTTAATTTCAAGTTACTGTTTATTTTGAAGAGTTATGTTTTAAAGATTGTTTTGGAGAATTGTACCAGTTCCATTCCAGGGAACTGACTCACCCCTCCCAGGGTGGGCTGCTTGGTTTCATCTTGCAGGTATAAATTGTTTATACAGGTGGCCACGAAGAGCATGAGTGATTGGGATGGGAATTAGGAATTGTGGAGAGTTATTCTATTTTACTAGTAGTTATGTTTATGTTGTTTTTCTCGAGTTCAGACCGTAGCTTTTGTAATTTTATAAGTTGTAATTGGTGAGGTTTGGTGCCGGGTGTTTGGAACCCGATGGTCTGTAAACGCCAGTAGAGATTTTATATTCTGTTGTATTTATTGTAAATAGGGGCGTTACAGAGTATAAGTCCTTATGAACAAGTTTAAGGCATCTAATATTACATAAATATAAGGAAGAAACAAAAAAATCAGACAAAATCGTGACTAAGGCTGCCTACTTCTAATGAGTCCTTAAAGGTGTTAAAATTCAATTTTACTTACTTTTTACTTACCATGACTTTCCTTGATTGCCTTATCACCTTGTCCCCTGATTAAATCATTAATCAAACACTTACCTGTCATATGAGAGCTACCAAATTTTGTAGCTCCTCCTCTCTTTGAAGAAACAACACAAAAACTCCAATGTTCTTAGATTAGTGCCTTAAAGAACACCTTGTCTTGCACAGATCATAACTTTCTCATCTTAAGTCCAAATTCTAAGCTTGGTAGCTCTTTGGAATCCTATTTCGAAGAGCTTTACAACCATAGCTCATGAGCCCCCAGATTCTCAGGAAAAACTACGAAGAAGTGCCTTTGATTCTCGAGGTAAAACATTGCCTTCTTGGAAACTCTTCCTTCTTTGATTTTCATCAAGGCCGAGTGCCTAGGGTTACTAACCCTTCTTATTCTTCATCTTATTATATGATTTTGGAGCCAATTTCTCTAGAAAATTGCTGTCAAAATTTCTAAGGAAAACAAGCTTAATATTAAGCTAAAGGTTAATATACAAGGTAAATCCTACAACTACCTATTTCAAGGTTCTAATTGTTGATCTATATATGATCTAACATATTGTTCATCTTATTTATTATTACCGAAATTATAAGTGTGTTAGATTTAATTTTTGACACATTAAATGTTAATATTTTGTAAATCTAAAATTAGATTTATACTCCTTATGATATAAGCTACAATATAAGCTATCATAATATACAAGAAAAATTCATATACTATGAATTTCAATATGGCCGAAAATTAAGGGGTTATTAATGAGTTAGAAAAATTATCTAACTTAGTTAAATTAAAGGAATTAGAGTAATAGAGTAATATGTAAAATTTAAGAAGTTTTGGTACTTAAAAGTGAATACCAAAAATTAATGGGATCAATATGTAATTTTTGAGAGTTTAGATGATGAAAAAATAATTGTAGAATTAAGTTTACAATTTATAAAGAGTTTATAAGTGTTATAAGGAATTTATAAGGTTTTCGGTATATTTAAGGTAAATAAAGGGTGTATATAGATACTATAACATTAGATAATTAAATCTGGTGATTTAGAGATGTTTAAAAATGATTTTTGATGTTCAAAAATCTGTAGGTAAATTAGTTACGAAAATTAGAAATTAGTTGGAGTTAAATTAGTTAATAAATGAGTTAGGATTAAAGAAAGGACCACAAGGGTAAAATGGTAATTTCCCTGGTCAAACATGGTCAAACTTGGTTAATGACAGTTTGTGAAATGTTTAGAGGAGCTAGAATAATTTTTTTAGCAAAGATTAGATATTAAAAGGATAAAGGAATAAAAAGTTAAGATAAATTAACTTTAGGGTAATATTGTAAATTTTGGAAAGTTAGGGGGTTTGACCATAAAAGGCTGGTTAAACTTAGGAATGTTTTGGTAATTGACCAAAAGTATAGAAGAAATTGATTAAGAAAGACTTTGGAAGAAATTAGAAATATAAATAACAAGTTTAGAACTTATTATGAGTAAAATAGAAATTAAAGGAAAACTATGGGTAAGGAATGTAAATAACACATTTTTATGTGTTTAGAAGGTTAAGGAAGTTAAATAAAAAATTTAGAAACAAGTTGTAAAAGAAACAGAGTTAAGACAAGGTTAAACGAGACCCGTATTTAAATTAAGGTATAAGAGGGGTATACCTGTAATTTAATAAGTATAGGAGAAATCAATACTTAAAGTATTTTTAATGAAAATATAAGTTATATTGGAAAAAGAAATAAATACGTATGATACGGAGCATCATACGGACGTATACGAAATTTTTTGATGTACATGAATA
Source organism: Limonium bicolor (assembly GCA_023374045.1). Lineage (NCBI taxonomy): Eukaryota > Viridiplantae > Streptophyta > Magnoliopsida > Caryophyllales > Plumbaginaceae > Limonium > Limonium bicolor. The sequence goes on along the minus strand of CM041777.1, from coordinate 184,041,106 downwards.
GTACTCGTATACGTGAATAGTAAATATGTATACATGAATAGTAAATCCGTATACATTAATAGTAAATACGTATACATGAATAGTAAATATGTATACATGAATAGTAACTACATATACGTGAATAGTAAATGTAACACCCCTACCAGTAATACAATCATTACCGTCCAATCTCCTCGTGCTTTCAGAGTCATGCAGCGGATACATACCTACATACAGTGGGTGATACAACGCCGTTAGTCACCCACGTGACTAACAAGGCTACTACTTCTACATACAGCATCGGTCTGATGGACCGGAATATCCGAGTACTACACAATGCGAGTCTTACTACAATTACGAATCAAATACTACAATTCCCATTTCATACAATCCACAAGTTCAGTATAGTACAATGTCATTCACCGAGTTTACTAGGATCCTTATACAAGAATAACACCTCTTCCAAACTCGTTCATACTCTCTAGGAGTCTACCCACTACCCAGTCCTCACAACTACTTGCTTCCTGAATACAAGGGTGTGCCACCGGTCTCTTGCCTTGACCAAAACCGCTTCGGGTACCTGCACACTAAAAACGTTCCCCCGAGGGGGTCAGCTTTCGCTGAGCATGATAACCGCATACCCCGCGTACTAGTGAGGGTACGCCGACCACTTGGTCGAATACATGCAGTTCATTCTATTCATACATACATGCATACATGCTCTTATACATAACATTACAATACATTACGCAAGGAATACATACATACACGTCAATACACACCCTTCAATACATACATGGTAACCCATACAAGCCATCATATACATTCTTACCTTCCCGAGATCCGCAATACTCAATACATATACAGTACATACGCAATACATACACAATACACCATCCTTGTTAGCTCATGTTGGTCCACCCGGGTTAATCGGGTGGAGATTACTCTTTTACTCATTCCACGGTACTTACGCATACATACTCATACTCATACATACTTACTTACTCAAGTCAAGTCGACGGGACCTCCGGCCCGGGGAACTACTCGGTCCCACCACCGGGATTTACTTGGTTCACCAATCCAGGATGCTACCCATTTAAGGGATCTGGGCCGTGGACCAGTTTAAGAACCAGGAATCGGATCCAACCTCTTGTGTCTCCTCATCCTCACGCGTGGCCGAAACTATATCGGACTTCTACTCATTCCAATTTACTTAGTACTTTTGTTAGGAGTTAGGTGGTTAGGAATTAGTAGAAGTCATTCACTCAAGCCACATACACAAATACATTGCTCAATACACATTCATACGAAATACAATACAATACTTAGGTACAATACAAGATTCGAATACACTTCATCATCATTCATATATTTCATGAATTATACAAACTATTGTTCAAGACAAATGTCAAGAACAATGTAAACAAGCACAAGTAAGTGCAATATAGTCCGATTCATGCATTTATCTTATTAGGTGATCATTTAAGCACACAAATCGGGCTAATCAGATTAGGATACAGGGCCTGAAGAAATCATACCTTTTTTCCGGAATTTACTTTACCGGGTGCTCCCTTGTTCCTTTGGTTCCCTCTTGTTCCTTGATTCTTATCCACGAACCAATGACTACATGTCAAATGGTTCAATTAATACTAAGCATTACAATACATACTTAGTTACTACTCCCGTACTTACCCCGTTGTCCCATTGTTTCGGGTTAACTTAATGTTCATATACTTACAACTTCCTTACTTACTTTTCCAACTTGTTTATACCTTCAATGACCTTTAAACATCATTAATTAAATACTAATTATCTTATACTATCATTACCATTCATTACCTCATCTTAAAACCCATTTAATGAGCTTAATTTTACAATTTTTGGTTGGTCCGGGTCTTAAGTCCCGGACCAACATGTGGTCATACTCCTCGGCCTGTTTTCAATTATGGTCCGGGACCTTATACATAAGGTAAGTCCCGGACCCAAGGCTTTGAAATCTCTCGAACGGAATTTTAATTTGGTCCGGGTCCTTGCACATAAGTCAAGTCCCGGACCCATACTTATTGAAACTCTCGGCCTATTTTGATGGGGTGGTCCGGGTCCTTGTATGGGACTTAAGTCCCGGACCACCCTCTGTTATCAACTCTCGGTCTGTTTCTGTGTACTGGTCCGGGACTTAGTCTTGGACTTAAGTCCCGGACCCTGCTACCATTTTGACAGTTTTGACATTTTCAAAATCTGTTACATTCCATACTTTGCCTAATTAATTCCCAAATGTTCCTACACCTAATCTCACATGTTTAAGCACCTAATTAAGCTTCTAAACATGCTCAAATCCATTACTAATTCATTACTCCTTTTCATACCAATTCACACACATATCTCCCACATTTTCATTCCAGCACTTACACTATTTCTCCAAATGGTGTTTGCTACAGATTTTGGTTCTTATTTCCTCTATACCTAGTTCCCTCTCCTAATGCCAATTTACCATCCCAATCCATTTCCAAGCAACTACAATACCTATACCCAAGTCCAACACTCTTTTCACCAATCCTTACACACTAATTCTTCCTAACTTCTCCAATGCATTCTTATACACTTTGCTATAGATTTTACACTTCTTGTCTCTCACACTACACTACCATTCCATAATTACTAAACATCTCCATTAACTCCAATACACACCTTGGTTCTCCCATTCACCAAGTCATCCATAGATGCACATTTTCCTACCAAAATTTTGTCATAGTTTACCTACAATTTTAACTTCTCCACATACACACTTCTTCATCAAATTCCTTCCTAGTCTAGCCACACCCTTACAAGGGTCCTACCAGCAACCAATACCATACCAATCATCAATACTTCCTCAACCCACAATATTAATACACATATACAATACACTTGGCTCTAAGGCCTATAATTCACATACTAGTTCACAAACACCCAAAATTCCAATACCACAATACCAATACATTATTTTGGGTTCTTTAAATTGGTTTACCCATTCCCATTACTCTAATGCATTAAATTCACCATTCAAGAAAGAGCTCTTACCTTAAGCTCTTATTTCCTCTTTTCTTTTCCACTTCTTCTCTTCTCTCTTTCTTGTCCAATCGGCCATATGGGGAATGGAGTTGCCAAACTCCATTCCCATCATCCAAGCACACAAAACAATTGCAATTAATATACTAACCCTTATATTAATGCTAGTTCATTGAAATGTTTAAAGCGAGATTTCTAGGGTTTACCTTTGGAGTGTTTTAGGAGGGGTTTTAGCCCTTGGTTCAAGAAGGTGAATCCACCACCATTGCAAGGTTGAATTGAAGCTCAAAAGAGAGAGAGAAAACAAGGCATTACATAGGGTGAAAATTGGTTATGAAAGGAGATGGTGAAAACATGATTTTTTCATGTAGATTTTTACCTTAATGGAGAGAGGGGACTCCAAGCTACACATTGGTGCTATTTTCTCTTTGAATGGGGTATACCCACGAAAATAAACTTCCTCATTTTTGGATTTTGAAAAGAGAGAAGTGTAGAGGATGATGAGGGGATTACAAATATGTAGTTATTTTTACCTTTGGAGCTCAAATGAAGGTGGAGCATGCAAGAGAAATTGAGAAGCCATTGAAGCTTCTCTTGGAGCTTCAAAATCGCCCAACCCAGAAGAGAGAGGGGGGAGAAATCGGTGGAGGGAAGGAAGGAAAGAGAGAGGTGAGTGAAATGTGAGAGTGAGGTGAGAGAAAAGGGGATAAAGTAGTTTTTACTTTATTACTTTTGCTTTTTGATTCCTCTTTATTGTTAACTAGTTACATGTGTGTGTGAGGGGTTATTTAACTAGTAAAAACCGGCCCCCATATAGTATACTAGTTGGAGCATTTTTCGTCTTTTACAGAAAACACTCGTTATTTTACCCGGTTTCGGTACTATTCACTAACCGGACCCGTTTCCGGAATTTCCTTGTTTAATTATTTTTATTGACTATTAAGTTTCCATAAATGCTTAATAGTTGTTATTTAATGATTTATAATTTTTACGGGTCCGTTTGACCACTTAAAGTCACGTTTTCGGGTTTTCTCAAAAAACGTGCTCTAAAGCTCTATTAGCGTTTTAATTCATTATTTGGATCTGTTTTCTTCGGGAGTTGTTCCCATAAATTATTTAGGTCTTATTAAACCTTTAGAATCCATGTAATGCGCTAACCGGGGTCTCATACCTCCTATGGTTATTTAACGCTTATTTAGCGTTTTTCGTTTTTTTTAAGCGTTTATTTATTTCTTTTGGATTTATTTTTCCTTACCAATATTACTTATGCATTATTAGGCTCTTAAATAAGGATTAGAATAATCTTAATCACTATATTTAAGTTTGGGGTATTTCAATCTACCCCCTTAAGAACTTTGTCCCCAAAGTTGCTCAAGGTTATAGGACTACGATACTTGCTCATTCATACTTGACTATGCCAAAAGTCGTACATTCTTCCTCCTTACAATTCCCAAATCCACTATTCACGGTCTTTACATTCCATACTATACAAATGTACTACAATTACTCCAATCCACATTACTACCAACCATCGGTTCCACATTACCAGGTTTTCACATATATACTATGCAAAGCTATCCCCAACGCAATGCAATACACATACAGTCCCGCAGGCACCCAGGTCATCTAGACATAGGACTCCTCTATGTCCCGCTGCCCTTGGAATAATACAATATGCTACACTACTGTCTTCTCCGGTATAAGCTTCTAGTCACATCCTTATTCTCCTTATAAGGAAAATCCTTCCCAACAGCTAGTTAGAAATCTTTCTAAAGCATCCAACTCCAAGTTCCAATTTATATTCATTACTTCTATCCTATGTGTGATTCTTGTGACCACTTGAGGGGAGCTTCAAGAATCATTCAACCCTGATGTGATCAGCATTAGTGTTGAACTATCTTTCCACCCCAATTTGTGTTCGGTTTCCCTTGATCTGATCAGGATCAAGTTCGACTTCCCACATCAGTTTCAAACAACAAATAATTTAATTGTTTTCATTTTCTATCTTTTTACCCTTTCTAGTCGTGATGCGAATTCATACATCTCCAAAGGATGGAATCAGTCCATCAATCATCCTCACTCTACTTCCCAAATGCTTTACTCCGTGGTTCAATACCTAAATGCTCATTTCATCAGCCTTCACTACTTCCATCCATTACTCTCCATCATTTCAATTATTCTAACTAGGGATTACCATGCTTGTAAAATTTAGTTGTCCTCAATTTACTTCCAATAATTTACCTAGGTATACACTACCCCTAGACTTCATTCACCTACTACTCTCATTCACTTCGTACTACTTCTTCCAAGGTTACAATACTTGTGGAGCTCCGTCCACTACTCATTACTTTTCTTTTACTAATACTCTTACATGGTGTTACAAGGTAGGTATATTCGTCCTATGGTATTTGCATCTCTAGTGCCTAATTACCACAATTTCAATATGAATGAATACCTATGTTTATTTAACATAGTACCAATCATCAAATCAATTCTCATTTGTGTTATGCACATTATAGTTTATGTGTTTTATTCATAAAATTCACATTATGCGGTTTTCGCTCTACCCCCCTGAAAAGGGATTACGTCCACGTAATCTTCCATATGTTATTATTATTAAACATTGGTTTAATCAATTTGGGCAATCTGAAGCGTTTAGCTTCACTACGGTATACTATATAATATGCTCTGGTCAAAGGGTTTTAACCATACCAATGGTTTAGTCTTTGCACCAAGAATTCCTATATGAGTTTATTTAACTCATAATTAATTCGGTTCTAGCCTAACCTGCTTCAAGTCATTAATAGCCATTCTATTATACTCACTAGGTACATTAATCTCCTAGCTAGAGCCCACTAGCTTCTGCTGCGTGACCCTAATAACTTGGGTTATTCACCCTTCTTGTTATCCTTAAAGTGCTATACATCACCTTTTGTCCGTCTATTATGGGAATGAGGTTTATTATACCAATGCGGTATTCCTTTACCGTGTTTGAACTCAATTAGTTTTAGATTATAACCAGCTCTCTGGTAATCTACTGCACATGCTATTCGTGTTTCCACGATTATTCATTAAGTTCCTCTGACTTATTGTCAGGTGAGGTTAAGTCACTACTCAGTCGTAGTGCTTCCTCTGTTGTCAACAGCTTATGAATCATACCAGTTATCCTGGTTCAGTACAAGTGTCCTTTACTTGTATGACCTTGCATTTTCTATGTGTCGGTCCTTGTGACTTGCTTAAGTCTCCTTTCACTCTTTATTCCATTGGAATTCACATTTGTGATTGTTCGTGTGTTGTACACTCTTCGTGCTTCTTTGGCCTTAGGCCACATGGTTTGTTGTTAAGCTTGCTTAACTGGCTTATGCCATGTTTGTTTGTGAAAAGAAGGGTTTACTACGGTCTACATTCTCCATATCCTTAGCCATCCCATTAGATCATTAGCTGCACAAGCGCAATACCAAAACACTCAGTCATACAGAGTGCAGAGGCGTAAACGCTTGACAGTAAGCCACTTATGTGATAGGAAAGAATATTTCTGCCTGTCATCTCATACTTATACTTCGTGTCATTATCTGCTACTTCCTCATAGCGGTCGCTTGTTGCGCACCGTATTCTTACTCATTGTACAACATTGTTTTTATTGTTTCTGTTACTGTGGTAGTTCCTTTTTACTTATTGCCATTGTCATTGGTACCATTTCCTTATGGCATGAACACTGAGGGTTTCCTCTGTTCGTGTGTATAACGGTTGTCGTAACATACCGCAATGTGATTATTTCCCCATGTGGAGATGTTTCATTTCAACTTAGGTTTCATGTGTAGGTTAGCTTACCTCATATTCTATCATCATTTATGATACAATTTACCAAGTATCTTGGTTGACCAAGGATGAGGTAATTCATCGGGTTATAAGCTCTCTTGAGCGTTGGTCATTCGTGGTGTCCAATGTGCATTCGCAATGATTATTTTGGCATTACTGTCTTCCAGAGCTGAGCATTAGTTATAGGCTCTAGCTGTGCAGTTTCACTTGTATGCATATCACCGGGACATCCCAAGAAACTTCAGGGGTTTTCTGGTCCCGTTCTCTAATTGAAGAGTATTTTATCACTGATAGGTGAAAGTTCTTGTTGGGGGGGTTTGTCGCCACTCATACGTCTCATAGCAAGGTTACTATGTTAGTACCTGCTTATGTACTGCATATGGAGTATACTTACTCCTTTAAGTCGCGATGGTTTGGAATGTCTTTTCCTTGTTTCATCGCCTCTTGGCAATATCTATATGCGTAGGCTCTATTGTTATAGTAGATGGAAGCCTCTTCTAAGGGTTCACATCTTCACCACCTTGGTGGTCTTCGATTAACGAGGGGTACTTTTCCTCGGGTTTCCCGTAGTGCCAAAATGTGGACTAGGCCAATGTTGGCATCATCACGATTCTTATGCCCCTGTGCTACCATTGCTACAGAAAGCATGAAGGTAATTAAAAGCTTGTCAACTGTATACTAGACTGATGCTCTAGTGACAGTGACACTGAGTTGGCCATTACTCCAAGCCACTCAGGATGTTGGGTTTGAGCTGATGGTCCAGTTGTTGATTTCTTTGTCGCATGAGGCAATATCTCTTGCAAGTCTTGTTATCAAATGGTGTGGGTTATGCAACCGTTAAGGTTTACATAATATAGTTGGTTTATGGCTTTTAAGCCTTATTGCTGCAAGCTATGCTCCTTGCAAGCTGCTTATACATGTTTCCACTCCATGTATACCCCATAGGTTGGAGGTATTACTAGGCTCCATGGTAAGTCATGACATCACGCTTCCGTTCATAGGAGACCCTTTAGGCACTCAGGTGTTAATTCGGGCCTTCTGGTAATTTAGGGTATTTTCTGTTAAGTGAAATCCCTTCGGTGTCCCAACCAAATGTTCGTTCTAGCTTATGTGCTCTTATCATGATGCTTGTTCAACTGTTGTCATCTCAGACACCCTTCAAGGATTGCTCCTGGGTGTTGTTAAATTATGCCGTTACATCCGGCCAATGTATATGATATGTTGTGCCCACTACACCGCCTCGTGGTATTATATTTGAGCTATTCCCTTTAGGGTTATAACATCTCCCGTTCTTGGGTAGACTGTTTATACTTGCTCTTAGTGCTTAAGACTAGGTTTAATATCCTCTTCAATGATGGTTTATACTTCGTGGTAATCTTGTGATTGCTTTTGGGAACTCTGTCCCGTTGTGGTGCATCATCGTGTTCACATTAGGCATTTGCCTTATTGTGTTCAGGCTGGTTATCCCTTCCAGCTGTCATGTATTTATTTGACATCTTGAGACATGTCCAATGTCTATACTTGTTAGTCTATGCTCTTTACGCTTCCCGATTCTCATTCCTCGTCTTCAGATGGATTCTCTGAGGTGTCCAGCTGTTCTGGTTAAAATTGACTCATGGTCCGTAGAACAGAGTTGACTACTTCCCATGTGTCGCACACTACACGTATACATACATGGGGTACCTTGTTGATACGTTACCACTTACCCGACTACTGGTCAGGCCCGCGAGCTCCTTCAGAGTGCGGTCGTCCCACATCCCGTAATTGGGTACACCCGTAGTGTTCGCCACACGCCTAGGTGAAGCATTCTGTCGTCAACTCCTCTTGTATCATGGTATGATACTCACCGTAATTCTGTTGGTTTGGTTTTAAAATCCAAGGTTTAAAATAAGGTTTGTGGTTTTGAAAGAAAATTTGGTTTTAAAATCATGGTACGGTATTAAAAGGAGTTCTTCATGGCATAGCCATGTTCGAAATCTTGACCAAGTCCAGCTTCCCGCTGACTGGTGTGTTCTAAATGCAGTGGTCAGGCCTTTCCATGGTTTCATTCCTCCAGTTTTAGGATGTTTATTCCTGTAGTCGCTACATCACTGTCACGGTACATTACTATGTACCTGTGGTATGTTAAAAGTCCTCCTGAATGCTCCTGTTATTACTGCACTTGCCGTGGCAAGTGCGTGGTACTGGTGATTTTTGGGTAAACTGATATCGGTCACGATATGGTTTTCACTGGTACTTAATAGTCTTGTTGACTCTTCCTTTGATCTTATCGATCATTTACTTAGGTTAATTAGTCTCCTGAGTGACTTCTCAGTAAATTTGACACGGCTGTCGTTGATCAGGGTACCTCTCCAATCCTTGGAGATTCCCCTTTTGATTTGGTTGTGTTCTTCCTTGCTGCTCATTCCCACGCGTTTGTCGTGGTCCCTGAGCCTGAGTTGTTTAGGCACTATGGTTGTAGTTGCGTCAGATTATCTCTTGTGAATGTTCTTGTAGCTGTCTGAGCTATGTTGGCCGGGTTTGTAACCTTTTGGCGTTGTAGTTTTGGGGTCAATCACTCCCGACTATGTCCTTAGCCAGCTAGCATACCGTTGGTGGTGATGCTTGGCTATTACTGTTGTCCCGCAGACTTGTGTCTTGGGTTCCGTTACTGCTCCTTTTCCATTTCGTTGCACGGTTAGTGCTTCTTTTCCTGCTGCTGGTTGTTTAGCTAGGTTCTACGACTGCTAAGCATGTCACCCCATGCTGTTGTAAGTTGTAGCCTCCTTGTGGTTGGAGTGTTTATTCCACCGCTATCAAGTGCGGGTATTGTTGTTCAACCGGGATACATCTCCGGGTCTTCCATTTCTTGGAATCTACTATATGTCAGGTTCTTCCTCTTGTAGGAATGTCTCATTACTGCCAGATCGGGTTTTCCCGAGTATGAGAGGGCTTTTCCTCTCTCTGGCGTCCTTCCCCAAGTTATACAATGGGGATGCGGTGGGCGGGACTGGTAATGTAGGTATCCGGTACTCACCGGGAGTTCCTAACTAGCATCTCTCTAATGCTAACACTCAGCCCTTAGCCCTAAGCTTCTAATTCCTAACTCGGTATTTCCTAAACTCAGTATTTCCAGTCATCAGAGCGATACTTCGCTCTGATACCACTTTTTGTAACACCCCTACCAGTAATACAATCATTACCGTCCAATCTCCTCGTGCTTTCAGAGTCATGCAGCGGATACATACCTACATACAGTGGGTGATACAACGCCGTTAGTCACCCACGTGACTAACAAGGCTACTACTTCTACATACAGCATCGGTCTGATGGACCGGAATATCCGAGTTCTACACAATGCGAGTCTTACTACAATTACGAATCAAATACTACAATTCCCATTTCATACAATCCAAGAGTTCAGTACAGTACAATGTCATTCACCGAGTTTACTAGGATCCTTATACAAGAATAACACCTCTTCCAAACTCGTTCATACTCTCTAGGAGTCTACCCACTACCCATTCCTCACAACTACTTGCTTCCTGAATACAACGGTGTGCCACCGGTCTCTTGCCTTGACCAAAACTGCTTCGGGTACCTGCACACTAAAAACGTTCCCCCGAGGGGGTCACCTTTCGCTGAGCATGATAACCACATACCCCGCGTACTAGTGAGGGTACGCCGACCACTTGGTCGAATACATGCGGTTCATTCTATTCATACATACATGCATACATGCTCTTATACATAACATTACAATACATTACGCAAGGAATACATACATACACGTCAATACACACCCTTCAATACATACATGGTAACCCATACAAGCCATCATATACATTCTTACCTTCCCGAGATCCGCAATACTCAATACATATATAGTACATACGCAATACATACACAATACACCATCCTTGTTAGCTCATGTTGGTCCACCCGGGTTAATCGGGTGGAGATTACTCTTTTACTCATTCCACGGTACTTACACATACATACTCATAATCACACATACTTACTTACTCAAGTCAAGTCGACAGGACCTCCGGCCCGGGGAACTACTCGGTCCCACCACCGGGATTTACTTGGTTCACCAATCCAGGATGCTACCCATTTAAGGGATACGGGCCGTGGACCAGTTTAAGAACCAGGAATCGGATCCAACCTCTTGTGTCTCCTCATCCTCACGCGTGGCCGAAGCTACATCGGACTTCTACTCATTCCAATTTACTTAGTACTTTTGTTAGGAGTCAGGTGGTTAGGAATTAGTAGAAGTCATTCACTCAAGCCACATACACAAATACATTGCTCAATACACATTCATACGAAATACAATACAATACTTAGGTACAATACAAGATTCGAATACACTTCATCATTCTATATTTCATGAATTATACAAACTATTGTTCAAGACAAATGTCAAGAACAATGTAAACAAGCACAAGTAAGTGCAATATAGTCCGATTCATGCATTTATCTTATTAGGTGATCATTTAAGCACACAAATCGGGGTAACCAGATTAGGATACATGGCATGAAGAAATCATACCTTTTTACCGAAATTTACTTTACCGGGTGCTCCCTTGTTCCTTTGGTTCCCTCTTGTTCCTTGATTCTTATCCACGAACCAATGACTACATGTCAAATGGTTCAATTAATACTAAGCATTACAATACATACTTAGTTACTACTCCCGTACTTACCCCGTTGTCCCATTGTTTCGGGTTAACTTAATGTTCATATACTTACAACTTCCTTACTTACTTTTCCAACTTGTTTATACCTTCAATGACCTTTAAACATCATTAATTAAATACTAATTATCTTATACTATCATTACCATTCATTACCTCATCTTAAAACCCATTTAATGAGCTTAATTTTACAATTTTTTGTTGGTCCGGGTCTTAAGTCCAAGACCAACATGTGGTCATACTCCTCGGCCTGTTTTCAATTATGGTCCGGGACCTTATACATAAGGTAAGTCCCGGACCCAAGGCTTTGAAATCTCTCGAACGGAATTTTAATTTGGTCCGGGTCCTTGCACATAAGTCAAGTCCCGGACCCATACTTATTGAAACTCTCGGCCTATTTTGATGGGGTGGTCCGGGTCCTTGTATGGGACTTAAGTCCCGGACCACCCTCTGTTATCAACTCTCGGTCTGTTTCTGTGTACTGGTCCGGGACTTAGTCTTGGACTTAAGTCCCGGACCCTGCTACCATTTTGACAGTTTTGACATTTTCAAAATCTGTTACATTCCATACTTTGCCTAATTAATTCCCAAATGTTCCTAAACCTAATCTCACATGTTTAAGCACCTAATTAAGCTTCTAAACATGCTCAAATCCATTACTAATTCATTACTTCTTTTCATACCAATTCACACACATATCTCCCACATTTTCATTCCAGCACTTACACTATTTCTCCAAATGGTGTTTGCTACAGATTTTGGTTCTTATTTCCTCCATACCTAGTTCCCTCTCCTAATGCCAATTTACCATCCCAATCCATTTCCAAGCAACTACAATACCTATACCCAAGTCCAACACTCTTTTCACCAATCCTTACACACTAATTCTTCCTAACTTCTCCAATGCATTCTTATACACTTTGCTACAGATTTTACACTTCTTGTCTCTCACACTACACTACCATTCCATAATTACTAAACATCTCCATTAACTCCAATACACACCTTGGTTCTCCCATTCACCAAGTCATCCATAGATGCACATTTTCGTACCAAAATTTTGCCATAGTTTGCCTACAATTTTAACTTCTCCACATACACACTTCTTCATCAAATTCCTTCCTAGTCTAGCCACACCCTTACAAGGGTCCTACCAGCAACCAATACCATACCAATCATCAATACTTCCTCAATCCACAATATTAATACACATATACAATACACTTGGCTCTAAGGCCTATAATTCACATGCTAGTTCACAAACACCCAAAATTCCAATACCACAATACCAATACGTTATTTTGGGTTCTTTAAATTGGTTTACACATTCCCATTACTCTAATGCATTAAATTCACCATTCAAGAAAGAGCTCTTACCTTAAGCTCTTATTTCCTCTTTTCTTTTCCACTTCTTCTCTTCTCTCTTTCTTGTCCAATCGGCCATATGGGGAATGGAGTTGCCAAACTCCATTCCCATCATCCAAGCACACAAAACAATTGCAATTAATATACTAACCCTTATATTAATGCTAGTTCATTGAAATGTTTAAAGCGAGATTTCTAGGGTTTACCTTTGGAGTGTTTTAGGAGGGGTTTTAGCCCTTGGTTCAAGAAGGTGAATCCACCACCATTGCAAGGTTGAATTGAAGCTCAAAAGAGAGAGAGAAAACAAGGCATTACATAGGGTGAAAATCGGTTATGAAAGGAGATGGTGAAAACATGAGTTTTTCATGTAGATTTTTACCTTAATGGAGAGAGAGGACTCCAAGCTACACATTGGTGCTATTTTCTCTTTGAATGGGGTATACCCATGAAAATAAACTTCCTCAGTTTTGGATTTTGAAAAGAGAGAAGTGTAGAGGATGATGAGGGGATTACAAATATGTAGTTATTTTTACCTTTGGAGCTCAAATGAAGGTGGAGCATGCAAGAGAAATTGAGAAGCCATTGAAGCTTCTCTTGGAGCTTCAAAATCGCCCAACCCAGAAGAGAGAGGGGGGAGAAATCGGTGGAGGGAAGGAAGGAAAGAGAGAGGTGAGTGAAATGTGAGAGTGAGGTGAGAGAAAAGGGGATAAAGTAGTTTTTACTTTATTACTTTTGCTTTTTGATTCCTCTTTATTGTTAACTAGTTACATGTGTGTGTGAGGGGTTATTTAACTAGTAAAAACCGGCCCCCATATAGTATACTAGTTGGAGCGTTTTTCGTCTTTTACGGAAAACGCTCATTATTTTACCCGGTTTCGGTACTATTCACTAACCGGGCCCGTTTCCGGAATTTCCTCGTTTAATTATTTTTATTGACTATTAAGCTTCCATAAATGCTTAATAGTTGTTATTTAATGATTTATAATTTTTACGGGTCCGTTTAACCACTTAAAGTCACGTTTTCGGGTTTTCTCGAAAAACGTGCTCTAAAGCTCTATTAGCGTTTTAATTCATTATTTGGATCTGTTTTCTTCGGGAGTTGTTCCCATAAATTATTTAGGTCTTATTAAACCTTTAGAATCCATGTAATGCGCTAACCGGGGTCTCATACCTCCTATGGTTATTTAACGCTTATTTAGCGTTTTTCATTTTTTTTAAGCGTTTATTTATTTCTTTTGGATTTATTTTTCCTTACCAATATTACTTATGCATTATTAGGCTCTTAAATAAGAATTAGAATAATCTTAATCACTATATTTAAGTTTGGGGTATTTCAGTAAAATACGGTGAATAGTGAAAAATACTAAAACCTAATACAAGATCCGTATAAGTCTAAAGTTGCTAACTGTGCAACTAAATAACTGCTAACGATGTTAGTATGTTAAATAATTAGAATTGAGCTTGAAAACGCTCCTAAATGAACGAACCCGTTTAACGGTATACTATTATACTTGGGTTAACCTAGGAAGAGGTTTAAGTTGAAAAGAGAACCAAATTAGTTCTTAGACACAGAATACTAATACTAGTTCTGGTTACAGATCTAGATAGTCGGAGGCGTTCGGCGGAATAGGCGAACGTGGTGTTATGAGCTAGCCAATCTCCGGTGTACGGTATGGGATTCTTGTAGCTTGTTTGCTAACGGGGTCTACCTTGGTTTGTGTGCTATGAGTTATTGTGATACGACCAAACAAGATTAAGCATGAAACCGATTTACTGTATTGTTATTGTGTGTCCATTGCACACTAACACGACTTGATTCAGAGTTTGTTCATTAACTATGTTTAGTAACAATTGTATAAGGTTATAAATACTCCCTGTTGTTAGTTGGTTAATACTGAGAGAGGTTTAACTAACAAATTGTCAATGAGACTTCAACTAACTAGAACTTGGGAGGAGAGGAATCCGGGACTGACTCTGGTCATGCATGTTTAGGTTAGGAGGTCGGCATCTGTATCAGATCTGTCTTCCGCAACTGGCTCGTCTACGACTTGTCGCCTAGGGTCGACAAACAGACCCGACCAGCTCGAGTGAACAGTTCGAGGTGGGAGGCAAATTTAGGAGGCGCGGGAGGGTCAAGCCTACACCCCTCATAACTTAAGAATTTGTGTTTATTAACCCAATGGAGCTAATAACTCATTGGCTAGGGTTACCTTGACCCGACAAAAATAAACAATTCAGTTAGAGAACAACCAGTTCTATTAAGAGAATGGTTGACACTAATAAGGTATGGTCAAACACGAGAACTAAACAATTCTCAGGCCTCAGGAGTTAACAATCTAACTTATTCATTAATGGGCGTCCATTACGACGTTCGATTTATTTGAGCTGTGAATGTTTCACATAAATGTGTTGTTTGTTATTGTACTTCTTATTATTACTTGTATGAATAAACAATTGCATGTATACGACAAAGTAGTCGTGTGTAACCCTGCTAGCTTGTGGGCTGCACGTTTTCTATACCAGCAATATGTTGAGCCCCTTGGGGCCTGTGATTTAAACTTTGCAGGTAGGTGCCAGACGAGGACTTAACCTGAGAGTCGGAGCGGGTAGAGTACTTCGGATCGCTTTTACATTTGTTACACGAGTTGTGCTTGTACACTCGTTTAGTAATTGATGAGATGTTAGAATGATGTATTAGGATATGAGATACTCGGTATAAGTTGTGGTTTATGAATTGTATTGTATAGATGCTCGAGTAATTATCCGGTTAGTCAAACCGTGACTTGTAAGGGAATAGGCCTAGTTAGTCACATGGGTGACTAACGGCGGTAACACCAATTTAGTAGAACTTTTCCGCTGCGTTGTTAATGAACGAGATGGACTTAAGGCGACGATCACTGTATTTGGAGATGGGGTGTTACAGAATTTCACTATAATCTCTTTGTAATTTCATGAGTGCCCTCATGAGATTATCTACCTTGCTTTTATCCGAGGTTTTTCTCAATTTTTCATTTTCTTCCAAAAGTTCATCGTTTTCAGTTTCTAATGCCTCTAGATGATCAACTAATGTAAGAGAAAACTTTCTAAGTCCTAGAAGTTCAGCCTTTTGAATTCTCCTTCTAAGTTTAGAATAGTTTACCTTATGTTTTCTTCTTTATTATTCTTCTTCTTCTTTCTCTTTTCTTCTTCTTCTTCTTCTTCTTACTGCTTCTTCTTCTTCTTCTTCTTCTCTTCTTCTTTTTTCTCGTCTTCTCTTCTTCTTCTTCTTTCTTCTTCTTCTTCTTTCTCTTCTTCTTCTTCTCTCTTCTTCTTCTTCTTCTTCTTCTTCTTCTTCTTCTTTTCTCTGATTCTTCTTCTTCTTCTTTCTTCTTCTAAGACATCATTGCCTTGTGCCATCAAGCACACTTCTTCAAGCCATAGGTGAGCCTTTTCATCTCCTGAGATGTCGCTGTCTGAGGTTTGATTGTCATCACTCCGTTCAGAATCTCCACATACGGCAACGAAGGCTTCCTTCTTTGGTCCTTTGTTGAATGTCATCGGACAGGCTTCTTGACCCTGTCGTTATCCTCTCGTGATCGCTGAGGGTAGTCTTTGATATATGATGTCCACGTTTTGAACACTCAAAACACTTGCCATTGCTCTTCCTCTGATCATCCGACTCCTTAGACTCCTTGCCTTTCCTCATTTTATTTCTTATGAACTTTCAAACGTACCTCTTAGCATAGAGGACCATTTCATCATTGTCGTCTCCTGATTCGGACCTTTCATTTTCAGCTACTTGAAGGGCTATGCCTTTCCCTCTATCTCTTGATGAGCTTTCTGAGTTCCTGTGTTGTAGTTTTAACTCAAAAGCCATTAGAGATCCTAGCATGTCTGCCAGAGACATCTTGGAGAGATCATGCACTTCTTGCATGGCATTGACTTTGCTGTCAAAGGAGGCAGGAAGAGATCTGAGGAACATCGGAATATGATTCTAGTTAGAGATAGTTCTTCTAAGCACCAACATTTCGTTGATCAGCTTAGTGAACCTTGTATGCATTTAAGAAATGCTCTCCTTTTCTTCCTTTTTGAATAGCTCCCAGTGAGTGAGTTGCAACTCAATGCGAGTCTTTTTGATCTCATCATTCCCTTCATAGGCGACCTTAAGAGTTTTCCAAATCTCTTGGGCTGTTTTAGCTTAAGCAATCTTGGAGTATTGCTCAGGTAGTAGTGCACAGTGAAGTATTCTTTCAACTCGAGCGTAGAATACCAACTTCTTGATTTGATCATCCGTCATGCTGTCGATAGATATGTCTTGTCCTTGAGGATTCTGGAAGGTGTACTCTCCATGTGTTATCACCCTCCACATTCTTGGATCGTCAGACTTGATATGAAACTCCATCTTGTTCTTCCAGTGAGTGTAGTTGTCTCCATTGAAGAGTGGTGGTCGATTTGGTGCAGAACCTTCTTCTGCTGCTAGAATGCTTGCATGAGAAATCTTGATCATCTTCCAAAGCAGTTAGCTTTCTAGAAGAGACCCGCTCTGATACCAATTGAAACCAGCAAGAGCTTCCTGATGCGTCCCTGACGTGTGATGGACGTATCGTGGACTCTAATAAACTTTGATAGTTTGGGAAGGGATGAGAGATAAACTTAAACTGGAAAACATATTTAGATTGAGAATTTACACACACGAAATTCACTCAACCTCCCTTGCCCTACACACGGACTCCCGGGACAGTTTCGATTTTACCCTTAAAGTCGTCAACCCTCTCCTGACTATCAGCCTACGGTTCACCGACCATTCCCCGACCTGTCATCCTATCAAATACCTAATGTATTGATACTCTTACCCAGTCCTCTCTAGCTCACCAACTCTCTAGCACTTACACACACTCCTAAGTTTGATCCACACTTGTCCAGATTATCTCTATCTTTTCTCTCGTACAGGGCTTGCTTACATATGGAATAAATGCAAGTATATATACACAATTGTGAGGATATAACTACCGTCCTATTAATCCATAGATAACTAGGAGTCGACTTCTACTTCGAGTATTCACATAACAACCACACTAGACTTGCAGAGAGTCTTCAACTTGATCTGGAGGCTTGAACTACGTGTCGCCTCATGGTTGGTCAAGTTGGCGGCAACCCTCTTGATAGGTCGATCACCACTAGTGTGTCCCACTTGCCTGATTCTGTTTGGCTTATTAAATGCTCATAAATGCCCTCTTCTGAATTCATTACTGTTATGTAATGATGTTCTTTTATAGCTTTGTTATCTTGTGCATTAATGATCTTCTTCTTTTGTTGTGAGCTTGTCTTGAACAAGTTGCTCATGTGGATGTATGTGTCTTAACTGAATGTGTCAATCCTTTGCAGTCTTCTGTCTTTGATATGCATCTTTAAGCATAAGAGATATCTTCATGCGGTGTCCGACTGGTTATCTGTGCTAGAAGTTCTACGGAGCTCTCGCGGACAGGTGCCCGACTGGTAGGGCACATGTCATGGATTAAGCGTGCTTGCAACCTTGCGTGCTAAGCCACTCAAGACTTAAGTGCGCTTGCAACCTTGCGTGCTAAGCCACTTATTCATCTGTCTATCTGAATCATGAATCTTAACAAACGCATTAGATAGACAATACAATGTTTACTATCATCAAAACTAAAGGATCTTGTCTTAACATCTTGTATCTCTATCAGTTTGAGAATCCCGACCTATTGAGCGTAAGAACTTAATGACAGATTTTCTCAATGACATGCCCGACAAGGCACAACAGAGACAAATCCCGAGAGATCGTAGTGAAGGAATGACGGACGTCCTGGTGATTAGGGAGTAACTTGATTGGAAAGTGATAATCCCAACATTCACACTTGCAACGCCATAACAAATCCAACCACGATTTATATTCCTACTGTTACATTTGTGTGTGTACATAACCTAAAAATTAGCAAAATAAAACTGAATCTTGTCTAACACCCTAACAAAATAAATTTCAAAACCGACTTTCACAAATAATTTCAAATATATATATACTTCTTGAAATTCCTATATCCAAGGAGGTTTTCAAAAACCAATTTCAACAAAGTCTTACAGAAAATAAATGTTTTCAAATGATTTGTAAAAAACAGATTTCAAAAAAGTGCTGCTTACAAATGCTTTTCAAACATTGTTTCTCGCAAATGTTATTTCAAAAATAAATTTCAAGAAACATTTTTCAAACCTAATTTTTACTAATGAATTTCAAACATCATCTCTCACAAATTCTACCTATTTCAAAATAATTATTATAAAAAAATTCAAATGGAATTTTCAAAGTCCAATTTCAAAAAAACGTATGTCAAAATAAATGACTATTGCCCTCTATTCACGACCCGCTAGTTTTGAAGTTCTATCCACCATCAAAATAAGCGGTCATTTCCACCCATCCACTAAGTAGCTATTGCGCTACTAGTGTAAGAACGTTCAACAAACCACAACGTAGCTAATGCACTACTAAGTGCAGTACCGTTTTTCCGTCACTAGGCAACTATTGTGCTACTAGTGTAAGATCGTTCACCCATCCACTAGGCAGTTATTGCTCTACAAGTGCGGTACCGTTTTCCTTTCATTAGGCAGCTATTGTGCTACTAGTGTAAGATCGTTCACCCACCCGCTAGGCAGCTATTATGTTACTTGTGTGGTAACAAATTTTGTTCACTAGGCAGCTATTGCGCTACTAGTGCAAGACCTTTCACTTCTCACCCACTAGGCAGTTATTACACTACTAGTATGGTTCCATATCTCTTCCCTAGACAGATATTACGCTACTAGTGCAAAATCATTTCACATCCATCTGCTAGGTAGCTATTATGCTACTAGTATGGTACCCAATCACTGCATACTAGGTTTGTCATAAGCCCTAGAGCTAGATGTCTAGTTGAGGCTCGTATAAGTCCCCAGGCAACCAACCATCCCATTGTTAGTATTCTAGGCTTGTCATAAGTCCTAAAGCTAGATGTCCAGAGGTCAAGTTGACGCCTGTTATAAGTCCTTGTACTTTCTATTATTGCATTCTAGGCTCGTCATAAGTCGTAGAGTTAGACATTGAGGTCTAGTTGAGGCTCATCATGATTCCTTGTGCATCCGGTCATCATATCATAGGCCGGCCACACCCCTACATCCTTCCACTATTGTTCGCACTCCGTTGCACCACAAAGCCATAATACAAAATTCATCATGACAAATTCATAAAAAGAAATTAATAAGAGGGGTCGGTGCTCTTCTCTATCAGCATGCATGAGCCTTCGATTTATTAAAGATTTCAAATCAATTTTTGAACATTTTGGAAAGTCTTATTTTTTGAAGGAAAGAAAACATTTCATTTTCCACCTTGAAAACATCTTAGTTTACTTATAGTTCCCCTTTTAAACATTGACGTTTTTGGGAAATTCACTCAGATCAAGCTATGACCTATCTATTTGTTTCTTGCGTTTTCAAATAGAGATCGGTCAACAATGTAATCCCCTCTTGCTCAAACCATGCAGCAAACACACTATCAAGTTAAACCCATCATGACGCAAACCCAATCTTGTCACCCCTTTTTATTAAGCTATTGTTGCATGATATGCCAATAATTAGCGCCAACTTAAATGGCAGATGCATGTCGAGAATAATTGGAATGTGCGGGGTTCGAATCCCACTTCCCACACTTTGTGGTGTATTTTATTTTAATTGCATTAAAGGCCCAATCCAGCAGGCCCACTTCAATTTTTTGCTCCACACACACCAAGCACAACCGAGCTATCACATATTACTACTTGAAAACCATACTTTATTCTATAAAGGTGAATCATGTTGAGATCTACAAGAGACTACAAA
The DNA here is from genome assembly GCA_023374045.1 of Limonium bicolor. NCBI lineage: Eukaryota > Viridiplantae > Streptophyta > Magnoliopsida > Caryophyllales > Plumbaginaceae > Limonium > Limonium bicolor. Next base: position 184,020,374 of record CM041777.1, on the reverse strand, counting down.
CACAAAAAAAAGAGGCACACTCACTGTGTTTCATTCTCTCGATCTACATCCTCACATGAATAGAGCACCTTCTCAACCGATCATCTCTACCGAGTTTGCTATTTTGGGAATGATGTTGATGTATTCATTTATTTACTGTAGGTTACATTTGGCTATTTATAACATGTGCAGACTGGACTTGTAATAAAGAGTGAACTAGACTGATGTAATAAAGTAAATGTGGACCAGGACCAGACTTATAATTTGGGTTTACTAACAGGCCTATCTGTCTGTTTATTCCCCCTCGATGAGGTAGAGTTTGGAACATAGAAGACTATGTCATTGACTAGTCAAGGGTTTCGTGAGAAGGCCAGCTGTCTAGTCTGAGCCATGGATGAAGCCAAGTATAGAGATTTGTTAGCCACTTTCTCCAGGATAAAATGGCGTCAAGGTCGATGCGTTTCACACGTAAGTGGAACACGGGATTTGTAGCAATGTAAGTGGCCTCTAAATTGTCACATCATAGCGTAGGTCATTCTGTTAGTTTAGTCCCTAGTTCCGCAAGTATATGTTGAATCCATGTTAGTTCTGAGGGGCTGCAGCCATAGCCCTCTACTCTGCTTCAATCATGGACCGGGCGACTGTTTGTTATTTTTTTATTGCCATGATACAGGGTTTGCTCCTAGATTGATGCAGTACCCCGTAGTAGAACGACGATCCTCTAGACTGCTAGCCCAATCGACACTGGCATAGGCTGTTAGAGAGTGAGGGGATTTTGAGCTAAGATGGGGAGTGTAATGCTGAGTGCCATTTAAGTACCTCAATATCCGCTTTAGGGCTTGCCAGTGAATAAGTTGAGGGTTATTCAAGAATTGATAGAGACAATTGACAGTGTAGCATATGTCTGGCCTTGTAGGGCAAGATATTGTAAGCCACCAAGAAGACTTCTATAAGTGGTTGAGTTAGAGTGAGGTTCAGAGATGGGTAGAGTGTTATTGAAGGTGGTGGTCATAGGAGTTTTGACAAGTTTACAGTTGGTGAGGTTGGCTTTATCTAGAAGATTCTGAATGTACTCTTGCTGATTTAGGAATAGGAAAGATGAGTCACAGTGCACTTCTATGCCCAGGAAATAGTGCAGAGGCCCTAGATCTTTGATGGGAAAGAGAGCTGCTAGGTGCTGGTGAGGTTTTGAACTGTAAGGCTAGAATTTCTTATAAGGATAAGGACGTCCACATAGACTAAAAGATAAAGAATATTGAAATACCCCAAACCTCGGTATGTTGTTTAAACATTTAAATATGGTGTATTAAGACTAAAAAGAGTCTTAGAAACATTAGTAAACAATTTAAACCATAGAAAACACAAATAAATACCTTAAAGTCAATTAGGGCTAAAATGTGCTCAAAGCTTGGGATAAGCTTGGTTAAGACCTAATGAGCTTACCAAGACCTTATTTATATATTAATGAACATATTAAACCAATTACCAAAGAGAACCAAGCTTGAAAACAAGTTAAAACACAAAATGTGCTTTAAGGAGTCTTAAAGCACATTTTTGAAAAATTGTCTTGTAAATGGGTTTTGAGTATCTAAATGACCATCATTACTCTTTAATTAACATGTGTACTACTTAGTATCACATTAGGAAGTCTAAGTCAATGGGAAAACAAAAATTTCACAACAATGTGCCTTGTTTTGTGAATAGTAACTAAAATAAGCTAGTTTATAACATAAGTCAATATAAGTAAGTTAAATGGTCAACAAAGACTAAAATACCCTTAGTAACATAAAGGGTGCCGGTTTTTATGGTAATGAGTCACCACTTATGCTAGCTTATTAAGTAAAAGAATAATGATAAAGCAAATCACTATTTACTTTAAGCATAAATATCTTGCAACTTAACTTATCTTCATTCTTCCTCATTTCTTTCACACTTCCACCGTCTTCTACCTTCCTTCTTGCTCTCTTCCATGGTAAAGCCATAGCACCACCATCATTTATCATGTTCAACCTCTTGTAATTCCTAGCTCCCTTTGCCAAATCAAAAACTAAGACCACCATTCTCTTTGTCTTGTCAAGCTCTTCAACTTCATCCTTTCAAAACTCCAAGAGCTCCATTTCGGTGCCAAGAGGAATCTCCATGGGAGGAGTTTGAGCTCATTTTTTCACATATTATTGTTCTCCTTTGCTTCTAGGTAAGGAAACTCAAAGAAAAATGACATTTCTTCCATGTTTATATGTGGTCCGAAAAACACCATTAATGGTGCCCTTTACCTTGCTTGTTCTAGCTTCATTTGAATCTTCAAAGGGCTTGGTGGAGTCCTCACTTGCTACATATCCAAACTCTCTTTCATATCCAAGGTAAAATAATCATCTAAATGTTCTAAGACAATATATGTGTCTAGGGTTTACAACGAGATGAAGCATAAAGCTTGTATACTCATTTCATTATTTGTATATTGTTTAGAAGTTGACAAACAATCAAACATCCTTACCGATTTTAATCAAGGAAACAAGAAAGAAGTTTATGATGAAAAGAGGTAAATATGCTAACCTAATGTAGTTTAATGTCTTAGGAGAAATGAGCCTATATTGCTTATTAAAACTACTTAAGGAGCTAATGGTAAATGACTTAGTAAAATGCTCTCAAGGAGACTATTAAAGGGCATATGTGTTGTTGTATGTATTTACAGGTCAAAGGCAAATATAATGTGGGAAATTCAGTGTTTATGGTTTATGCAATTTAAGGGCCTAAGAGCCATGTCATTTAAGGGCCTAAGTGCCAAACAATTTAAATTATGCACTATATTGTGATGTAGTGTTAAATGAGTGAAGTTTTGTGTACAAGAATGTTCTTGATGGATTTTAGTGTTCTTGGATGTTTAATGGTGAAAACAATGTGTTTTGGTGTAACAAGATGTTAGTAGAACCCATGTCAAAAAATTAGGTAATGTATAAGAAGTTTTAAGTGTCTAAATGAGTTTAGGTGGACTAGGAAGTGTTAGAAGTGAGGTATATTACTAGGGAAAGAAAGTGTATTAAGGTGTTTTGGAGTGTAAAAAGAACTTAGGCATTATCTTAGAGATTGTAGAAATCAAATGAGTGTTTTGGAATGCACCAAAGTCATTTTGGAGTGTGTAGAGATTTAGGCAAATTTTGGTAAATAAGGAGAAAGTATAAACTTGTAAAGGGATTTCAAGAATGACATAAGGAAATTTGGTTTGTAAGAAAAGATGCTTGGAAGATGATGTTTAATGGAGGGGAAAATACTTTGGCATAATGGTTATTATAGGCATGAAACACCACTTAGAAATCTAAGGAGAAAACATTATAAGTGTTAGGAGTTTTGGTAAGAAATGAACAAGTGTTTAAGAGTGTAGAAGATGAACTTTCTACACGTCGAACTTCCGTCCGAATTTGGAAGTCCGGACGTGCCCTGTTGCGTTAAGTTTTCTGAGTCTCGGCCACTGTCCGAACTTCTGTCCGACCCTTAAAGTTCGGACACCGCCATCTTTTCCCTGATTTTTCCTCGACCTATGTCCGAACTTAGGAAGATCGGACACAAGTTCGGACATACGTCTGGGTTCACCCTTTGAGTCTCGACTTGCGTCCGAACTTGGGAAGCTTGGACACAAGTTCGGACAGGCCACTGTGTTGGCCAAAAATGTTGTTTAAGGCTAGAAAACGTTGTCTAAAAATGGTGATTAGTTAGTAATGATGATGTGAGGTTGTCTAAGACATGTTAGGTGAGTTATAATGGCAAATAAAAGGGTGAAAAGTTATAACAAGTGTGAAAATAAAATAACTAGTTATGTGAAGTAATAAGTTAACAACGAACTAGTGTTTTAATTAACCGACGTTACTAAATGTGAATAGGATTCTCCAACGGTGGAAACCAGTCGAAGCAAGGACCGAGGTATGGTTTTCTTGTAGTCTGTTGCCTACCGGCTTACACCGGCTTGTGTGCTGTTTGTTTTTCTATATGTTTTTGACCTTGTAAGACTTAAGTCATGTAACGAGTTTATAGTTGTTTATATTATTGTATTGTTGAAGTGTGACTCATACCCCTTGTGTGTGACTAACAAGACTTAACCACATGCTGTGATTTGTTATTGAGTTCACACAGTGAACTTCTAACGAGTGTTAACTGGGGGTGAGGAATCCGGTTGTCCGGTCACGCATGTAAGTATAAGAGTAGATATCTGTATCAGATTCGACTCTTATGATGTTAAGATTGTTCTCCTTCTTTGGCGTTTGATCTCCCGCTAGCTTCCTCCAAAGCTTACCTATTCTGACTTATGATCGGTTTAGTGGGAACATGTGTTTGTGTGGTGTGTTTGGGTCACAATATCCGATCCATCTGTGAGTTAAGTTACTCGTTCGACTAACAGAACGGTAATGAGTGTGTGTAACAAGCTTAACATGAGGGTGAACCATTCTCTAGGCTTCTTATGCTGATTAACCTTCTTGGTTTGTTGTTGTGGGAAGTGTACTCACTATGTGTGCATTGTTTTGCTAAGCAATATTCTTGCTATGCTATATATGTTGTTTGTGTAAAATCAATGCCATGTTATCATGACAATTAGTTGCGCGTATCCCAGTAGCCGATGGGCTGCGCGTTAACCATACCAGCCAAGGGTTGCTGACCCCCTCGGGGGCTCCATATTTTTACTGCAGGATGAGGATCGAGGAAGCGGAATGGCTATAGATTCCAGGTTGCAGGAACACTTTTGGTTATTTTGGACGTTGAGCCCAGGATGCGCCTGTGCTCCCGTGGCGATATATTTTGGTTCCGTTGTACTACAGTGACGGTATATTGTCGGTTTACATTGAATAAATGTAATTAAATACTCGGTATTGTATATGATGTATTTATGGTTTTAGTTCTATGCTCGGGAGTCTGATCATCAGACCGGTACACTTGTATTTATTCTGCCTAGCTAACCACGTGGGTGGTTAACGGCGTTGTAGCACCGAACCGTTAGTTATTGTTTAGTTGTTTATTTCCGCTGTGATTTCAATTATGGTTAAACGCGTAGTAGGGGTGTTACAAAAAGTGGTATCAGAGCGAAGTATCGCTCTGATGACTAGAATACCGAGATTAGGAATATACCGAGTTAGGAAACCTAACCACAGTTACCTAAGTGAGCAGTCATGTAAAGGTTAACCACTAACTAAGTGTGGCGATGCCTTATTGTCGGGAAGATGTTACAACCGTTGGACCGATAAGTTTGAAAGCATAATGCTAATGAATGTTCGTGTGAATTCAGATGTCAGGTAGACCACGAGGTCGAGGCCGCGGGCGCGGCATTGGTGATACCGGGAACCAGGGAGAGAACCCTACAGCACAATTCATGGCCGATGCTGTAGCGGCCGCCGTAGCCCAGATGGTCTCACAGTTAGTAGCTGCGATTCAGCAGGGGCAACAGCCCGAAGTTCAACCACCACCGCCACCGCCACGAGAGACCAACTGGGTCAAGGCGTTAGCTGATTTGAGACCCCCGTCGTTTAATGGGGAGACCGACCCTCGTAAGCTGGAGGCGTATATCTCCGAGTTGGAGACCGCCTATGAGACCTTGGATGTGCCTGCTGGAGCCAAGGTCCGTCTTGCGCTTACTACCTGAAGGGTTCGGCACAAAGTTGGTGGAAGCTTGTGAGAGAGGACCGGATGGCGGATCCTCAGTTTGGTTGGAGAGAGTATACGGCTCTGCTGCGAGCCAAGTATTATCATGTGCATGTACAAGAGGCCAAGCACGTCACTAGTACAAAAAACGTCTATTTCGGCGCCCCTATTTCGGCGGTTGTAGATAAAACCGCCGAAATAGGGGCCAGAGATGTATGCGGTCTGTAAAGAAGGGGCCTATTTCGGCGGTTCTTTGTTAGAAACCGCCGAAATAGACCATATTTAATAATAAAAAAAATAAAAGAGACCTATTTCGGCGGTTCCTTCTAAACCCCGAAATAGGTGTTTCTATTTTTTTTTTTTAATTAAAACGACCTATTTCGGCGGTTCTTTGTTAGGAACCGCCGAAATAGGTATTTATTTTTTTTATTTCTGAGGGTCTATTTCGGCGGTTCTTTGTTAGGAACCGCCGAAATAGATCGTTTTAATTAAACCCCCAGCCCCCTCGACGATTACGAGTTCATTAACCCTAATTAACCCCTCTTCTCTCTTCGCGGCGAACTGCGACCCGACGCACCACCACCAGACCGCCGTCGCCGCCCTCCTCCACCCGCCTTCGCCGGACGTCGCGCCGTCGTGGTCGGTGTCGTCGCCGCCTCTCCCGCCCAGCAACAGAGGCGCTAGCTAGGTGAGAGCAACCCTAACTTTCATTTTCGGTTTTGTTTATTTAATTGTTAATGTGTTGTTAAAATTGATAGATTGTTGTCACATTGTGATTGTGGATGATGATATTTATTGTGTGTGTGAAATCTTTGCAAGATTTGGTTGTTAAACTATTAAATTTATGTATGCACACAAGGTGTTCGACGAAATGTCCGAGTGAATTTTTGTGCTGTTTTTGGCCCTTCTTTTAAGTATAGTTATGTTAGCTTATTTGGGCTAGATTTATTATGCTTATATATGGGGTGGAACAATGTTTGAGCATTATTTGTTTAAGTATAGTTAGGTTAGCTTATTTGTCCACTTAAAATTACTTGTTAATTCACATTTCATAAGTAAATATACATTGTAAATATACATTGGTGAGTGAGATCTCTGCTAGTTATATAAGTTAAGCAAAATTTGTACTAATCACAAATGTAAGTTTACTTGTTCGAACAAGTAATATAAGTTAAGCAATTAAGAGTTTCTCCTTGTCTTCATAAACAATGTAGTCGAGTTGATGAGTTATCATCTTTGACACTAAGTTCCCCACTCTCTGTAGATTGTATTAGCGTTATACTAAAAAAAATTCTTATTGTGCTTGTTTGAATGAGCTAACGATAATGTTTATAATTTACATATTTGATTATGATATTATATTATCGTTAATACAAGAGTGTGATGCATAAGTGGTATATTGAAAATTATGGATAACATGTTAAACATGAAAAATACAATTTAGGTTGTTATGTAAGTTATAGTTTGATCTTGTCATTTATGAGTTGTTATGAACAACTTCATTCATTGGTAAAAATACTATAAACATTCGGTAGTGTATATATATATGAGTATTGTATAGTCGTTAAGTTTAATATAAAATTATTCTAATTGATCTGAATGTTGTTCAATCTTTATGCGTTGCCTCTGTAGAGATTGGTGTTGCTACACGCGTCTCGCACGCCCGATTGAGAAGAGGGGCTGAAAACAATTCATTTAGGAACCGGTAATTTTTTTTAATTTAACTCTTCATTCTCTTCACTCACTGTAAATTTGCAACCTAACTGCATATAAGGAACAAACACAACTACTGAGTTTCTCTTGTGTCTATACGTATTTGTGTCTCTACAGATAAATACTTAAGAAGGTTCTTTACCATTTGATGGTAGATTGAAAGCGGAGAACAATTCATTTTGGAACCGGTAATATAATCTAACTTATCATTTTTCTCTTTTGTACTTTGTATTTGATTTCCACAAATTATTGGAATTTCGTTTGATGAATAAATTTGGTATATATTAGTTTGGTTTATGATAGAAATTTGTGTTGTTGAATAATTGGTGAATGCTTAATAATAGGCATGGTTGTGTCTTTTTTTTACTTTGTATTTGATTTCCATAAATTATTAAAATTTGGTTTGATGGATAAAGTTGGTATTAGTTTGATTTGTGATGGAAATTTGTGTTGATGAATGGTTGGTGAATGCTTAATAATAAGCATGGGATAGGTAAAATTATGCAAAAGTCATGCCGATTTTTTTTTACAATCTCTTCGTAATTAATATTGTTTGATGTATGTGTATATGTCTAACAATATCTAATTTTTTTATCAGGTCTCACTACATTCAAGTCCGTGAATCACCTCTCTTGTTTCCCGCCTTCTTCCATTACTGTTGCACTTTCCTCCTCTGTGCACAAGTAAGTAACTAAACCTTATTTTTTGTTTACTAAATGCAATTATGTATTTAAATATAAGTGCTAGTACATAATTTAGCTTCATTCCATATTTGTTGATGCATTTTTTGTAATTTATTTTTTGTTGCTCCCTTGCAGAGACATATCAGAAGTGGTATTGCTGCATCTCTCGCACAGAAGCCTACCTCTCAGGCACCAGTCTCCCCTATCCATAAATCCTTAAAAAACAAGTACGTATTTTAACTCTCGATTCTTTGTTAATCTCTAAACCGGTTTGAACTTATACAGTGGAGAATTGAAAATGTTGATTTGATGATCTGAATTTGCAATTGGTTTTCAGTTAGCTAGTAAAGAATTGATTTATTTTAATTGTTGGTTGCTGCCATTGTTGGAATGTTTGTGGTTGTGATGACTTTGGTGAGTGCTGAATAATAAGCACGGGATGTGTACAATTATGCAAAGGTCATGCCGAATTTTTTGTAGAAAAAGTATTCGTAATATTGTTTTAAACACCGGTTTCTGTTTTAGAAGTGCAACAATTTCTTAAATTTAAAATGCTAGTTTATTTTGTGTTTGCAACCTTAGAGTTAGGCTAGACTAATTGACAATCATCCCAGTCATGCTCCATTAAGAAATAAACATGTGCAACTTAATAGACCATATTCTACAAAGGCTCTAACTCACACCTGTGATCTGTTGCACATGTAGTATGGAGCGTGACTGGATGTATGGTGATAGAGGCGAACATTTTGACAAAATGCTGAAAGAGTTTTGCAAAGCTGCAGTGCAACACAAGGACAGGACAAAGGCGGAGAAAATTCCATGTCCTTGTGTTGATTGTGGTGTGGTTAGACATTATTCAAGCATCAACCTCGTACAACTCCATGTGAAGACCCGTGGTTTCATGCCACATTATACAAAATGGATTTTTCATGGAGAACGTGTTGAAGATAATGCTTCATCTTCCTACAGTCACGATCGGTGTAACTCAAGAACCGAGCAGACATTCGATACTACTAACGAGTCAGAACTCCCAAGCGCTTCCGGAGTCAATGTTGACAGTGAGTCGACTTATCATGATGAACAAATTGACGAGATGCTTGTAACGTTGAGGATAACTTTGTCGACCGGCCGGATGAGTATCAAAGGTTGTTGGACGCATCCAAAACGGCGTTGTATCCTACTTGCACTAAGTACACGAAATTGACAGCTATATTGAATTTGTTCAACCTGAAGGGAAGATATGGATTGAGTGACAAAGGTTTCACGGCATTCCTCGAGCTGATTCATGATATGCTACCGGATGAGAACGGTCTCCCTACGACCACGTATGAGGCAAAGAAATGGGTGTGTCCAATGGGAGTAGAGTACAAAAAAATTCACGCGTGTCCAAACAACTGTGTGTTGTACAGGGGTGAATACGAACATCTGGACAATTGCCCGAAATGTTCGTTGTCCCGGTATAAGCATAAAGATGGTGAGTACTCCTCCGTTCAGAAAAAAAGCCCTCCAGCAAAACTTGTTTGGTATTTGCCGATTATACCCAGATTCAAACGGTTGTTTGCGAATCCGAAAGATGCAAAGAATACGATGGCATGCGGAGGGTAGAAAGAGTGATGAGAAACTAAGACATCCAGCAGATGGGCCTCAGTGGAGAAACATCAATAGACGGTACAAAGAACATTTCGGACATGAAGATAGGAATCTGAGGCTTGGGTTATGTACTGATGGAATGAACCCGTACGGCACATTGAGTAGTCAAACAGTACATGGCCTGTTCTGCTAGTGATCTACAATTTGCCCTCATGGTTGTGTATGAAACGAAAGTACATCATGTTATCTCTCCTGATATCTGGTCCCAAGCAGCCAGGTAATAGCATTGATGTGTACCTTGCCCCTCTGATCGACGATCTGAAGCTATTGTGGAATGAGGGGACCGTGGTATATGATGCTTATGCAAGAGAGAATTTCACGCTCAAGGCTTTGTTGTTCTGTACCGTCAATGACTTCCCTGCGTATGGGAACTTGTCCGGTTACACGGTTAAAGGAGCATTTGCATGTCCCATTTGCGAGGAAGACACTTGTTCGGACCGTTTAAAACATTGTGGGAAGAATGTTTATATGTGTCATCGACGTCTTCTCCCCGAAGATCACCCTTATCGAGTAACGAAGAGAAAGTTGTTCAATGGTCAAGCCGAAACTCGTGTGGCCCGTCTACCTCTGAGCTCTGAGGAAGTGTACGAAAAGGTTAAGGACATTGCAAATGTATTTGGAAACACATCAAAACCGGCGAAAAACATTTGGAAAAAGTGTTCTATCTTTTGGGAACTACCTTATTGGCGTCATATTTCTGTGAGACACTGCTTAGACATCATGCACATTGTGAAGAACGTTGGTGAGGCAGTGAGTGGGACTTTACTCAATATACCCGGCAAAACAAAAGACGGATTGAAAATCAGAAAGGACATGCAAACCATGGGTATACGAAAGGAGTTACACCCACAAGAGAACGGGAAACGAATCTACCTACCTCCTGCATGCTACACGCTCTCAAAGGCTGAAAAGATTAGTTTCTGCAAATGTCTGCACTCGGTAAAAGTACCGTCTGGGTACTCTTCAAACTGGAAGAACATTGTATCGATGAAGGATTTAAAACTTTTAGGCATGAAATCTCACGATTATCATGTACTGATGTTACATCTTCTTCCGGTCGCAATTCGAGGGATATTGCCATCTGATGTCAGAAATGCTTTAACTCGGTTATGTTTCTTTTTCAACGCTGTTTGCTCCAAGGCAATTGACGTAACGTCTCTAGATGATCTACAACGTGAAATTGTTATCACATTATGTCAACTAGAGATGTATTTCCCACCATCTTTCTTTGATATAATGGTACATCTAATTGTGCACATCGTTCGAGAGATACAGTTCTGTGGTCCGGTATACTTACGGTACATGTACCCTTTTGAACGGTACATGGGTATTCTGAAAAGTAGAATGAAGAATAGGTATCGACCAGAGGGGAGCATTGTTGAAGCAACAGTGACTGAGGAAGTCACGGAATTTGTGACCGATTATTTGAGTGAGGCAGAGTCTATTGGTATCCCAAAACCACGACACTATGGCAGGTTTAAGGGTAAAGGTGTTATTGGTAGAAAGATCGTGCAAGTTTCGCGTCTACTTATTCATCAAGCACATTTGTTTGTCTTACAACATCTTGAGGTTGTTGAACCTTATTTGGAAACCCATATGGTTGAGTTAAGGCATCAAAATCCTTTGAAAGCCACATTTGGCTGACAAAGGAACAAAACCGAGTTTTTATCCAATGGTTCAAAGATCATGTGTTGACATTAGCATCATCAGATCCAGAAGCTGTAAGCGAAGAGATCAGATGTTTGGCAATCGGACCTGAAACTAATATTACATCTTTTGAGGGGTATGATATTAGTGGGTATACATACTACACTGCACGCCAAGATGCCAAATCGATAAACCAGAATAGTGGGGTAAAAATTGAAGCTGCTGCCACTGAGTACCACAGCGGTAACCGATCTCAACCAGTTAGTAATTGGTATTATGGTGTCATCGAGGACATCTGGGAACTAGACTATGACATTGATTCCTTTCTGTTGTTTCGGTGCAAGTGGGTGGACAACCGACGCGGGTACCAAAATGATGGAGGGCTTACCATGGTTGATCTTTCACGGTTACACGGTTATAATGATGATCAATTTGTTCTGGGAAAGGATTGCGAACAAGTGTGGTATGTTGAGGATCCGAAAGACTGCAGATGGTCTGTTGTTCTTCCAGGAAGAAGGCCGGTTGTAATCGAAAATGAAAATGAGGATAACGATGAAAATGGGACTGTAGAGGAAACATCCTTGTTTCCTACTGGATTACCGGATTCGATTGATGATACCGAAAACGATTTGCTCTACGCACGATCAGACCATGATGAGGGTGTTTGGGTAGAAAATATGAAATGATTTATGTTTTTGTACGTGTCAGGTAATGTTGTTAGTAGAATGTAGACTGTAATATCATCTTAACTGTTATTGTTATGCATCATAGTATTTATGTTATGAGTTTATCTGATGAAAATGCTTTGTTATTTTTTTTGCAGTGGATGATCACCCTATGGATGACCCCATTGGACGGCTTATCTCGACTGGAGAACCTGAGCCACAGCAGAATAGACCAAGTAAGCGGGTCACAAGAGGAGGAAAGAAGAAGAAGGACCAGTTAGCAGTACAGGAGACTGAGGCTGGCCCTTCACAGCAGACCGAAGAGGAGTCAGTTGTCCCACCAGAGGCGAAGAAGCAAAAGAAGAGAGGTGCAACACGTGGGCTAAAGGCTAACAAGGGCCCTCCTACAAAACCGGTGGACTTCAATCAGTTCAACCAACCCCATGGTAATTGGAAGAATGACTTCACCGCTTACGGTAGCCATTTGGTGAAGTCATATTGCAACATAAACCACAACTAGAAGCAAGTGCCTCAATCATTGAAGGATACTATGTTTCAGCGTCTTCAGGTAAATCTCTACATTATTACTATGATCTTTTGTGAAATAATAGAACATTTATGTTTACTTTACTAACTGAATGATCATGTACGTAGTCTCGTTTCTCCGTGGATCCCGCACTTAAAAAGGATGTGCTATCAGCGATGTCGAAACAGTTCCGGGACCACAAGAATAAGTTGGCTGACAAGTTCATCTACAAGATGCCTACTCCAGAAGATCCAGATGATCCAGATCATGGTGGAGACGGTGAGAGACCACCATGGGAGGTTTACGAGGGCATAACAGAAGAGCAATGGTACAATTTGTTGAGAGGCGTCACACACCGGAGTTCCAGGTGCACTTTATTGTCATACATACATAAATTAATCTTAATTTCTTATGTTTTTTGTGTTCAATTTCACTTAACATGATCCCATTAATTTATGCAGGCTCTCCGTGCGCAACAACAAGCAAATGCTAAGAAGAATCTGTACCCTCACCACTTAGGTGGAAAAAGTATTGCTCAAAGGGTACCAGAATGGGAGCAAAAGGGATATCTGCCCACGGATGGCTCATTGGATGCCAGTGGCAGAAGAATGAAAGTGTGGGAGTTAAGCCACATTCCGAAGAACTCTACTCCCGAAAATCCTCAATACGATGAAGCCACGAGAGCAGTTATTGCTCAAATGGTAAGTGATATCATTTCATTTTTAGTCAAACTGTTCATTTCATTTGTATATGAACTTATGTTAAACTAATAACTGTATTTGTGTGTTGTATTAGGGTGAATTAAGCTCTCAGCTCACCCAGGGCACCTGGACCTCACATAGGAATGATGATCCTCTTACACGCGCTCTTGGTAAGAAGGATCATCCAGGTCGTGCCATTGGGTTTGGTGGGCACGTTGGTATCCGCCAGGCATTTGGCGTACCCGGGTCCAGAAGTGCACAGGGAAAGTCGATTAGCTACGAGGAGCACCTGAGAGCGTTGGCTGAGATGGAGCAGAGGATTACTCAGAACGTCGACGAGAGGATCGCTCACGCTATGTCAAGGCTTCAGCCACAGCAGCATGACAGCCAAGAGGTTTCTCGACCACCAGTTGATCAGTCACCCATTCAGCAGCAGAGTGCACCGGTAGTGAGAAGTAGTGTCCACTCGGCTGATCCGTTTCCCTATGCATCTCTAAAGGTTAGACTAACATTTCAATTGAGTACATGACGATTAAGATTTTTCACTTGATCACTAATATCATCATAGAAGAATTCTCAATTTTTATCTAAACAAGTTCCACATAACACTCAGGAACCCACTGAGTGCCATCTTTTTTACAAATTGGAGTAGAAGAGGTCATGGTTGCATGGGGAAAACTTTTCCCCTCTCTTCCAAGTGATATTGTGCACGGTGAACCACTCCGACATTACCATGCACGAGTGCTTCTGGACGAATTTGTTGCAGAGCATGCTGACGTCGGTTTACCGGTGCCGTCAAACAAAGACCTACCTTGCGTTCCGCACAAACTGCGACAGTGCAGTGGCCTGTACGATTGGTCAGACTCCCTGGGCAGGTATTTACTCTTAACCCTTGCTATAAAACTATTGGTGTACCACCTTGCATCCATATACTTAATTATACTAATATCATAGGATATGAGCCGACCGAAGACTGATAAGGGCAAAGGAAAAAGAATTGCTGCGCCTGTGCAATCAAAGGCATCCACAAATTTCGTGCTTAGACCTGCTTTGGTGGAGAAAAGAATATTGGCCGGCCTGCCGACTAATATGCAGATTCTGCATTCATCCTTGTTGCTGCTACCACCGAGTGATTTACCTTATTCCCTACACTGTGGAAGATCCCGAGCGATATTTCACTTTGTAGTTCAAGGAGAAGATATACATCGATTTGGGATGTATATGTCCGACTTCGAGGAGTGCTTCAGGAGGGATTGGTTTGATGTGTCGATTATCAAGTCAGCCGCCATGTGAGTGACTTCTACCTTTTGTATTTTGAATTCATTGATTGGTGATGAATAGATGTTTGAATAAAAAGTTAATGATCGACTAATGATATTGCCTCATAGGTGGGTGCATGATAAGGCGATCAATGTCTATGGAGATCACAATTCGGATTCCTGTGTCCTGCTATGTGCAGTGAAGTCCAGATGACAAGTGATATGGAAGGCCTTATGCATATATGACGAATGCCCTCTTTGAATGTTCTAACAAGTCATTTATTATGCTGCCATATCATTCAAAGTATGATATTTGACTATTTCTCTTAGTATTATCTAAAACATATAGTTTTGTGTTAGTTGCTTAATGATTACAACACATTGTAAATTTGTGGACAGTCGACATTGGTCATTGATTGTGCTGGTGATGTTGAAGCACCCACGAATCTTGCAATTTGACTCACTTGGTAAGGCTGCCAAGAGACGAAGATCTCCACCGCAATACTGGGGTAATTAGTTTGTTATCGTAAACAACATTATTATTACTTAACATTACTGTTCATAACTTGCTACTGATGCTTAAAACTATATGTATTGCTGTTGTATATAGTTCCATGAGAGTTGCATTATCTCTCCAGAGTAAAACAATGAAGTGTGACATCCCTTGGAACCTAGTCAAGGTACTCTATTAATTGATAAATTTGTGTTATAATGTTTAAACTGTTTTAAACTGTCAATATGTGCGTTTGTATAGTGTCCGGTGCAGCCTGGGGGTTCAGAATGTGGATACTATGTCATGAGATTCATGAGTGACATAGTAGGAGCAGCAAACCTTTTACCAGAGCACTCGTTAGACAAGGTAACATTCTTTGAAAGTTTCAGTTATGCTCTTTACATGTTGTTAGACTTGTACGTTTTAGATTAATGTTCATTTTTTTTTCAAGGCTTACGAAGAAGTGTTCAAAGGTGGTCAGTATGATGATGCTCAAATTGTTGAGATGCTTGAGGAATGGTCGGAGTTCGTCTGCACAAGTTTAATGAATTGATGATCATGAAGATGTTTTATGAACTTTTTGGAGTATGTAATTGTAACTCTGTACACTTGTGGTGTGTGTAATGGTAGATTTGAATTGTAATGTTGTTTTTTATTTGTAATGAAAGTGTGTAAATAAGTGTAATTGCATTGGTTTTGTTAACTCTCAAATTGTGGTGCGTCGTTGGTATTAATTGGGAGCTTTTATAACTTTTAAATGTGTGCTGGAGCTCCCTGTATGGATGAAGCTTTATTACAGGTCTCATTGAAACAAATGCGGTGAATATATATATATATATATAATATAATATATAAAGCTAGGATGGAAAAAAACAAAAAAATACCCCTATCTCGGCGGTTCTTAGAGCACAACCGCCGAGATAGACCCATGGGATTGACCGATGCTGAGTTTGACCATGAGTCTATCTCGGCGGTTCTTAGAGAACAACCGCCGAGATAGACTCATGGTCAAACTCAGCATCGGTCAATCCCATAGGTCTATCTCGGCGATTGTGCTCTAAGAACCGCCGAGATAGGTACACCTATTTCGGCGGTGCTCATTTCGGCGGTTCACAACCGCCGAAATAGGCCCATTGGAACCGCCGAAATAGGCCTTTTTTCTAGCCTGAGGCAGGGGGATAAGATGTCGGTTGATGACTACTACACCGCTTTCACCGGCCTTATCCACCTATTACCGGACCTGGGATACTCGAACCGGGTACTGGTGAACCGTTTCTACAACGATCTCAACCACCGTCTTCGCTACGGGATGGGGCCAGCTGAGTATACTACCTTGCAGGTAATTTGAATGAAGTGTGATGTGATAAGTGTAATCCATAAGTGAACATTAATGTGAGTTGTGAGTTTTGCGGGGCATGACTGACGTCCTAAATTCAGGAGTGCTATCATGCCGCTGCCAAGGTTGAGATCACCGTCCGTCTGAGGGACGAGGAGAATGCGCACAAGCGCAAGGCCACGAGTGAGGGCCAAAGTTTGCAGGGGTATGGGGGAGGAAAGAAAAAGAAGCCCTACCCTCAGCCCCAGAAGAGTCAGCACCAGGGTGACAAGGGCCAAGCCCAGATCACCACAGCTGAGGAGCCACTGAAGCTCACATACGCATATGCGGCGAAACCCTACGCTCTTTCCCGCCTAAGGGTAATTATTTAATCATGTGTGTCAAGTTGAAGTGTATGTTGTTAAGATATGAAGTGAGTATTAATTGTGTATTGTGATAGCAGCCAACACGGGTTCTGGACCGGAGCGCCACTACTACTGTAAGTGGTGTAACGGAGACCACCCCGGCAAGGACTGGAAAGGGAATGACGTGCAGTGTCGCTACTGCGAGAAGTGGGGTCACCGTGACTATGAGTGTTACCGGAACCCTAACAGCAGAGTCAATAAGCCCAAAGGGCAGTGGAAGGGTAAGGCCACAGCGACCATCGATGGCCTGAAGTCAACTAACCAGCCACCCACAGATCAGAGGAACACTGATTCCCAAAAGGGGAAAGGGTCGGGACCTAGCAAGGCCGCCCTGAATGTGGTGGACCGGTCTGAGGTGCTAGGGCCCTCTACTAGACCAGGTACCGCCTAAACTGTTGAGTGAAATAAGTGATTGCATACCGCATTTCATGCATGTGTGTTAGTGAGTCCAAGTGTACTTCCATGTGAGTAAAGAATTAAAGTATAATGTGAAAGTCACCTAAATAGGTAATTTGGAAATTTAGGAACCTTCAATATTTGTTATCCAATCCCACCCACACCAAACCCTGAAGAAACCACCATCAACATCACCGACTTTCCAATGGAGCAATGTCAGGTCATCCAATCAGGTATGATACTCTTAAATGGATACCTGACACCGGAAGCACAAATCCACATCATCAGACGATGCAATGAACTGGGAGCAACACCCGGAGGTTTCTACACACCCGAATACCCGAGTGGATCGAGAATGAAATTGAAGATGATGTGCATGGGTAAGGACTGAAATCCTTACACCAAGACATATCAAGAAGTGCGAGATGAAGATGGGGCAACTGTACCGATGATACCTGAGGAGTTCCTTGCGGTCGTTAACCACGTCGTGGGAATTGCTCAGCAAGTTGAATCAGATTCAATACCAAGTGTTAAAGCAGATTTATGTATTGTGAACTTCTACCAGAAAGGTGGACGGTTAGGGTTACACCAAGATAAGGACGAGTCACCCGAGTCTCTGAGTAAGGGAGTACCCGTGGTGTCTTGGTCCATTGGTGATACCGCAGTGTTTATGTACGGCGAGCAGAAGCATGCTGATCTCGCAAAGAAGCTAGTGTTGAAATCAGGAGATGTGTTAATCATGGGTGGGCAGTCAAGGATACTATATCATGGCATCAAGAAGATCAAACTGAATACCGCACCATCGGCAGTGATCAATGCCACACACATGAAACCCGGACGTTTGAATTTGACCTTCAGACAGTTTTAAAGCCTTGTATAATTATGTAAACTATTAAGCCAGTGTATGTTAAGGATGTTATGTATGTGTTAGTTATGTCGACAATGTAAACCAACGTATGTTGTAAGGAGTGTGTTAATGAATAAAGTGGATTTGTTTGAAGTATGTCAACCGTGTTATTACCGAATACTTATTAGTTTGCCAATGAATTAGGCTGTGCACTCGGAACGGGAGGTATACTGAGTGTCTGCAATGAGGCAGAAGCCGGCAAGAGCGGCACAATTCTCACCGGTACCTTTCCAGTCAATGGCGTGGACGCTTCGATCTTGTTCGACTCCGGAGCCTTACACACATTTATTTCGCTGTCTTTTGCGAAGAGGCTGGGGTTAGACGGTGATGGGATGCCAGACTTTTTAGTCACTCTCCCGTCGAAAGAGCGGATCAGGTGTACCCGCTACCACCAAGATGTCGTTGTACGAATCAGAGATGAAGAGTTTCCGATCGACTTGATAGAATTCGAGGGACTTGGTTTTGATGTGATTGTCGGGATGAATTGGTTGGAGCGGTACAAGGGCAGAATCCTGTGTGCCGAGCATCGTCTGCTTCTTTGGAGTCCGTCTGGGGTTACAATATCTTACCGCCAGAGGCCCAGGGAGCCTTCGACTCAGATCATCACCGCAATGGCCAAGTATCGTGAATTACAACGAGGGAATGATGTATACCTCTGCTATGTCCAGGACATAGAGAGAGACCCAGAGTTAAGCCCAGATGTGCCGGTAGTGTCGGAGTTTCCTGATGTATTTCCTAAGGAACTGCCGGGCATGCCGCCAGCACGGGAAGTTGAGTTTGAGATTGATTTGGTTCCGGGCACCGGACCAATTGCGAAGGCGCCCTATCGTATGGCTCCAGCAGAGATGACAGAGCTCAAGGAGCAGCTGAGAGACCTACTCGACAAGGGATTTATCGCCCTAGCGTTTCACCATGGGGAGCGCCGGTCCTCTTCGAGAAGAAGAAGGACGGTAGTCTCCGCCTGCGTATTGATTATCGTGAGCTGAATGCAGTTACGGTGAAGAACCGTTATCCTTTACCACGCATCGACGACTTATTTGATCAGTTGAGAGGAGCATCAGTATTCTCCAAGATAGATCTACGATCCAGATACCATCAGATTGCCATCCGTGAGAGTGACATTGAGAAGACCGCATTCAGAACCAGATATGGACATTATGAGTTTACGGTTATGCCGTTTTGTTAATCCAATGCACCAGCCAAGTTCATGGACTTAATGAACCGCTTGTTCCAAGATCAGTTGGACAAGTCAGTGGTAGTCTTCATCGACGATATTCTTGTGTACTCGAAATCGAGAGGTGAGCATGAAAGCCACCTGAGAAATGTGTTACAAACATTGAGAAAGAATCAGGTGTATGCTAAATTTTCAAAGTGTGAGTTTTGGTTGAACCAAGTATCCTTTCTTGGTCATGTGATTTCTGAGGCTGGGATCGCTGTTGATCCGGCAAAGATTGATGCAGTGCGCACCTGGCCTAGGCCGAAGACAGTTACCGATATCAGAAGCTTCCTCGGTCTGACAGGATATTATAGGAGGTTTGTGAAGGACTTCTCCAGTGTCGCGAAGCCGATGACTTCTGCTAACAGAAAAATTGTTAGGATAAACTATATACATAAAAAGAATAAAATATTAAACTAATCCTACAACTCTACTACGGGTAGCAAATAAAAACCCGGTCGGAGTATAGTGTAAATATATTACGACCGAGTGTATCGTACCCAAGGGACTTATAGAAAATTAGTCCTAATCCGGGCAAAAAGCCTATTCTAAAACAAGGGGGAATTGAAAATGTGATCCTAAACTAAATAAATAAATAAATAAACTAACTTTGATTTGGGAAGATTATCAATGCAAAAGGTTCGTATGACCAATGATCAAGGGTGGCAAGTCTCAAAGAGGATTTGGTCTCGCAAAATGCATATGCCGGATGTGATGCCGGATCCTCGCTACCCGGCAGATTCATGGCCTTGAACGTGTCGGATAACTTATACTCGGCATGCCATCCGGCATCGTACATTTCGTAAACAACACTTCCAGATTCGGTTCTGACAAAAGGAACTCAATATTCATACTTGCATCGTGCATAGCTAATGCCGCGAATACAACAGAATAATGGGAAATAAGAGATTAACCCTAAACCTTAAGTCTTGCTCCCGCTGAGGCGCAGAAGACAATGTTAAAGATTACCAAAATCCTAATCTATCCTATTCTTGTCTTGTGAACCTCAAATAGGACTTAGAGATAAGAGAATGAATAGCTACTTCATTCTACTTGTAAGAAGATTAGAACTCGGGTTAAGAAACTTGAAAATTCCATAAATGGTCATAAGAGTTTTACAAGGAAGTCTTCCCTAACCAAAAACCTAACAAGGATTCTGCATCAACATCCACACAACTACAAGAAGAGAATCCAAAAGGGGGAGAAGGAGATGTTAATAGCCTTAACCCTGACAAGGTCTTCTTCTTCTCTTGCGTGGATGGATCTGCAAACGTTCCTTGGACACCAACACTTGGAGTGGGGCGGAAACTGAGATGTGAATGAAGTATAATATGGTGTTGAAGTGTGTCAAATTGTTGCCTTCCTCGGCCTATTTATAGGCATTAATTGTGTCGTTGCCGGGTGTCGTGCCGGATCACCAGTAGCCGGCACACGTGATAAATGCGCCCAACTGTTAACGGTCGAAACTGTCAATTCCGTGCGAAACAGTGCATATGCCGGGTAAGATATACCCGGCATCACACCCGGCAGCATCCTTTTCACCAACGGTCAATAACTGCTATCGCTTGGTCAACCGTGGCGACTCTTCACTTATGCCGGATGGAATCTACCCGGCATTAGGTCCGGTAAGGCCTCTTTTCAGTTCTGTGCTTATGCCGTGCAGAAACAACCCGGCATGGAGTCCGGCTTCAATTAACTTTTGCCTAGAAAATCATTCCTTGCACAGAAAACTCATAAAAACATAAGACTGTACAAATAATATACTTTAACACATAATAAGCATAAATAACATAAATATAACTTTATTTAGATAAATATAATACTAAATCTAGTGCATAAAATATGATAAGTCTGCGGCTTATCAAGGCCCTACACTTACCTTTTGCTAGTCCTCGAGCAAAACAAGATTAGAAAGGACTAATTACTTATGCACAAAACAGATAAACTCTAGAATGAAATGTAGATAAATATTTCCAACTATATGACTCTAATTCATAAGTATCACTTACTCTACCTTATTCTATCAAAACATACTAATGGGTATAAAAAGATCTTCAAAATCGATCAAAAACTTTTGGGCTATTTTGCATAAGGGATTTTTGTAATCTCTCCTTTTTCCGGTTTCCATCATTCAGCTCTATTTTTCAAGAGTTTCTGAATGTGGCCAAGACTCTCATCAATGGTTTTATGAATCAGCCCTATTTTGCAAGAGTTTCTGAATCAACCATGATTTTTTTGCATTGAAGAACGGGGAATTTAGGAGAAAAATAAAAGGAAAAACTCTCGTTTCTTGCTTTTATTCTGAGGCATTTTTATACAACCTCTAGGAATATATTGCTTTTCCTTTGGAAGAAGATTTTTTTTTTCTTTCTTTCTTTTTTCTTCTTCTTTCTTTTGCAAAAAAACCCTTTTTAAGATTTTCACCCAAAAGATTTTTCACAGTTTGAAAGAGAAAAGAAAATAATACCCAGAAGTAAATAAGAGATAGAAATAGGAGTAAGGTCATATACTCATGTTAATAAAGAGAATCAAGAAGTTTAAAAACAAGGATCTACAAGTCATTAGAAAGGTTACCTCTTGAGAGAACAAGTATTTATTCATCCTAATCTCATCTTAGTCAAAAACACGCAAAAAGTTTTAGTAAAACATTGAAAAAACTCACAACTTATGCATATTAATAAAAACTTATTTTTTTAAGGGGGGTCCCTGCCCTACACTTGGCAGGAACACTGTCCCCAGTGTTCAAAAGAAAAATAAAGAAATAAAGAAAAGAAGTGACTCCCCTGTGGTGAAAGAAGACCAGATGCGTGGGGCTGCCCTACACTTAGCCTTTGGCTACTTGGCAGATTGATCAGAGATATCGATAGAAACGAAGATCGATCTCGCATACTCCCATTGATCAATTTAGTGTTGGAGACGGGAGTTGACCAAGTGGTCATAGTTGAGCAAAAAGTTGCTGCATTTGCAACTGCATCGACTTATGCTCCATGCGAATGATCGATGTCTCTGCAAGTTCCGCTTCCTCAGATGATATTAAAATCTGGCAATTCGGAGCATTGGGCGTGTGGTCGTGCAATTTTTCCATATTCACCTGCTGAGGAAGGGAGGTTATTGCCATTCGCTTGCGGTATTTGATTATTTGTGTAGGGAGGGTGCTTGAAGTGCATTCACCTGATTTTCTTTGGAGGAGTAACACACAAAACAATATAATGTTTTGTAAAAAATAAATAATAATAATAATATTAAATACCTAAAAGAATTTAAACTAATAATAATTTAAAAAAATTGGTCCTAAAAAAATAAAGACAAATAAAATTTACAAAGCAAAAAAACAAAAACAAAAATTGATCGTGCCGGGCATCATGCCGGGTGTAGGCTACCCGGCATTGGACTTCCTCCATACATGCCGGGTTATATTTACCCGGCGCCAAGCCCGGCCTAATCAATACGAAAGCAAAAAAAATAAGAGGATCAACGAATCGGGAGTATTATGAGGGAGTAAAGAAAACAAAGAGGATTTATAAGAACTTTAACACTTAACGAAAAATAAATAAAATAAAAAAAAAATCTTGAACGTGCCGGACATGGTGCCGGGTAGAGTCTATCCGGCATTGGACTTCCTCCAATATTGCCGGGTTTATACAACCCGGCATGTTGCCCGGCGTGAACAAAAATCGAAAAATTTAATTAAAGACATTAAGTGTAGAAGATAATCAATATAGATGCAAGAGGAGATCATTCCTAACTGTCCCTCCTATTTACGACAATAATATTGAGAGAATTTGAACATGCCGGGTTACGAGCCGGTTACAACCTGTCCGGCATAGGACTTCCTCCGAAATGTCGTGTGTAGAAAACCCGGCACAATACACGGCAAGCGCAAAAATCGAAATTCAAAATAAAGAAACAAAGTATAGGGACTAATATAAGAGAGAAATAACGAAAGGAGTAGACAAGAATACATTCAGAGTTGTTAAAATTTAACAATATACGAAATTTTGAAAACAATTTGAACACGCCGGACATGATGCCGGGCAAAACCTGTCCGGCATCGGACTTCCTCCGAGTGTGCTGGGTAACTGATTTCCGGCACGATGCACGGCATATCCAAATCTGCACAACTAAGGGCGAAAATAAATTAAAGAATCAAAGAATCAAAGAATAAAGCGTTTTACCGAATTTAGGACTTGGACTAATTCCAAGTCCCCGGCAACGGCGCCAATTTGCTAACAGAAAAATTGTTAGGATAAACTATATACATAAAAAGAATAAAATATTAAACTAATCCTACAACTCTACTACGGGTAGCAAATAAAAACCCGGTCGGAGTATAGTGTAAATATATTACGACCGAGAGTATCGTACCCAAGGGACTTATAGAAAATTAGTCCTAATCCGGGTAAAAAGCCTATTCTATAACAAGGGGGGAATTGAAAATGTGATCCTAAACTAAATAAATAAATAAATAAACTAACTTTGATTTGGGAAGATTATCAATGCAAAAGGTTCGTATGACCAATGATCAAGGGTGGCAAGTCTCAAAGAGGATTTGGTCTCGCAAAATGCATATGCTGGATGTGATGCCGGATCCTCGCTACCTGGCAGATTCATGGCCTTGAACGTGCCGGATAACTTATACCCGGCATGCCATCCGGCATCGTACATTTCGTAAACAACACTTCCAGATTCGGTTCTGACAAAAGGAACTCAATATTCATACTTGCATCGTGCATAGCTAATGCCGCGAATACAACAAAATAATGGGAAATAAGAGATTAACCCTAAACCTTAAGTCTTGCTCCCGCTGAGGCGCAGAAGACAATGTTAAAGATTACCAAAATCCTAATCTATCCTATTCTTGTCTTGTGAACCTCAAATAGGACTTAGAGATAAGAGAATGAATAGCTACTTCATTCTACTTGTAAGAAGATTAGAACTCGGGTTA
Source organism: Limonium bicolor (assembly GCA_023374045.1). Lineage (NCBI taxonomy): Eukaryota > Viridiplantae > Streptophyta > Magnoliopsida > Caryophyllales > Plumbaginaceae > Limonium > Limonium bicolor. The sequence goes on along the minus strand of CM041777.1, from coordinate 183,996,232 downwards.
AGAAACTTGAAAATTCCATAAATGGTCATAAGAGTTTTACAAGGAAGTCTTCCCTAACCAAAAACCTAACAAGGATTCTGCATCACCATCCACCAACTACAGAAGAAATCCAAAGGGGAGGAGATGTTTAATAGCCTTAACCCTGACAAGTCTTTCTTCTCTCTGTGTGTGATGATCTGCAAACGTTCCTTGGACACCAACACTTGGAGTGGGGCGAAACTGAGATGTGAATGAATATAATATGGTGTTGAAGTGTGTCAAATTGTTGCCTTCCTCGGCCTATTTTTAGGCATTAATGTGTCGTTGCCGGGTTCGTGCCGCCACCAGTAGCCGGCACACGTGATAAATGCGCCCAACTGTTAACGGTCGAAACCGTCAATTCCGTGCGAAACAGTGCATATGCCGGGTAAGATATACCCGGCATCACACCCGGCAGCATCCTTTTCACCAACGGTCAATAACTGCTATCGCTTGGTCAACCGTGGCGACTCTTCACTTATGCCGGATGGAATCTACCCGGCATTAGGTCCGGCAAGGCCTCTTTTCAGTTCTGTGCTTATGCCGTGCAGAAACAACCCGGCATGGAGTCCGGCTTCAATTAACTTTTGCCTAGAAAATCATTCCTTGCACAGAAAACTCATAAAAACATAAGAATGTACAAATAATATACTTTAACACATAATAAGCATAAATAACATAAATATAACTTTATTTAGATAAATATAATACTAAATCTAGTGCATAAAATACGATAAGTCTGCGGCTTATCAACTTCCTTGATGAAAAAAGGATGCACCATTCGAGTGGACAGTCGACTGTGAGAGTTCTTTCCAGAGTCTCAAGGATGCTCTGACATCTGCACCAGGCCTGACTTTACCAGACGGTTCAGATGGTTTTGAGGTCTATTGCGACGCATCAGGCAGAGGAATGGGTTGTGTGTTGATGCAACATGGGAAGGTCGTAGCATACGCCTCCCGACAGCTGAAGAAGCATGAAGAGAACTACCCTACCCATGACTTAGAATTGGGTGCCATTGTCTTCGCATTGAAGATATGGCGACATCATTTGTATGGGGTAAGCGTGACAATTTATTCTGACCACAAGAGTTTAAAGTACTTGTTCACTCAGAAGGAGTTGAACATGAGACAAAGAAGGTGGGTCGAGTTTCTAAACGATTACGACATCAATCTACAGTATAAAGAGGGTAAGGCAAATGTGGTGGCTGACGCATTGAGTCGCCGAGCACACTCTCTCCATTCGCTAGTCTCTCATACTAGCTTGGTTGAAGAGGTGCGGAGTGCTCAGATGACGGATCAGTATATGTTGGAGATCAGACAGAAGCTTGTTGATGGCACATTCGAGGGTCAGAAGTACGACTTCCGACTCCACGATGATGACCTGATTAGGCTTAATGGCCGACTGTGTATTCCTAGGAGTAGCGCTGAGCTGAAGGAGCGCATACTGAGTGAATCCCATTGTTCTACGACTTCGATCCACCCCGGAGCTTCAAAGATGTACAAGGATATAAAAAGATATTTTTGGTGGACTGGAATGAAAAAGGATGTGAACGATTATGTGTTAAGGTGTCTCACTTGTCAGAAGGTCAAGTTTGAGCACCGACGCCTGGTGGTATGGTACAGCCAATGCCAGTGCCTGAGTGGAAGTTCCATGACATTTCCATGGACTTCGTAGTAGGGCTTCCGCCTACAAGGGGAGGTCTGAATATGATTTGGGTTGTTGTTGACCGACTGACCAAGGTGGCCCGATTCATTCCGATGAAGGACACTTGGAAAGTGGCAAGACTTGCAAAGCTCTTTGATAGAAAGATTGTTCGGCACCATGGGGTACCGAAGACTATCGTGTCTGATAGGGATACCAGATTCCTCTCGAGGTACTGGAGAACTACACGGGAAGCGCTTGGTACCGAGCTGAAGCTAAGTACGGCGTTCCACCCACAGACAGATGGTCAGAGTGAGCGCACCATCTAGACACTCGAGGATATGTTACATGCATGTGCACTTGATTTTCAGACCAGCTAGATTGACAAGTTACATCAGATCAAGTTTAGCTACAACAACAGTTACCATGCTTCGATCAAGATGTCTCCCTTCCAGGCTTTGTATGGTAGACCATGCCGCACGCCATTATGCTGGGATGAGTCGAGTGAGACGGTCATTATAGGACCAGAGTATTTTGAGCAAGTTCAAGCAGAGGTACGACAGATCCGGGCTAACATGAAGTCAGCTCAGGATAGGCAGAAATCATACGCTGATGTGCACAGACGTGACCTGGAGTTCGCCGTGGGCGATCAGGTATTTCTTAGAGTATCCCCCATGAAGAGAGTGTTTCGTTTTGGCCAGAAAGGCAAGTTGAGCCCAAAATATATGGGGTCTTATGTTGTGACGGAGCGGATCAGCCCGGTAGCTTACAGACTTGATTTACCCGCTGAGCTGGGCAAGGTACATGATGTATTTCATGTGTCCCAGTTGAAGAAATATATGTCTCATCCGTCTCATGTACTTCAGCCTGAAAGGTTAACCTTAGAGCCGACCATGCGATCAGTGGAGACTCCGGTACGGATTCTGGATACTAAGACTCGAGACACGCGCATAAGTCCGTGAGACTGGTAAGGTTCTCTGGTCTAACCAGGTTGAGGAGGCCACTTGGAAGCTGGAAGATAATGAAGGCGAAGTACCCATCATTGTTTACTTCTTAGTATTTGTATGTATAGGTACGGGGTACCCCTATTATAAGGGGGGTAGAGCTGTTTCGGTTATGTGTGTATGACATGTATTTGGATACATTGTCTATGTTATGTTGTTATGTTGTTACCTTGTTATGTTATAGACCGTTGTGTCTGAATGATGTTTTGTTGTTTGGACCTTGTGTCCGGTGCTATGTAAGTATGTTGTTAATGTTGTTATGGAAGTATTGTTTATATGTATTCCTGTGTTCTAATATTTAAACTATGTGGGAAGTATGAACTTTGGGGACAAAGTTCTTTTAAGGGGGGTAGATTGAAATACCCCAAACCTCGGTATGTTGTTTAAACATTTAAATATTGTGTATTAAGACTAAAAAGAGTCTTAGAAACATTAGTAAACAATTTAAACCATAGAAAACACAAATAAATACCTTAAAGTCAATTAGGGCTAAAATGTGCTCTAAGCTTGGGATAAGCTTGGTTAAGACCTAATGAGCTTACCAAGACCTTATTTATATATTAATGAACATATTAAACCAATTACCAAAGAGAACCAAGCTTGAAAACAAGTTGAAACATAAAATGTGCTTTAAGGAGTCTTAAAGCACAGTTTTGAAAAATTGTCTTGTAAATGGGTTTTGAGTGGCTAAATGTCCATCATTACTCTTTAATTAACATGTGTACTACTTAGTATCGCATTAGGAAGTCTAAGTCAATGGGAAATCAAAAATTTCACAACAATGTGCCTTGTTTTGTGAATAGTAACTAAAATAAGCTAGTTTATAACATAAGTCAATATAAGTAAGTTAAATGGTCAACAAAGACTAAAATACCCTTAGTAAAATAAAGGGGGCCGGATTTATGGTAATGAGTCACCACTTATGCTAGCTTATTAAGTAAAAGAATAATGATAAAGCAAATCACTATTTACTTTAAGCATAAATATCTTACAACTTAACTTATCTTCATTCTTCCTCATTTCTTTCACACTTCCACCGTCTTCTACCTTCCTTCTTGCTCTCTTCCACGGTAAAGCCACAACACCACCATCATTTATCATCTTCAACCTCTTGTAATTCCTAGCTCCCTTTGCCAAATCAAAAACCAAGACCACCATTCTCTTTGTCTGTCAAGCTCTTCAACTCCATCCTTTCAAAACTCCAAGAGCTCCATTTCGGTGCCAAGAGGAATCTCCATGGGAGGAGTTTGAGCTCATCTTTTCACATATTATTGTTCTCCTTTGCTTCTAGGTAAGGAAACTCAAAGAAAAATGACATTTCCTCCATGTTTATATGTGGTCCGAAAAACACCATTAATGGTGCCCTTTACCTTGCTTGTTCTAGCTTCATTTGAATCTTCCAAGGGCTTGGTGGAGTCCTCACTTGCTACATATCCAAACTCTCTTTCATATCCAAGGTAAAACAATCATCTAAATGTTCTAAGACAATATATGTGTCTAGGGTTTACAATGAGATGAAGCATAAAGCTTGTATACTCATTTCATTATTTGTATATTGTTTAGAAGTTGACAAATAATCAAACATCCTTTCCGATTTTAATCAAGGAAACAAGAAAGAAGTTTGTGAGGAAAAGAGGTAAATATGCTAACCTAATGTAGTTTAATGTCTTAGGAGAAATGAGCCTATATTGCTTATTAAAACTACTTAAGGAGCTAATGGTAAATGACTTAGTAAAATGCTCTCAAGGAGACTATTAAAGGGCATATGTGTTGTTGTATGTATTTGCAGGTCAAAGGCAAATATAATGTGGGAAATTCAGTGTTTATGGTTTATGCAATTTAAGGGCCTAAGAGCCATGTCATTTAAGGGCCTAAGTGCCAAGCAATTTAAATTATGCACTATATTGTGATGTAGTGTTAAATGAGTGAAGTTTTGTGTACAAGAATGTTCTTGATGGATTTTAGTGTTCTTGGATGTTTAATGGTGAAAACAATGTGTTTTGGTGTAACAAGATGTTAGTAGAACCCATGTCAAAAAATTAGGTAATGTATAAGAAGTTTTAAGTGTCTAAATGAGTTTAGATGGACTAGGAAGTGTTAGAAGTTACTAGGTATATTACTAGGGAAAGAAAGTGTATTAAGGTGTTTTTAGAGTGTAAAAAGAACTTAGGCATTATCTTAGAGATTGTAGAAATCAAATGAGTGTTTTGGAATGCACCAAAGTCATTTTGGAGTGTGTAGAGATTTAGGCAAATTTTGGTAAATAAGGAGAAAGTATAAACTTGTAAAGGGATTTCAAGAATGACATAAGGAAATTTGGTTTGTAAGAAAAGATGCTTGGAAGATGATGTTTAATGGAGGGGAAAATACTTTGGCATAATGGTTATTATAGGCATGAAACACCACTTAGAAATCTAAGGAGAAAACATTATAAGTGTTAGGAGTTTTGGTAAGAAATGAACAAGTGTTTAAGAGTGTAGAAGATGAACTTTCCTACACGTCTGAACTTCCGTCCGAATTTGGAAGTCCGGACGTGCCCTGTTGCGTTAAGTTTTCTGAGTCTCGGCCACTGTCTGAACTTCTGTCCGACCCTTGAAGTTCGGACACCGCCATCTCTTTTCCCTGATTTTTCCTCGACCTATGTCTGAACTTAGGAAGATCAGACACAAGTTCGGACATACGTCTGGGTTCACCCTTTGAGTCTCGACTTGCGTCCGAACTTGGGAAGCTCGGACACAAGTTCGGACAGGCCACTGTGTTGGCCAAAAATGTTGTTTAAGGCTAGAAAACGTTGTCTAAAAATGGTGATTAGTTAGTAATGATGATGTGAGGTTGTCTAAGACATGTTAGGTGAGTTATAATGGCAAATAAAAGGGTGAAAAGTTATAACAAGTGTTAAAATAAAATAACTAGTTATGTGAAGTAATAAGTTAACAACGAACTAGTGCGTTAATTAACCGACGTTACTAAATGTGTATAGGATTCTCCAACGGTGGAAACCATTCGAAGCAAGGACCGAGGTATGGTTTTCTTGCTGTCTGTTGCCTATCGGCTTACACCGGCTTGTGTGCTGTTTGTTTTTCTGTATGTTTATGACCTTGTAAGACTTAAGTCATGTAACGAGTTTATAGTTGTTTATATTATTGTATTGTTGAAGTGTGACTCATACCCCTTGTGTGTGACTAACAAGACTTAACCACATGCTGTGATTTGTTATTGAGTTCCCACAGTGAACTTCTAACGAGTGTTAACTAGGGGTGAGGAATCCGGTTGTCCGGTCATGCATGTAAGTATAAGAGTAGATATCTGTATCAGATTCGACTCTTATGACGTTAAGATTGTTCTCCTTCTTTGGCGTTCGATCTCCCGCTAGCTTCCTCCAAAGCTTACCTATTCTGACTTATGATCGGTTTAGTGGGAACATGTGTTTATGTGGCGTGTTCGGGTCACAATATCCGATCCATCTGTGAGTTAAGTTACTTGTTCGACTAACAGAACGGTAATGAGTGTGTGGTTAACAAGCTTAACATGAGGGTGAACCATTCTCTAGGCTTCTTATGTTGATTAACCTTCTTGGTTTGTTGTTGTGGGAAGTGTACTCACTATGTGTGCATTGTTTTGCTAAGCAATATTCTTGCTATGATATATATGTTGTTTGTGTAAAATCAATGCCATGGTATCATGACAATTAGTTGCGCGTATCCCGGTAGCCGATGGGCTGCGCGTTAACCATACCAGCCAAGGGTTGCTGACCCCCTCGGGGGCTCCATATTTTTACTGCAGGATGAGGATCGAGGAAGCGGAATGGCTATAGATTCCAGGTTGCAGGAACACTTTTGGTTATTTTGGACGTTGAGCCCGGGATGCGCCTGTGCTCCTGTGGCGATATATTTTGGTTCCGTTGTACTATAGTGACGGTATATTGTCGGTTTACAGTGAATGAATGTAATTAAATACTCGGTATTGTATATGATGTATTTATGGTTTTAGTTCTATGCTCGGGAGTCTGATCATCAGACCGGTACACTTGTATTTATTCTACCTAGCTAACCACGTGGGTGGTTAACGGCGTTGTAGCACTGAACCGTTAGTTATTGTTTAGTTGTTTATTTCCGCTGCGATTTCAATTATGGTTAAACGCGTAGTATGGGTGTTACAAATATCCTAACCAATCTTGTAAATGAACAAGGATGAATCAGCTTTTGAAGCTTTCAAACCCAAATCAAGAGACAATGACTCAGTTTATAAAACCAAGCTCTAGGGGCTTTTTTAGGCCGTACAATGACTTTTTGAGTTTACAAACATAGTGAGGATAGAGAGGATGTTCAAACCCAGGGGGTTGTGCATATAGAGGTTTTCTGAGATGTCCCTATGTAAAAATGCATTGTGAACATCAAGTTGTGTGATTGGCCAGTTTTGAGTGATAGATATAGAGAGAAGAAGTATTACTGTAGTGGGTTTGATGACAGGGTTGAAGGTATCCTGGTAGGCCACTCCTGGTTCTTGAGTGTATCCCTTAGAAACTAGGCGTGCTTTCCTCCTCTCTATCTGATCATTAGAGTGTTTTTTTTGTTTTGAGGATCCACTTGGCCCCTATAATATTAGCTCCTCGAGAACAAGGAACTAAGTCCAGGGTTTGTGCGTTCTGTAAAGTAAGAAATTTGTGTTGCATAGCTTCACACCAAATATGATATTTAAGAGCTTGTTTGAAGGTGGGTTCATTTAGTATAGTGTCTGTTTGATGTGTGGTAGGCCAGCTAACTGTGCCATCTATTCTCACTATCGGGACCGATATGTTAAAGAAGTGGATAAAAACTCTAGTCACTTCCACAGACGAGTCACGTTGAACAAAAAACAGAAACACATATTGAGTTCGCAAGTTGAAGAGGTAGTCATCAAGAATCAAATGGAGATTCATGAGTATATTATGGCGTACTTTTCAGATCTATATAAAGAAGGAAATGACTCAGATATTGGGCCCCCTAGGGGGGAACATCCAAAGTTATCTCAAGATGAAGCAACAAGGATTGAATGTGTTAAATCAAGATCCTTTAGTTTTGATGATAGCAAACCTTAATTTGTATGTTTAATACGTTTGTTAAGCTTTGAGATTCAGATAAACAGGTGAAGGAGTGGCTTAGCACGCAAGGTTGCAAGCGCACTCAGTTCGTGACATGTGCCCAACCAGTCGGGCACCTGTCAAGGAGAGCTCACGCCAGAACCTCTAGTACACACAGGATGTAACACCCCAACCGCTAATCCTTCCATTATCCTCTAATCATCCTCTTACTTACCTTACTCGCAGCGGAATACTTACCAACTTACTTACTCCCGGCGGGTGATACAACGCCGTTAGCCATCCAAGACTAACAAGGCTACTACTACTTACAGTAACGGTCTGACGATTAGAATAACCGAATACATACTACTTACTTACAATACCGAATACTTACTTACAATTGATTACCGAGTATACCGAAATATATGAATTACATTCCAAGGCTACTTCCCAAAAATTAAGAGTTTATACATTCTCTCCTTACTATCCAATCATGAATTCATTATCCAAAAAGGTGTACCACATGGTACACCGGCTACACAAAAGACCTTAGCCGTGTACAACTCAGTACACCGTTTCAATCCTACTAACTACCCAAAAAGAATTCAGCAAGATCCTTACTCTACCATCACGCCTTGCGGGTACCTGTAGAATAAAAACATTCCCCCTAGGGGGTCAGCTTACGCTGAATATGATAACCGCATACCCCGCGTACTAGCGAGGGTACGCCAACTATTTGGTCGAGTACATGCGGTTCGTTTCATTCATACATACATACATGCTTCATACAATACAAATTCAATACATTCAATTCACAAGCATACATACATTCAATACATACAAGGGAGATATTACGAGTCACCCATTCATACTTACCATTTACTCACCGCATTACGGAGATACAATTCTCCATTCCATTCAGAAGTCATGTTAGCTTCATTACACACCCGGGTTAATCGGGTGTTCAATACTCTTTTACTCAAGGTCAATGACTTACAATAGTCAAGACCGATACACATACAATACTTACTACTTACTTACTTTACTCCAGTTAAGTCGGTATGACCTCCGGGCAGGGGTTACCACATCCCACCACCGGGCTTTAGGGTGGCCCACTAATCCAAGATGCTACCCATTCAAGGGATTTGGTCCATGGAAAAGATTACAGCCAGGATTCGGATCCAACCTCTTGTGTTTCCTTATCCTCACGCGCGGCCGAAACTATATCGGACATCTACTCATTCCATTTTACTCATTACTCAAGTTAGGAGTTAGAATGTTAGGAATTAGTAGAAGTCAATACTCCTTTTCCATACATCAATACAATACACAAATACTCATCATGTACACATACACTTCATTCTCATTCATTCATTTCATGAATTATACAAACTAATTGTTCTAGAGGATACAACAAGAACAAAATAGATCAAACACATTTATGTGCAATATAAGTCCGATTCGTGCATTTATCTTGTTGGTGATCACATAAGCACACAAATCGGGGTAACCAAGTTAGGATACAGGGCATGAAGAAATCATACCGTTCACCGTCGTATTCGCACTACCGGTTCCTTTGGAGATCAACTATTTGATTCCTATACATACATGGAGTAGTATGATCAATGGTCTATTATTGATCTACCTTACTCCTTCATTGATACTTTCAATGTATACTTACTACTTCATTACTTTCTTACTTGATTATAAAATCATTCTTTTCTTTACTACTACTTAAATTTGTTGCCTTACTCATTTACTTACTTTCTTACCATTACTACTTCATTCATGGTGTGCTACTACATATATATGCTTATATGTATATAGGCATATATATATACATATGATTACTATAATCATATAATAAATTTTTTTTTTTACTCGACCGAACTTGCAAGTCCGGTCGCAAGTCCGGTCGATTCCAGTAGCTCACATTACGGGAAAATCTTCTGGTCCGACCGAACTTGCATGTCCGGTCGCAAGTCCGGTCCATTCCAGAAGGTTTCTGCCGGGGACTTTTCTGGTCCGACCGAACTTGCATGTCCGGTCGCAAGTTCGGTCTATTCCAGAAGGTTTCAGACGGGGAATTTTTCTGGTCCGACCGAACTTGCATGTCCGGTCGCAAGTTCGGTCCATTCCAGAAGGTTTCAGACGGGGAATTTTTCTGGTCCGACCGAACTTGCATGTCTGGTCGCAAGTTCGGTCCATTCCAGAAGACTCCCGTCTTTGTGATTCTGGGCTCGACCGAACTTGCAAGTTCGGTCGCAAGTCTGGTCCGGCCCAGTACTTCAGTTTTAAAATCTGTTTTCTGTTGGTTTCTTTACCCATTGCTTCCCCAATCTTTACCAATACTTCCCTAGATGTTTACCACTCATTTAGATGTTCTAAATCACTATAATCCATCCACCAAACTTGTTACTCAATTTCTACTCAACTTATACAATTTTTTTCCTCATTTCATTTCAACACTTACACTAGTTCTCCTTACACCAATGCTACAGATTTTGGTTTTCTTCCTTATGCTACAGATTTTTCATTCAACTTCTATCCTCCATTACTCCCTCAACTAATGTTATTCCTATCATCCAAAATACATTACCCTACACCCTATTTCTTCTCATTAACACACTCATTTCCAAACCTGTTTCAAACTACAAAACACTCCCATTACACTCCTCAAATACACTTAGTTATTTCCTAGGTTACTTCCTCTTCTTAAACAACTTAAGTCCTCTCATTCCTAAGTAAAATTTGACATGGTCTCCCCTATATTTTTAACATCCTCCACACATTATTTCAGTTCACATATTCTCATTCTCACAACCTGTTTACTCAAGCCATTATGCTCACATTTCAACACTACTACAACAACATAAAATTCCTGCACATACACATATACTACCCATGGTTTTTCCCAAGCTTTTAAACATCATTTAAAAACTTCAAAACTGTTACAATTACATTCCTCATTATACCACAACATACTTACTACTTAGTACTCAATACATTACCCATTTCACTACTCAAAACTGTTACAATACAATATACAAACTAATCCAAGGTGAGAGTATTCACCTTGTCTTGCTAGTTTTTCCTTCTTTCCTTTCCTTCTCTTCTTTTCTTTCCTTCTTCTTTGTTCTTCCTCACACAATACACAATGCTACAACCACCATACCAATACACACCACCCATTCAGCATTCACTTAAACTAACCCTAGAATTTAAATGTTTTAGGGTTTAGAAAAGAGTATTACCTTCCCACCAATGGATGAAGTTCTTGTCTAGCAAGAGAACAAGATTCCTAGCCCACAAGAGAAGCCAAAATCGGCTGGAGCATGAAGAACAAGGCATTCAAAAACTGAAAATTCTTATAATGCAAACAAGGGCTAGAAATGATGGATTTTCGAATTTCTTTTTACCTCAAAGTAACAAGGAGGTGAAGGTGCTTCTAATGGTGGACTTGAATCTTCAAATGGAGAATACCCATAAAAACGAAAATGAGGCTTTCGGATTTTTGAAAGGAGAAAGGTGTTCTCCTTTGCAAGGGGATTCCAATGGTACTAATTTTGTAATTTTTGGAGAAGGAATAAGGGGTTAACAAGAGGAGAGAAGTGGAGAGTTTTGTGTGGTTTCTCAAATCACCATGGCCATCGCATGAGGAAGAAGAAGAATAGAGGGAGAGAGAAATCGTGAGTGAGGGAGAGGTAGAATAGGAGAGAGAGTGAGTTTTTACTTTTACTTATTTTTCTTGTCTTTTAGTAAATAAGAAGGAGTTAAGAGAGTGAGAGGGAGGAGGGGAATCGATTCCCTCTACACACACACACACACACCTTTTTACTTTTTATTTGCAAAGTGGACACATTAACTTTGTTTATTTGTACTCTTACCCCACAACTTCCGGGTTGTTACAGTTTTTACTAACCGGAACCCGTTTTCTGGAATTTTCTCGTTTAATTAATTTTATTGGTTCTAAAGCTTCACTAAGATTTATTAGTGACTATTTAGTTGACCAAAATTGTTACGAGCATATTTGACCTGCTTAAAGTCAAGTTTTCCCGGTTTCCTTGAAAAACGTGCTTTAAGGTTCATTTGTGCTTTTAACCCATTTTAAAGGTCCGTTTTCTTCGGGATTTGTTCCCACATGTTTATTTAAGTGTAATTAAGCCTTTAAGAATTGTAATTAGCTTAATTAATCACTGTTTTTAATTATGGGGTATTTCACAGGAAGTCAAGTATCACACGACCGTATCTCTCATACATCAGAAGTAAAACAAGGACAAAAGACTGCAAAAGAATTGACAAACCTATGTAGACCTTCACACCACATAAGCAACTAGCTCACGACAAAAGCATAACTCATTAATGTGCAAGATAACAAGATAAGACAAGGGCTATTAATACACATTATCACGTAGCCATAATGAAGTCTGAAAAGAGCATTTATGAGCATTAATGAGCTAGACAAGATCAGACAGGTTGAGCACACAAGTGGTGTTCGACCAATCAAAGGAACTACTGCTGACGTATCCAATCACAAGGCGACACGTGTTCTTGGCTCCAGATCAAGTTGAGGCTCAATCTACAATTGATTTGGTTGCTATGATAAAGGGAAAAGTAGTAATCGATCCCTAGAGTCTAGGTGATCATAGGCTGTTAGTTATATCTTAAGTAACATGTATAAATACATGCATTCATATCCTATGTACGCAGCTCGACATATAGAGAAAAGGTAGAGATAACCTGAGTAAGTGTGAGTCAGACTAAAGTGTGTGTAAGAGCTAGAGAGTTGGTGAGCTAGGTAGGACTAGAGTCAAGTGACAATACGTTGTGTAATTGATAGACTGACCAGTTGGGGAACGGTTGGGGAACTATAGGCCAAATGTCAAGAGAGAGTAGAGGACTTAGGGATAAAGTCCTAAACTGTCTTGGATTCCATGGGTAGGGCGAGAGAGATTGAGTGAATTTATGTGTGTAAATTCTCAATCGAAATGGAGTTTCGAGTTTGAGTTTATCTAGTGTTTTCCCTTAACTATCAAGTAGAACACTTAGGACAACAATACGTCCATGATCGATCGGGGACACATCAAGAGCATTAGTTAGTTTCAATTGGTATCAAAGTAGGTCTATTCTAGAAAGCTAACTACTTTGGAAGACAATCGAAATGTCTCACGCAAGCCTACTAGCGCCAGAAGAAGGTTCTGCACCAAATCGACCACCACTCTTCAATGAAGATAACTACACTTACTAGAAAAACAAAATGAAATTTCATTTCAAGTCCGATGATCCAAGGATATGGAGGGTTATATCACACGATGGATACACCTTCCGAGATGCTCAAGGATAAGACATATTAGTCGACAACATGACGGATGATCAAAATAATAAATTAATATTCAATGCTCGAGCAGTAAGAATACTACACTGTGCACTACTACCTGATCAATACTCCAAAATAACTTCAGCTAAAACAGCTCAAGAGATTTGGAAAACTCTTAAAGTCACTTATGAAGGGAATGATGAGATAAAAAAGACTCACATTGAGTTGCTACTCACTCATTCGGAGCTATTCAAGGAGGAAGAAAAGGAGAGCATTTCTGAAATTTATACAAGGTTCACCAAGCCGATCAACGAAATGCTGGTGCTTGGAAGAACTATCTCAAATGAGGATCAAATTCGGAAGTTCCTGAGATCTCTTCCTGCCTCCTTCGACAGCAAAGTTAATGCCATACAAGAGGTTCATGATCTATCTAAGATTTCCTTGGCAGACATGTTAGGTTCCCTAATTGCATTTGAGTTAAAACTACAACGAAACTCAGAAAGTTCAACAAAAGAAAGAGGAAAAGGCATAGCCCTTCAAGTAGCTGAAAACTCCGAGACAGGAGAAGACAATGATGAGATGGTCCTCTATGCTAAGAGGTACTTTCAGAAGTTCATAAGAAACAACATGAGGAAAGGTAAAGAGTCCAAGGAGACTGACGATCACCAGAAGAAGAACAATGACAAGTGTTTCGGGTGCTTAAAGCGTGGGCATCACAACGACAGGGTCAGGAAGCCTGTCTAAAGATCGTTCAACAAAGAGCCAAGGAAAGAAGTGTTTGTTGCTGCTTGGGGAGACTCAGAACCAAGCGACAACAATCAAACCTCAAATAGAAATCTCTCGGAAGATGATAAGGCTCACCTATGCCTTGAGGAAATTTTCTTGATGGTGCAAGACAAGGACACATCAAAATCAGAGAAAAAAGAAGAACAAAACAAGATAAAATACTCTAAACTTAGAAAGAAAAATTTAAAGGATGAACTTATAGGACTTAGAAAGTTTTATCTCATACTAGTTAATCAACTAGAGGCATTGGAAAATGAAAATAGAGATCTCTTAGAGGAAAATAAAAAATTAGAGGAAAATACGGATAAGGATAAGGTAATAAACCTTACAAATGCACTCAAGAAATTGTAAACCAACAGTAGTGAAATTCGTGTCGTCCATGAAAAGATGAAGCTAGGAAAACAACCTAAAATCAATGAGTTGATTGTGGTTCTTAACGTAAAAGAAAATGAACTAGCTCTAATAAAAGAAAAACATGTAAAACTAGAAGTTGTTTCTACGACACCCATGTGGAGATACAAACGACCAGTCGGGTATCAATCAGGGACCAGTCGTAGAGGTGTCTCCCACCTATGCAGACAACCCGGTCATCATGAAGCCATATGCTATAGGACACGATTCATGAGGCATTGGCAACTCAAGAAAATAGGACTAAAATGGGTAGTGAAAAATGATCCTATAACAATGATTGTCGGTGGAAATTAGTCCAAACATTCTAAGGACCCTAACCCCACACTATTAACTTGTTAAGTGCATAATCGAGTGGGAAAGGACCCCTGCTAGTACATCGACAGTGGGTGCTCTAAAGACATGATAGGAGACAAAATAAAGTTCTTCTCACTCGAACCAGGAAGCAAGGAACCGTTTCCTTTGGCAGCAACAAGAAGGGAAAAATCATCGGTGTAGGTAAGGTTGGTTTTACCTCAGAGTATGTTATTGATAATGTCAATTTAATGGTTTAAAATTCAATTTGCTCAGTGTTTCTCAAATATGTGACAAAAGCAACCCAGTTCACTTCTATTCTACACATTGTAGTATAGTAAGTTAGAGTAATGGTAAGGAGTTGTTAAAGGGGAAAAGATGGAAAAATGTTTATGTAACTAGTTTGGAGGATATTGATAGTCCAAACCTACCATACTTGACGGCGTCAATAGATGACTCCACTCTATAGCACAAAAGACTAGGGCATGTTAGCATATCCTTGTTAAGAAAACTTGTCGAGAAACAATTAGTGAGAAGTCTCCTTAAGATTAAGAAATTTGAGACCAATCTTTGTGATGCGTGTGTTAGAAGCAAACAAACTAAGACTTCCTTCAAATCAAAGAACATGGTAAGTACATCCAAGCCACTTGAACTACTTCACATGTACTTATGTGGGCCTATGAGAATGAGAAGTTTTGGAGGAAATTGGTATGTATTTGTAATTGTTGATGACTACTCACAATTTGTTTGGACAATTTTTATTGCTTCCAAAGATGAAGTCTGTGAGAAATTTCAAGCCTATGCAGAAAAAGTCCAAGCACAACTCAACCACAAAATCAAGGAGCTTAGGTCTGATCATGGGTCAGAATTTGAAAATCAACAATTCATGGAGATGTGTGAACAACATAGAATCAATCACACATACTCGACACCAAGGACACCTCAACAAAATGAGGTAGTTGAGCGTAAGAACATAACACTACAAGAAGTAGCAAGATCCATGTTGTTGAGGAGTATTCTCCCTCAGGTCTTCTGGGCAGAAACAGTGGTGACTGCATGCTACATCACAAATAGAACGTTCATATGACCAATCCTTAACAAAACACCTTATGAGCTAATCAAGGGGAGAAAACCAAACATAAGTCACTTCCGGATCTTTGGTTGTAAGTGTTATGTCCACAACAATGAAAAGAATTCCCTAGGAAAACTTGATGCCAGGAGTGATGTGGCCATCTTCCTCGGGTACTCAGAAAGAAGTTGGGCATACAAAATCTACAACAAAAGAACATTGAAGGTAGAAGAAAGTGTGCATGTAGTCTTTGATGAGGTTGAAGTTCATAAGATCAAAGAATCTGAAGGTGATGAAGAATTTGGATGTGATCTAGCTGAGATAGATCACACATACAATCCCAAAGATGAATCACCAACCAAAGAAAACATGCTCGACAAGTTAGTGACAGGTCAACAACAAGTAGATAAAGAAAATAATGATGTCGAAAGTACTCAATCACCATCAACCATTCATCAATCTCGTACTCTGTATAAGGATCACCCATTGGAAAAACATCATATCAGATTTCTCCAAAGAAATCCAAACTAGAGCACAAGCTAGTGATCTCTTAGTCTTCTCAACAACAGTTTCACCTATCGAACCCAAGAACATCAAAGAAGCTCTTCAAGACTCAGACTGGGTTAAAGCAATGGAAGAAGAATTAAATCAGTTTGAAAGATGTAAAGTCTGGTACCTTGTGCCCCATCCCACACATCAAGGAGTACTTGGCACAAAGTGGGTCTTCAGAAACAAGATAAATGAAATAGGAGAGGTCCTTAGGAACAAAGATCGTCTGGTAGCACAAGGATATCGTCAATAATAAAGGATAGACTTCCAAGAAACCTTTGCTCCAGTAGCAAGGATGGAGTCCATCTGATTACTGATTGCATTTGTTGAACATAAAGGAATCAAGCTCTTTCAACTAGACATCAAGAGTGATTTCCTAAATGGGTACGTTAAAGAAGAAGTGTATGTTGAACAACCTCCAGGTTTTGAGACACAAGAAGGAAAAGACATGGTGCTCTAGCTTGAAAAAGCTCTCTATGGGCTTAAACAAGCTCCAAGATCATGGTATGACCGCTTGTCCTCCTATCTGTTAGACAACCACTTCAAAAGAGGTAAGGTAGACAAAACCTTGTTTGTTTACAACAACAAAAAGGACTTCTTAATTGTGCAAGTATATGTTGATGATATAATCTTTGAAGCTTCTGATGAGAAGTAGTGCAAGAAAATTGAGACATTGATGAAAAAGGAATTTGAGATGAGTGATCTAGGAGCATTGAAGTTCTTCTTAGGACTTCAAGTCAAGCGGGATAATGAAGGGATAGTCATATCCCAGCAAAAGTACACAAAGGATTTATTGAAGAGATTTGGAATAGAGGCAGGTAAATCTTTTGACACACCTATAGCAATTGGCACAAAAATGGGTATCACGACTGGTGACCAACTGGTCGACCAGCGATCATACAGAGAGATGATTGGTTCTCTACTATATCTAACTGCTAGTAGACCTGACATTATGTATAGTGTTTGCTTATGTGGCAGGTTTCAAGCAGATCCACGAGAGAGTCATCTCATAGCTGTGAAAAGAATCATACGTTACCTAAAAGGGTCCACGAATCTTGGCCTCTTTTATCCAAAATTTACTAACTGTAATATTGTAGTTTTTTCAGATGTAGACTATGGGGGATCTATCACCGATCAAAAGAGTATGTCAGGGACAACATTCTTTGTTGGATCATGTTTGATCGCATGGGGATCAAAGAAACAACAAAGTGTAGCAATATCAACTACTAAATCTGAATACATAGCTGCAGCAAACTGTTGTGCTCAACTTTTATGGCTTAAACAACAAATTAGTGATTATGGTGTCAAAACAGGTATGTTGCCAATTATGTGTGATAATACTAGTGCCGTATCTATTTCAAAAAATCATGTACATCATTCTCGTACCAAGCATATTGACATTAGACATCACTTTCTTAGAGATTGTTATAAAAAGGAATTAGTTGTTTTAAAGTACATTTCTACTGAAAATCAACTAGCAAACATTTTTACTAAACCACTAAGTAGAGAAAGATTCAAAATGATTGTTCATGATCTTGGAATGATAGTCATTAATCATGATTAGGCTATCTTTTGATTCCCACGATCAGTCACCGACACGTGAGCAACACATCAAGTACGTCGTTCAAACAGTCAACGTTCAGTTTAATGCATGAAAATTTTGTCAAATGACTACTTGAACAGATATGTCAGCATCTTACAAGAAGTAAGGATAGAATAGGGAGAGTGCAACGGTTAGAAACGAGAAAACTTCAACAGATCGATGACAACCGTCACGACCACTGCCCGTTGTGAATAGTACCATTGGGACATGTCAGTGAGTAGACGAGGAACAGTCTCCGACCGTTACTCGATATCAATAAAAGCGTGATGGGAGTTTTTCTCTCGTCACGCTATTTGCCCTCACTTTCTCTAATTCTCTAAGCATTCAAGCAACTTCTCTTCTCCCTTACAACACTCTAGTAAGCTTTGTGTGAAAAATCCCTTGCCTTACAGCCGCTCAAGAACTCTCTGATCACAAAGTTAGTAAATTCCAGCAAATCCTCTGATCAAAATGGCACCCAAGTCTGCTCTTTGTTCCAAGACAAAGGCCATCCTCAGGGATAATGTTTCACCAGAACAAGTGGCCAATATACAGCCGACAGAATCTATCAGAACGTCACCGCCACCTTGACTGTCTAAGCAAGAGAAAGACCAACTTGTTTGAAGGGTCATGGATGAAGGAGAACTACTACAAGAAGAGGTAATCTATATAAGCTCCCACTTGCCTAAAGTCCACCACCTTATTCAATCCGATATTCTCAAACCCAAAATCATACCTACTCCAACCCCCACAGAAAAATCAGCCATGTCTTCTCCCGCTCCATTGCCGAAAATCACCACCAAACAATCCAAAGTCAAAAATCCTAAGATCTCAAAAGGCCAAAGCCATTTTACTGCTACAACGAGTCGCGCAACTCGCGCCTCTAAACGCAGTAAAGCCAAGCAAGAAACTCCACAAAAAGCCCACTTTACACATGAAGGAGCAACTCGTTTGTTGCACTTCACTAACAACGAGGAAGCAACTCCCTCAGCAGTCATCAAAGTCGTTGTTCAACAACTGGAAGAACAAGAAGTTCAAAGTGACGAGAAGTCACAAAAGGAAGTTTCAGCGGAAGAGAGGGGACAAAAAGAAGGTGTGAAGCACCTGAGTCAGAGGAAGACATTGAACTCGTCGCTCAGACCACCGTCCCAGTCGTTGACCAGTCTTTGACACCTTGACAATTGAGTCGTGAAGAAGATAGCGACTCAGAGAATCCCTCACCGGTCATACTGACGCTCGAGGAGCGCAAGCAAATAAGGAAGGCCAAAGGCAAACAACAAATGTCGCCTTTACCACATGCTCAAGAGCTTGATGAGCTCTTCCAAACCAAAAAGGCGGTTGCAAAACCACAGCCACCTCAAACTCTCAAGCGCCTGAAAAATCTCAAGGAGTTAGAGCCGGCCATGATCAAGGCTGAGAACGTCAATGACAAGTCCTGTCCAGTCTTACCAAAGACGTTGGACTTGGACTAGATGGAAAATATGGGTCTTGGAAAGATCCGAAGCTGCTGGGTTCCAAGGACGGGTAGACTTCTTTCAGAAACATGTCGCCGTCTACACCGAGCTGCTCAAGGAGCACATGCGACATCTTGGGCTGCTCCAGAGTGTTGACCATGAAGACTACCTCATCTCCACAGTCCAAGGAGCTGGTATCAACATCACAAAGTCTTGGATCTGCAAGACTTTCAACCGGGAGCCAGAGGGGCTGGTCGTTCTAAAGGACACAACTTGGAATGACCTAGGACATCAAGGAGGGAAGAAGGTCCAGATGCTCAACAAAGGGGCCACAATGAAGAATTTTCATGTCGTGGAGATGTCCATCCCCGACAGAGTCCTCTTCAGTATACTCACCCACAACATCACCTCAAGGAATCAACACACTCACATCGTCAATGTAAGAGATGTAAGATTGTTGTACACCCTCAAGACCAAGGAGATGATAGACCTCCCAACAATGATCCTTCTTACCATGGAGGAGAGTCGCTATGTGAACCAAGGTCTGGTACACGGGGGAGTGGTGACCGCGGCACTAGAGCAGAATGAAGTGGACACCAACTGCTTCCAAAAGTTTGCGCGCACCGCTCAGGACTACATTTGCCGTGAGATGTTATCCATGATAGGGATAAAGACTAGAGATGATAAGCTTGTGGTCTCTCAGAAGCCCACCAAGAGCGATGACTTACGGTCAGAGCCTCGATCAACCACCAAGACATCAGCCTTCAAGAGGAAGCGCAATCTCTCACCAGTCCACGATAGGTCGGGGGCCGGTCTGGATACTTCAGCTTGGGATGTTCTTCAATGAGTAAGAGTTACTCTTACTGCTATGCAGGTTGTCTCCCAAGAACCAAGCGTTCATCACATGGTTCAAGGAGCTATAGAGTTCATAGATTCTCACCTCTAGCCTGAGTGTTCTTTGTCTCTTAGAGACATGGGTGAAGTTATGAGAAGATTTAGTTTTAAGTTAGATTTTTCTTCTTTTCGTTTGTTTTTTACTGCCATTGACATCTGTTTCAAAGTTAATCTTTTGATATTAATGAAAGTGCAACTATTATGTTGTCTTCTTGAGTGATAATTTTATTTACAAAATAACTTATTGCATTGGTTGCTTCTTCCTTGATTAAAAATTGTAAATGATAAGAGATATTCAGTCTCAACTATTCCACAAATCCAAACTCCTAACTTGACACCTAAAAAGCCTACAAACATAGGCCACAATACGCAGCACCTCATTTATTACCACTCACCGATCAGTCGTTGAGTATATCCCCAAGCGTCTATAAATCCTTAATCACTTCACTTACCACTCACAAACCTTGATATACCTCTCAAAAAATGGCACAAACTCCACAAAGTTCGTACAGCTCAAATGAGCATACAATCCATTCAACCATTCGCAAGCTCATGTTCACATGACATCCCCAGAAATATGACGCAAAAAGCTATGTTCATCCAAACTTTGATTCTCTCACAACTTTGTCTAGAACCTCCAGTGGTACTCCATTTCAATCTCAAACTCCTCACTCCATGGAATTTACGGTAGATTCTGATGAGTCAAATACCTCTACCACAGCTAAATCTCCACTGTGCAAAGCCCCTTCGGAAGATGAACCCTATGGCTTAGTTGTCACCGAATGGAATACCCAAGACCGCCACTATATCTAGCTTATCTGATCACACTTGTAGTTTGTAATCTATGGAATATTATGGCCTTTTCAATAAATTAAGTCATGTTGTTGCTCCATATTTTTGTTGTATGGAAAAGGGGGAAAGAACGATATGTACTTGTGAACTTATGACTGTTGTCCTTGTGTTATGTACTTGTCGGTCACCTTGTCCTGTCCACCTAATTCCATGCGGACAACACACAGGCAGTCACGTCCGCCCCTGGTTAGGCGGTCACCTTGTCCTGTCCGCCTTGTTCTATGCGGACACAGGAGTGGACACAAGTTTTTGACTTATTTTCTTCTACGAACTTTGACCGGCTCTAGATTCTTCATTTGGACTCCGTTTTCTGAGCCGTTTGCGTCTATGCGTTCATCTCTTCATCTACTTCGCTTCCGGCTTGGTTTTCCTCATGTTTAAACAATAAATTTGTGAGATAACAATAAAACAAAACTAGAGGAAAACTAACCGAAGAGGAGAAATGAGCAAGAAAAGTGCTAATATTATATTGAAATACACCTATAAAACATACTCATTTGGACACTTATCACACCCCCCACACTTATCTTTTTGCTTGTCCTCAAGCAAAACCACGTACCAAGTAAGTGGGGAATGCTCAATACTAACAAATATTATTATGAAGGGTAGGATAAACATGATCTTTAAACTTTTCGAGGAGTGTGATCCATCAACTGCTGGTGGCATAGGTGTGCTCAGGTAAAAATAAAATTAGAGTTTCGGGGTAGGATCCAAGGTACTTCAATGCTCCTTTGTTTAGGTGACTCTGAGAACTTTTACCATGGCCAACTTCTCTCAAGAATGGGCATTGAGGAGAAAACAAAAGGAAAAAATAGATTCATGCATTCGTTTCACTTTTGCATAAGGGATGAGAAAATGTAGGCATCACGCCTTTGTATTTAAGAACACTCAACTCTCTTTGTTGGTTACCAATGGTGTCTCGAAAGTCTCTTATTTCTTTGTATTCTTTTTTAAAAAAAAACAGAGAAGCACCCCTTAGCAATCCCTAAGAGAGAAGAGAAAGAAACCCTGAGCAATAAAATCCAACCATTTGCAGATCATTTGGTCACACCGCATAAAAATGCTCCTCAAAAGTAATCAAATGAAAATTTTTAAATTTGTACCTTTATCCCACAATTCATAATAGTATTTGTTTTTAAAGAGAACAACCTACATTAGCAGGGTACATAATTTTAATTTTGAACAAATGCAAGATAAGCAGAGAGATTTAAACATTTTAAGCACAAAATGCCCTGAAAAGGCTCTTCCCCCATACTTAAGCTCAAGCAATGCCCTCATTGCGTAGATGGAAATAAATGAACAGGGCATGCAATAATAAAGGAAAGAGTGTACTCCCCAGATTCGTAGAGTGTGTAGAGCCCCCACACTTGAGTGCAGCTGTGGAATGTCATGAAATGTACTGTAAGGAATATTCTACACAGCCAGAAGAACTCAAGTAAAACCTGCATTTTATTATAACATATAAAAGGGAAATATAGTACAAAAAGGAAAATAACATTAAATTAAAGGAAAGACAAAAGATAGATAGTGGGTTGCCTCCCACCAAGCTGCCCGGGTTTAACGTCTCTAGCTAGACGCATGTTCTTTATTATCCCGGATCTAAATGAATGTTGACAATGGTAGTACCGGGAACAGGAAATTGGAAATATGTAGGACCGAACCCACCTGGATCAAAACAAAGTATTATGGCAACAATTACAGTAGGAAAAGACAAACTCCACAAAACCTGGTTTTGAAGGAGTGTTTGCTGCCATTAATTTGTATTGAAACCGGTGATGGTTGTAGTGCTTCCTCAAATTGGAGAATGTAACAATTCTCCTTTGTTGTTTAGCCGTATGGATGCAAGAGGTATGGTGGTGCTAGCTCAGAGTCGAGGATGTAAATTTCCTCTCCTGGAATGAAAATGAAGGTGGAAGTGGGCTTCAACGGGTGGGTTGGGTGGGCATTATTTTTCTTTGGAGAAGGGCCCAGATTTTTCAATGGATGTCCCTTGGTGCGAGGATCAAAGTTGGATGGCTCCTCCTCCTCAAATTTGAGGATGTAAATCCCATCTTTTTGAAGAGGCTCATAGGAAGAGCCCTGATTGAATTCAACTTCAGAGGGAGATGGCTCCTTGAAGTTGATATTGGTGCTTTGTTTGGAGTTCTGGCGGAAGCGAGCATTTCCTCTCTTCATTTTGAGGATGTAACTATCCTCATTTTCTGGATATAGCACAGAGAAGGAGGGAAAATAACGGTAATTGACTTCAGAGGGAGGGGACTCCATGAAGTTGAGGTAGAAGTTGTCCTCTGATGGCTTCTTTAAGCTCAAGCAGAAGGTTTGATGTCGTTTGCTCAGGTTCGAACGGGGGTGGTGATATAGAGTAACTCAAATTCTCAGGTAAGTCGTCCACTATATGAACCAGTTTGCTCTCGGTTGCTGTGATGTAAGGTCTAATGGACCTTCCATCATTTCGTTTATCGCAACTAATTTGGCATAGAGCTTTAGTTGGTTCATGTCGAGGTATTCTCCCTCAGCCTGCTGCTCCATTTCAGGGACCATTCACTATCGGATTGTTGCTCCCTTTGAGCTAATGTGATGGGCTGGTCCACTACGTAAATTGCTTTTGCATACTCTTTTGGATTTGGATTGGTTTGTGAAGGGAGTTGACCAGGAGGTCTTTGTTGAGTTAGAAGTAGACCTGGCAAAAGTAACCCGAACCCGAAAATCCGAACCGAACCAATCTGATCCGAATCCGAATGTCAACGAAAACTATAACTTGAAAATGACCCGAAATCCAAAATAAACCGACCCGGACCAAACCGAACCATATTATTGTAAAACCAAAGTAAACCACAATCCACAATCATCCGAACCGAAGTCATCCGAACCAAAATCAACCAAACCGAAGTCACCCATAACCGACGATGACCCGAAACCGAAGTGACCCGAACCGAAAACCAGTGTGACCCGAACTAATATCCGATGTAACCCGAAAGAATATATTGCATTAGTTATAGGAGACAATGAGAATAAAACAGAATGTTTATACCCAATATCTAGTTTAAATACAAATCAGTATTTAACATTTGTATCATACAACACTAAACAATGCCCTACAATACTTTTACAATTAATCATTACTTAGTAAGTGGCGTACCTATAAAAAAGTATTAATAAACTTATATACACAAGAAATTATTTTAAATATACCACAAATATTTTGCACTATAAAATTTTAAAGTAATTAATTATCATGCATTTTCATTAATTGCACAACTAATAATGAATTAATGATATTGCGTTACTCATCAATGATAGATTGGTAAGAACCAAAAATATTTGTATATTTAGACTCAAATTTTATCACTAATTCATATCATTATGTATTAATTATTCATATATTGAAGGTGTTTTTATTAATTAGAATTTTTCAAGCCTTTATCCAATCTTGTGAATAATTCTCCCGCATTAGCAATTTAGCATAAATGTTTAATATACTTGAAGATTTTTACCTATGTAGCAAAATTCTCATGCTTCTGAATAGTTCTTCATCATTAACAGTTTTTAACTATCGTAAAAAAAGTCATCAAAACTTATTAACTAATTCTATTCGCTAACTATTAATAGATTGAAAATACAAGTTACTACTACTTTGATACAATTTTAATAATTATCCACAAACATACCTTATTTATACTCCTCTCCTCAAATAATGAAACTATTAAATCTCTAAAGCGACATCAATAATTATGATAAGTTCAGTTAGTTGCTAAAGTATAACATGATGCAAATTATAATTATTTTTTTAAATTAATCTTTTATATACATTTATACGTGTTGAAATTGATTGAAGTCAAATTTGCATATCATGATGATTGAGTTGCGGGATTCTGTAATGGCAACCGAATTTAACCGAATAATTGACCCGAATTTGACCATAACCCGAAAAAACCGAATGAACCAGAGGCTAACCCGAACCGTAAGTTACCCGACCCGAAGTCACCCTATCCGAAAGTCATCCAAACCGAAAATCAACCTAACCGATCCAAACCGACCAAAATTTCAACAAACCGAACTCAACCCGAACAAACCGAATTCAACCGACCCGATCCAACCCGAACCAAATATTGAACGATTTGAAATCGACCCGACCCGAACTGAACCGAACCGGATCCGAACCGATTGACCCGAACTGCCACCTCTAGTTAGAAGCTGTTGTATTTGAGACTGCAAGGCTTTTTGGTCGTTGCGGAGAGCTGCGACCTCCTCTTGCGTGTCTTGGGACTTACCCATCATCGCTTTAAACATCTCTTGCATTTGAGACATTTCAGACTCAGGATTCGAAGGAGGTTGAGTTGGTCGACTCGAAGAAGCTTCATTGCCATAAGGCTGTTGCTGATATTGCCTTTGGCCTCCTTGAAAATTGGACTGAGGTCTGTAATTTTGAGATGGTTGTAGTGTATGTGGGTTTTGAATATTGTCGGTGTTTGAGTAGCGAAGGTTGGATTGCATGTTACGTTGCCAAGGTTGTCTGTATCCTGAATTGTTGGTGAGATAGTTTGCCTCCTCTGTTGCTTTTAATTCTTGTAGTTGGGGGCATTGTTCATAGTCATGAGGCCCGCCACATTGCGTACAAGAAATAACAGGAGATGATTGGGACAGAGGTGCATAGCCTGGAGGGATTGTAGATGATCGGGAAATCATCGACTTAGCTTGCTGGATAGGAGTTCATAGCCATCTGCTCAACCACTTTCTGCAGAGTACTTACTTTTGTTGCCTGCTGAGCATTGCTTTCCATGAGTTGCTCATGGCTTTTCATCAGCTGGTCAAACTTGTTATCACTTTCCCCAACATGGTATAAACCTGGAGTACCGCTCCTTGATCCACCGGAGGCCCAGTCTCTGATTTCTTCACAGAGAGACTCCATGCTATTCAGAAATTGTGCTCCTGGCTTTTTCAAAATGTCACCCCCTAACGAGGACAGTACCATTGTTCTGCCGGACCGATCAAGCCTTTGTAGAACAATTGTGATACTTGTTCTTTCGTCAGACCATGGTGAGGACAAGTAAGTAGTAGTCCTTTGAACCGGTCCCAAGTTTCACAAATATTCTCCGACCCTGGTTGCTTGAAATTATAGATTTCAGCAATCATCTCCAACGTTCGGCTCGGGGGTAGAAATTTGTCGTAGAACTTGGTGGCCATGTCATCCCAAGTACCAATGGTACTTGGTGTCAGGCTATGATACCACTTGCTCGCACTTCCCGTCAGGCTGTGAGGGAATAATGACAATCTTGCGTACTGGAGTACTGCGTCGGTTGCAGTAAGACTGTTGGCATG
The DNA here is from genome assembly GCA_023374045.1 of Limonium bicolor. Classification (NCBI taxonomy): domain Eukaryota; kingdom Viridiplantae; phylum Streptophyta; class Magnoliopsida; order Caryophyllales; family Plumbaginaceae; genus Limonium; species Limonium bicolor. The sequence continues at coordinate 183,969,986 of CM041777.1, read as the reverse complement.
TTGCAAGAATTTTGTAACATGTAACAGGGCTTCGTCTGGACTGGAACCATCAAACATGCCCAACTCCTTTACACATCTGATTTGATGATATGGCTTCAGCTTCTGCCACTCATCGTATTCGGATGGGCTAAGGTGAGGAAGGATGATAGCAGGCTGTTGTCCTTGATTAGACGGCCTGTTAATGTTTCGAACTGTCGCTGGTGAAATTGCCATGTCAGCTTCCGGGTCAGATTCTATCACTGTGGTGGTAATGTTTTGTTGAGTTCGGTTCTGCCTTAGGGTGCGCAGAAGGGTTCTCTCGATCTCTGGAATGTAACCAACCGTGTGATTATTAATATTTTCTGGGAGGCTGTTTGACCTGGTAAAAGGCATTCACCACTCAAAACAGAGAAAAGAAACTCGTTATGTGAGAAAATAAAATGTTAGGAGTTAGATGACAAAAATTTAATGTTAGTAGTTAGAGACAATGGAAAGAAATGACAGAAAATGAGATGACAGAAATTTAATGTTAGTAGTTAGAGACAATGGTAAGAAATGACAGAAAATGAAATGACAGAAATTTAAATGACAGAAAATTAAGGTTAGTAGTTAGTATACTGGAAATTTAAAGGACAATGGAAATTAAATGACAATAATATAAATGACAATAATATTAAGATGTCCAAAGTCAGAAGTCAGATGTCCAAAGTCAAATGTCCGAGGTCAGATGTCCGAAATTGGATTAACAATTCAATAATATTAACAGATTATTATATTATAACAGGTGAATTAACCGGGGCTTAGGGACTAGAATAAATCAAGTCCCCCAACGGCGCCATTTTGCAGACTGATTATCGTGAGTGGTTAAACTGGTGTAATTAAAATAAAAGAAAAGAAATTAAAACTCAAAATAAACGTCGGGCTGCAAACAAAACCCGGTCGCTAGTATAGTAAGACAGAAGCGGCCGGGGTCAAACCGTGGGACTTATAGTGAAATAAAGTAGTACCTAAGCTTGTCACAAAAGGGGGAAATTAATTGACTTGTTTTTGAGAAAATAAATAGCAGATAAGATAACTGAGTGAAAATAAATTAAACGGAACTCCGGGTTCAGGTTTATATAATATGATTAATTATGCTATCTTTACCGGTTTATTTTAATAGTTTATTATCTTAAGGACTAAGTCATAGACTCAAAAGAACTCGTTTACCAGAAAATGCTCGGTCTAATCCAGGTTCGAGCAAAACATATGTAAACGGACATTAAGTGCGAGGAATTATATTTGCATCTGAAAATACTAACTTATTAAATCATAATAAGCTTTCTCCAGATTTACGGCTTAATTAACCTGTCTATTTATCACCGGTTTGATCAAAATAGACTTTGTAAAGCATTTAAATAAATTCATGAGATTTATTAAAAAGGCGAGAGATAAACTTTAATCGTAACAAACTGTATTTATTTTAACCGGTAGAAATATAAATTACACAACTAAACAAACCATAATTAAACCTTCACCCGGAGTAAATCCTCCTTAGCCTGACATATTAACTGGTAATAAGTCAGACAGAGGTTGGACGTAATAATAATACGGAGGTGTGGATGGTGAATGAAGAAATGAAGAGAACGAAGAGTGGAGCGTGTACGTAGGATAATATATGTGAAATGAGTGATTTGGAGTGTTTGAGTTCTGGGGAATCGAATGTTGTGTTTTGGTGTACGGGAGAGAATTAATGGAAGCGAATGGTAATTGTGGTGAGCGATGGTCTGATTTTCTGGTTTTCTCCGTACGTCCGTTTAAGGTTGAAGGTGCTGTGTTTATATAGAGGAGGAGGATAAGGTTAGAGGCAGATCTGGAGTGGAAGGAGATTGATTGCAGATTGATTGCTCATTGATTGCAGGGGACAGAGCTGGAGACACACGCGTGAGGAAAATAAGGTAGGCGCCGTCTGATATTAATGGAGAAGTCTGTTGCGCCGCGAAGGAAGAAGAAAATGTCGCGTTGAATTTAGGCACGTCCGCCTGTCTGTCCGCCTGATATTACGCGGACGTCTCATACTCTCGCCCGCGGTCTCTCCATCTCTTGTCCGCCTTGTTGTCCGCCTCAGTTCATGCGGACACAAGTGTTGTCCGCCAATCTGTCCGCCTAAATCCATGCGGACATCAATGGAGTCCGCTACTTGTCGGTCACCTTGTCCTGTCCGCCTAATTCCATGCGGACAACACACAGGCAGTCACGTCCGCCCCTGGTTAGGCGGTCACCTTGTCCTGTCCGCCTTGTTCTATGCGGACACAGGAGTGGACACAAGTTTTTGACTTATTTTCTTCTACGAACTTTGACCGGCTCTAGATTCTTCGTTTGGACTCCGTTTTCTGAGCCGTTTGCGTCTATGCGTTCGTCTCTTCGTCTACTTCGCTTCCAGCTTGGTTTTCCTCATGTTTAAACAATAAATTTGTGAGATAACAATAAAACATAAACTAGAGGAAAACTAACCGAAGAGGAGAAATGAGCAAGAAAAGTGCTAATATTATATATGAAATACACCTATAAAACATACTCATTTGGACACTTATCAGAGATCATCAGACTAACAGCTTCGGATTCCTATGCCCTGCTACTTGCTGTGAAGTGACTATGTCAATGGATCCTGAAGGTCATTTACGGTACTTGACGAACACAATATTTGAATGTGCAGACAAGTCATACATTATGCTGCCATATTATCAAGGGTAAGTCATACTTCCATATCTTATTATGTTTTATTTATAAGTTTCTTATTCGTGTTATGATTTCAATTTTATCATCACGTGAGCAGTCGTCATTGGTCATTGTTGGTTTTGGCCATGAAATACCCAAGAGTCTTTCAGTTCGACTCACTTGGTACGAGTGCCAAGAAGCCAGCGATAGCAGCGGCTCTAATGAGGTGAGCTATTTAAATTATACAACAATTGCGATAACTTAATAAATTGTTTCGTTAAATTTGATTAATTTGTGTATTACATTCAAACTATTTATTTGTATAGTGGCTTCAAAGCTGCACTGCGTGCATTGCAAAAGACACGAAGAACATCCCTTGGACTGCAGTGAAGGTAGTTTTACTTATTTTGTGCAAATAGTTAACATGTTAATAGTAGACCTGCAAGTATGACTGATAACGCAATGTGTGAATGTATAGTGTCAGGTACAGCCTGGTGGATCAGAATGTGGTTACTATGTTATGAGGTTTATGCATGACTTAGTAGCATCATCCAAGTTTTTGCTAGAAAAATCATTGGACAAGGTATAAAACTATCTTTGAAAGTCTTGGTTTATATGTATTTTTATTCTTTGTCATTCTTTGTGTAGTGTCTCATTAACTATTCATTTTTGTTGTTCAAGGCTTTCGAAGAAATCGTGGGCATTGGAAATTATGAAGAGAGGCACATATCTGAAATCCTCGAGGATTGGGTAGAATTTATCTCCATCGACGTACTTAGTTTATTCCTCTTAAGTTAGTTTGCGTTGAACGTTAGTTGTGTTATTATATATTTCATTAGATTGAAACGTAGTGAATTGTATATTGTAATGGAGTGTGGCGTGGAGAGTTGGTGAAGTGTACAACTACTACTCTCTTTATTTTTGTATGAATTTTCTTGCTTTCTTGCATTTATTGATGTGTGCCGATGATTATGGCCGCTTTATGGGTTTATAGTATGCTACTGAGGCGCCCCACTGTGGTGGCAGCATTATACAATATCTTTATAGGTTTGTTTAATTTTGTGGTGTATTTGGGTGCATTAATAAGCTGGAAAGGAAAAAAAATACTTCCTATCTCGACGGTTCCTACTAAAGAACCGCCGAGATAGACCTATTCCATTTGACCGTATACGTTTGACCTGACCACCTATTTCGGTTCTATGTAAGAAACCGCCGAAATAGGTGGCCAGGTAAAACGTATACGGTCAAATGGAATAGGTCTATCTCGGCGGTTCTTTAGTAGGAACCGCCGAGATAGGGTAGTCTATTTCGGCGGTTCTGGAACCGCTGAAATAGGGTAAAATACCTATTTCTGTGGCGCTCATTTCTGTTGTTGTAAACCACAGAAATAGGCCCTTTACAACCACAGAAATAGGCTGTTTTCCTACTAGTGGACGGTGAATGGTCCTAGTGCACAGGGTGGAGGTGCCCTCTATTCAGGTATGAACTAGACTTGGAATTTGATTTATTATCTTCATGGCTAGCGAATATGACGAGAATGGATTCACCGAGGATGAGGATGATTCTGCACTCGAGGAAGATAAAATCTCCAGAAGAAACACCAAGGATGCAGATCCTCTCACCGTTGCTGGTTCCGATCAAACAAGCGTAGCCCTAACCAAGAAATTTGACGGGACCGGTTTTCCAAAACTAGAAGAGAAGGATGCGGATGTGCTTGCTTGTGAAAAACAAGATAAAATTCATCGATGGAACCTTGATGAAATCCAAAATCCCTAGACGGAGGCATGCTACCTAGGATCGCTGTAATGGCCTTGTCATGAGCTGGATAATCACCAGTATCGAGCCCTTGATTTCGGATGGTCTAATGTACCATGAAACCGCCTACGAAATGTGGAAGGAACTGTCTTGGCGATACGACCAAGCAAACGGAACCAGGCGATTTGAATTAAAACGCAAGCTGTCACAGATTGAACAAGGCGGCGATACCATCACCGAATACTTGAACCTCCTGATAGCGTCTTTGGGATGAGATTTCAAACATGGAGAACATCACCCCTTGTTGTTGTGGCTACGGCAACTAGATAGCTATGAAAATTGAGGAGGAAAGGCTATTTGAATTTCTCATGGGACTCAGGGAAGAGTTCGTTAATGTTCATGGGAATTTACTGATGAAACCCCCCCCCCCCCCCCCCTCCATGTTCTAGATGTGTCATTCTTCAGGAAGAAAGACAGAGATCTTCTGTGAAAATTAATAGAGATACCGCGAGTCCTTCTTTCGCCCACACTGCGATCAAAATCGATAATCACACAAACAATCAACGAAATATGAAAGATCGCGATGCTTTGAAGAATATGGTTGTCTGCAGCCATTGTGGTAAGAGAGGCCACTTGAAGAAAGACTATTTTGAACTAAAGGGATACCCTGATTGGTGGAAGGGTCCCAAAGTTGCTGTTGCCAACACCATCTCCAATGAACAGGAAGGTAAAATTCCAATCCCTAGTCTGGATGCTAAGAATTACAATCTTTTAGTTGCATTTTTTCAACAGGATAAACCAATAATGGACTATTCCACTACTAGTTCTAGTGCAAAGAGCAAAGATTCAATAGATTTTGCAAGTGAAAACTCTACTCACTGTTTATCAGTTGATAGTAATCAAAGATGGTTATTAGATTATGGTGCTTCAGATCATCTATTAAGAGATGACAGTGTGTTGATTAAAAAAAGGAAACTGAAGCACTTCAGACACATTTTAATGCCAAATGGAAGAATTGAAATTATAGATATTGTTGGAACAATTGCTTTAACCAAAAAATTTTAGCTTGATAATGTGTTACATGTCCCGGCATTCATATTGGCCTTAATTTCAATCAGCAAACTCACGGAGCAAACTGGATGTCCTGTGACTTTTGATCGTGATGTTGTTATACGCAGGTGCCTATCTCGACGAGTAGAGTTTGAATTGGCATCAAAGAAGGAGGTCTCTATGTTCTGGATATGGACAATTGTAGCAGTAGTTTTGACAATAATAATAGTGTGAATGTAGTTTCTGATTGTAATGAACGTTTACTGTTTTGGCATCGCAAGTTAGGGCATGTGCCAATTGTGAAATTACTTCGTTTGGGACTGATCACTAAACATGATATACCTAAGAATTTCACTTGTGATATCTGTTTTCAAGCCAAAGGTCCTAGCTTAACTTTTCCCACCTCTACACACAAGTCTCATAATTGTTTTAAATTAATCCATATAGACATTTGGGGGCCTTGTTCTAAGATCAATCATGATGGAACTCGTTTTTTTCTTAACAATTGTTGACGACTTCAGTAGAACCACTTGGGTCACTCTTATGAAACACAAATCAGAAGCTAGTCAACACATCCAAGATTTTGTCATAATGGCTGAACGATAATTTAGTAAGAAGGTAGAGTAAAACTGTGAATATACGTGAGATTTGTTAGTTAAACAAGGTATATAACAACTAACGTGATTGTTTCCTTGTATTTTTTTATGTGTATACTAAAGTGATGGTTCATATTGAGTTTTTAAGAAGTCTTGTGATGAATATTTATGATGTGATGGTGTTTCTGGTGAGCCTTGTGCTAAATATTGAGGAGACCTTGGTGTTCTGAATTGTTGAAACTTATTTTAGTAAGTGTTTATATTGGAAATTCTAGGTGAATTCTCATAGCTTGTTATGAAATGATTAACTATGTCATATTGTACAACAATACAAAGGGTAGTATTTATTGAGCATTTGATGTTCAAGAATAATTTGGGTTTTGTCGACTTGATATGGGAAGTAAGTTGGATAGAGAAAGGATCGGAATTACGATCCTTGTGACTTGGAGATTATTGCAGAAATTAGTGATGAAATTGTTGTCTTGGGCGTGTGAGTCTTGTTATGAGTGAAGGATTGAGAGGTTGACGGGTGATTGATAAATAACTTAAATTAGATATTTTTTTCGATTGTTATGAATTCATTTGATATTATCCGAAAGGGAGGAATTGAGAATTAATAATAGTATGATAAGAGGTGAATTGATCTACGAGGTGATCAAATATTGAAGAGTAAATTCGGGACTATGGGTGGCTTCAAAACTCACAGGCTCTACAATTGTCATTGGTAAGACTAACAATTTAATTTTATTGGTTTATAAGGATATGTGATTGCTCATTGGGAAAATTGTTTTCGTTCACTTGGTTGGTGTTAAGTTCACATACGGAGAAATGTTGTAATAGGGGCTGGAAGAATAGGTGAAGCATCTTTGTGAGTCTACACATAATTGTGTTCTTTGGGATCTTAAAATTGTAATTGGAAGCTTAGGTGCAAATTTTGTTACGATAATACAAAATCAATTTGCTTCTTTTGGGAGTTGTGGCAATCGATGTTGAACTGAGAAGTTAGATTAAATGATCAGTTGTGGACCTTGGTTTGAGTGTTCCTTACTAGAATCGGCTATGAATATTGGTGGGAAATATAGATCACCGAGAACTCAAGTTGGAGATTTAGGTGGTTATAAGGGTTCAAGATTGACTTGGTTGTAGGAAAAAAAATGGAGTGATAGAATTATATTGATTTCAAAGCTCCTAAGGAGATTTGATTTTGAATGAACTTGTTGAAACTTGGATTGGGATTGGATTTTTGTGATGTATGGAATATCTTATGTATTGATTATGGGTATTCGGTAAAAATAGAAACTTTTACTTTAACTTTGGGAATAGGTCTTTCTTTAAATAGTTGGGGAGTATGATCTTGGAATGTTCTTGGGAACTCCAGGTTGTGTATTGAATGTAAGAAGAAGAACATGTCTCGATGAAGAAAAGTAGGGGTATCTTTTAGGTCACAAGATGTACTTCGTAGTGACCTAGGATCCTAGTTCGAGAAATGACATTTAGATTGGGAAGAATTTCTCTGAGGAGGATTAGAAAAAAATTTAGAATGAGCTTGATCATTGGGCGAATTCATTAATGGTTAAAAGATGAGTTAGAGATTGCCTCTAAGAATTCCATTAGGTGTGGACTTGAGTTTAGTGTATATTGAGTTAAAGTATTTATCATCCTCGGTTAAAGGGTGTTACAATGAAATCTTGACACATGAATGTTAAGGTGCTGGTCGTAATTGCTTGGAAGGTGTGAGACATGGTAAGTGTTATATTATATATGGATTTTGAAGTGGTAAAATATATATCATGGCAATTGGTGGATTAGTAGGATGTGAAACTTGTGGTATTGGATTCGTGTTATTAATGTGTTGTGACTTGACTGGTCAAAGTGGTTTGAACTTCAGTTTTGTGTGATGGATTGGTTTAATTGGCTTGGACTTCTACCTTATGTGATGAATAGGTTTAATTGGCTAGGACTTTAGTTTCATATGATGGAATGGTTACCTAAGGGGTCGTGGACCTTGTAGTCCTTTGTCATACGGCCGGTGTGCCTGGGGGTATTTGGGGATATTATGTATTGGAATGGTTACCCCAGGGGTCAGGGACCACGTAGTCCTCTCTCTTGTGCGACCGGTGTGCCCGCGGGTATTTGTGGATAATTGTTGACTCAATAGATTCTTTTACTTTAGTTTCCGTCTCTAGTAGTTGGCAAACTCTTAGGGGGCGTGCTCTTAAATTAGATCTAGCTTCGAAGATGAAGCTTTCTTTCAGGGGGAGATACTTAAGTACCATCAAATTTTGATTAAAATGTGAGCATAAGTTATATGTGATAATAGATTAAATATGGTTACGATCATTGGTGGATAAGAAAATGTTAATGATTGGATTATTGAATTTGGGATTTATTAAGGATAAAGAGGTATTTGAGAATAAAAGAAGATTTAATTAGATTACAAATCAATGCCTTTATTTTCCTTATTCCTTTCCTCTTATATTTTATTTTCCTTTCCTTTCTTTTCCTGACAAGAAATCATGTTCCCAACTCTGTCTCCCTCCCTACGCCTCGCACCGTTCTTCTTCTTCCTCTCACGTAACTTCCTCCTCTCCATTGTTGGTTTGAGTGAATTAAAAATGGTAAGTCTATCGATCGTAGTAAGAGGTTTTGATTAATCTTGTGAATTAATTACTTTGGTGGATAATTGATTGTGTGAATGGATTAAATCCTAGATCTCGAGTTTGTCAGTGGTGATTGCTATTGCTTGTGTGATTCCTTTTTTATGGTGGGCATGGTTCCAAGTAATCTACTATGTTCGCTAAACTGTTCTATGTGGAAGTTTGTGAATTGTTGAATGATTTGTTCCTGATTTGGAAAAACCCCTCGTGGGAGATTTTGGAAGTTATAGTTGATTATATATATTTGGGAATTTATGAAATGTGGTGATTCTACTTTCTGAATTGGTGGTAATGGTTTTGGGAACTTTCACTGGGATGGATTCATACATATTGGCACATTGGATTGAGTAATTTACATTGCGACCATTATATCACAGTTTAAGCTCTATAGATCTACTTATTTGTGGTCAGAAGTACCCTTAGAAGGGTGTGCACACTGAAACTGACTAGCGCTCCTGATGCGTCCCCGATCGATCGTGGACGTATCGTTGTCAGAATAAAACTACTTGATAGTTAAGGAAAGATACGAGATAAACTAAACTGGAAACTCCATTTCGATTGAGAATTTACACACAGAAATTCACTTAATCTCCCTCGCCCCACACACGGACTCTGGGACAGTTTAGGACTTTATCCTTAAGTCCTCTACCCTCTCTTGACGGTCGGCCTGCAGTTCCCCAACGTTTCCCGACTGGTCAGTCTATCAATAACACAACGTATTGTCACTTAACTTTAGTTCTACCTAGCTCACCAATTCTTTAGCCTTTACACACACTTTTAGTTTGACTCACACTTGCTCAGAGTGCCTCTTCTTTTTCTCAATATCTCGAGCTGCTTACATAGGACATAAATGCACATATTTATATACGTTAGTTAGGATATAACTAACGGCCTATGATTACATAGACTGTAGGAATCGATTACTACTTTTCTCTTTTGCATAACAGCCAACTCCTTTGTAGATTAAGCCTCAACTTGATCTGAAGCCAAGAACACGTGTCGCCTTGTGATTGAGCACGTCGGCGGCAATTCCTTCGATTAGTCAAGCACCACTTGTGTGCTCAACTTGTCTGATTTTGCCTGGCTCATTAAGGCTCATAAATGTTCTCTTCAGACTTCATTATGGCTACGTGATAATGTGTATTAGTATCCCTTGGCTTATCTTGTTGTCTTGCACATTAATGAGTTATGTTTTTTGTCGTGAGCTAGTTGCTTATGTAGATGTGAAGATCTACATAGGTTTGTCGATTCTCTTGCCGTGTTTCGCCCTTGCCTTAAGTCTGATGTATGAGAGATATGGTCGTGTGATGCTTGACTTCTAATGTGTACTAAAAGTTCTAGTGTGAGCTCTTCTAGACAGATCCCCGACTGGTTGGGCACATGTCACGAACTGAGTGTGCTTGCAACCTTGCGTGCAAAGCCACTCCTTAACCTGTTTGTCTGAATCTTAAAGCTTAACAAACATATTAGATAAACAACATAAGTTTGCTATCATCAAAACTAAAGGATCTTGACTTAACACACACTTAAGGACTTAGAGTGAGGTGAAATTCAGTTTTGCGACCCCACTCATTTGGGTGTTTGTTGGAGGAATTTATATATTTGACACCCCACTTGTTTGGGTGTTCATCGGTGGATACTTGGTTGCCAATAAAAGGATCCGATACTCTAGTTGAGTTATGCTATCGATTATATTAGATGTTGAATGATTGTTGTGGATGTTTGTTGTGTGGAACTAAACTCGGTGCTTTCCAAATAAAACAAATTTTACATTGCGAAGTAGTAATTTACTCAGTTTCATTTGATTGATGCAATCCTTTTGTGTGTTGTACGTAATTTTCTGATCGCAGGTAATGATGACTAATGCATAGGATTGGGGAACGCGACTCCACTTAAGAATATATATTAGAACGGCTTAACCATTGATGTTGTTGCTAACTAAAAATTTAGGACTTTAAACATTATCATTAATTGCAAGTTAAGATTTAATCATTGTTAGCACGTGTTTAGAACTTATGATTTGGAACGTTTTGCCTTTGTTATCAATTGTTTTGAAACTTATGATTCGAGATGATTTGATTTGGTAGATAACCTTAACACCCAAGGGTTTTGGTGTGGCGGTAATATCCCAGATTTAATCTTTCCGATGTGATCTTTTATGACTAATTTTAATCACGGTTTACTGTGAAATTTATTTAATTTGGTTAAAATTAGTGTTTCCGGACATATGTCCAGATAGATCCCGAACTAAAATTGATTTATGGAGTATGAGGGTGTCTAAACATGAATATGTTTCCCCCAAAGACGGTTTGTTACAATTTTTAGCCTAATCAATCAAATTCTTACTCATTCTTAATTCATTTCAAACAATCATGTTTGTAACACCTCGAATTTTATCCCAAAATATAGTGTAAAGAATTAGAAAGATAACGCCACAAACAAATTAAAAAACGGAGGTCAATCGAATCTTTAAACATCAATTTTAGTTATGTCTAAGCAAAAGCATATGTCCGAACATTAAAGTTCTATCACTAGTCATGTTCAGGTATTTAAACGTTCGTCCGAACATGTAAATTCAGACAAAAGACGAGGATAAATTCAACTATAAGTCTCGACATTAGTCTGAACTTACATGTTCAGACGAACATTCAAACACCTGGACAAGACTAGTGTCCGGACTTCAATGTTCGAACATTTGGCTCAGACACAACTAAAATTACTATTTAAAGACTATTTTGACCTTCATTTTTGAATTGTTTACAACTTTATCTTTCTAATTCTTTACACTATATTTTGAGATAAAATATGGGATGTTACATTAGATGAACAATAATAGTGTAAAAATATTTCATTAGTTACAACTATCTAAAGTATTTTATATTTTACCCCACCCATAACATCGACACAATCAGGATAATGACACAAAATAAGTACAGTCAGCATATTGACCGGATTGACACCTCGAGAGCCACACAATACTCCACACGGCATGCCTGCACGATCAAATCTGCGATCAGTCAAATTTGTTGAATTTGCAACTCTGCTCAAAAAGAAAGGTTGCACCCCTAAACGCACTCCAAAGCTAAGCGCAACTAAAGCTAACCTTCTAAATCGATACATGTTCAGGAACTGTCTCCACAAAGGATGTGGAGGCCATAGAAACGCATCCACGGCCTCGGTAAGATATCCAGCAAAGATTAGCCAAACGATTGGGGATTCGGCAAATTTATACACATGCTCTATGAGCTAGGAACCTTTTGTCGCCCAGAGATTGCACATACAGCAGATAAGATCAAGTTTCTGGCAAGGGAACATCTTATCAAACACCCACAGGGAATAGCTATCTACATTTCTCATTCAGCTCATCTCCTTCTCAACGATGAGGCCGTGTGCTCACCACAGAACAACGATTACACAATTACAATGGCTATAACCACTAAAGAAATGTGGGCTCCCTAAATTGAGAATGTATTGATAAAAATGTTTTCATATGAATGAGCAGCTCATGTCCTTCCCTACTTGGTCGAGAAAAAACCCAAACTTCATGGATATCTGACTCAACACAAGAACAACTTTAAAATATCGCTCAAGGATATGATTCCCTGCACTCGCTTGCTCCCGGGCTCCACAACAATAATCCGCCTCACTCCTGACACATAAAAATAGCCTGTTCAGTCGTAAATAGTTGTCAAACTCATCATGGACGTTGACTGAAATCCTACAAACCCCCCCCCCCCCCCCCCCCCCCCCCCCCCCCCCCCCCCCCCCCCCCCCCCCTTCCCTTTTTCTCTAGTACGAAAATTTTCTAATATAAGTTGAATCCTAAAACAGGTAAAGCGGTAATGAATATTAGCATTTCATGACAGCTGCGAGAGTGAACAAACGAATGAGTCCAGTGTAGCAATATTATACATAGCAAGTGCAGTTAATGATGTCTCTTACCGGGCTTAGCCAGGTACTCCATCACTTTGAACAATGGGTCGGTGCGCAAACACATCTGGTATCTGTTTAGCTCTTGTTGTCCATTATATGCATTATGAGTAAATTTCAACACCTACACAAAGTTCGGACAATAGTCGCCATGTTCAAGTAGAATAGCAAAAACAAATTACAATATGCACAAGGAAATGATAAATTGTTATCATTCTTTCTATTCAACAAGCATGAGATTTCATGAAGATCACACAAGTAAACTGGAGCCCATTTAAGCAGAATACGCTTCAATACTTGCCATGTTAAGAAACTAATTTCTAAGGAGCAGACTGAAAGGTTTATGTGAGAAAAGGGAAGTTTGACTAAAGAGGGAAAGAATGGCAATAATTGAAGGATAAAAGGAGAATAAATTAAGGATATAGTAGCGAGTTTAGGCAGTAACCTTTTACATTTGAAGAGTTTCCTTTTATGACTGAATAATTCCCTTTTTATGTTTGAACAATTAGGCAATAACCTTTTACGTTTGAATAGTTTCTAATTACGTTAGAATAATTAGCTTTTGTGTTTGAATAGTCATATTAGACATAGAGAAGGGAGTTGGGCAATAGTGCCTATAAATAACATTAAGGGTAGAGGGTCATGGAATTACTTGTGGCTGGTCTTGTGTAAGTGTTCGAAATTTCTTGTGCAAGTGTTTGAAATTTCTTGTGTAAGTGTTCTTGTGCAAAGTGTATGAAATTTTGGGTTGGTTAACGCCATGGGCGGCTCTTAGCATGTCCAACAAGTGACATGGAACAGGGCCCCCAATTTTAGGGGGCCCCCAATTTTTGGGACCTATTTTTTTAAATAGAGTCAATTATCTTATAGTTTATATAATTAAAAAGTTATAAGGGTTTCTAACATATTCATTATAACATATAAATAACACTTGATTGAATTTAATACTATTAATGTCTTTTAGCAGACAAATAAATAAAATTATTGATGAAATTGTTTATATTCCAATAATATCTATTTAAAAAGATATAGATATATTGATCTTCCCTCTTTTTCTACCTTGTAAATCACAATCTCTTCAACTACGTACTTCTATCCAATCAAATACTAACACTATTTCTTCAAAGTGTTGGTTGTAAAATGCTCGCAGAATCAATATTTTTAAGTAAACTTCTTCTAGTTGCCAAAAACAACAAACAGAGGTCAAATTCGGACGGAGGAGTATTAAAAATTATTGTTGTGACACAATTAAATTAATAATTATATATTTTATATTTAAGTTTTAATTTATAAAAGGCCCCGTTAAAATATTTTACACAGGGCCCCACGAATTACCGAGCCGCCTCTGGTTAATGCAAAGCAGTGCCTCTATTCCAATAAGAACTATCCCTCTCTAGTCTACCTCTAGCAAGTGGTGTGGTGAGTGTGGAGTAACAGCTACTCGCATGGAGAGTAGGGTTGATACGTTAGAGCAGCTAGTGGGGGAACTCCAATCGTCACAGCAACAGAACGAGACGGAGAATAGTGCGCAGAGAAGTACCATGGAGGAGCAAGGCCGAAAGATGGACACCGGGTTTGGTCGTTTGGAGTGTATGCTAGCGAGTTTGGCGGTAGGACGAAGTGTGGGAAGTAGTGCCTCCAAGAATCAAGAGACTGAGCCGGAGGAGACAGTGGAAGAACCCGCTGAACAATTCGTCCTTGTCCAGCCGCCGTCAAATAATCGGTAACCCCGACTGGAAGAAGAAGAAGAAGAATACCAGGTGCCGACAAAGAAGGTGGAACTTCCCAACTTCTATGGAAGCGACCCCTTCTCGTGGATTGTTAGGGTGGAGCAGTATATTTTTGTTAGGAGAACCACGGACACCCTGAGAGTTCAATGGGCGTTAGTTTGTATGGAGGGTGCAGCCTTGCACTAGAGCAATTGGTTGAGGCAAGAGAGGCCTCGAATTACCTAGGCAGAGTTCAAAGTGGAGCTCATCCAGCGCTATGGGAGTGGAGTCGCGATGAATTCGTATGAAGCCTTATAAACGGTGAAACATTGGGGCATGGTAGCAGAATACGTGGATGAATTTCCGGCTCGTGTGGCATTTACAAGAGAAAATTAGGGTATGAATTCAGTCTGACGACACTACGGACATGTATCGTGTTATCAATTTAGCGACGGAGATGGAAAGGGAGCTAGAGATAACTGGAATATTACTACCACCAAAGGAAACAGGAGGGTTTGCTGCTTCTGAGCCGCGGTTTGGGATCAGCCTTAAATCTGGGCCAGAGTTCTCCGGCCGGATGTGGGGCTCGGGCCAATCCAGCTCAAATTCTCTCAGGCCTCATCAGGCTCAAATAATAGCTATTCTCTGACAGTACCCCAGCCTAATTTTCATTATGACCCAGGAGGAGGACAACACGGCTTCACGGGAAGGGGCCGACTACTAATTTTTCCCAAACAGTTGGGGTCAGAGATTGCTTTGCCACCGGCTTAGGTTATAAGGATAATGTTCAACAAAACACAAGAGGGTCCCAACGGCCCCTTTCCTCATGCCAAAACAGCTTCGGAGCACTTGGAAAGGGGAATTCGTTCTTTGCTCAAGCATCCTCACAGCCTATGTTGCACGGGGACAGATTCGGGAACCGGTACGCGGACAGAGAAACGTGAATTTTTCAAATGTTAAGATACATGGGGACGACAAGAAAAAAAATATAGATATATTAAATACAATAAATATAATAAGAACAAGTCTGGTGTTAATAATTATATCTTACAATTAAATTATAAATAACAAAAAATTATATAAAAAAATAAGTATCAAAATATTAATCAAAACTTTTAAATAATCTTCATAAATACAATTAAAAAAATAGAGGTTGACTCATTAATGTTTTTATTTATTTTGAATAAGGAAATAGATGGACATCTTATGTAGAATAAAGCATTAGTCTTCTTTTTTTAGATAAAAATGTTATATCAACTTCAAAACTTTGAATGGGGTGATCTCCAATATGATGAGCTGATCAGAGAGGAGAAAATAGCTACTTGTCATTTGAAGCAGATGTCCATTGCGGAGGATAGTTTTCTTAGGTAGAAGAGTCAATGAGAGTGGCTAAAGTCCATGGACAGAAACACCAAGTATTTCCATGCAATTATCAAAAGACGTCATGCTAGAAATACTATTGTTTCTCTGGATGGGTTGGATGGTGAATGTATAACCAAACCAGATAAGATTTCAAGTGAATTGGTTAAGTACTTCAAGAAAATCCTGGGGACATCTACAACCTGCTTAAAAATTGACCAAGAGGTGGTGAACAGGGGCTTAACTATCCCCAAGTGTGCGGATCCTGAGTTGTGCGGAGAGGTGTTGGAGAATGAAATAAAGGCATCCTTATTTTCTATTCCTGACTCAAAGGCACCCGGCCTGGATGGGTAATAGTGCTTTTTTCCAGCCACGAAAATCAACTGTTCAGCAATTAGCCTCATCCCGAAGAAGAACCCAAGGGGTGCATGATATTTTAGGCCTATTTCATGTTGTTATGTGATCTACAAGACTATTAGTAAAATTCTTGCAAATCGACTTCAAAAATTGTTGGGGGGTATTATCAGCCCAAACCAGGCTACTTTTGTCAAAGGAAGATCTATCTCCATAACATCTTCCTTTGTCAAGAGTTGATTAAAGGGTACAAGAGAAACATTACCTCTCCAAGATGCATGCTGAAAGTTGACCTCAGAAGGCTTATGATAGTATCAATTGGGATTTTGTCCATGACATCCTTACAACATTTCCCGGTCAAATTTGTGGGATGGATCATGGAGTGTATTACCACACCAAGCTACTCAGTGGTGGTAAATGGGAGCCTTAAAGGCTTCTTCCCAGGGAGAAAAGGATTGAGACAAGGTGATCCCATATCGCCCTACATTTTTGTAGTGTGTGTGGTATACCTTAGCAGGCTGTTTCTCAGTCTTGAGACGAGGAAAGAGTTTCAATTTCACCCGAAGTGCAAGAAGCTTAATCTGACCCATCTTTGTTTTCTTGATGATCTCATGTTATTCTATAAAGCAAAGCATGGGGTTGTTAGGGAGATGATGACTATGTTTACATGCTTCTCTAAGGTGTCAGGGTCAGAAGCAAATATGAACAAAAACAAGGTGTACGTGGTAGAGGAGCAACTGAAGACTTTCAGACCTACTTACGAGCTAACTACAATCAGGAGAAAATTAAGTTGCCTTTCAAGTACTTGGGAGTCCTACCACACTTTCCGCGCTGGAGTGTCGGGAACTGGGGGATAAACTTGTAGGGAAAGTTCATAGTTGGTCTTCTAGATTCCTCAACTATGCAAGGAGATTGCAACTCATCAAATCAGTACTTCTTTCTATGCAGATTTATTGGATGTCTATATTTGCCCTCCCGAGGAAGGTGATCAAGGAAGCCATAGCTATCTGTAGGGTTTTCCTTTGGGCAGGCAATACTAACTCCAAGAAGGCAAGTATCACTTGGAAGAAAGTATGTCAACTGAAGTTGTCTGGAGGACTTAGGGTTAAATGCCTAGAAACTTGGAACAAGGTAGCCATTTGTAAGCAGATTTGGTAAATTGAAACAATTGCAGATACATTGGGTCTGGGTCCATGAGTACTATATAAAGCATAATACTCTTTGGGATGCAAGTGTCCCGAGAGACAGCTCTTGGTGTTGGAGGAACCTTATGAAGAGCAGACAGCTTTGGTAGAGTTTTTTTTTTTTTTGGGGGGGGGGGGGGGGTGCTCAATCAATTGGCCAGGTCATAGAGGATGTTTCTCTATAAGCAATTGTTACGAGAAGATGTCCAGGAAAGATCCATTGATTGAGTGGGACAAAGTGATTTGGAGCAAAGGGAACTTCCCCCAACATTCCTTTATTACTTGGTTAGCAATCTATGGAAGACTTGCAACTAAGGATAGGCTTAGAACTTGGGGGATGATAGCTGATGGAAATTGTGTTCTTTGTCATGATGGCAGGGAATTGGTAAAGCATATGTTTTTTGAGTGTGGATATACTAATGAGGTGTGGGTCTCATATATTGTATAAGGAAGGAGAGGAACAATAGAATCTTTTGGGATCTCTTTTGTACAACACAACAATGTGCTAACCATGTAATTAGGACAGCACCACTTTGTAACTTATAGGTTGTAAAACTATTTCGGTTCTCTTGTGATGACTAATATACTACTAATTAACAAAAAAACTTCAAAACTTATACTAGATTTTCATGAATACAATTAAGAAATAAAAAAAATTGAGTCAAAGAACTTATGAGTTTTTTTAAGAAAGAAAAGAAATGACTGAATATATGAGGAAGCATATTCAAATAATCAGCTATATACAATTAAAGAGATAAAACATATTAATAATAGATTATTTTAAAAATAGATAATCAAATGAATCGGGTATTAAAAAACACTCAACAGTGCCCTTAAAAACATAACAAAAACAACAAATTATATTGTAACCTTCAAAGACATTCCCTTCTCATTCTCAGCATATTAAAAAAAGAGTGAGGTGTCATCCCCTCATGTTCCATGTGTTTCCACTTCCTGGAGACATATTGCGTACGCGGGACGGAAGGAATTTGGCGTCCCCGTGCAATACAGCTCACAGCAAAGCTATTCAAGGCCAACTCGTTTTTTGCCTGCCCGGAATTTTGATGAGTTAGAGCCAAGGGGCTCTGTTTTCAGTGCCTTCAACCATTCTCACCTAGGCATGTGTGCAAAAACTACGAGCTTTGGGTACTGATTGTGGGTGAGGACAAGGATCCGGAGGAAGAGTTGATGCCAGCTTCTATGGAGACTTTCATGCCTTGTGGACAAGGCGTGTTCTAATGGGCGAGGGGATGTTAAGAAATTAATTTATAAGGGTGCAGAGTTGAAGGTTTATATAAGGGTGCAGATGGAAGGTTTATATGAGAAAAGGGAAGTTTGACACAGGAGGGAAAGAAGGGCAATAATCAAAGGATAAAAGAAGGGGAACAAATCAAGGATAAAGTAGAGAGTTTAGGCATTAACCTTTTACATTTGAATAGTTTCCTTTTATGTTTGAATAATGCCCTTTTTTTATGTTTGAACAATTAGGCAAGCAGTAACCTTTTACGTTTGAATAGTTTCTAGTTACGTTTAAATAATTACCTTTTCTGTTCAGATAGTCATATTAGACATAGGTAGGGGAGCTAGACAATAGTGCCTATAATAAAGTAGACCAAAAGGGTAGAGGGTCATGGAATTACTTGTGAATGTTCTTGTGCAAGTGTTTGAAATTTCTTGTGCAAGTGTTCGTGTGAGTGTTCTTGTGCAAGTGTTCGAAATTTCTGGTTGGTTAACGAGAAGCAGAGCCTCTGTTCCAATAAGATTTATCCCTCTCTAATCTATCTCTAACAATGCCATGTTATAGTGGCGGATTTGAACCGAGCTGAAAGTATAAGTGCTTATAAATTAGCCTTTTCCAAACAGAAAATAAGACTACCCAAAGCTGAGCCACAATCCTTGCCATAAATGGAATATTCGTAATGTAATGCCATGCTCTAATACTTAACCTGGTCAACCGTTAACTCATCAACATTGATCTCTTCATATACTCTGTCTTTCGCCAAAGCAGTTATATCACTGCAATAAAAAAAAAAGGCCAAACATTCACATGGCGAATATTAAGAATGTGGCAAAGACCATCAACTGTAAGTGAATTAAATATCTTACCTACGAGAATATATGTCAAGTAAGGAACCACTATCATCTACAACTGGTATTGCACTAACTTGAGCTGCATGAAAAAAAATATTACATTAGCACTATCGTGGATATAAGTAGACGATTCAATAGCAAATGAATATGCTTGATAAAAAGGATACAATAAAAAGATAATTATCAGTCTTTTAATCAATCTAAGATTGAAATTATATCTCAATTTTACAGAATCAACATGGAAAAAAAATTTATCTCTGGTAGCATTAACTATTAAAGAATCAAGAAAAGAAGGGTTAAGAAAAAGTATAATTTGAACTATAAATTGTTTAGAAATAAGAAAATTACCATCTTTTTTTTTATAATTGTGACTTTAGACTTATTACTAAGAAGAGAAATTAGAAGTCATACAAACCCCTTCCGGGCAAAACCCAGTGGAAAAATCCCAATAAGGAAAAAGAGTACAATCAAGATTCGGGCTAACAATTCCCAGAACATAAAATACTATCACAAAAGCAAATATACACTAACATCAAATCTAACTTCGGTAGCACCTTGAAGAGCTTAGTACTCCTTGCAACATTTTTGCCCCAATGAAACTCCTACAACCATCTTGTTGCTCAACTCCAAACATTTTGCTTTTTACATCTCACGATTGCCTCCTAAATCGATATCACCATTTAGAGGATCATCCACACTCATCTTTTCCCGCTTCCATTCTTCATGAAATAAGGTCATAACCCCATACTTTCCTTATCCTCTCTCACTTTTGCTTGCCACCCATAAATCCCTTATTCCTGTATCAATCATTCCTTCTAGCATAGCCTCATTCAGCGGTCCCCCGAGTTCTGTAACTTTTCTTAGTATTCTAATGCCAGGTGCAACACCTCTTTGTATGTCTTCTTGATGTTCTTTGCCGCTCTTTCCTTATCAATAATCGGGCACCCTAGCGCTTCACTTAATTTTATGCATTCAGCCACTTCCACATCAAGATCCTTTATTCCTCCATTCTGATCTCTCACCTCCCAATTTTCCCCCTCGGTTTGGCTCCTTTTTTGGATTGAAGGTGTGTTGTGAACCAGTTCAATTGACAAGGAATTCTCCTCTTCGTCTTGATTTTCATGGGAACCTCCTTTTTCATTACTCACCATCTTGACTGTGCCAAATTGAGGGGAATTTAATTTGCCTACTTCATTAGCACCGGGCTCAAAGATTCAATAATCATTATCATTGGTTTCATCCTTAAGGAGGGCTTGGCCATCTCCAAGTCATTATGTTAATGTCCTCTTTTGAAACTAGAGATTCCACATCACTCTCTTCTTTCTTTGTGATGTTTCAATTTTATCATTTTTCCAAGATTCCTCTTTTTTTCAGCACCCGTTCTCCATTTTCTATGTGTTTGGTATTCTCCTCCTCGAGATATAAAATGTTGCTCTCTGACACATTTTCCTTTTATCTGTTTCTTCATTTCCAATCTCACTTCCCAGCTGCCAACTTGAAGAGCCGGCCTCTTGCACTCTGATCAATTCCTTGTCAGATTAAGCACGACTACCTCTTATAATTCCCTCGTTCCCCAGGTTAAATGCATTATTAAAATTCTCACTTTTCCATGCATCACACCTCCTTTTGTTTGAGGCTGCGTCCTTTCCCTTACCACCCCTCGAAATCTGGATTGAGGAATTGTCCGCCTCTTTCAAAGGTTCCCCCTTAGCCAGCTGAACAACGCTATCCTTGCCGGTAGGCCACTCTAAACTTCCTTCTGGCACACCGGCCTCAGCAATGTGTACGAGAGAATTAAGCACACCCACCTATGTCATTACTGACATGTCGATGAGCTCCATCTGCCTCGTCTCTGTCATCACTTTGATCTCTGTGTGGGCAAATTTATTACGTTGGCCTTGTTCTATGCATGTAGTGGAACTCTTATACTCGCCCACATTTTCCTTTTCCGTAATTGATCAACGTATTGCCATCTTTTTAGTGTAATTCCCTCCATTGCTAGATTCATTTTGCTAGTCTCGGCCATTGCTTCATCTACCTCCTTCAGTGAGTTAAAAACAAAGAGGAAGCGATTCCTTGTGAAGGCTAGGAGACCCACCATATTTTGCCACAACTTCTGAAATCTCAGTAACACGACACTTGCATCAACGGGAGACACAACCTTTGCAACCAAGCATTTCTTCATGTTGTTATACATGCCATCATCGATCTCAAGCCGAACTCTAGCCACTTGCATGTCATATACCTTCTTTGCCCCTGGTTTTCCTTGTTCCCTCTTTAGTCTATTTGGGTTGACTCACACTGCACCTTCTCCATTCTCAGGACAAATCTTTTTTCTTGTCCTTCGCACCTTGGTACTCCATCCGGATTCTCATTCGTACTCCTTTTATCTCCAAACCGTTCATTTCCTCGATAACACTCCTGGCATCCTCAACATCCCGAAGAACAGCAAATGGAAAGTTGTTACGATTAGACATCCTCCTCTTTCTAGATAGAACATGCCACGAATTTGCCCGTATCTTGCTATTAGATCCCTCAGCTTCTCCTCTGACGCGTTGCTTTCTACGTTATTGATGAAGATCGTGGCTTGATTCCGGTTTTCCACGTTCTCACTACCCCGTCGTTCTTTTTGGAATGGCCTTCTTTCCGGCCGGCTTCCTCTGTTTTCCAGCCACCTACTCACATATGGCAATCTTGGGCCTTCTATCCCAATCCCTCCACTCGTCCCTCTTCTGGGTCTGTACTGCCTCCACGTTCAAAGCCTGATCTCTCCCTTCTCAGGTTTACCCATGAATTTGATAGATTCTTCATTCTCCCTGTTTGTATTTGCCCTCTAGTCTTTCCCCATCTCCCACTTGCACCTAAGCTTGAAAGGTTTTTCTTCACCCATATTGGGTGTTCCGTCCACCCTCTCCCCACTCTTTAGATATCTCTCTCATCAAGCCAGTTGGTTCCGGCAAGAGTTGACGTTTATGCTCGAAATAGTATCACTTGTTGCAATGAAATTACCATCATCTAGTTACTACAGTTTCCTCGTATAAATTACATTCCTTTAAAACCTAAGACTATGTTATTAGTCATCTCCTTTCCGTCTTCAATTAAGTCAAAAAAATCATATTCTATCAGTCTTAACCAGATCTCAACAAAAATGAACAACCAGATCTCAACAAAAATGAACAACCAGATCTCAACAAAAATGAACAACCAGATCTCAACAAAAATGAACAACCGTCTCAACATTAGGATGAGGCCATTAAATAATGTATCTGAATCAAACCTTATATATGTAAGTAATAGATGATAAGAAAAAATCATATTCTTGAAAGAGACAGAAGAAAGAGTATCTCCCAATCTTTAATCCTAGTGGTCAACATTGATACAATGCTGAGAATTTACCTTTCAAGACAAATCCATAAGCACTTAAAGTGACATTTTAACATGATAGAGAGAGACATTTGTCAGATTAGTGAGGCTCAAGGCTACTGCAACAATCTTGGAGCCTAGAGGCTTAATATTGCCACTATCATCAGATCCATGATTTTTAAATGAAGGCCATGTACTGCAATTGCTTTAACATGAGCCATAGCCTAATTGAAAGGTACATCAATGAGAAAACAGAATATTCCCCTCACCTACACGCCATTGTGCACCCCTAATTTAATTGGAGTTCTTTCTACAAATCAACAGCGCTCAAAGAATACTGAACTAAAGATATTAAAAACTTGCATATATGTGGCTTCTCCAAAAGTTGATTTGTCATAAATAAAACTCAGTGTATTTGTCTTTACAAATAAGTGCAGATATTAACCCTTCTCCTTGTAGGGATTACATATATCTTCCCCTCTAGCACGAAATGTTTTTGTAAGCTTCTCTTCATAAAAAGAAAAAAGAAAAGAGAGGGAGATGGAGGAGACAAAACTGCAACAACAGCTTCAATATACTGTAGTGGCATGCTCCCATCAAAACAGAACAGAAACCAACACCATAGAACATAGATAAAAATCAACTCTGTTAAGTAGCTGGAAAATTGTGCGGTCTGGTTTTTAGAAAATATTTTCATTTATATGGCACTGTGTAATATAATGAGCTAATATGTCCCAGCAGCATTTCATGAAATATAGAAAGTACCTTGGAGTAACAGGTTGAGCGCAGAGCTGAGAGGATCACATGCTCTAAGAACTGCTAGAGGCCTTCTGTTATCTTCTCCCCCAGAAGGAACCCATGATCCCATGGGAAGAGAGCAAACAGGTACTTGAAAAATGGGGACCGCAGCTAGGGAGTTTCTAAAATACCGGCAGATACCTGAAAATTAGCATTGTTAAATCAATTTCACATTTTCATTGAAGACAAACTAAACGATGAAAGATGCTTACATCTCAAAACTTCAGACAAGGAAGCAATATTCAACAACTGATGACAAGAACCATCCTCCACACTTGACAGTATAATAGGAACAGATGACACTTCATTCTGCAGAATTTTCAGTGCAAGATCTTTCAAGCTATGGTACGGGCCAAGCTGCATATCAGAGAGATAAAATCGTCTTCTTTAGCTGAATGATCATAGAAAGTGAACGCAGTTGAACATCCAATAGTACTTCGGTGAATATACTTACATGAATGAGACCTCTTGAAGCATCTCTGCAAAGTCTTCCCATCTGCCCATCCAAATCTATTTTTCCCCCCTTCCAGGCTGAAATTGTATGCATCTCCATCTCCTCGTTCGACATAGTAGACCAACTGCTTCGAAGCTGCAAGGAGATTACAGTATAGAGGTCAACAGCAAGAATCCAACCCCATTAATGGTAACCAAAAATCTTTAATGATCATGCTGATCAGTAATTATAATAAGAAAAAGTTGGATATGATGCATGGAGTGATTTCATTCACTCCACAATGAGCAGTACATACTCCTGAATACGCTTTGCCTTATACAGATTCGTACATCCTTATCAAACAGTCCAATGAAATCAACAAGAATATAGTATCTCGATAACAATCTGATTTAGTTAATAAAGATGAAACAAGTAGACCCTGTTTGGCATTGGAGGAGGATAGCAGACTGAGGTTAGTTTATAGCAGTGTGTAGTTACTCCCTCATGTTTTTAATAGATGATTTTCAGGCACAACGCACAGAAATTGAGGAGACAAGTTTTGGACTATTTTACCGTTACTTTTCTATGGGGAATGGGAGAGTTATGGGGTGAGGAGAAAAGTAAGGGGTAAATGTGGAAAGTAGGTGGTAGAAAAGACCAAAACATCTTATATTTTGAAAAAAAAATGACAAAACCTGAAAAATCATCTACTGAGAACAGGAGGGAGTATTATTTATCTGTCTTCTCATCTATCTCATATCAAATCTGTTATTTGCTGAAAGCTATCAAATATGTTATTTGCTGAAAGCTATCAAATCTGTTATTCGCTGAAAGCTACACCAGAGAGCTCTTTCATTTTGAGCAGAGCGATAAGAAGAAAGTGCGAGGAAGAGATACTAATTACAAACCTCTATCCACTAATCGCAACCTGCTATGTGCCAATGCCGAATAGGGCTAATGCAGTACTTGCATGAAGTTTAATTATATCAGCTTCACAGACTGTCTCGCATGAGGTGAAAGCAAACAATTGCATACAAACAACGATGAATATTCAGCATAGAATTTAGCACACTGAAAGCTCAGTCATTGACAAACGTCGAGTCACTAAAACTATGAAATATTCGTAAGTGAGGGATAGGCAAAACAACAACAGACGGAAAAAAAAAGAGAGCAGATTATCTTGAAGGCTCTGAATGTCTACCTCTTTCAGCATCAAGATAAAATCCGATGGACTAAGAACCCCAACAAAATGCCCCTTGCTGGAATCCCAAAGAGGAGCCAAAGGTATACCCTGGAAAATGAATCAAGATATTAAATAAAATAACACTATCATAGTGGCTGAGAAAGTATTTATATCATAAAGAAACAAAGGCTAGTTTTTCTTTCTTTCTTTTTTTTTCGGGGAGGGGGGTGGATGCATGTAGACAAAATTCATTACAGTCAATGGTGGATCCAGGAATTTTGTTGGGGGTGGCATTTTTTTTTGGACACCATTCTTTGAAAGGAAATCCATATATATGAGATATTCTACTTTTTTAAGAAGAATTTAACTATTTATCATAAATGAAATCATAATAACTTCTATACTTCAAAACTAATTTAATAGCTAAAATTACAAAAAGATGAAAAAAAATTACATTTTTTCCATCTTGGTATTTTCACACTGCTGCACTTAAGAAAATTTTACCTGATAAGCAGGTTTGGATATCTAGGTTTTTTACTCGGGACCTTCCCCCTTTCTTGTCACATCTATTTTTTCCGCTCTTTTGTGTTTTTATTTCTTTTATGTCTATGTTTTTGCCCAATTTCATGTAATAATTCATATTAGCCGACTTCAAATGTTTTGAAAATAAAGCTTGAATATTGTTGTTGTTGATATAAAAGATATTAAACCTTATTGAAAGTTACTTATCAAATTTCAAACACATCCTTTTTTAAAGACAAATGAAGATCTGCTTCCAAGTTTCATCTTAATCCAAGTGATTTTCATACAGAGATAAAGTTCAAGCACAAATGGTACCAGAAAGCATGGAGGCTACCTGCTCGTACAATATATGGAACGCTTGTTTTACAGGTAAATCAAAGTCCAAAGCAATAACCTGTCAGCAATTTTTAAAACAGTCAAAAGTCTAAATGAACAGTTTAGCATGGCACGAAGTGTGCAGTTTTTCTGAACATAAGTATTCTAAGATTAGGGTAGCAATGACTGGGTGGAGAATTTCAAACCTTGCCTGAATCAGGAACCATGTCATATACAGCATGAGTGGATAGGTATTCAGACACACAATGGCGTGATATCTCAATATCAGTTGAGGGTAAGCTATGAAGCACAGGTTGATATGTACCATCAGAAACTCTCACCTGCAAATTAATACAGAAAGACTGAAAGCTAAAGAAACCATAAAAAAAGAGAGCCAATTCAAACAAGCAATCACTTCATTAAATAAGATCATTTCATTGTTGGATACTGAAAGCTAGTATCCTTTACTGCGCTCGGAAATATCCAATTTTTCTTTCTGGAATATGGGAGGACCCACAAGTACAGAAACCAACAGCAGCATTGCCCAAATAACTCAGTACAAAGGGCCCAAAACTTCTCCACAGCTTAAGTAAAAATATCGCTAAACACACAGCAGTAACACACATAAGTTTACCACCACCAATATACACTAACTTCACTAGCAGTAAGTCATCCTTCACCCACCACAGCCATAACCCCTTAAAGAGAGAGAGGAACGGAAAGTGGGGAAGGAGGAGAGTCAGATTCTCAAAATATGGAAAAGATACCATAATGGTTTAACTTCGTTTCCTAGACATATCAGAATCATGGTAGCATATTCATGAATCCATGTTTACAAATCAGTTAAAATTAGAAAATGACCATTCCATTAACTTCTATCATTTAGAATTGGGTTATTTATTCATTTTGGGTGCTCTATTAAAATGGGTTATTCATTCAACATAGCAGTTTAAATGATTTATGCACTAGAACAAGCATCTGCAAGCTGACATCTACCACAAGAACAGATCACAAGAAAGTGATACCCCAAAATGACAGCGATATGATACACAGCTTGAAACAAATCTAGAAACTTGGGAGCTCAGTCAATTCATATAGTAGGAAAGCTATAAATAAAAGGAACGCTCATACAGATGTTCAATTAGTAATACAATTTACAGTCTTTATTAAGAAAGACCTTCATCATCGTAATGTAGCTATCATGAAAAGAAGGAATACAGCTAGATAGAAAAGAATAAAGTGCAAAAAATTATCAAATGCACTGAAGCTTAGTATCTAATTACTCAAATGTGTGAAAGCCCCGAGCTTAACTATTGTTCATGCAGCTAGATTTCAGTCGTCCATGATCATCACAATTGAGGCCTTTCATACACCTAATAAACAAATGCTGCTAGTTATTTTTATGTTCAATGCTCATCCTCAAACATCCCAAACGCACTATCATCAAAGTTAGAAATTTATTGCTCAAAGATAATCCTTATTTTGTTTAGCTGTCAAGCTTTTAGACTTGGACAATGAAGCTTGCGCATAGAGAAATCTATCACTTAGAACCATAAAAGGAGGATAGTCTCACCACACGACGGAAAGCCTCGGTATCCAAATCCATACCAGATTCAGTTGCAGAGCCATTCCCCTGTGTACAATCAGGCCCAGCAATAATAATGGTGTTCACTATTCCATAACTCCGGGAGGCACAAGGTTTGCTTCCATCGTGCCGCAACTCTCCATCAACAAAAAACTTGTACTGAAATCAGAACAAACACACGAAATAGCAACAAATTTTTTAGAGACATCTCATTAACGTTTCTTGCCAGAGTGGATAGCTGCTTGTGTCAACATTTCTACCAGGGCGACACTAGGTCTTGCCAGTATTGCCAATATTAGTTTAAATTGCAGAAGGCAGGAAAGAACTAGGACCACAAATTCACGACAGGACTAAAATAAAGTTATATAACACAAAATCACAAGAAATTCAATCTAGCACACCAAAAAGAGGACCATGGGCACTCCCGGTTCAAAAGTGGCTTGTAATGCTAACATCAACTCTCCCGGAGAAACAATCACAAAAACAGACAAAATAGTATATTTGATAGGAAGACAGATAAGATTAAACTTCTTCTTATTGCATCTACACAGTGGTTAAAATAAGTTCCATTTAAAATCTTATTTCCATTCCAATTTCCATTTCTTTGTTTCATCGTGATTAATGGCCCTTAAGTTTCAAGGCAAGAATTTGTTTACCCAGAAGTCCTCGTACATCCACCTCATCAATTGTGAGGTTCCGATAAGATCATATACATGAAAGCGTGTTGACCATTCTTAGTTCTTAGGACACTTGGAAACTGCTGATATGAGTGTCAATTCTCAAGACGTCAGATTCCTCACTTGAAATTTAACCCCCCCCCCCCCCCCCCCCCCCCATCCCCCGTCCAACCTTCCCTTTCTGATAGAACTAGGGAGAGCCGATGAGGCAAACCCTCCAAAATCCTCAAGGTGAGGCCAATCTGTTTACTATCTTTTTCGATACCCATTACAATACTCACTATTCTCTATATACTGCTTGTATCCCATGCACGATCCTCCTCTGACAGTAACCAACTTATTCTCTCACACACCACTAGCCAGCTAGGATAACAAACTAAAGCGTAAAGCATAAAGTAAATAACGTAACTAACAACCCAACGTAAGGACAAATATCTCCCAGCCGGCTCACTTCTCCTCCTCTCTATAGACTTGGCCGAAATATTTATCAACTAGCTGAGGCGCATCATCACTCCCCCCGTGCACTATCACCTTGTCCTCAAGGTGAAATGAAGGAAACTGCTCACGGATATCAGCAACTACTTCCCAAGAGGCATCGGAGTCGGGACAGCCAGCCCAAGAAATGAGCACTTCTGGAGGATGTCCCTCACGCTGTCTGTAAGCCAAGACTGCAGCAGGTTGGATCAGCAGTTCCAGATCACCGGTTAACCCTTCAGGCAGTGGTAGTGGGGAGATCGTGGGGCTGGTAGCTTTGCGAAGCTGAGATACATGGACAGTGGGGTGTATTTTGGACTCCCGGGGAAGTAGCAGCTTGTAGGCAACCGGGCCAACTTTACTCACGATTTCAAAGGGGCCATAGTAACGGGGGCTGAGCTTGGCGTTGCGCTTCTTCGCCAAGGAGGCACATCTGTATGGGTGAATGCGCAGGTACACAAAGTCACCAACCTGAAATGAAATATCCTTGCGGTGGCGGTCAGCTTGAGTTTTCATTCGCTGCTGGGCGTGAGACAGTTTTTCCTTCAGCTCATCCAACAAAGCATCTCTCTCCAACAACTGAGAATCCACCTCATCCACCAAGGATCCCAAGGGAGAGTACTTCAACAACAGTGGGGGGTCACGGCCATAAAGGGCCCGGAAAGGGGTAGTGCTCAGGCTCTGATGGAATGTGGTGTTGTACCAATATTCAGCCCAAGGCAGTGCCTTCAACCACAGTTTCGGTTTCTGGAAACACAAACAACGTAAATAGTCTTCAAGGCATCGGTTAACTACTTCAGTTTGACCGTCAGTTTGAGGGTGATAAGCGGTGCTAAGGCAGAGTTGAGTGCCAACAGCCTTAAACAATTCTTTCCAGAACAAGCTGACAAAGATCGGGTCGCGATCAGATATGATAGTCTTGGGAATACCATGCAGTCTAACAATAGGCATCAGTTTCGACAGTGAAAGTGGCTGAAAAGTTAGGGGTGGCTAATACCGGGGCAGAGGATAGAGCAAACTTGAGGGATTCAAAAGCCTGCTGTGCCTCAGCTCCCCAAAGGAAAGCGTTCTTCTTGGTGAGGGCAGTTAGGGGTGCAGCGATCATTCCATACCCCTTGATAAACCTCCTATAATAACCGCTGAGACCAAGGAAAGAACGAAGTTCTTTGATGGTCTTAGGAACTGGCCAATTCAGCATACTTTGCACCTTAGTGGGGTCAACGGCCACCCCTTCGCCTGAAATAACATGCCCCAAATAATCAATCCTCTTTGGGCAAAACTGCACTTCTTGAGGTTGACACGGAGCTGGTGTTGAGCGAGAACAGCTAGAGCTTCTCGCACATGAGACAAATGCTCATCGAAGGACCTGCTGTAAATAAGAATGTCATCAAAGAAGACAAGGATAAATCTTCGTAAATATGGCTTAAAAACATCATTCATGAGGGCTTGGAATGAGGCGGGGGCATTCTTCAGTCCGAAGGGCATGACAAGGAATTCATAGTGTCCCTCATGAGTGCGAAAAGCGGTTTTCTCCACATCCCGGTCACAAACTCGAATCTGGTGATAGCCGGACTTAAGATCCAGCTTGGAGAAGATTGCAGCGCCATTAAGTTCATCAAGTAACTCATCGATGGTGGGCAGAGGAAACTTGTCAGGAATGGTGATATTGTTGAGGGCCCGATAGTCTACACAGAATCGCCATTCACCGGTTTTTTTCTTCACCAACAGGACTGGGCTGGAGAATGGACTGGTGCTGGGTCGGATGAAACCAGAACGCAGTAACTCTTCGACAATCTGTTCGATCTGGTCTTTCTGATAGTAAGGGTAGCGATAGGGGCGTATATTAGGTGGAAGAGCCCCGGGTTTGAGAGGGATTTGGTGGTCATGAAACCGTGGCGGCGGAAGGGAGTCCAGCGGGGCAAACACTTCAGGATAGTCATCTATCACAGATTGTAAAGCTACAGATGCAGTTTCCTCCAAAGCAGTGATACTTAGGCAATCAGCAGAACACAAAGAATCTGGAAAACACAGCCAACCATCTCCTCCATCCTCCACTAACTCCAGAGCATCCTGAACCGGTAAACGGGAAAGAGAGTGTGAGGAGTCGCCCCATAATTCTACCTTTTGGCCACCCCATTGGAAAGAAATAGACAACGTGCTCCAATTGACAGCAATATCCCCAAGCTTCATCAGCCAATCAACCCCCAGTATCACATCAGCACCAGATATAGGGAATGGAAGGCAATCGATTGAGAACGCAGCTCCCTGTAACTCCAACAATAACTCTCGACATATTCCCATTCCAGATTCAGTCACACCATTGCCAATGGTAACCCCGAAGCGCGAAGTCGTATCACAATGGAGGTTCCACTGCTGCACCAACCTCTCCTGAATGAAATTGTGGGTTGCGCCACTGTCGACAAGTATTAACACTTTGTGGCCTTGTAAGACTCCGGTTAACTTCATGGCTCTTCGCATTGGGATCCCCATTAGAGACATGACCGTCAATTCCGCACGGAATAACTGCGAAACAGGGCCAGCTTCGCCACCCAGAGAAGTTATTTCGTACGCCTCCTCCTCCCCATCTTCGTTGTTCGTAAGTAACACCTGCAGTCCCACAGTTTTGCAACGGTGGGTTGGTCCCCATTTTTCCGCACACCGATAGCACAAACCCAGGGCGCGGCGCCGCTGCATCTCGGCGTCGGGGATGCGCCTGAAATTAGAGCGGCCAGTAGAAGCTATGGATGACGTCGAGCCCGTCGCTGAAGGAGAAGAAAAATTGGGGTTTCTAATTTCCCTAATTTTCTCCGATCTGTTTGCGTCAGTTTCCAGAACCGGTTTAGTAAAGGACGGACCGGTGGTAGTGAGAGAACCGGCCCCTTTCTGCCCCTTTTGACCGATGAGGTCAAAATCCCTCCTGTAGCCCGTTTTCACCCAATCGTTTTTCTCCTCTATTTTTCTGGCCAGACTCATCATCTCCCGCAAACTCCTTGGAGTATGCATCGCGAGCTCGGCGCAAATCGGAGCACTCAAACCATTCTTGAAAATTCCTCTCAACACAGAATCGGGAACTTCCGAAAGATGAGCAGAATAGAATTCAAACCTGCGGCGGTATTCTTCCACCGTGGAAGTTTGCTTTAGCGCACAGAGCAAGTCCATTCGGTCACCGCTGATAGACGACCCAAATCGCTCAAGCAACACCGCCTGAAACTCTTCCCAATCGAGAGAACCCACATGGTGCTTCAGCCACTCAAACCAATGGAGCGCATCATCCTCCATACAGATACCAGCGGCTCGCACCTTCTCAGCGGTAGAGACTTTGTTCAGAGCAAAGTAACGCTCAGCCCTGTAAATCCACCCTTGGGGATCCTCGCCAGTAAAGATTGGCATCTCCAGCTTTCGTACCCTAAATTCCCGTCGATCAGAGTTTTCACTTACATCTCTCCCAGAGTTTCCCGATCGACCATCATCGCCCGTCGATTCTCTTCGTAAGATCTGCAAGATGGATTGGACGTCCTTCTGAACAGCAATTACAGAAACGGACAGGTTTTCCACCTTCTCCTCAATTTCGCTAACTCGTGCGTTGGAAACTGGAGCATCCTCGTGAGCCATGTCTTCTTCGGTTGTTTTCCCACTTCTGGTCACCACCATACGACGCCCAGAGAACGCGGCTCTGATACCAGAATGATAGAACTAGGGAGAGCCGATGAGGCAAACCCTCCAAAATCCTCAAGGTGAGGCCAATCTGTTTACTATCTTTTTCGATACCCATTACAATACCCACTATTCTCTATATACTGCTTGTATCCCATGCACGATCCTCCTCTGACAGTAACCAACTTATTCTCTCACACACCACTAGCCAGCTAGGATAACAAACTAAAGCGTAAAGCATAAAGTAAATAACGTAACTAACAACCCAACGTAAGGACAAATATCTCCCAGCCGGCTCACTTCTCCCTCCTCTTATAGACTTGGCCGAAATATTTATCAACTAGCTGAGGCGCATCATCACTTTCCATATCAGTAAATGGTGTCACCAAAGACACTAGTGAACCAACATACTCAATCCATTGATTAATATATATGTTTTGAGACATTGCACAGTTATTAAAGAAAAACATAAAAGGCCAGATTATTGTCTAATAGCTGGCATAAGGGGCTTAGAAAATGAGCTCAGAAACATCAAATGGGGTAGATTGGATAATATAGTATGATACTCTATCTTGGGAAAACCAAACGACAATCAATTCGAAACAGATTTTCCTTTGTAGATCAGGACAGGAGTATGTTCCATTTAAAGACGTGCACAGATTATACTAGATATTCCAAGCAGACAAGCCTTTCAACCATAATACATAGCTATTACAATGATGAGATGCGTTTGTTTCACCTCCAATACAATTTACTGGAATTTGAAGATCTCCCACAATTTGACCAACCAAGTACAAATCAACCAAATAAAAAACCAGCTTTGCACATTGCAACAAATACAAGAAGCAAAGATCATTCCCGATTCACACCAAATTTCAAGTCCGGCACATTAGCTACTTGAAACTGCACAGTATGCGTACATTCTCCACCATGATAAGTTTTCAGGCTCAGTGTCTTCAGAGGATATCTCGCAACTGACATAAGTTGATTGATCCATAGGTACAATTAATTCTAGAATTAACAGAGGGTAAACCCCGGAGCTTACAGTACAATAACACTAGGAAAATTTCACGGACCCTCAAGAGTGGTGGCAATTGGCAATTGGCAACTGTCAAGTTTCAGTTGTGATTGGAAGGAAAAACATAGACCGAGATTATATAAGAGATACAGATATATATACCCAACAAAACTATCCTGTTCACTGTGAATGAATGTCACATAACAAGTAGCCCAGAAGAAAATTTCACGATCAAAGTGCGCCTCTTACATGCAACACCTAGCAAGTCCAGCAAAAAGCAGATGAGAAGATCTACCTCGTGATATCCGGGGGTCAGGCTACACACAGTCTGAAACACTGTCGGACACCCCTCCACAGGAGCCATCGCAACATGATCGGTCCATCTGAACCAAAATAATTATCAGTAAAGGCAGACCCGCATTACATGTGCAGAGTTTCAAAGCAATTATAGGAAGAAATAGAGTCCGTCAGATCGCACTTGTATCCCGTTTTAAATTTGAAGGGAATGGGGTGAAGAAAAAAAAGGGAGGGATTCGGATTTGACCTGGTGAACGAGCCAGTCAAGTATACACTTCTACCGCCATACGGCCACACGAATCTCTGGTGAATGAGAACGGGGCTTCCACTTCCACCAACACAGGCATTGCTCATTGTTTCCATGCTCTCGATAGCAAATAATTCTATTTCCAAATTCAGTACTGAACAGCAGAGAAAGAGCAGAACAAGCAAAAGATTCACACGAAAGCTCCTTCAGAAAAGTCAATCAACTCAACTCAGCGGCCGAAAGAACAGAAGCAAAACTCCACCGCACAAGGCGCGTGCAACTCAACCCTCTATTAAACCTCAGATGACTCCATCAACGGGCGTCTAGAGTAGCTGACCGGCCAAAAATCAACGCAAAGTAACACTCTTTCTTTGCTCTGAAGGAACTGCTGTTTTCGCTCTTCTTCCGATTGGTTGAGAACAATTACGATCGCCGGCCAATCCTGACCAGGCGGCTTAATTAAAGCCGAATTCACGACGGAAGCGATAATCTAGAGAAATTAAGCTCGTAAATTGATGCGCAACGGGGTAAACAATTCGAAATTAGAGGAGACGATGTGAACCCTAGAGTTCGAGGTAAACACGGGGTAAGGGTACGGGTAGGGAGCGGTGTATGTGAGCACCTGGATTGGCTCGTCAGCTGTCTTCCCCACTCTCAGCAGAAAGACCTAAGGGGCGGCTTTCGTTTGTTGGTAGTTTCTACCTTCAGACACGAAAAATGGCTGCCAGGAAGGGTCGAAGCGGTGGTGAGTGCCTGACTGGTGACGCTCGGTGAATGCGCACATGAAGAATCCAGGTAGCTGCTCAGCTCATACTCATCGCCACGTAGGAAACACAAGGAAAGCTGGAAAAAGGCGGTATTTGTGATCCTACTCCTCGACTTTCTTTTCCCTTTTTTCACTTTTTCCTTTCCCGAGCACGCAACGAAATCATGCTCAAATGACGTGTTGCCACATTGCCGTGAAAGTTCGATTTTTGAAGGATTTCCAGGTGGATTCCTTTTCAATGATAATAGAAACTACTAGTACTACTTAGACCATGATTATCAATGGTTCTTATGGGTTCTTAAGTAAAAAAATAAATAAAAAAATATGATGTGGAAGAGAGAGAGTTAACTCTAATTATGGGTTCTTGTGGAAGAACATTTTAAGAATCCAAAAATGAGACCCACCATATTTTTCCTCTAATTATAATATGTCAAATATAAATAGTTAAATCGTATACTCCCTCCGTCCTGAATTGACCGTCCTGTTTACTATTTGGACATGTCGTTTGACTTCAATTTTTAACATATAAGATAAATTAATTTTGAAAATTTAAGTTTTGCATATGATTCCTTACGATAAACTATATGTTACAAAATTTAGTTTTATAAAATTATTTTATCTTATATGCTTAATATTGAAGTGGAAAAACGTGCCATAAAGCAAACAGGACGGTCAATTCAGGACGGAGGGAGTATATTTTAAAATCTTAATATTTTAAAAACTACTAAATATATAAATAAATAAAATATATCAAAATTCTTAAAATCTCATTCTCTACAAAATGAAATCTATATGATTATGTTTTTCATATTTTAAATATATATTTATTTTAGGCAAAGTAATATTTAATATTTACATTTTAGTGATATAAAAGTAATATTAAAAGATATTGAAAAATATAATATGTACCAATCTATTCATTATAATATTTTAATCCTAAATATCAGGTGAAAAATAATAAAAAATAATATTAATAATATATATGAATAAATTTTATTTTATTTTTTTTCAAAAATGTAATAAATTTAATCATCTATAAAATATTATGTTAAAATTATTTGTGAATTATTAAAAATAGTAGTAATAATAATATATAATGTTTGTATTATACAATGCTTAATAGAATGTTGCTATCTAATTAAAAAAATATTCTTATAAAATTAATAAGTAAAAAAATTAAAATGATATGACAAATAGAGAGAGTTTAAAACTAAATGATAGGTTCTCTGATGTTGGTAAAAATTAAACATGGTTCTTAAAATGATGTGGAAGTGAGAGAAATAGGAAAGAGAGTGTTAAGAACCCAAATTTGGGTTCTTTGATAATGATGCTCTTAGTAGTATTTAATTTTCTCCATCTCTCTTATTTTCCCCCTCCACTCTCATTTTTTTAATAATATATTTGATGAAAGGCGTCAATATCTGATTTCGGACCCGATCTAAAAATAATTTAGGTCAATTCAAACCCCAATTGATCCTGGAATGAGTTATATCCAAACCCCAACCTGTATTTTCAAATTTTTATTTTTTAAAAATTTTGATTATTTAATAAATAAACATAACACTTTAATATTAATTAATTATTATGTACTATACTTAATCATAAGTTGTAAATTAAATATTTATTTTAGTCATAGATTAATCATTAAATACTAATTTAAATCATTAAACATCATATATATATATATATATTAATTTTTTTCTGGATTATGGGTTGGCGGGTTCAAGCCAAAAATCTCAACCCGAACCCGACTTTTTATAGGTCAGATTTCGGGTTGGGTCAAGATTGACATCCCTAGATGAAATCCGCATTGAGAGAAAAAAATTTGGCATTGTTGGTTGTTGTGCATATTTGGGGTAACTCGTAAGTGCTTCATCATTGGTAACCAATTAATTACTAGCGACTGTGTAGAGTTGCTATTAACCCATGACACAAGCAGTGATGTAGAAACTATTTGTTGTGCGTTTTGAGAAACACATTACAAATTTATGCTTGTTCTTTATTATTTCTTATGTGGTAATATGTTATTGAAGATAATAAAAGTTCCACAGAGACTCTAGGTATAGAACTCTACCTCAAATCCTATACTGGGTTGCTATTTGATGTACAAATTACTAATCACTACAGTATAAAATTATTTTTAATCACATTAATATTAGAAATGAGTTATAAGGTATCGTTGTAACTTTTTTTCACGCAAGAACCTTTTCGTTATCATAAACAACTAGATTATTAAAACCGGTTGTAAAAGATGCTAAACACGTTTAAATGTTTGCTTAAACGTATTACGTTAAATGTTGCTTAAACGTATAACCTTACTTTATTATGTTAAGGTATATACGTTTTCAAACATTTACTAAAAAACGACATGTAACTACTGAAAACGAGTCAAGACGTGGGTTACTGTGAAAAAACGCTCAAAAACACGTACGTTATATATAAATGGGACGTGTCTCTCATCTTCATTTCTGACATACGCACTCTCTCTTCTCCAATTGCTCTCGTCAGAATCCTCTCTTTCAGACTGTCGGACCACTGCCAAAATACAGCCGGATCACCACTGGAAAACTTCACCGATAAGTTTTCCGTATTTTGTTTTTGCAAATGATAGATCTTGGTGTTGTGATTCTGATTTTGGTGTTAGTTTTGTGAAAAACACATTCATTTGGGCTGATCTACAAAACAAATTTCAGAATAAAACTTGAATTCTCCATTAATGGAGCTGTACAAAAATTAAGAACTTTTTGTTTGTGAGGAACGTAAATTGGGGCAGCAAGTGTCCCGAAATTCCTTAGAAAACCCATAAAAAAATATCCCGATTTTGAGGAGTTCTCCCGTGCATGCTTCGAGGAATTGTTTTTCTGCCCACCACTGAGTCTGTCCCGAGCTGAAATCGAGTAAGTCATCCTTGCAAAAACAGAAAAATCAGGACAAAGGGCGTCCCGATTATGCCCAATTAACCCACCTTGTCGTCTCGATTTTGTCTATCGAACCACTGTCTGAAACTCGAATTAAAACGTGAACTTATTTTGTGCGAGAAGAAGAAAATCGGGACATCAAGCATCCCAACTTTTCAAGATGCATCGGCGCCTGTGTCCCGAATTTGTTGTTCCCCTTATCTCCATGTCCAATTCGGGACTTCAAGACATACGAAAACATCTAATTCGGGACTTTAAGTGTCCCGAATTGAATCGCCTAACCTACATTTCAATCCCAATTCTTTTGCTTTAATCGGGTGAATTTTGTTTCCCTCTATAATTCGGGAGATACAAAGTCCCGAAAATTTCATTTTCACCAACCCATTGTCCCAACTTTGAAGAGTTCTTTTTTTTTTACCCAACTCAATTCGGGACAAACATGTTCCTGAATTTTCTGGTTTCACCACAACCTTTTTCCCGAAATGAGCATAATCAGGATAGTTTGTGTCCCTAAAATTTGTTCTCATTTTTCGTGTTTAATTTGACCTCGTTTGTAATTGCATTATGTTTGACATTGACTCTAATATTGTTTATGAATTTTACATTGGTTTTAAGATTATGGATAAGCTTAAAAAGCGATGAAGAATGTCAATGAAAAAAGAAAGAAAGACCGCTCAGAACAGTAGCCTATGATGGCCTCATACCGTCGTACGCGTGCTCTAGTGGAAGGGCCTAGTAATCCCATTCCTCGCTCTGTTGTGCCACCTACGACACGGAACATGACCATCATGTCGACATGGCGCTACAAATGCCTCCACCACCACTGTAGACGCTTGATGCTGGTATAAACTTTCAGCATATACCGCAATTGGACATGCCCCTCCCTCCGAGTACATCATCAGGCACTGGCTGGTATATAGAACCGATGAATAGCGCCAGCTTTGCTATTGAGGGTGAGGGAAGCCACCACATTGAGGTCTTTGAAGCGCATATGTCCGGTGGGCAAAGTCATTCACACCCATCTACGGCCCACCCCTTCATTTTACGTACTTCTGCTGCACGTCCGTCTACTTCACGGCCCTCCACATTCCGCCCCTCTACTTCTTATGACCTTGGGGTCGCTGATATGGATGTGGACGTACATCCTTATGATGAGGACGAGGATGAATCAAAAGAAGATTATGTCGGTTCGGACCGGGAGAGCAACAAAGACGAGGAAGCAGCGATGTGTATGGTCCGCGTCGTTCCCACCAAATGGAAGTTGTCAGAGGTGCGAGTACCGGGTGGGCCACTGTTGACTAGTGTTATCACTAGTTTTGGGGAACACATTGTTGTTGACTTATGGTCTACGGCTCAAGTATGTTTTCTTTCCTCTCTTGTATTTGAGTTATTTAAATTCATTAGTAGTTGTAAGTGGGAAAACGCTGGTCAACATTTAGGACCGTGGGGTTTTGACCTTCAAATCACAGAAGAACATGATTAATAAGTGGTCGTTCATGAAAGAAGAGATCCGGTGGAGAAGGGCACGGAACATGATCAAGCTATCTGGGTTGCATCATCTGCTAAACATCACATGGTCACATAACAACATGTCGTTGATCTCAGCCTTTGTGAAGAGGTGGCAGTCGGATACTAATTCTTTCCACATGTCGTATGGTGAGATGACAATCACCCTACACTACTAGAAAAACAGTATTTACCGACCACCAAATCGGTCACTAAGTCATCGGTAAATGAAAGTACCGACGACTTGCCGACTAATTTAGTCATTGGTAATCCCCTCTTCTATAATTCAAAAGCCAACCAAAAGGGACCCTATCATCTGTAATTACCGACGACTTGCCAACCGGTACAGGTTGTCGGTAGTTTTTTTACAGACGAAATAGCGACAAATATATCCGTCGTTTATACCGACTATTTACCGACAACCTGTTATTTTACCGAGTAATTTCTAACGACTCTTGTGGTTGGTGTTACCGATGACCTTTCATTTTCCTGACTAATTACCGACCACTATTGTAATTGATTTTTTAAAAAAAAAATTACCGGTGAGCTACCTTTTTCCCGAATAATTACCGACCTCATACCGATGAAAGCTATGGTTGAATAATGGTCAGTTAACCGTCATTATTTTTTCTTAGGTTTTATGGCTTTAATATGTTAATAATAATAAAAAGAAGACCAATATGATATACAAAAGTGACTACAAATGTTTAAAAATTGTGAAAATATTATAAATAAAAGTATAGCTAACATATTATCAATATTTATAACATCAAAATATAGTTAAATTGTTAAACATATAGAAGTTTGTCCCAAAATAGTTACTAACTAACACGGTAAATGTTATAATATTTGGATCAACAAGTCACTACCCTCAAGGATCAATAAACCAAAATACATGAATTACTTGTGTAACACCCCAACCGTTAAACTCGTCATTACCTCTTAAACTGTCACAAATTTCCCTTACTCACGTAGCGGAACTCTATTACAACGACGGGTGATACAACGCCGTTAACCAGGCCTAACTCAACTACTGCATCGGTCTGATGGACCGGAATAACCGAGTACTCAATACCAAATACAATACTTCTTCATTACTAACCGAGTTTCATGTACAAATCTCAATTCCATTCTTTACTATACCGAGTCTACAATATACGGATGCCGATAACATATTCGGTCTTACACCTCATTCCAATACATAAGTAATTAAAGTCTAACTACCCATGCTAACCACCGTCCCCGTCCTACTCTCGAACGGTATCGTCTTCGGTGTACCTGAAAAATAAAAACGATGCCCCTAGGGGCTCAGCTTACGCTGCATATGAAATTCACATACCTCGCGTGCTAACCGGGGTACGCCGACTACTTTTGTCGAGAGCATGAAGTTCATTTCAGTTCAAACAACATGCATATAGTAATACATTATAAATGTACACTACACAATGATTCAACAATCAATCATGGGATACAATCACTAACTAACATAACAAGGTTGTTAGTTGTGTCAATTTACTCTTAGGCCTTGAGGGTTATACCTCACTATGCCTTGGTTACTCATTCGTTAACTCACCCACTCTCTCGGGTTACTTGTTCTTAAACTCACCCATTCTCTTGGGTTACTCGTTCTTATACTCATCCATTCTCTTGGGTTACTTATACTTATACTCACCCTTCTCTTGGGTTACTTATACTTTATCTCACCCACACTCTTGGGTTACTAATACTCAAGCTCTTGTAGTTCTCGAGACACTACAGGTCTCCTACGTCACGCTTGTTTCTCTTAATACTTTCTAAAGCCAAAACACATGGCTCTCGAGCATAGTTCGACTAGCTCCCGAAACTCTCTCTTAGTTCCTACTACTTTCATATAGGTCCGACTACTCTCGGACTCCTCACATTCCCATACACTCCTCTCTCGGAGTTATACTATTATTATGTATATTAGTCTAAAAGCATCACTCTCGATGTTTCTAATGACTTTGGGAACATTACTTAAGTCGGGTAATCTTAGGTTTAAGGGTTACCCATACATTCATATACTTATACTTTCGGTTATTTTCTTATACGGGGTAAAATCCTCATATAGGAGGTCGACCATGTCTCAAGGGAGTTAAATGGTCCCTTAGGTCTCTTTTACTTTTCTTATAAGTTCACATCATTGAACTAACTTCAATCCTCTCGTTGGAGGTTTATTTATCTCTCCACTCTTATTTATTTCGTGGATTGTTTCAATATGGTTTCCTAACCATTATCGGGTATTTACTCAACCCGTGCATCTCCTCACATTCTAGGGAGTTCATATGTTTGTGTTATTGTTATACTTTAATCGATAGCTTTTGTGTTTTCACGTTTCCGTTATTTTACGAAACGACCCGATCTACGAGTCTCTAGCCATTGGTTACTCAACTAAGAGTCGGTCTACACACTAAGTTAGACCTCACCGGCATTCAAGCATGTTAGCTCATACAATATACATCAGGACATACATAATCAAGCAATGGTTCATTTTCATGCTTTAGTCTTGATTAAGCCGGCACGCAAACACACAAATCAGAGTAACTCGGTTAGCATACGGGGCATGAGAAAATCATACCTTTCACTGAGGTTTTTACTTTTACCGTGTCATCTCAACATGCTCGGTTCACACACGATCCTCTGATAATGTTCCAAACATTATTATTAATACTAAGCTCATACGGTACATAATTAAATGCTACTCCCGTACTTACCCTGTTATCCCGTTATCTCGGTTTTACTTTTGTTAGTTTGAGTTCTCACTTCTCACTCACTTCTAACACTTTCTTACACTTATTAGGGCCTTTACATGTCACCAAACAAGGCCTAAACATCATCTAACATCATTAACATACAAACCCCCATCATTAGAGACCTTTAAAATACTAACGGGGCAATTCTGGGGGTGGTCCGGGACTTGGTCCCTATCTTAAGTCCCGGACCAATACAAGATCTAACTTTCGGGTGAAATTTCACTATGGTCTGGGACATTGTCCTGGAGTATAGTCCCGGACCAGTACTGGACATGTATTCTCGGCATGAATTTGTGGGTGGTCCGAGACTTTGTCCAAGGACCAAGTCCTGGACCCTGCTAAAACCTGTTACAAGTGCAGTTTTTCAACCCCAATTCAACCCCTAATCCACACCTAATCATTCCCTAATCTTTCCACAAGTTTCCATTATGTTTAAATACCTTAAAACTTGCTCTAAACCTCTTCAAATCATAGGTTTAATCCTTACTCAAATTCTTGCTCAATCTCACAAAATTTTCCATTCTCATTTGCACTAATGCACACTTGTGCATTTTCTAACTTCTCTAGGCACTTGCATTATTGTTCTCACTCCATTTGACCATTCCAAATCATTCCTATGCCAATGCACTTCTAAAACCCAAGTTCACTCCTTGTTTCACAAGTTTAACACTCTTGTTCAACTCAAGCCATTCCAAGACTTTCTCACACACTTATGCTACAGATTTTTGCACATTTTTCCCCTCTTTGAACAAGTAATCCCATGGTGATTTTCTAAGCCAAATCAATCTCCATTCACACCTAGCTAACCCTAGGTTGTTCTTCACTCAAAACATCACTAAAATCACTTAGATTTCTACCGGAATTTCGCCATAACTCGGCTACATTTCTAACATTGCCCAACACTCTTTTCTTCACATAATTCATCCTAAAACTATCCAAACCACAAGGGTTCTATCAGCACACAACAATTCCTCATTAATCAAGTAAAATCTCATTAAGCACCATAATGCATAATTCATCAAATACATAGCATTAACTCAATATACTCCCAACTATTACCAAGTACATATTTAACACAAATTTTTGGGTTCATTTAATTACTTCCCATCCCAAAATCTCAAAATCATTAAGTTAGGCTCCAAGGTAGATTTATTTACCTTATCTTCACAACCCTTTCCTTGTAATTCCTTTCTCCTCCTCTCCACTTCTCTTCACACCCAAAATTGGTCAAGGCAATTCTCTTGCCCAATTCTCTAGACCAATGTACCAATGGACACAATGAGTACTAATTAGTTTCTCCTAGTTTGAGAAAATCATTCATGAGCTCAAGAAGAGGGCTTAAGGCATAAAATTTGAACATTACCTTTGGAAACCCTAGAATTGATTTTGCCATGAATCAAAGGATGAGCTCCAACCCACCATTGGAGGTTTGAATAGATGCTCAAAAAAGAAGAAAACAAGGTATTAAGGAGGGAAAAATCGGCCATCTTAAGAGAATGGAGAAAACGAGCTTTTCTCTTGAAACTTTTTACCTTGTTTGAAAGAGGAGACTCCAAGCTCCAAAATGGTGTAGTTTATTCTTCAAATGGGCAAAACCCATGGAGATGAAATTATTCCTTTTTAAATTTTGAAAAGAGAGGGAGATAGGCCTTCGTGAGAGGAGCAAGAATCTATGCTCGGTTTTTAAATCGGAGCTTTAACGAAGCTTGTACAAGGTGAGGAAGGTGGAGTAGCCATTGGAGGAGTTCCAACTCGTGGAGGAAGAAGAAGAACCGGAAGAGAGGAAAGAGAGGGGGAGTCTCACGGTGGAAATGAAAAAGGAAGGAGA
Source organism: Limonium bicolor (assembly GCA_023374045.1). NCBI lineage: Eukaryota > Viridiplantae > Streptophyta > Magnoliopsida > Caryophyllales > Plumbaginaceae > Limonium > Limonium bicolor. Next base: position 183,926,270 of record CM041777.1, on the reverse strand, counting down.
GAGAAGAGTGAGTGAGAGTGTATATTGTTTACTTTTTCCACTTTCCACTATTCACTTTATGCTTTTTGACTTATTATATTAGTTAGCTAGCTATGTGTGAGAGGGGAGTCACAAGACTCATAAAAACCGCCCCCCACCATATTAGTAAGCTGGAGCGTTTTTCGTCTTTTACAGAAAATGCTCGTTATTTTACCCGGTTCGGCACTATTCACTCACCGGGCCCGTTTTCCGGATTTTTCTCGTTTCTTTATTTTTAATGGTTCTTAAGCTTCCATTAATACTTGATTATATAATAGTTATATAATCAACTATGATTTTTACAGGTCTATTTTACCACTTAAAGTCACGTTTTCGGGTTTTCCCGAAAAACGTGATTTAAAACTCCGTTAGCATTTTAATCCATTATTTGGATCCGTTTCCTTCGGGAATCATTACCGTACACTAATTAGGCCTAACTAAGCCTTAGGAATCCATATCGGACCCTAAAGAGGTCATATACCTCCTATACTCATTTAACGCGCGTTTTAGCGTTTTTCACTTTTCAAGCGTTTTCTCTTTTCTTTTGGTTTTATTCTCTTTACCAATAGTCCTTAAGCACTAATAGGCCTCTAAAATCATATTAGAGTAATTTAATCACAATTTTTAAGTTTGGGGTATTAAAACTTGAAATAAGTAAATAACAATATATATGAATTAAAAAGAAACCTAAGCCTAAGCCGAGCTAACCATTGCTTCAGAAAGAGCTCTGAAGGTTTTCCCTTTCGTCACAGTTGGCTCAGTGAAATCTACATCCGAAAAGAGTATGCCACATTCCAATTCAATTGCCTTTGCTATTTGAATATTATCTCCAGTCACCATCCAAAACCTATTATATATAACCACAAACATTTTCTTTGTTAGTTTTATGTATTACCCTTTCTCATATCATAGACATAAGTAGTAGTACTTGCAGTCAAAATCAGCTCATCCCAAGATCCCACTTAGCTTACTCCTCAATCGTGTTAGGAACATTCCACTCTCATATGGCTTATAGGAAAATCCAATCATCTATAACCCTTTGAAAGAATAACTAATGATAGAATAGAATAAATAATCAGGGCGAATGTCATATAGAAATATGTAGTTCTTAATTGATAAAGGTTCTTAAATTAATATCATCCGCACATATATATGACTGGAAATATCTCCAGTAAAAGAAACAAGATACTGAACACCGATTACTATCTATGTACCTTGTCAGTTTCATTTGGTTTCACACTACCATTTGAATCAAGGAATTGTTCAAGATGCAAGGACCATTCCTGCCGCACCTTTCCAGTGAATATGGACATCTGAGTTGGCCTGGGAAATAGGTGAATATGATATAAGTATACATACTGGGTAGAATTCAAGTTGAATTTTCACCCTATTAATTTATTTGGATACTTAAAAGAACCTGAAGTTTCAACTTTCAAACAAGTACATTGGTTATATCTACAGGCTTGTAGTAAAATCCAACTACAACAATGTGAGAACCCGGTCAGGTCAATTTACCAACTGCATTGCAACACCCCCACATTTCTTCTCTGAGTTGAATGAAGAAGCATGTAGAATAATAGCTTCAGATCTGACAAAATCAAACTTCATACCCAGCTACACCAATATTAAAATTTGCACATGGTCAACTAATCATCTTTTTCCCCAAATAAATAATACTACAACAGTAATATATGTAGGGATTGAGACAAATGTATAATTTATCATGCTGACACCTCAATAGAGAAAAGCCTTTTTTGTTGGTGATCCTGAAACCTCTAGATTTCGACCTTCCTATCACAAAAACGTAAAGGACTAAATGATAAAGGCTAATGAGCCAAATTCATCAAGGAATAGTATAACCTCTAAACATACATATATAATAAATATGTTTAGTCCAAAATGGGCTCCGAACGCCACATGATATAATGGACTAAAGAGAGAACATTTATAAGGAGAAATCAACTCCTAAAGTTAATGGAACATGTAACACATTAATACATGAAATAAAATAACAAACAATGTGATAAGACTATGTAGAATATTTTACATAGTCAAAATAATTTATAAGTGCATTGGCCACTTATAAATACACCTAAGGACATGGTAATAAAATGTGCTACAAACCTAACACATGAAATAAGTAAAAAAGGTACAACTTACATGTCATAATATTATAAGTCATAAGATGACAAATCATCCTTCCACAAATATCTAGGTGCAAACGGTTGAATTGATATATTAAAAGCCAAGAAATTATCCTAGAAATCAACAAATCAATAGACCGTCGAGTTGCAAAAATCCCGGTCGAAATAGTATAGCATTTAAGGAGCGACCAGGTGTCAATCCACGGGACTTGAAGAAAATAAGTCTAGCCTAAGACAATCGTTAATTCAAAAGGGGTTTGTTTTTGTTTTGGGATTTAAATAAATAACAAGAACGAGATAATTAAAATAACAGACAGGAAAATAAATAACAGATAAAATAAAGTGATAGATGATATAGATGAGCGGGACTCTAGGTTCAGGTTAAAACCGTTTGATCAATTATGTCTACTGGTTAATTAAAGATAGATTGGCAAAATTCCTAATATTTTCTTAAGAACTAAATCATAGATTCAGAAGAACTCGTTTACCAGAAATGCGGGGTCTAGTCTAGACTCGAGCAGAAACACATGTAAACGGATTAAGTACGAGGAATAATAATTTGCGTCTGAAGGAATAATTAATTAATCCAATCAATTTTTCCACAGATAAACAGATTAATTTAACCGATCTATTTATCACTTGGTCAGATCAAGATAGATTTAGTAAAACAGTTCAATAAACTCATGACATTTATTAAAAAGCGCAAGATAAACATTAATCGTAACAATATACAATTAATTAAAACCAGTAAAAATATAAATTACATAATTAAAACAAACTGAAATAAACCATCCCCGGAGTAAATCCTCTAAACCGACATAATAAATAAATTGACAGGATAAGAAATCATCTAATCTGACATCCTGATATTGCTTTGTTATTTGGACTAAATTATGTCGGTTTATAGGTTGGATAATGGGTGTGAATGGAAAATGGATGAATGGATGATGGAGGTGATTGAGGTGCTGGTGATGTTGTGGAAATGAAATGGAATGGAGATGGTGATGGGATGAGAGTGTGTTGGGATGAAGGTGTAATATGTGTGAGACGGAATGGGATGGAATGGTGAGTACGGTAGTGGTGTGTTGGGATGGTGGTGCAGATGGAGGAAATCAGGAAGGCGTAAGGCCCTCTTGGGCGTGAGATGGTCTGCCCCCTGATGGTGAATGAAATACTTTACTTATAGAGTTTTTTGAGGTTTGGTCACGTTGGTTGCATGGTGGGTGTTATGATGATGTCTGAGAAATGATGATGATGAATGTGGTGTTTTTGCTGGAAAGGAAAAGGTTGGACGTGGGATTTAAATCTACAAAGGAATGAGGTGCTGGGGCGGTGGTTTAGCAGAGTTTTAATATGATAACTTTTCCTTTCCTTCACGTTAGCGCTGCAGGGACTGTCGAATTCGGTCTGTTGCCTCGGTGTGATTATCTTCTATCTCGTATATTGATAAATTACAGTCGTAATCATCACTTCAACATGGGCTGACCGTAATCATCACTTCATGATGGGCTGCGATTAAATTTTATCGTGAATATGGAACAGCCGTCATTGGGCATGTGTGTATTGTGCTATTGTTAATACACAACTCTTTAATCCCTTGCTGTGTGAGTGTGCATGAATCGATCCATCTTCTCCTTATTTTATAGCAGCAAATGTCGGGTGTAATAGCATCCACGTGAAAACTGCTGTATCGAATTACCCATGATGAAAAGTAAATCATTGAAATCATAATTAGTGCCAGTGGTGTGCTACGTGGTTAGTATGTAGCAGAAAAAAAATATTGATAAAAAGTGAATCATTCCACCGAAAAATATGTGCTGCCCTAGTTCTCTCTCTTGATTAATTTCCAATGTGAATAATCATGATGACTCAATAATGTGGTGACTTCAAATTCACGTGAGTAAATGGTAGTTACGTTAGTGAAGTAATGATGTGATGATAGTTAATAATATATATATCACCGTTTCTTGTATTGTAATCCTTGTGAGATGAAGAATGCGAAGTCAAGACTTTTTTTTTACATTTATCACATAAAAAACATCAGCTCTCATCTAAACACAAATCTAAGGAAAATCGTATGATAAGTGAGAAATATGACATGAACTGTTAATAAAAATAGGAAGAATTATAACCCTAAAAGTATATATATTTCACACTTATCACTAGGCTGCCGAATGTGAGAGGAAAAAGAGAGTTCAAAAGTGCTTTTTACTTTTGGGAAAAAAAGCTTCCTAAAAGCACAAGTCAACTTACCTAGAGAACTCCAACATCTTCTCTCCCTTACCACATGCTGCTGCTATAGCCCTCCTTCCTCCCTCCATTCCAGCCAAAAATAAGTGCCTTTCTTCTTCCTCTAGTTGCTCCATTGATGCTCCATTAATGAACACAAGTGTTCTTCCTCATAAACACTTGTTTTGCCTTAAATATTCTCTTTTCTTCATCAAGAACTAAACTATTCTTCTTATTATCCTTTTAAGGCCAAAAATCTACTGTTGGAAGGCTAGAAAATCAGAAACAACACAAGGGAAAGATCGACAAAGAACAAAGGTAAAAATGTGCTCTAAGACTACAAGTCTTCTCCTTTCATTTTTTATGTTCGAAAATGAAGTTCCTAAAGCTCACTTTCTTCATTTGTTTCATGGAAAATCTTGAGCTCCTTCAACACCCCTTTAATGGCTGAAAATCTTTAGAGAAACAAGCTTCAACTTGTGTTAAAAGTTCACCCTTAAGGTAAGCCTTGAAACGAGGTTTTAAGTGCTTAAATCTTCCTTACATTCCAAGATCTACCAAATATCCGACTTTTGAACTCATTTTTTAGCCTTGACCGAAAGTTGAAGAGCAAAGGATTCTACTTTGAGCTACAAGGTAAAAATTTACTCTTAAGGCACATTTTTGTGTATTAAGCTTTTACTCCTCCTTTGTTATAGTTTTGGCCAAAAATCTGGCTCTATCTAACTTATTTTTCCTCACTCATTTCATACACAAAATGATGGTCTACACGAGAATAGCTATCCTTCCTCCTAAGTTAAAGTCTTGAAATTTGAGGTTTTTCATGCTTAAACCTTGTTTTACCCATAGATCTACCTAATAACTCACTCCCTGCATATTTTGTTTAGAAAGGCCAAAATTTTGGAGAGGAGAAACCTCCATCTTGACTCACAAGATAAAAACTAACCTTCAAGTCATTTTTGTGCTTTGAACTTCTAGATCTTGTTTAAAGTGTCTAAAAGACCCTAAATTTAGATCTTTCTTTCCCTTGTGACATGGCCGAAAATGGATCCCCTTACGATCTGGTGGTTGGCCAAAAATCAAGGAGCAGACAAGGAGAAAATCAGCATTAAGAGGGTAAGGCTTAAATCTAAACTTTGGTACTTAAAACACATGTTTAAGCCTTGGATCTGTAAAAGGAAAACTTATAGCTCTTCCTTATGTATTTTAGGGCAGAGAGCTTAAAGATTTTCAAGGTAAAATATACTTGGGAGCTTAAGGGTAATACACTAACCTTAAAGCACATTTTAAGGTTTAAGGATGTAACAACCCAGAATCCCACTGTTGTGATATTGTCCACTTTGGCACGCAGGCCGCATAGTTTTGTTCCTGGAGTTTCTTAGCCCCAAAAGGCCTCATAATAAGGAGAGGTATCCCCCCCCCATATAAAGAGTGGTTCGTTCTCCCCTCTAATTGATGTGGGAGGTAAACATCAAGGGTATTACACTTCACCCCCTTGGGAGCTCAGTGCCCTCGCGGGCCACACTAGCACACCGACCTGGGTCTAGCTCTGATACCAACTGTAACAGCCTAGAATCTCACTGTTGTGATATGGTCCGCTTTGGCATGCAAGCCGTACGGTTTTGTTCCTGGGGTTTTCTAGCCCCAATTGGCCTCACAACAAGGAGAGGTATCCTCACCCATATAAAGAGTGGTTTGTTCTCCCCTTCAATTGATGTGGGAGGTAAACCTTAAGGGTATTACATAAGTAGTTTTGGGTTGTGTACTGAGTATAGCCAAGATTTGTGTGAGAAAATGGTTAATAATGAATATAAACTCATATTAAAACATTGGGTTAAGTTAACTAATGGTTTAAGGGTTTAAAACGTAAAATTATAAAGTTTAAGTGGCTATATTGTAAAAATTGAGACTTGGACAGTATGAGCACTTATTGGTCCAAAAATCAATGTGAGTTTATTAGTATTTTTGTGTGTTAAATGTTTACATTATGGGTTGTAATATGACCAAGTGTTTAGGCCTTGTTTCATAATCATTTTGGTGTATTTATATTTTTAAAAGAATAGGACAAAATATTAATATATAAGTTGTAAAAATTTAGATTTATGAGGTCAGTTTGGTGGGTTAAAAGACTTAAAATTTTGAGGGTTAAAATAATTACGAAAATTAAGTTATGGTTGGAAGAGTTTACAGTCAAAAATTGACCTTAAGGATATATATATATGTACATATATGTATATGTATAAGTTTATTAAATGACTTAGTGACTATAATGACCAAGTATGGGTTTTATAATGCAAAGGAATTTAAATTAGGGGTGTTGGATAATATTGGACCCGAGAATTTGGGTATTAGGATGGAAATAATTAAAGTTATAAGCTTAAATCAAGTTTTGGGGAGTTAATTGTAAAGTTTGGAAAATTTAGTGGTCAAAGTGTAATTACTGGAAAATTTTGGTCAAGGCAGTGTATGATTGTTATGGCCCATAATTTTTTTCTTTTGTTCCTAATTCGCAAAGGGAGCTTAATGTTAATCTGATCTTATATTAGTAAAAGTATGTCATCTGTTACATATTATCCTAAGTTAGAAGGAAGAAGAGTTAACATGTCCTTTTTGTTTTGTTATTAATCAATGAGTTAGGAAACTAATTTCTTATTTCATTTCCCAACTACCCTTTCTCCTTTTATAGTTCACTTACTAATATTCACGTTTATTTTCTCCTTCCACTTTCCTGGCATTTCCTCTCAATAGTTTTTTCGTCCTTCTCCTGCTTTGCTTTTCCTCTCAATCTCACTCCCTTTGCTTCTTCTCCCCTAATCTCCTTCTCTCTATAAATTAATTGTTCGAGTGCTCTAGCTTTGGGTGGTTCGTCGTCCGAGTTTGTAGATCTCGTGTTGGGGATTTTGGTATTTGTTGTTGTTCTTCGTTTCCTTTCCGAAGTTGGTCTTCCCTCAATCTGATCGAGTGTTTGTGGTTTGAGTGGTGATTGGAGGAGTGATCATTGCGGAGTCTATAGAGATTGCTTTGCTTCGGATGTGAGGTAGCTGGTAGATGGATTCGGTTGTGTGTGTTCACCCATGGGGATTTCTAGTTTTGTTTCATTTTTTGTACATGTTTATTTGATTTTCTGATTGTGATGTTTCTGGTTTGTTTTGGTTTGTGTTTTGATCTGTCAAAACCCCGTGGAAATGTGTTTTTGATTTGCTATTTTGCTATGATAAGCCATGTACTTTGTGTGAGATTTATGCCATTGATGTGGTTTGAGTTCGCTTCTATTTTCTGCAAATGTCACAGTGTCCAAGCTTGCATCTGGACATGTATGTCCGAATGTGGCTTCGAATGCCTTTGTTTTTCTGAAATCTGTGTGTTGTCCGAACGGAAGTCTAGACGTGAAGCGAGGATGAGTTTTGGGTTTCAATTTTGGACTACGTCCGAACACCCATGTAAGTTTTTCTCAGACTTTGTCCAGACATGCAAGTCCAAACAGATGCCCAAACGTCTGTATGTTTTGACCCCGGCGTATGTCCCGACATGTAAGGTCGAACACATGTCCGAATATGTGTCTGTTTTTGTGTAATTTCTTTGTTTGAGCTCTGTTTTTATTGTCGTTTATGGTGTTGTGTTCCTCTAAGTGCGTACTATTTGTTTTGATGTGTTTTGGCATATGTTCAAGTGTATTTTCATTTTGAAAGTTCCATTATGTTTCCGACCTCTTATTTACTCTAAGATAGTGTTTAAGCTTTTGTGTTAGGTTTGGCTTATGTGTTTGCTAGTCGGTACATGACTTCTGTTTGGTAAAGACTTCTGATTCGTTTGATAAGCTTCTGACTTCTGTTCTATTTTGTTCTGTTATAAGAAAGGCGTATGCTCTGTTTTGCAAAGCTTCTGTTTTAAGGACCTAGATGTTTAGCTTATGAGCCTTGGATAATTAGGTCTGACTATCCTGTAGCATGCTGTGCAGGCATTCCTTCTGTATTGTTCCTCGGGTTCCCTTCTGTTCTGTTCCTCAGGGTCCCTTGGATGTTTAGTGACTGACGGGTCCATAGCGGTCTTAACTGCTTCTGATGTGGGATCTACTGATCCATAGGGCCATGGTGTTGTCCTTATAATGTGTCAACTAGTGTCTAGGGTCCCTCCCTCTATTTTCTGAACCACTCTGTCTATACTCCGTTTTGTTTACGAATGTGGTTTCTGATTCTGTTCGATCTGCTTCCTTCTCTACCTCTTCTGACATCTGTTTTGTAAAGCTTCTACTTCTGTTTCTGATAGATTGTGAGACTCTACTTTGATAAAGCTTCATCTTTTGTCTGTTTTTTGTTCTGTCTTCTGATCTGATTTGCTAAGCTTAAGTATATGTATACGTATATGTTCCATATAAATTGTTTTGAGCATGCCCAGCTAATGAAGTCTGCTGCTGACTGAACTGTGGTTTGCTCACTCCTATTATATTAACATTTTGCAGGTTTAAGCTTATGTTGGAGATTCTTTTTTTTGCTTTCAGTTTTGCTTTTTGTTTTGTATTTGTAACTATGGCTTGAGGCCCCTTTTGTAGGTGTTTCTGTTATGTATGTTAGTTTGACTTCCGCTTGTAATGTATGCTTAAGTTGTAATCATTATTTATATAATAAAAGTGCATTTCATATTTGTTTTGGGATTCATGAGAGTAGTCTTGCGTGTCTTAGGTAGTAAGCGTGTGACGTGTAACTGTTTCACAACTAGTGTGGTTTTGAGGTTGTTACAGTGATGGTCAAAGTTGGGAAAAAACTTAGAGTGTTGACCAAATTGGAGAAAGAAATAATGGAAATATGATTTAAGGAAAGTTTAAGTAGTTATTTGTAAGTTTAGGAAAACTTATAGGGTCAAAATGTAATTTTAGAAAGATTAGTGTAAAAATCAGAACAGGCCAATATGGGGTCTGTTCGGAATTTTTGGGTAGTCTATGATGGAATTTTTAATATTAAAGTGAAATATTATAAAAGATATAAGTTAGGAATTAAACTGTAAGATTTATAAATAATGTGGGTCACTTTATAATTTGGGAAAAATGGAGTGAAAGATTAAGGAATGGCATTAGAGGCTGTTCGGTAATATTAAGGAATTAAAATAGCACTTTGGAATAAAATAAATAAGGAGTTAGATTTATAAAATATGATTTATAATGTAATTGTAATGTTACAAAACAATTATGGGTAAAAGTGTAACAATAAGAAAGTAAAGGGCTATCTCTTGAATATAAGGAGTTAAGAATGAATATAATATAAGGTTGAAAGATTACATGACATAGCATTAAGACTATGGTCATAATGTCATTACATGAAGTTAGCATTAATTGTAGAAGTTTATAATTCATATGGAAAATATGAATATATATACAAGGAGTGATAAATTATATACTAAGGTGGGGAATGTAAGAAATTAAGAGTGAGGTTGTATAGTTGGTAACTCGTTAAATAACATTAGATATGAGATATAAATGTTGGTATGTAAAATAATACAAACTAAAGGAGTTTGTAACTCACATAAAATAATGGAAGTTAGTATGAGTTAAAGGGCTTTATAATTCATATGTGATAGTGTAAATACTTTGAATATTATGAGTTATACATTATGGTGGGAGAATTAAGTAGAGTTAAGATGGAGTTTAATGTAAAGTAGGGAACTACATTATATAACATTCAATATAAAGACTTAAGGTCATAATATAAAGAGTTATACAAACAATTGAACTATATAATTCAAGGAATTATATTATGAATTATAAAATGGTGTTGACCAAGTCAACCAAATTGATTAAAGAGGGTGAAGTTGACCAACTTAAATTTTTTAAGTGAGAATTTAAATTCTAAAAGCTATTAATACTTAAAGGTCAATTACATGAAATAACATAGAGTAACAATAATTGTATGAATATGTATATGTATATATATACCCGTGATTAAAAGAGATGGTATATGTGAGAATTGAATCATATGTTGTGTGAGAGGATACAATATGTTAGCTATCATTATAATTAAAACATCGAATAAGTAATCCCAAACGTAAATTAAAACCCTAATGATAATGGTAATCAATCACGGGGTAAATACCAGGGGATTAGTGACTATAAGGGATACTAACTTGGTTTGATATTATAGAGAGCTAATACTTAGCCTCGTATTCCAGAGCTAGAGATTTAGAGGATGAGATCAGGGATCGCATATAACATCTTCTACTCGGGTGAAGGTATGTTATTATGTGGTCCGAATGTTCCAAAGGATTTCCTTGGGTTTGGACATTTGAGCGATGCTTGCTAAGAGTGATATTTATACTTTTATATTGAAATGTTTATATGATTTTAATTGTCGACTATCTCGCGATATTAGTTGTGCGTGAACGTCTTCCGAACTAAGGCAATACTAAATATGAACTTGAATCGATTTACGATTACTGGTTAAGGAAATATTGCGCACAAACGACTAACGAGATACACCACATTATCCTTAGTCATTCTATGTAATTAACTTAGTTAGAGAAACGGTAAATACCATTCTCACGAGCACTTGTATTCGGATATGAAAATGACCTGGATGACTTCTAGGTAACCTAAAAGGCAACTACATGGGTAATATATTCACTATTACCTAAAAAAAGATCTTAGGTAAGATGATTAGGAGAACTTAATCACATGGTGGAAATTATCGCATATGAGGAGAAATGTAGGGAATCGTGGTTGCGCATAGTGATCACAATATAGCGGATGACTGTTACAGGGCCACTCATATATCATATTCCAATAGATTATATTGATCGTTGTACAGATGCCCTATTGTTAGGGACGGCTTCGGCCTTTGATAACACGCCATTTAATAGGAACAAGGAGGAATCAGATGCCCTACTGTTGGGGACGACACTGCCTTTGGTGACCCGCCATCTAATAGGGGTAAGTAATTGGTTGAAGACATGTCATCTCCTAACATGATGACTGTCAATGATTAAGAGTTAAGTGAATGGAACAATTAGACATTATCTAATCATTAGTCGAGACTCAAATAACTCCCGTAAGTGGATAACGAACTAAAAGCCTTGAAGGCCGAATAAACGAGGACCATTCGAATGAAACAATACTCGTATTGTTATCTTACACACTCATATTATTCTTCTTGTATGCATGATTACATGTGGAACTGTGTGTGTTATTTTGGATGAACTATTGGAAGTTTACTTACTGCATTTACCGGTGTTATATATATTTGTAAAACGCAACAACATGTAAATGAACCGCATGATAACTCGGCTAATTAACTTAAGGAGTTTAAGAGTTCATAACGATTACACCTTAGCATATTCAACGGTTGTGCAGAGCCCTTATGACAAACATATTACAGGTTCTTGATCGAGACCGAAGCCGGAGTACAGCTATTTTTTGGGGTAGTTTAGCGGTATACCTTACTACCATGCTTCTGGAACTGTTTCGGATTGGATTATGATTGTATATGGCTTTGGGAATTGAACTACTCACTAGATTCGGACTTAGTTTTGTATTTACATTTTATGGTTAGCTATCTTGCCATCACAACATGTTAGATTATAATGTTTGGATGCTTCACTGCTCACATGGCTGAGCAGTGACGGTAACACCCGGGGGCTAGTACGATTGTCATTTAATTTTCGTTGTGACTCGTTGTTTATTTATACTACGACGGTAGTTAATACGAGATATGCGAGTAGAGGTGTTACAAAAGTGATATCAGAGCAAAGTACCACTCTGATGACAAGAGATAGTAGGATAAAAATCATGAGCATAGGATTTCGGGAATACGGGAAACGTCTGTGAGGTTCATGACCTAAGAAGGTCTTAGGAATGCTTAAAGCATAAAAGTGTTAGCCTTGATGGCACTTCAATACTTAGTGACTGTAAATATGGAATATTACCGAGTAACGATACGATATACCTTATTATAGATGTTTAGTAGAGATAGAGGCCGAGGAGCTGGCCGGGGAGTGGTGAAGGCTCCGATATTCTGGGAGTTGCTGAGACAGTAGTAACTGTCCTTGCCCAACTAGGGGCACAATTGAGAGGCGTCCCGGTAGAAGGATTGCCTATGGTACCCCACCCTCCTCAACCCCGAGAGACAAACTGGCTTAATCTGAAACTAAGTACCTACATATTCAGGAAAGCCAAACCCCACGACCCTTGAGAGATTTATTGTCGAGCACGAGAAGGCGTTCGAGGCCTTGAGCGTACCGGTCGACCAGAGGATTGGGATTGCTGCCTTCTATCTGAAGGATGCAGCTAGCACTTAGTGAAGACTGGTCAAGGACCACCACTTACACACCAGACTTTACATGGACAATAGTTGTGGAGGTGCTAGGAGGGAAGTACTACCCGGTGCACTTAAAGTAGAAGAAGTGTCGGGAGTTCGAGACATTGACTTAAGGGGAGTCTGACCATGGACGAGTACTATGCTTGGTTAATCGGTCTTCTGGACTTCATCCCAAGAGTGACTATTCTGAGACCGTCAAGGTCAAGAAGTTCAGAGGAGGGTTGTTGTTTTGCATCCAGACAGCCATAGGCGTGACCCTCTACACTACGGTCCAGGTATATAAATGAAAGCCTTAATACCTTGTTTAATTGAATTATCACTAATACATGGAGACTCACCTATGAGATTACAGGAGTGCTATGACGTTGCCTCGAGGATAGAGCTGATGCTTTAAACTCGGAATGAAACTCCAGGGAAGAAGCGTAAGAACCCGGAGAGAGAAGGAGGAGGGCGGAGCGTCTTGAGGCAAGAGCAGCAAGAAGGGAAAGTGAGAACTTATCCAATTTGAGCTTTATTATCTTGTTTAATTAATCTTTGATTGCTGACCCCAAAACCTGTAACATGAAGTTCTTCGGGAAGAAGAAGGGGCAACAAGGTCACCAGGGTCCGAAGGGAAAGGAGCAAGTCCCTCGGTTGGCCGGCCCAACGATAGACGCTTAGCCTCTGAGATCCGCGCCTCCTAAGGGCAAGGATACCCTCCTTTTATCTTAATTTATAATTTAAACCCCATACCCTTTTCTTAATAATCCAATAGTGTCATAAATAGGCACCACTAACACAATGCCACTTCTACTGCAAGCGCTGTAACGGGACCACTGCGGTGTAGAGTGTGATGGCCGTCAGCACAATCGTCTAAAGTGTAGGCATGTGTACCTGAAGATGGACGGACACCGGCCTTTCGAGTGCTTTGTCCACCCTGAGATCAAGTTCTATCCCATCTAGAGGCACCCAGAGCACTTCGGTGAGCGGATCCGGATCACCATGAGGTGGCCATATGGGCAGGCCCCAGCTGGTACGAGAGCTCAGAAGGGGAAGGAAGTCGATCGGGGTTGGGGCCCCAAATTCTGCAGGAACCTCAGGCACTGAGGCTAGATGTAACACCCCAACTCATAAAGCCATACTTATCTCATAAACCTCTATTCACTTATATTAACTTGCAGCAGATTTCTTACAATATTTGGTGTTACCGCCGTTAGTCACCCACGTGACCAACTAGGCATACTAAATTCTCCAAGATCTTGCTATGGTCTGATGGACCCGAATATACCGAACATTAGTACTTACAAGCCTTAACCAATTACATAACAATTTTACAATCTCCTTACATCCTATACAACTTACTAACATCTCATACCATTCACTAAACTAGTGTACATGCACAACTCGTACAACTAAAGAAGACAACTCAAAGTAATTCTACCCGATCCTACTCTCAGGACTGTCGTCTTCTGTCATTCACCTGCAAAATAAAACACTAGCCCCCGAGGGGGTCAGCACCTTTACTGGTATGATTCTCTCATGGCCCCAAGCTAACGGGGCTACGACGACTAATTGTCGATAGCATGGAGATTGATTAGATGCACAACATAATAGAAAGTGCAATAAACAACAAGCCACATATGAACACACAAGGTTCAAACACAATGAATGACTCAAAAGCGTTCCGTTAGTAAGTGAGTTAGTATTTTAACTCCTTAAATTATGATACCTCTTAATCTTAGTCCATTTTATTACCTCAATCTTAATCCTTACCTCAGTCTCAATGTACCAACCGATCTTTAATTAGAATTGGTTGTACTTTACCTCAAACCTTATCTCAAATCTTATCTCAGTTCTTAACTCAATTAAGTCAACCGTTCTTTAATTAGAATGGTTGTTCCTTAATTCATTGTTTATCTTGTCGGGTCCAGTAACCCTAACCAATGAGTTATCAGCTCCATTGGTTTACATAAACAATATTTGTTAGAATTAGTTGTGATTTAGGTAGATCCCACCACACCATCTCAGTATGCCTCCCTCCTAAAACAAGAAGTCCGAGGAGGTCGAGTCTATATGTCGACTCTAGGCGACGAGTCCAAAGACAAGTCATATTTGGAAGTTGGGACCTGATAAGGATAGACCTCCCCTAATACACATGTACCAGAACGATTCCGGATTCCTCACTCCCCCCAAGTTCCAGTTAGTGGAAGCCTTAAGTCAATGTTTGTTAGTTAGCCTCTTTCGGTTACCAATAAAACAATGTTAGGGAGTGTTCCTTAATCTCACACCATTGTTTACTAAACATTAGTTAGTAAGTTCTCAAGGTAAGATGTGTTAGTGCATTCACAATCACACAACAAACATAATATTCCGGTTGCATGCTTTATCTTGTTTAGTCGGCACACATAGACAAATAGCACACAAGCCGAGGGACACCTAGTTAGCAAGCCGGTCACAAGAAAACCATACCATTCACCGTTGGTCGTTCGGTTGCTTACTCTCCTCCAGAGTCCAAATTCTCAAACCCTAAAACATTGGTCGAATTGGGTGGTTCATTACTTTTAATTAACCTAGCTTACTTAATCACTAATGACCTCCCACTAAATTCTACTAATTCATTGTAGTTCAAGCTTAACCACTTATGTTATTTACTTCTCATTTTACCTCATACTTGTTCACACCTCCAATGGCCATAAAATTCCACCAAACAACTCTTAACAACCTTATAATAGCATTACCCAACAAGCCCCCATCATTTACCATCTAAAAAGAACATTTTCTTTGTAAATTTGCCTGGTCCGGGACATGGTCCGGCTCTGTAGTCCCGGACCAATTCCTGTTTTGACTCTCGGCAACATTTTAACTATGGTCCGGGACTTGGTGCTTACCCAAGGTCCCGGACCAGTTCTGGGGTGCACTCTCGGCATGTTTTTAGTGCTGGTCAGGACTTTATCCAAGGACTAAGTCCCGGACCACACTTTACACTGTTAAATTTTACAGTTTTGAACATCATTCCACACTTGTTCTTTTGCCCAATCTTCTTCTAATCTTTCCCCATGTATTCACACATGTTCTAACACCATTTTAGCACTTAAAATCCTCCTAACTCATGGATCAACTCACCTCCAAATTCCTTGATCAATTTCCAAATTCTTACTAAGCTCTTAACACTTATTACTTAATTTCTTACACTTCCAACATGTAAATTTTGTCTAAAACTTCAACTAACCAAAGTGTTTCCTTTCAAGCAATATAACTACTCCTCAAACATCATCATTCACCCATTTCTCCTTTGCTAAACCTTCCAAGGTTATCTTGCATCTCCATGCACAATTTTCTCTCCTTTCCATTTGTTACTCATCACTCCTAAACTTGAACATACCTATACTTCTTTCCATCCTCTTAACACCTTAACATTTTTTTCATTCGCCTTGACCATGCTACACCCTCCTTAGACATTTCCACCTCTTTTACTCAATTTACTCACCATTCTCATGATCATACACTCTTATACATTGCTAGCCATCCCCTTGACAACTTACTACATCCTCTTATAGTTTTTCACCTCCATCACCCAAGTCCACTCATTACCATCCAACTATAACCTTATTAATCCACTACTAGCTTCTCCACCTCTTACACAAGCTACCCAAAATTCTCATTGTTATATTCTCTAGTTCATACCTAAATCATCTTAGAACATTATACATCATTTCCTCCGGATTTTTGCACAAGTCTTAACATTCCTCATACCATGATCTTGGTGTGTTTAATTCACCCACCTAACCTCTAATTCCTCCTAGACAACTATGTCATTCTAATCCTCAAGAACACCGTTGTTAACTTATTTTCACTCAAATTTCCTTTAATGACTCCTAGTAAATCCTAGGTCTTATTACTTCACAACAACCACTTAAACACTTTGTTTTCTACTTAAATTTCGCCATAGCTCCTCTAGTATATTATCATGCCCAAATTCATTGTTTTTCTCATTCAATCATCTCACACACATCAAATCCTTTCTCATCATATTTTCTCACCCAAATCAAACCATTCATCATAAACTCAATATAGTGCAATAATTTTAAATTGTATAGCACTAAGGCTCTTAAATGACATGGCTCTTAGGCCCTTAAATGACTTAAACTTAAACACTGAATTTCCCACATATAAAAGCTTTCAACCTGCAAATACACACAACAATGCTCCCATAGCAATATAAGTGTTCTCATCATTCACCTTATACTTATCTTACTAACTCATTCCCATTGGCTCCTTAGTCACAAGTTCACAAGCTTGTTTAAATTCTTCTTCCTAGGTTATATAACCCATTACATAATGTAAGCTTTAAGCTACATTAGTACTTGTCTAAACCACATCCCTTAAAACTTAAACCACCATTAGGTAAACAATTTACCTTATTTTTCTCAAGCTTCTCTTACTTCTCTCCTTTGGTTTTCTTGATTGAATTTCGGCAAGGACTTCAATCCTCTTGCCTATGTTCTAATCCACATTCAAATAATCTAATGAGCACTAAGAAATATGCCTAAACTCATAGAATTCATCCTTAGGTCATAATGTGTGTTTTAAAGCTTAAACGTGGATGATTACCTTTGAATTTTGGAATGGCTTTGATAATGAAGCAAGGAAAGACCTCCCCAAGTATTTTGAACAATGAATCAAGGCTAGAACATGAATCAAGGCTAGAACAAGTAGTAAACAAGCCATCTTAAGAGGCAAATTTTCATCCGTATATGAAAAATGGAGGAAAGTTGATTTTTCTTTCACTTTCATTACCTTGGATGAATGGAGAACCAAAAGAGCTCTTCAAACTTGATTTTCCTCCATCAATGGAGTTTTCTCATGGCACCAAACTTGAGCTTTGAAGGATTTGAAAAGATAGAAAGGTAGGTCTTGCTCCAACTAAGAATAATCTATGCTCACTTTTTGATTTGGAGCTTAGATGAGTATTTGGTGGACAATTGAAGGTAGAGGTGCCATGGATGAAGCTCTCATGGTTTTGGAGCAGGAAGGGGAAAGAAAACTGATGGAGGAAGAAGAAATGAAGAGAGAGAAGAAAAAGGTAGCTTAAAAGAAGATATTTTGTTTTGAAAGGTAAATAGTACTATTCTCTCATTTCTCTTCTTTTCCTTAATGTGCTGGCTCCTTACGGTGACTCACCATTTAAAAACGGCCCCATTACTAATGAGGTATTTATGGTCTTGGTTGACCAACTTATTGACTTATGTTGACTAAAACTTAAACTAGGTACTATTTGGCACTATTCACAAATTAGTGCACAAATTTGTGAAATTTTGGTTTCTCATTGATTTAGGCTTCCTAATGTGATACTAATTAGTACACATGTTGATTAAGGTGCAATCATGGGCATTTAGCCACTCAAAACCCATTTTTGACAATTTCTCAAAAAGGTGCTTTAAGGAGTCTTAAAGCACATTTTCTGTTTAAGCTTATTTTTGAGCTTGGTTTTCTTTGGTAATTGATTTAACATGTCCATTATCATATTAATAAGGTCTTATAATGATATTTGGGTGCTAATAAAAGTCATCCCAAGCTTAGGGCACATTTTTGCTTAAATTTCATTTATGGCGTTTTCTTGTGTTTTCCTTGGTTTAAATTGTCTACCAATGTTTCTAAGGCATGTTTTAGCCTTATTACATCATAACTTGATGTTTACTTAGCATACTTAGGTTGGGGTATTTCAATCTACCCCCCTTAAATGAACCTTGTCCCTAAAGTTCTCATGCATCTTATTTTATTAGGATACATGGCTTACCTCATTCCATAGATCATATAGATCATACCTATATGTACTTAAACTTATTGACTCATTAGGTCTGGCATATACCTATTCTCAAATATCACACAACATGCTTAAGCATGTATAACACTCAAAATTACCTTTGTTCCTTTTGATGATTAAAACAATCACATAATTTTCATCGTATTCTCCCATGTCACCGGTCCGTAGACAAAGGCACATTCGTCCTCGCCTTCATGGGCTAGAATACAAAACTACTCTGTTCTCCCCATGTAACACCCCAAAACCAGCCTAAGAGTTAGGGGCATTACAAGCCGTGTATTACTACCTAATAACGCAAGGCTCTGAAACTAACAATCGCATTAAGGCCCAAAACAACGCTTTCATAAACAGTATAAACCAGAGTATTCTAATACAACGGAAGTTCACACAAACTCCCAAATACATGTTCAAAAAAGAAACAGAGGTCAAAACAGTGTAAGGCCCGAAGGATACATCATCATAAATAATAGTTTGAACAATCAAAAGAGCTAAAAAATACGGCTCCAGAAACTTAAGATGATCCTCGTTGATCAATCTACAAAAATAGTAAGAGTAGGGGAGTGAGCATACAACTATGCCCAGTAAGCAGCGATCGTCATCAGTGAGGTCACTCAAAACGATTGAAGTCAGAAGAAGGAGAAGATACACATTATATCAACAGTTTCCCAAACAGTCAGAAGTTTTCACTTTTTCAGGAATCAGAAACAGAATGGAACACACGAGTCCCGGTGCCAGAAATAATCAGAGGTTCTTAAACAGAGAAGGGACAAGATACATGCACACACTCAGAAGGGGTTGAAGACCCATAGATCATAACAGATCTCTCGACAACGCAGAAATGACTCTAAAGAGCCAAAGGGTTTGTTAACCCATAGAACAGAAAGGGAATGACCCACACTCAGAACGACGTCTACATGGTATACCACGAAATAGCTCGACCCAGCCATTCACGGCTCAGAAACAAAGTATAATGTCTCAAAACAGAAGGATTACATAATCAGAGGCAAAATTACATTTAAATATGCCAAAACACTCATAAATCAGTAGTACAGATCAAAAGGAATCCAACACCGCAAACGTCACTCAAATCGGAGTTCAGACGAAGAAGTTACGCTCAAAACAGTAAGGTATCCGAACATCGAAGTTCGGACCGATGTTCGGACGTTTTACGAGAAAAGTTACGGGGTGAAGTCCGAGCTTCGAAGTCAGAAAACTGGGGTGTGTCCGAACATCGAAGTTCGGAACACCCCGAACTCGAACACACAAAAGCGCAAAACACGCTGTCCGAGCTTCAAAGCTAGGACAGAAGTTCGGACAGTGCGAAAACTGCAATTTCCAGAAGACGAACAGAGCAGAAAAATAATGCAATTCAACACTACGAATTGCCAAGTTGATATGCACACCAAATCAGAGGAAAATACAGAGGACCACAGGGTTTTAGCCATCAGAAAATGCAATTAAAACGTAACGGATTCACACACAAAATCAGACAGCAACTCTTGCAATATCCCCATGGCTGAACTTCCACACCGAATCAAGCAACCACCTACCTCAGTTCAAAGTGCGGAAAATCCACATAATGCAGCAGCAACAACACCGAACAATTGCTCAACCAGACAGAGCCAAACCACCACTGAATTCCCACAAACGACAATCCAAAATCAGAAACAAAGGGAAGAAACCTAGAACTTGAATTCCCAAAATCTGCAACACAAACCTGATTGAGTGTGTAGAAAAATCCAACAACCTGCAGTAGCGTAGCCTCAACGATCTAAATTCCCAACGCAGAAACATCGTCGCTGAATCAACAAGTTCGGAGTCCCAAAAATCAGAAACTGAGAGGAGAGAAAACCAACAACGGAATCCAGAATTCTCACAACACAAACCTGATTTGAGAAGAGAAACACAACATCAACAAGGGTCTTCGATCTGATCATAACAGCAGTAGCACAATTCTCACAGAGGAAGAAATAGAGAGAGACGGCGAAGAGTAAACTATCGTTCAAACCACGATGAGAGACGCTCCTAACGATTGAACTGACGTGATGTATAACAATCAGAAGAGGGAAATAATAAGTAATTCCTTTTCTTATTGATTTAATAAAAACAATTACCTTAATTGTTTTTAATACATGGACTTCCTTGCCCTTGTCTAAAATTTAAATGCCACCGGCGTCCCAACTGATCAACATAATAAAGAACTCATTCAGAAGAATAACATAAACCAGATATATAATAAGATTATAAAATCTGGGTTATAACATCACCTCCCCCTTAAAAGAATTTTGTCCTCGAAATTGACTCACCCCACTCATCGAAAAGGGAGGGAAACTGGCACGTAGCTCATCTTCGAGCTCCCAAGTTGCTTCACGTTCTGATTGATCAGATCACTGAACCTTAACCATAGGCAGGGTCTTGCTACGAAGCTGGCGAACATCTCTAGCCAGAATGCGGGTAGGCACCGCCTCATAACTGAAGTCCTCTCTCAACTGAAGCTGACTATGATCGATCACATGGGATGGATCATGCAAGTACTTCCTCAGCATCAAAACATGGAAAACACTGTGGACAACAGACAATGATGGAGGCAAAGCTAGATGATATGCCACAGGGCCAATCCGCTCCAAGATCTTAAAAGGTCCTACGAACCTCGGGCTAAGCTTCCCACGCTTCCCAAACCGGACTACACCTCTGACCGGCGACACTCGCAGATAAACATGGTCACCAACATCAAACTCAAGCGGCCTGTGCCTCTGATCTGCATAGCACTTCTGTCTACTCTGAGCAACAAGCAAACACTCCCGAATCATCCTGATCTTCTCTACTGCACCCTGCACTAGCTCAGGTCCAACTAAGACCCTCTCCTTCAGGTCATCCCAATAGATGGGAGACCTACACCTTCTACCGTACAACGCTTCAAACGGAGCAATACCAATGCTCGCCTGAAAGCTGTTGTTGTAGGTGAATTCGATCAGAGTCACGTGCTGTTCCCAGCTACCTCTAAAATCTAGGACACATGCGTGAAGCATGTCCTCCAGAACCTGGTTAGTCCTCTCTGTCTGGCCATCCGACTGAGGATGGTAGGCTGAACTGAAAGCTAGATTCGTACCCAGGGCCTTATGCAAACTGCGCCAGAACCTCGAAACAAAGTGCGGATCACGATCAGAAACTATAGTAGTAGGCACACCATGCAGCCTCACTATCTCATCGAGGTACAAACGAGCCAAACGTTCCAAATTGAAAGTCTTCTTCACAGGCAGGAAATAGGCAGACTTCGTCAGTCGATCCATTATCACCCCAAAGCGTCACAGCCTGAAGGGGTCCTAGGCAACCCCATGATAAAGTCCATCCCCACACTCTCCCACTTCCACTCAGGAATGGGAAGAGGGCTGAAGTAATCCCGCTGGCCTCTGGTGCTCAGCCTTCACTTGTTGACAGGACTGGCACTTTGAAACAAACTCAGAGATGTCGCGCTTCATCCCAGACCACCAGAATGACTCCCTGAGATCTCGGTACATCTTCACCCCTCCAGGATGAACTGAGTATGGAGCTCCATGCGCCTCTTGAAGGATCTCCCTGCGCAGAACTGCATCAGCCGGCACAACACTCGACCTCTGAAACGTAGACAACCACCACTAGAGATACTGAAGTCTGAACTCTGCTCTGATGACAGCCCCTCTCTGATCCGACATAAAGCTGAATCTGACTTCTGACCAACCCGGATCCTGTCGACTAACAAAGACCGAACCTGAAGCACTGCTATCATACTAGCACTGTCTGGGTGACTACCTAAACCCCATACGCTGGAGCTTTATAGCGGACCTCTGAAACCCTGTCAAAGCTCAAGCTACACCTGGAGCACCTCTCCTACTCAAAGCATCTGCCATAACGTTCGCTCTACCGGGGTGGTAGAGGATCTCCAAGTCGTAGTCGTGAAGTAGCTCCAACCACCTCCTCTGTCTCAAGTTCAGCTCCTTCTGAGTGAACAAATACTTGAGACTCTTGTGGTCCATGTAAACCTTACACGACGCTCCATACAGATAACGCCTCCAAATCTTTAGCGCGAAAACTACAGCTGCCAACTCCAGATCGTGGGTAGGTAGTTCTTCTCATAGGGCTTGAGCTGACAAGAGCCATAAGCCACCACCTTACCCTGCTGCATCAAGACACATCCAAGTCCCTTATGGGACGCATCACAAACGACCTCGAAGCCCTCGGTCCCAGACGGCAAGGTCAGAATCGGTGCGGTCGTCAATCTCTTCTTAATCTCCAGGAAGCTCTGCTCGCAAGCCTCACTCCACTCATACTTGATGTCCTTCCTCAACAGACGGGTCAGTGGGGATACAATCTTAGAAAACCCCTCAACGAACTTCCTGTAATACCCAGCTAACCCAAGGAAACTACAAACCTCAGCAACATTCGTGGGCCTCGGCCACTCCATCACGGCTCTAATCTTCTCCGGATCGACCGAGATACCGTCCTTCGAGACTACATGTCCCAAGAACATTACTCGATCGAGCCAGAAGTCACACTTCTTCAGCTTAGCGTACAGCTCCCGATCCTTCAACGTTTGTAGGACAATCCTCAGATGCTCCTCATGCTCCTCTGCACTCTTAGAATATACCAGAATATCATCTATGAAGACCACCACAAACTGATCTAGATAGGGTTTGAAAACCCAGTTCATCATGTCCATAAAACAGATGGAGCATTAGTCAACCCAAACGGCATAACTAGGAACTCGTAATGACCATAGCGAGTTCTAAAGGCGGACTTAGGCACGTCCTCGGCCCTAATCCTCAGCTGATGGTAGCCTGAACCAAGATCTATCTTCGAGAAAACTGTGGCACCCGCCAACTGGTCAAACAGGTCATCAATACGTGGAAGGGGATATCGATTCTTGATGGTTACCTTATTCAGCTCCCTATAGTCGATGCATAATCTGAAGGTTCCATCCTTCTTCTTCACAAACAACACCGGCGCTCCCCAAGGTGAAATGCTAGGGTGAATGAAGCCCTTATCGAGCAACTCCTGTAGCTGAACCTTCAGCTCCTTCAGCTCTGCCGGACTCATCCGGTAAGGGGCCCTAGAGATGGGCTGAGTTTCTGGCACTAAATCAATCGTGAAATCCACCTCCCTCTCTGGTGGAAGCCCGGGCACATCGTCCTGGAAAACCTCAGGGAACTCTCTGACAATCGGGATGCTCTCCAAGCTAGATCCCTTACGCACCTCTGGCAGATAACACAAAAATCCCTGGCAGCCCTTCCTCAGCAAGCTAGCCGCCTGCAACGCTGATACCAACACAAGCGCACCTGGAACTGCATTCCCCGAGAAGATAAAACGGCTCCCTCCTGGCAGATCAAACACCACTCTCATCGCTGCACAATCTATATGGGCATGGTGCTCTGCTAGCCAGTCCATGCCCAAAATGACATCAAAACAGGCCATCCGCATCGGGATGAGGTCAGCATAAAAAGTCTTGTCCCAAACTACTATAGGACAAGCCTTACACAAAAATCAAGTACATAAGGAGCAATTCCACCCAAAGGACTACTCACACATAAATCTACTTCACTAGGCACGGCAGTCAACTCGAGTTTACCCACCAAATCAGAGAAGATAAAGGAATGCGTAGCTCCATAATCAAACAGACAAAACACATCCAGGGAACGGATCTGGAGGATACCTGAGACGACGCGATCACCAGCACGACCACGCTCTCCTGCCATAGTATAATCTCGGGCCTGGGTCTGAGGCTTCTTCTGGTCGGACCTTGCCCCTGAATCTGAACCGGTGCCTCTGCCAGAAGCCTAAGGGCACTGAGCAATCCTGTGCTCCATTGACCCGCACTTAAAACAGACGCCAGTCTTCTTGTAGCATTCCCTACCAGGATGTGAGTTACCACAAGACCCACACTTCGCCCCAGCTAACGAAGACGAAGGAGCTCCCCGGCGATCTCCATAAGACAGCTCTTTTGTGGAGGAGCAGCCTCCTTCTTCTGAGACTCTTCAGACGTTTCTTCCCCTTGTGGTCCTTACCAGCCTGCCTCCCCTTGATGTCGGTCTCTACCAGCAGAGCGACATCCGCCACATCTCTGAAAGTCCGCTGACGAAGAGGTGTCACAGCGGACCTAATATCTGGCCTCAACGCTCTCTTGAACTTACGGGCCTTCCTGTGCTCATCCGCCTCCGGAGCATACTTCAAGAGAGTCACGAACTTCCTCACGTACTCCTCGACTGACATATCTCTCCCCTAGCGCAGCCGATTATACTCATTGATCTTCTGGTCCTTATAGACATCCGGATAGAACTGCTTGTTGAACTCCAAGCAGAACTGATCCCAGGTCCAAGGTTGGGGATGGCTACCCATCACCATACGCCACCACTCCTTCGCCTCCCCCTTAAAGAGGAACGTGGCGAAGTCGACCTTCTGATCATCCTCTGAACCCATCACTCTGAGCAGGTCCTCCACCTCAGTAATCTAGTGGCTCGCCTCCTGAGGGTCACCACAGCCATCGAAGGAAGGCGGTTTCAGCTTCATAAACTCCTGGAGCGCCCTGACTCGGCCTCCCACAGCATTCGCCCCAGCTGGGCCTGCACCACCAGCTCCTCCACCAGCTCCCAGCCTGCAGCCACTGTCTGCATGAGTTGTGTCATGAACTGCTGCACTGCCTCTGCAGCATCTCCCTGAGGGGTCACTGGTATTCTACGAGGAGGCATTCTGAGACAAACAAATCCAAACATGTTAGAACTGACTCAGACTTCAAGGAGCTGTCACAACTGATCCTCACACAAGCAAACACACCCACAGACACCAAAGAAAGCCAAACCTGGCTCTGATACCACTAAATGTAACACCCCAAAACCGGCCTAAGTGTTAGGGGCATTACACGCCGCGTATTACTACCTAATAACGCAAGGCTCTGAAACTAACAATCGCATTAAGGCCCAAAACAAAGCTTTCATAAACAGTATAAACCAGAGTATTCTAATACAACGGAAGTTCACACAAACTCCCAAATACATGTTCAAAACAGAAACAGAGGTCAAAACAGTGTAAGGCCCGAAGGCTACATCATCATAAACAATAATTTGAACAATCAAAAGAGCTAAACACTACGGCTCCAGAAACTTAAGATGATCCTCGCTGATCAATCTGCAAAAACAATAAGAGTAGGGAAGTGAGCATACAACTATGCCCAGTAAGCAGCGACCGTCATCAGTGAGGTCGCTCAAAACGATTGAAGTCAGAAGAAAGAAGAGAAGGAGAAGATACACATTATATCAACAGTTTCCCAAACAGTCAGAAGTTTTCAAAATCAGAAACAGAATGGAACACACGAGTTCCCGGAGCAGAAACAATAAGAGTTCTTAAACAGAGGAAGGACAAGATACAATGCACATACTCAAAAGGGGTCGAAGACCCATAGATCATAACAGATCTCTCGACAACGCAGAAATGACTCTATAGAGCCAAAGGGTTCGTCAACCCCACAGAACAGAAAGGGAATGACCCACACTCAGAACGACGTCTACATGGTATACCACGGAATA
Source organism: Limonium bicolor (assembly GCA_023374045.1). Lineage (NCBI taxonomy): Eukaryota > Viridiplantae > Streptophyta > Magnoliopsida > Caryophyllales > Plumbaginaceae > Limonium > Limonium bicolor. The sequence continues at coordinate 183,900,223 of CM041777.1, read as the reverse complement.
GCTCGACCCAGCCATTCACGGCTCAGAAACAAAGTATAATGTCAAAAACAGAAGGATTGCATAATCAGAGGCAAACTTGCATTTAAATATGCCAAAACACTCATAAATCAGTAGTACAGATCAAAAGGAATCCAACGCCACAAACGGCACTCAAATTGGAGTTCAGACGAAGAAGTTACGCTGAAAATAGTAAGGTGTCCGTACATCGAAGTTCGGACTGATGTTCGCACATTTTACGAGAAAAGTTACATGGTGAAGTCCGAGCTTCGAAGTTAGAAAACTGGGGTGTGTTCGAACATCGAAGTTCGGACCGAAGTTCGGACACGCCCGAACTCGAACACACAAAAGCGCAAAACACGCTGTCCGAACTTCAAAGCTAGGACAGAAGTTCGGACAACGCAAAAACTGCAATTTCAGAAGACGAACAGAGCAGAAAAATAATGCAATTCAACACTACAAATTGCCAAGTTGATACGCACACCAAATCAGAGGAAAATACAGAGGACCACGGGGTTTTAGCCTTTAAAAAACGCAACGGATTCACACACAAAATCAGACAGCAACTCTTGCAATATCCCCATGGCTGAACTTCCACACCGAATCAAGCAACCACCTACCTCAGTTCGAAGTGCAGAAAATCCACAAATGCAGCAGCAACAACACCGAACAATTGCTCAACCAGACAGAGCCAAACCGCCACTGAATTCCCACAAACGACAATCCAAAATCAGAAACAAAGGGAAGAAGCCTAGAACTTGAATTCCCAAAATCTGCAACACAAACCTGATTGAGTGTGCAGAAAAATCCAACAACCTGCAGTAGCGTAGCCTCAACGATCTGAATTCCCAACGCAGAAACGTCGTTGCTGAATCAACAAGTTCGGAGTCCCAAAAATCAGAAACTAAGAGGAGAGAAAACCAACAACGGAATCCAGAATTCTCACAACACAAACCTGATTCGAGAACAGAAACGCAGCAGCAACAAGGGTCTTCGATCTGATCACAACAACAGCAGCACAATTCTCACAGAGGAAGAAATAGAGAGAGATGGAGAAGAGTAAACTGTCGTTCAAACCACGATGAGAGACGCTCCTAACGATTGAACTGACGTGATGTAAAACAATCAGAAGAGGGAAATAATAAGTAATTCCTTTTCTTATTGATTTAATAAAAACAATTACCTTAATTGTTTTTAATACATGGACTTCCTTGCCCTTGTCTAAAATTTAAATGCCACCGGCGTCCCAGCTGATCAACATAATAAAGAACTCATTCAGAAGAATAACATAAACCGAATATATAATAAGATTATAAAATCCGGGTCATAACATCACCTCCCCCTTAAAAGAATTTGTCCTCGAAATTGACTCACCTCACTGATCGAAAAGGGAGGGAATCTTGGCACGTAGCTCATCTTCGAGCTCCCAAGTTGCTTCACGTTCTGATTGATCAGACCACTGAACCTTAACCATAGGCAGGGTCTTGCTACGAAGCTGGTGAACATCTCTAGCCAGAATGCGGGTAGACACCACCTCATAACTGAAGTCCTCTTTTAACTGAAGCTGACTATGTTCGATCACATGGGATGGATCATGCAAGTACTTTCTCAACATCGAAACATGGAAAACACTGTGGACAACAGACAATGATGGAGGCAAAGCTAGACGATATGCCACAGGGCCAATCCGCTCCAAGATCTCAAAAGGTCCTACGAACCTTGGGCTAAGCTTCCCACGCTTCCCAAACTGGACTACACCTCTGACTGGCGACACTCGCAGATAAACGTGGTCCACCAACATCAAAACTCAGCGGGCTGTGCCTCTGGTCTGCATAGCACTTCTGTCTACTCTAAACAACAAGCAAATGCTCCCGAATCATCTGATCTTCTCTACTGTACTGCACCAGCTCAGGTCCAACTAAGACCCCTCTCCTTAGGTCATCCCAACAGATGGGAGACCTGCACCTTCTTCCGTACAACTTTCAAACGGAGCCATACCAATGCTCGCCTGAAAGTTGTTGTTGTAGGCGAATTCGTTAGAGTCACGTGCTGCTCCCAACTACCTTCGAAATCTAGGACACATGCGCGAAGCATGTCCTCAGAACCTGGTTAGTCCTCTCTGTCTGGCCATCTGACTGAGGATGGTAGGCTGAACTGAAAGCTAGATTCGTACCCGAGGCCTTATGCAACTGCGCCAAAACCTCGAAACAAAGCGCAGATCACGATCAGAAACTATAGTAGTAGGCACACCATGCAACCCTCACTATCTCATCGAGGTACAAACGAGCCAAATGTTCCAAACTGAAAGGCTTCTTCATAGGCAGGAAATGAGCAGACTACGTCAGTTGATCCACTATCACCCACACAGAGCCACAGCACAACAGCCTGAAGGGGTCCTAGGTAACCCCATGATAAAGTCCATCCCCACACCTCTCCCACTTCCACTCTGGAATGGGAAGGGCTGAAGTAATCCCGCTGGCCTCTGGTGCTCAACCTTCACCTGCTGACAGGTCTGGCACTTCGAAACAAACTTAGAGATGTCGCGCTTTTTCCTAGACCACCAGAATGAATCCCTGAGATCTCGGTACATCTTCTCCCCTCCAGGGTGAACTGAGTATGGAGCTCCATGCGCCTCCTAAAGGATCTCCTTACGCAGAACTACATCATCCGGCACACACACTCGACCTCTGAAACGCAACAACCATCACTGGAGATACTGAAGTCTGAACTCTACTCTGAAGACAGCCCCTCTCTGATCCGACACAAAGCTGAATCTGACTCCTGACCAACCCGGATCCTATCGACTAACGAAGACCGAACCTAAAGCGCTGCTATCATACTGGCACTGTCTGGTCTGACTACCTAAACACCCATACGCTGGAGCTCTATAGCGGACCTCTGAACCCCTGTCAAAGCACAAGCTACACCCGAAGCACCTCTCCTACTCAAAGCATCTGCCATAACGTCACTCTAACCGCTGGGTGGTAGAGGATCTCCAAGTCGTAGTCGCGAAGTAGCTCCAACCACCTCCTCTATCTCAAGTTCAGCTCCTTCTGAGTGAACAAATACTTGAGACTCTTGTGATCCGTGTAAACCTTACATGACGCTCCATACAGATAATGCCTCCAAATCTTCAGCGTGAACTACAGCTATCAACTACAGATCGTGGGTAGGGTAGTTCTCTCAATAGGGCTTAAGCTGACGAGAGCCATAAGCCACCACCTTACCCTGCCGCATCAAGACACATCCAGTCCCTATGGGACGCATCACAAAAGACCTCGAAGCCCTCGGTCCCAGACGGCAAGGTCAGAATCGGTGCGGTCGTCAATCTCTTCTTAATCTCCAGGAAGCTCTGCTCGCAAGCCTCACTCCACTCATACTTGATGTCCTTCCTCAACGGACGGGTCAGCGGGGATACAATCTTAAAACCCCTCAACGAACTTCCTGTAATACCCAGCTAACCAAGGAAACTATGAACCTCAGCAACATTCGTGGGCCTCGCCCACTCCATCACGACTCTAATCTTCTCCGGATCGACCGAGATACGGTCCTTCGAGACTACATATCCCAGAATACTACGGGATCGAGCCAGAAGTCACACTTCTTCAGCTTAGCGTACACCTCCAGATCCTTCAACGTCTGTAGGCGATCCTCAGATGCTCTTCACGCTCCTCTGCACTCTTAGAATATACCAGAATATCATCTATGATGACCACCACAAACTGATCAGATAGGGTTTGAAAACCCGGTTCATCATGTCCATGAAACCGATGGAGCATTAGTCAACCCAAACGGCATGACTAGGAACTTGTAATGACCATAGTGAGTCCTAAAGGCGGACTTAGGCACATCCTCGCCTTATCCTCAGATGATGGTAGCCTGAACCAAGATCTATCTTTGAGAAACTATGGCGCCCGCCAACTGGTCAAACAGGTCATCAATACGCGGAAGGGGATAACGATTCTTGATGGTTACCTTATTCAGCTCCCTATAGTCGATGTATAATCTGAAGGTTCCATCCTTCTTCTTCACAAACAACACCTGCGCTCCCCAAGGTGAAACGCTAGGGCGAATGAAGCCCTTATCGAGCAACTCCTGTAGCTGAACCTTCGCTCCTTCAGCTCCTCAGCTCTACCGGACTCATCCGGTAAGGGGCCCTAGAGATGGCTGAGTCTCTGGCACTAAATCAATCATGAACTGACTCCACCTTCCTCTCTGGTGGAAGCCCGGGCACGTCGTCCTGGAAAACCTCAGGGAACTCTCTGACAATCGGGATGCTCTCCATGCTAGATCCCTCACTCACCTTTGGCAGAATAACACATAAATCCCTGGCAGCCCTTCCTCAACAAGCTAGCCGCCTGCAACACTGACACCAACACAGGCGCACCTGGAACTGCATTCCCCGAGAAGACAAAACAGCTCCGCCTGGCAGATCAAACACACACTCCTCCTCCTGCACAGTCTATATGGGCATGGTGCTCTACTAGCCAGTCCATGCCCAAATGACATCAAAATAGGCCATCCGCATCGGGATAAGGTCAGCATAAAAAGTCTTGTCCCGAACTACTATGGGACAAGCCTTACACACAAAATCAAGTACATAAGGAGCAATTCCACCCAAAGGACTACTCACACATAAATCTACTTCACTAGACACAACAGTTAACTCTCGAGTTACCCAACAAATCAGAGCAGATAAAGGAATGCGTAGCTCCATAATCAAACAGACAAAAACACATCCAGAGAATGGATCAGGAGGATACCTGAGACGACGCGATCACCAGCATGACCACGCTCTCCTGCCATAGCATAACTCAGGCCTGGGTCTAAGGCTTCTTCTGGTCGGACCTCGCCCCCGAATCTGAACCGGTGCCTCTGCCAGACGCCTGAGGGCACTGAGCAATCCTGTGCTCCATCGACCCGCACTTAAAACAGGCGCCAGTCTTCTGTAGCACTCCCTACCAGGATGGGAGTGACCACAAGACCCCACACTTCGCCCCAGCTGACAAAGACGAAGGAGCTTCCAGGTGATCTCCATAAGACTGCTTCTTCTGTGGAGGAGCAGCCTCCTTCTTCTGAGACTCTTCAGCACTCTCTTCCCCTTGTGGTCCTTACCAGCCTGCCTCCCCTTGATGTCGGTCTCTACCAGCAGAGCGACATCCGCCACATCTCTGAAAGTCCGGTGACGAAGAAGTGTCACAACGGACCTAATATTTGACCTCAGCCCGCTCTCGAACTTACGGGCCTTCCTATGCTCATCCGACTCCGGAGCATACTTCGAGAGAGTCGCGAAATTCCTCACGTACTCCTCGACTGACATATCTCTCCCTGGCGCAGCCGCTTATACTCATTGATCTTTTGGTCCTTATAGACATCCGGATAGAACTGCTTGTTGAACTCCAAGCAGAACTAATCCTAGGTCCAAGGCTAGGGATGGCTACCCATCACCATACGCCACCACTCCTTCGCCTCCCCCTTAAAGAGGAATGTGGCGAAGTCGACCTTCTGATCATCCTCTGAACCCATCACTCTGAGCAGGTCCTCCACCTTAGTAATCCAGTGGCTCGCCTCCTGAGGGTCACCACAGCCATCGAAGGAAGGCGGTTTCAGCTTCATAACTCCTGGCGCCCTGACTCGGCCTCCCACAGCATTCGCCCCAGCTGGGCCTGCACCACCAGCTCCCCCAGCAGCTGCAGCCACTATCTACATGAGCTGTGTCACGAACTGCTGGACTGCCTCTGCAGCATCTCCCTGAGGGGTCACTGGTGTTCTACGAGGAGACATTCTGAGACAAACAAATCCAAACTTGTTAGAACTGACTCAGACTTCAAGGAGCTGTCACAACTGATCCTCACACAAGCAAACACACCCACAAACAACCCAAAGAAAGCCAAACCTGGCTCTGATACCACTAAATGTAACACCCCAAAAACCGGCCTAAGAGTTAGGGGCATACACGCCGTGTATTACTACCTAATAACGCAAGGCTCTGACAACGCAGAAATGACTCTAAAGATCCAAAGGATTCGTCAGAGTTCTTAAACAGAGAAGGGACAAGATACAATGCACATACTCAAAAGGGGTCGAAGACCCATAGATCATAACAATCTCTCGACAACGCAAAATGACTCTAAAGAGCCAAGGGTTCGCCAACCCCATAGAACAGAAAGGGAATGACCCACATTTAGAATGACGTCTTCATGGTATACCACGGAATCGCTCGACCCAGCCATTCACAGCGCTCAGAAATAAAGTATAATATCCCAAAACAGAAGGATTGCATAATCAGAGGCAAACTTGCATTTAAATATGCCAAAACACTCATAAATCAATAGTACAGATCAAAAGGAATCCAACGCCAAAACGTCACTCAAATCGGAGTTCAGACGAAGAAGTTACGCTGAAAACAGTAAGGTGTCCGATTATCGAAGTTCGGACTGATGTTCGCACATTTACGAGAAAAGTTACATGGTGAAGTCCAAGCTTCGAAGTCAGAAAACTGGGGTGTGTTGAACATCGAAGTTCGGACCGAAGTTCGGACACGCCCCGAACTCGAACACACAGAAGCGCAAAACACGCTGTCCGAACTTCAAAGCTAGGACAGAAGTTCGGACAGCGCGAAAACTGCAATTTCCAGAAGACGAACAGAGCAGAAAAATAATGCAATTCAACACTACGAATTGCCAAGCTGATACGCACACCAAATCAGAGGAAAATACAGAGGGCCACGGGGTTTTAGCCATCAAAAAACGCAATTAAAACGCAACGGATTCACACACAAAATCAGACAACAACTCTTGCAATATCCCCATGACTGAGCTTCCACACCGAATCAAGCAACCACCTACCTTAGTTCGAAGTGCAGAAAATCCACAGAATGCAGCAGCAACAACACCGAACAATTGCTCAACCAGACAGAGCAAAACCGCCACTGAATTCCCACAAACGACAATCCAAAATTAGAAACAAAAGGAAGAAACCTAGAACTTGAATTCCCAAAATCTGCAACACAAATCTGATTGAGTGTGCAGAAAAATCCAACAACCTGCAGTAGCGTAGCCTCAATGATCTGAATTCCCAACGCAGAAACGTCGTCGCTGAATCAACAAGTTCGGAGTCCCAAATAATCAGAAACTGAGAGGAGAGAAAACCAACAACGGAATCCAGAATTCTCACAACACAAACCTGATTCGAGAAGAGAAACGCAGCAAAAAAGGTCTTCGATCTGATCACAACAGTAGCAGCACAATTCTCATAGAGGAAGAAATAGTGAGAGATGGAGAAGAGTAAACTGTCGTTCAACCCACGATGAGAGACACTCCTAAAGATTGAACTGACGTGATGTAAAACAATCAGAAGAGGAAATAATAAGTAGTTCCTTTTCTTATTGATTATAAAACAATTACCTTAATTGTTTTTAATACATGGACTTCCTTGCCCTTGTCTAAAATTTAAATGCCACCGGTGTCCCAGCTGATCAACAATATAAAGAACTCATTCAGAAGAATAACATAACCGGATATATAATAAGATTATAAAATCCGGGTTATAACACCCCATGTCACCGGACCGAAGACAAAGGCTCATGCGTCCTCGACTTCATGGGCAAGACTCGGTAAAAAGGAAGTCCTTTTTACGAGGTCAAGTGAGGAATAATTCCTCTAATTGAAAATACAATCAACTCCAATTCCGTTTTATCCTAATGCCTCTATCCTTAGTGTGATTTAATTGTGAACACTGGTAGGGAGTTTCGGGAATCATCCAACCCTGATGTGATCAGCATTAGTGTTGAACTATCCTTCCACCCCAATTGGTGTCCGGTTTCCCTTGATCCCTAGAAAATCAAGTTCCACCTCCCACGTCATTTTCAAACATCGAGTAACTCACTCATGTCCAATTTTCTAACTTTTTAGTATTTCTAGTCATAATCAATACATCTCCAAGGTGTGGACTCAGTCCATCAATCATTCCCAGTTCATCTCTTAGTAATTACCTCAGGACTTAAACTCCTACTAAGTTCTATATCAGTTTCATACCAATTCTCACCATCTTATACCTCATAGCATTACTATTTCCTACCTCATACTCATATCAAATAATACTTTCATAGTGTTATCTTATTCTTATCTCACACTTACTTTCATATCGACTCATATCTCATATATTCCTTAAGTCTCCTTATCCTCTTCACTAATTCTCTTAACTTGTACTCACACCGAGTTAACAAGATAGATACTTAATATGTATGGTATTCACATCTTCTGTGCGCAATAACCATGATTAATCTCAAAATGTTTATGTAAAACAAATTCTCAAATTCTTTTGTGCTATGCACACCGTAGTTTACGTACTCAGTACATAAACATACGATAAGCGGTTTTCGCTCTACCCCCCTTAAAATGGATTACACCCACGTAATCACATTATATCATCCTTGAACATAGGTTCAAGATGTCTAATTCTCACTTAGCATTCCAGTTTCCATGTTAACTATCTCACCTTATGATCCAATCAGAGGATCTTAACCGTGTTAATGGCTAGTCTCTGTATCGAGGATTCTTAACGGTACTTATACCATTATCTAACTTAGTTTGGTCTAATCTCAAAGGTACTGATCTGCTAGCTTCTGTTGCGCGACTCTGATAATCTTAGGCCTAACTGCCTTTCTTATCCTTCATAGTATTGTATCCTTGTGCCTCCTTACGGTTTAGAAATATTGGTCTCTCAATGGACGTGTGTTGTCTTTAATTATACACGGCCTTAATGAGTTGTAACTCGTCCATCCATTCTCCCTGAAGATCTAATGTTCATACTCTTAGTGTTTTCTCAAGTGTCTAAATCATTCTTTCCAACTGACCTTTGGTCTGAGGATGATTCTTAATCTGAAACTACTGCTTAGTGCTTATTGTGCTTTACAGTTTAATATCTAATGTCTTAAGACATGTCCTGTGTCTATACTTAACAATCCGTGCTCTTCGCACTTCATAGTTCTTATTATTTGTTCTCTTCTCATTCCTTGGTGTTATTGGTTCAACTAAATTCCTCCTCTTTGACGTTTGTGGTAGTAGCTGCTCTCTGTCTGATCTTGCATTGTTGACCGTGGTACGGAGTCGACTACTTCCCGTGTTCCTTACACCACTCGTCTACATGCATGAGGTACCTTACTGGTACATTACTACTTACCCGACTAACTCATAAATGAGCCTGTCAGGCCTGCAAGCCCCTGTGGGGTACAGTCGTCCCACATCTCGTTTTAGTAAACTCGTAGTGTCCGTCACACGCTTAGATATTGCTAATTATGAAGTATTCTGTTGTCGATCTCCTCTTTCATCATTCCATAATAACACTTATTGTTCTTCTTGAACTTAATCAAGGGAAATCCATTTACTATGTTCTTGGGTATGGTATGCTCTAGCTCCGTTCTGTATTCCGTACTGACTAGATCTCTTGGTAACTGAGGTCTCTCTCCATAGAGCCTCTTATCTTGTTTTCTCATGTTTGTTCTACTATGCTTCCTATGAAATCTTACCTCACACGGTCTAGACTACTGGCGTCAATGCACAGTTCGTCTACCATCTTATTCCCTTACTTATATCGGTCTCAGCTCATAGATCTAATTGCCTTTGTGTCAATATTGACAGTTTATGTATGATGGTCGCTTTTTACTGTGCACCATGACTTAATCCCCTTATATAAATATTGTACTCACGACCACTACTACCGTGGTAGTTGGCCTTTACTATGTTGCCCATTGATGGTGCAACTACTCACTCCTTTATTTTAACATCTTATCTTATACTCAATTCCTTCCTGGTGTAAACACACTGGGGGTTCTCTAATTTCGGTGTTTGGCGGTTGCCGTACCGTGTCGTAAAGGTTATCTCTTAATATGAAGGTGTTTCGCTTCAATTTCGGTTTCGTATGTAGGTCAGTCTCTCTCACATTCTTCTATCCCTTATAATGTTATTTACCATGTAATTTAACCGGTTACTGAAGAAGTCATCCTTGAATCACAAGCTCTTATGAGCGTTGGTCACTTAACAAGCCATACAGTGCACTCACAATGTTTATCTCTAACGATTACTGATTCTTAAATTCCGGGTGTTGGATATGAGGTCTGTCTCTGCAGCCTTCCTTATTATTTATGTGTAACTAGAATGTTCTAAGGTAATCTCAAGGCTTACGGCTTCAATCTCTAACAAAATTATTCTATCTCTAATAAGTGAAAGCCCTTTTTGAGGGGTTTATTCCCACTCATGGCCCCACAACAAGGAGAGGTGTCCCCACCCTAAAGGAATGGTTCGTTCTCCGCCCCTGTCAATAGTATTATCTCATATTTCTCATTGGTGCCCTTTCCTGGCAATATTTCCACAATCTAAGTTATAGGTTTTGTAACCGTTTCATATCTACGAATTGTAGTTCGTTCATAGCTCAAATGAGCTCTCTTACAACTTACTGCGCCTCAGGCTCTGATGTGGTTAACATCCTTGGCTCGTAGGCTCTTAGTGCTTAATGTCATTGAGTGAGAGCCGGTGCTCGGTTCACTGCTGTACTCTTACTCATCTGTAGGTTATCCTCATAAGTTTATGGTTCATATTAGGTATCTGCCTCCAGTGTCTAAGTTGGATATTTTATCCAAGTTATCAGGTGCTTCCATCTCAACGCTTCATTCAACTCTTGTTTACTACGCCACCGTTTGATGATCATTCATACTCGGGTGTTAATGAGTTATATTAGTAATGCTAACTGTCGTTCACCAGTTTGTTCGGCTCGACTATGCCCGCTTTATGGGGGTAGTCCTCCGAGCTTTCCTCCTCTTCGGGTTGTATGTCTTTAATCCTTGGTAGATTACTGCTCAAGTTTATTCCCCCGTCCCTGTTTCTGGGGTTTACTAACATATTCAACGAAGATGTTGTTATTGGTATTCTTAATGGTCATCTCAGGAGTTCTATCCCGTTCCTGTTGGAAGTCGTTCTGTCGACTGCCTTCATTGTGTCTCTTAATACACTCCTTGTATGTTGTTGTAGTAGGTTGTACTGTTCCTAACATTTATATCGTTTAGTATTTCGTCCAAGTTCAGCTCCCGGCTGACTGGTGTGTCGGCTCATCTCATCATGGTCAGGCCGTCAGGCCTTCCCGAGGTCTCATTCTCCCGTCCTTATGGATTTACAATCCGGTATTAATATGTATTATGACTATAGCGTTCTACTATCTAGCCATGGTGGCTTTCCGTGTAGCTTAACCGTGGTAGCACTTGCTATGGCAAGTGCGCCATGCAAGATGGGCTACCGGTACTGTGCGCGTCGGTAGTGGTACTTCCATCTAATTTCTATATCTTTGGTAGTCATCGGGACTCCTTCGATGTTCTCTTATTTTGGATAACTAGCCATCCGACAGTTTCCTGGTTGGTTTGACAGTACTGTCATTTATCAGGGCATTCCTCCTTCTGAGGGAACCCCTTGTTATTTACTTATGCCTTAATCCTCGCTCTTGTTTCCACGCATTTTGTCGGGGTTACAAAGTACTGTTTCTCCTTCAGGCACCACGTTGTAGTCCTAACTCGGTATACAATTTGTACGCGTTTTTATCGTCATCTGCGCTATGTCGGCCAGGTTTGTAACCTTTCTCATTGTATGGGGTTTGGAGTTCCCGTTCCTAACTGGACTCTCCAGTAATTTTAACTCTCATGCTTTGTATTATCCCGCTGTTATGCTCATTCGGACCACTGTCCGGTACTCATTTCACTTATCTTTTCCTCTCCATTGCACTCGTAGTGCTTTTCTTATTGTTGGTATGGCGGGTTATTTCGACTGCGTAGCATGTCGACCCATGTTGCCGGTAATTTCCGTTCTCTTACTGGTAGAATTCCGTGGTAGCGCCTATTTCCACGTTGCGCCCCAATTAAAACCTTCAAATTCTCGTAAACTGTTGTACAACAAGATGTTCCTCGTATTGCTTACTGTTATCTAACTGCCAATCGGGTTTTTTTCCGAGTAAGAGAAGGCTTTCTTCTCTCTGGCGTCTGTTCCCCGTATTCAAGTTAGGGATGTGGAGGGCGGGTCTAGGTACTATGGATATCCGGTAAACCCCGGGAAGTCCTAACTAACGCACCTCTCGCTCTATCTCTCAACCCTTAACCCATAACTCAAACTCAACCTCAGTATTCTCCTAAGTTTGGTAATTCCTGTCATCAGAGCGTAACTACGCTCTAATACCACTTTTTGTAACACCCCAACTCATAAAGCCATACTTATCTCATAAACCTCCATTCACTTATATTAACTTGCAGCGGATTTCTTACAATATTTGGTGTTACCACCGCCGTTAGTCACCCACATGACCAGCTAGGCATACTAAATTCTCCAAGATCTAGCTACGGTCTGATGGACCCGAATATACCGAACATTAATACTTACACACCCTTAACCAATTAATAACAATCTTTATAATCTCCTTACATCCTATACAACTTACTAACATCTCATACCATTCACTAAACGAGTGTACATGCACAACTCGTACAACTAAAGAAGACAACTCGAAGTAATTCTACCCGATCCTACTCTCAGGACTGTCGTCTTCTGTCATTCACCTGCAAAATATAAACAGTAGCCCCCAAGGGGGTCAGCACCTTTGCTGGTACGATTCTCTCATGGCCCCCAAGCTAATGGGGCTACGACAACTAATTATCGATAGCATGGAGATTGATTAGATGCACAACATAATAGAAAGTGCAATAAACAACAAGCCACATATGAACACACAAGGTTCAAACACAATGAACGACTCAAAAGCGTTCCCTTAGTAAGTGAGTTAGTATTTTAAAACTCCTTAAATTATGATACCTCTTAATCTCAGTTCATTCTTATCTTACCTCAATCTTAATCCTTACCTCAGTCTCAATGTACCAACCGTTCTTTAATTAGAATTGGTTGTACTTTACCCCAAACCTTATCTCAAATCTTATCTCAGTTCTTAACTCAATTAAGTCAACCGTTCTTTAATTAGAATGGTTGTTCCTTAATTCATTGTTTATCTTGTCGGGTCCAGTAACCCTAACCAATGAGTTATCAGCTCCATTGGTTTACATAAACAATATTTGTTAGAATTAGTTGGGATTTAGGTAGATCCCACCACACCATCTCAGTATGCCTCCCTCCTAAAACAATAAGTCCGAGGAGGTCGAGTCTATATGTCGACTCTAGGCGACGAGTCCAAAGACAAGTCATATTTGGAAGTCGAGACCTGATAAGGATACCGACCTCCCCTAATACACATGTACCGGAACGATTCTGGATTCCTCACTCCCCCCAAGTTCCAGTTAGTGGAAGCCTTAAGTCATGTTTGTTAGTTAGCCTCTTTCGGTTACCAATAAAACAATGTTAGGGAGTGTTCCTTAATCTCACACCATTGTTTACTAAACATTAGTTAGTAAGTTCTCAAGGTAAGATGTGTTAGTGCATTCACAATCACACAACAAACATAATATTCGGTTGCATGCTTAATCTTGTTTAGTCGGCACACATAAACAAATAGCACACAAGCCGAGGGACACCTCGTTAGCAAGCCGGTCACAAGAAAACCATACCGTTCACCGTTGGTCGTTCGGTTGCTTACTCTCCTCCGGAGTCCAAATTCTCAAACCCTAAAACATTGATCAAATTGGGTGGTTCATTACTTTTAATTAACCTAGCTTACTTAATCACTAATGACCTCCCACTAAATTCCACTAATTCATTGTAGTTCAACAGCTTACCACTTATGTTATTTACTTCTCATTTTACCTCATACTTGTTCACACCTCCAATGGCCATAAAATTCCAACAAACAACTCTTAACAACCATATATAGCATTACCCAACAAGCCCCCATCATTTACTATCTAAAAAAGAACATTTTCTTTGTAAATTTGCCTGGTCTGGGACATGGTCCGGCTCTGTAGTCTCGGACCAATTCCTGTTTTGACTCTCGGCAACATTTTAACTATGGTCCGGACTTGGTGCTTACCCAAGGTCCCGCACCAGTTCTGGGGTGCACTCTTGGCATGTTTTTTAGTGCTGGTCTGGGACTTTATCCAAGGACTAAGTCCCGGACCACACTTTAAACTGTTAAATTTTACAGTTTTGAACATTTCCACACTTGTTCTTTTGCCCAATCTTCTTCTAATCTTTCCCCATGTATTCACACTTGCTCTAACACCATTTTAGCACTTAAAATCCTCCTAACTCATGGATCAACTCACCTCCAAATTCCTTGATCAATTTCCAATTCTTACTAAGCTCTTAACACTTTATTACTTAATTCCTGACACTTCCAACATGTAAATTTTGTCTGAAACTTCAACTAACCAACGTGTTTCCTTTCAACCAATATAAATACTCCTCAAACATCATCATTCACCCATTTCTCCTTTGCTAAACCTTCCAAGGTTATCTTGCATCTCCATGCACAATTTTCTCTCCTTTCCATTTGTTACTCATCACTCCTTAACTTGAACATACCTATACTTCTTTCCATCCTCTTACACCTTAACATTGTTCTTCATTTCGCCTTGACCATGCTACAACCCTTCTTAAACATTTCCACCTCTTTTACTCAATTTACTCACCATTCTCATGATCATACACTCTTATACATTCCTAGCCATCCCCTTGCAACTTACTTACTACATCCTCTTATAGTTTTTCACCTCCATCACCCAAGTCCACTCATTACCATCCAACTATAACCTTATTAATCCACTACTAGAATCTCCACCTCTTACACAAGCTACCCAAAATTCTCATTGTTATATTCTCTAGTTCATACCTAAATCATCTTAGAACATTATACATCATTTCCTCCGATTTTTGCACAAGTCTTAACATTCCTCATACCATGATCTTGGTGTGTTTAATTCACCCACCTAACCTCTAATTCCTCCTAGACAACTATAGGTCATTCTAATCCTCAGAACATCGTTGTTAACTTATTTTCACTCAATTTTCCTTTAATGACTCCTAGTAAATCCAAGGTCTTATTACTTCACAACACCCACTTAAACACTTTGTTTTCTACTCAATCAATTTCGCCATAGCTCCTCTAGTATATTATCATGCCCCAAATGCATTGTTTTTCTCATTCAATCATCTCACACACATCAAATCCTTTCTCATCATATTTTCTCACCCAAATCAAACCATTCATCACAAACTCAATAGTGCAATAATCTTAAATTGCCTAGCACTAAGGCTCTTAAATGGCATGGCTCTTAGGCCCTTAAATGACTTAAACTTAACACTGAATTTCCCACATATAAAAGCTTTCAACCTGCAAATACACACAACAATGCTCCCATAGCAATATAAGTGTTCTCATCATTCACCTTATACTTATCTTACTAACTCATTCCCATTGGCTCCTTAGTCACAAGTTCACAAGCTTGTTAAATTCTTCTTCCTAGGTTATATAACCCATTACATAATGTAAGCTTTAAGCTACATTAGTACTTGTCTAAACCTCATCCCTTAAAACTTAAACCACCATTAGGTAAGCAATTTACCTTATTTTTCTCAAGCTTCTCTTACTTCCCTCCTTTGGTTTTCTTGATTGAATTTTGGCAAGGACTTCAATCCTCTTGCCTATGTTCTAATCCACATTCAAATAATCTAATGAGCACTAAGAAATATGCTTACACTCATTGAATTCATCCTTAGGTCATAATGTGTGTTTTAAAGCTTAAAAGTGGATGATTACCTTTGAATTTTGGAATGACTTTGATAATGAAGCAAGGCAATACCTCCCCAAGTCTTTTGAACAATGAATCAAGGCTATAACAAGGAGTAAACAAGCCATCTTAAGAGGCAAATTTTTGGTCATATATGAAAAATGGAGAAAAGTTGATTTTTCTTTCACTTTCATTACCTTGGATGAATGGAGAACCAAAAGCGCTCTTCAAACTTGATTTTATCCATCAATGGAGTTTTATCATGGCACCAAAATTGACCTTTGAAGGATTTGAAAAGATAGAAAGGTAGGTCTTGCTCCTACTAAGAATAATCTATGCTCACTTTTTGATTTGGAGCTTAGATGAGTATTTGGTGGACAATTGAAGGTGGAGGTGCCATGGATGAAGCTCTCACGGTTTTGGAGCAGGGAAGGGGAAAGAAAACCGATGAGGAAGAAGAAATGAAGAGAGATAAGAAAAGGTAGCTTAAGAGAAGATATTTTGTTTTAAAAGGCAAATAACACTATTCTCTCCCATTTCCTCTTCTTTTCCTTAATGTGCTGGCTCCTTATGGTGACTCACCATTTAAAAACTGGACCCCCCTTTACTAATGAGGTATTTATGGTCTTGGTTGACCAACTTATTGACTTATGTTGACTAAAACTTAAACTAGGTACTATTTGGCACTATTCACAAATTAGTGCACAAATTTGTGGAATTTTTGGTTTCTCTCATTGATTTAGGCTTCTTAATGTGATACTAATTAGTACACATGTTGATTAAGGTTCCATCATGGGCATTTAGCCACTCAAACCCCATTTCTAAGACAATTTCTCAAAAAGGTGCTTTAAGGAGTCTTAAATCACATTTTGTGTTTAAGCTTGTTTTTGAGCTTGGTTTTCTTTTGTAATTGATTTAACATGTCCATTAGCATGTTAATAAGGTCTTATAATGATAGTTGCGTGCTAATAAAAGTCACTCCAAGCTTAGAGCACATTTTTGCTTAAATTGCCCTGATGGCGTTTTCTTGTGTTTTCCTTGGTTTAAATTGTCTACCAATGTTTCTAAGGCATGTTTTAGCCTTATTACATCATAACTTGATGTTTACTTAGCATACTTAGGTTTGGGGTATTTCACTAGAGCTTAGCGCGATATAGTAATCCTGAACCATAATGTGGTTGCGTGAATGCATGAATGTGTTATGTGTTAAATGCTTAGCTTCACTATGATTTGTACACTAAGTCAAATTTAGTAAGAAACTTACCTAAGGAAACCTTTCACATCTTAGGAAGCCTTTCACATCTTAGAAAGCTTTGATATCTGCTATCCTATACCTTTGAGATTGAGATCACCTAAGCCCATAAGTGAACGACAGGAGTATCCCGGTGAGATGTGCCGAGTCATCAGACCGGGCATGATTCTACTCAAAGAATTTCTAACCCTCGATGAGCAAGTAACCATTATAGATGAGTGTAGAGCCTTAGGGAGGGGATTATGAGGATTTTATACACCGGATACTCTAGTGGAGTGAAAATGAAGCTACATATGATGTGTTTAGGAAAGGATTGGGATCTATAAACTAAGACCTACCAAGAGGTGAGGAAGATAGACGGGATACAAGCACCTAGGATACCCAGGAGATTACAAACCTTAGTTATAGAAGTGGTAGAAACCGCACAGTAGTTTGAGCCTAGCCCTATACCCGACATAGTTGTCGATGTTTGCATTGTAAACTTCTACGAGAAAGTAGGGTGACTGGGGTTGCACTAAGACAGGGATGAAACACCCGAGTCAATCACTAAGGAAATCCCAGCAGTGTTGTTCTCCATTGGTGATGAGGTGGAATTTCTTTATGGTGACCAGAAGAGGATGGACTTAGCTAGCAGCTTGTCCTGAAGTCCAGGGATGTGCTTATATTTGGTGGAGAGTCAAGGTTAGTATACCATAGAATCAAGAAGGTTAGGTTAAACACTGCCCCCATCAGGTTTAGTGAACACTTCCCACATCTTACCGGAACGTTTTAATTTGACTTTTAGAGAGTATTGATGTAATTTAAACAACTATGTATGGAAGGATAATGTAATATCTTTGTGGATTAATAAAAGCGGCTTTCTGAAGTTCTTTTGAGCATACATTTCGATCTTGTTCTCATATGATTATATAATCCAGGCCATGAACCTGAAAAGGGTGGTACCTACCGTGAACATCCTTGATATGGCACAATCCAAGGAATTTAGGAATGTCATTACGGGTAAGACTCGTGAAAAATCGAAATGATTGAGTTAAGGTTTTAATGTGGTGCTAGTATAAAGCTAATAAATCGTAGGTACCTTCCTTATAATGGCACCGATTCATAAGTTATATTCGATTCGGGGGCTTTTACTCCTTCGTCTCCTCTTCTTTTGTGAAGAAGTTGAAGCTAACCCTAGAGCACCTCTCAAACTTCTCATTCACTTCACCCTTCTCTAAGGAGAGAGTGTGATGCATGGGACGCTGCACAGAGCTGCAAATCATTATACGAGATGAGCGATTTCCCATCGATTTGATTGAGGTCAAAGATCTAGGATTTGACGCCATAGTCGGTATGGATTGGGTATAGAAGCACAAGGGTAGATTGTAATGTACAAAGCACCAATTACTACTCAGAGCCCTAGTGGCAAGGCAGTTTCCTACCTCAGTGTTCTGAAGGAACCCTCCATCAAGATAGTGTCAGCTTTGTCACTGATGAAGGAGGTGAGGAAAGGCAAGCAAGCCTTAGTTACTTCTTATGATATGTCCAGAACATGAGGCATGGTGAACAGATGGAGTCAGACATTCCAGTTGTGTCTGACTTCCCTGATCTGTTTCCCGATGAGTTGCCAGGCATGCCGTCTGTGTGATATATGGAATTCTTCATCGACTTGATGCCAAGAATGGGGCCTATTGCCAAGGCGCCCTACCGGATGGCTCCAACAGAGATGAAAGAATTGAAGATTCAGCTAGAGGATCTTCTTGGCAAGGATTCATTCAACCAAGCGTGTCTCCATGAGGAGCATCGGTATTATTTGTGAAGAAGAAGGATGAGAGCATGAAACTTTGTATTGATTACCGTGAGCGAGATGCGTGTGCGGTTAAGAACACATACCCTCTACCACGGATCGATGACTTGTTCGACCAGTTGAGAGAAGCTTCAGTCTTTTCAACGATCGACCTGAGATCTGGATACCACCAGATACGGATTGTACAGGGGACATAGAGAATACTACTTTCCGACACGATATGGACATTATGAGTTCACCATGATGCCATTCGGATTGTCGAATGCCCAGCCATATTCATGGATCTGATGAACTGCCTATTCAGAGAGCACCTAGACACCTTAGTGGTGGTATTCATCGATGACATCCTAGTCCACTCTAAGACTAAGAAGGAGCACGAGACTCATCTATGACTCATTCTAGAGATCATGAGAGAGAACCAGCTGTATGCCAAGCTCTCGAAGTGTGAGTTTTGGCTAGATAGCATATCTTTCTTAGAGAATATCATATCACCAGCAGAATATCTATTAATCCTACTAGAATGCATGAGGCGGTCAAAAGTTGGCCAAGGCTGAAGATGGTGATAATATCCGTAGTTTCTTGGGTTTGGCCGGTATTACCGGAGATTCGTCCAAGACTTCTTCTCATGGTGGCCAAACCGATGACTAATTTGATGAAGAAGGAAGCTCAGTTTATATGGACAATGATTGCGAGCATTCCTTTCAAGACATTAAAGGATTTATTGACTTCATCACCCGTGTTGACTATCCTTGAGGGTACTGACGGGTTCGAAGTATATTGTGATGCCTCAGGCACTGGGTTAGGGTGTGTACTCATGCAGCATGGGAAGGTCGTCGCTTATGTCTCCCGTCAACTAAAGAAACATGAGAAGAACTACCCGACACACGATTTAGAGTTGGGAGCTGAAATACCCCAAACATTAGTCACCTTTATTAATGAGGGATTAATTAAATTAAAGGGTTTAAACCTAAGATTAAACATTAAAGGAAAGGATAGTTAGCCTAATTCATCAAGGAATTTCATAACCTCTAAACTTACATGTATAAACAAATATGTATAGTCCAATAAAATGAGCACTAAGTCTCACATAAAATAATGGACAGAAGAGGAGATATTAGCAAGGAGA
Source organism: Limonium bicolor (assembly GCA_023374045.1). Taxonomy (NCBI): domain Eukaryota; kingdom Viridiplantae; phylum Streptophyta; class Magnoliopsida; order Caryophyllales; family Plumbaginaceae; genus Limonium; species Limonium bicolor. Next base: position 183,880,356 of record CM041777.1, on the reverse strand, counting down.
AATATACTCCTAAAGTTAATATAACATGTAATACATCATTACATGAAATAAAAACACCAACATCAAGAGTGAATCAAAAAATACATTTTTACTAGTCACAATGAATTGTAAAGTATACTAATCACTCAAAAACACAAATGAACACACTTTAGGACAAAGAAATCATGTTGGTCACAAACTAACACATAATACAAGTCCAAGTTACAACATATAAGTTTAGAACATTATAAGACACAACATTACATTATAACACAAAATGAAAAACAAACACACCCTTATAAATGAAAAGGGCCGGCAAAATCCAAACACCTATTTCCACCTTGCACATTTTGTAACAAAATATCTTAAAAGGAAGGCTTAGTCATCAAATATTAGTCATGACCCATACTTACTCCTTACACCAAAGTAAGTCATTATTTCCTCTCTCCCATTCTTATTGCCGAGATGCTTCATTCTCCTCTCCCTCTAATTTTTCTTCATCCTCTCTTGAACACTTGAAGAACACCAAGAACACTCACATGGTGATTTGAACCCTCACTCATTTTCTCTTTAAATCTCCTTCTTTCTTTCACAAAAACAAGGAGAACCAAGGGATCTTCTCCAATACATTCAAAGGCTATTTCCATCACATTTTGGAGCCCCAAATTTGGCAATCAACAAACATGGAGCCATGGAAGAGCTAAACTAGCTTAAGGTATAAAAGACGCCTTAAGGTTCCATCTTTCCCTTTGATTAATTAGTGCCGAAAATTACCACTTCTTACACTCCTTTTCTTCATCATTTTTCACATGAAATGAAGCTCCATCTAGCTCATGTGTTGGCCGAAAGTTCAAGGAGTAAAAACTTTCTAAAGGTGACTTCAAGAGTAAGCCTTAAATCAAATTTTAAGTACTTCTACTACCTCATATCCATATACAATGTTTGACTCTTGATATAATATTCTTTATATAGCCAAAATTTTGGTGAAAAATACCTCCTAGAGCTTCAAAGGTAATTCCATCGATCCTTAAGACACATTTTTATGCTCTAAACTCTCCTTATGTTATGGAGTATTAAAGACCCTAACTAAATATTTTTTTCCTTTTCCTAAATATGGTCTATAATGGAGCCCAAAATCATAGTTCATTGCTGAGAACACAAGAGCTTAAATGGTGGAAAATCATCACTTTCAAAGGTAAAAGCCTAATCTAAGCTATGAAACTTATAAGTCATCAGCTAAGCTTAATTTTGATGCAAAAAAATGACCTTAATCTATCCTAAAATTAGGACTGTGTGTGGAGAAGATTATATATCAAGCCTGGAATCATCTAAGGGTAAGTTAATACCTTAAAACACATTTTTGATGTATTAAGTATTCTATATGTGAGGATTAGTATATGTCCGAAATGAATCTACTAACAATGGTCCATTATGAGCTAAATATGAATATAAAATGATACGAACATATCCAGTTATGTTAGTGGATGAATTAATGACTTAAATGTCATAGTTATAAAGTTTAAGGGCCAATATGTAATAAGCCGAAAACTTTAGACCTTGGAAAATTAGGCTGAGACTTGGGATTATTTTGGTGCATTTATAACATACTTTAAGCTTACGTTATGGTTTTAACATTAGCCAAATGTTTAGGCTTGCTTTTGGAGCTTTAATGCACTTTTTATGCTTTAATAGCATATGTTAAGGTTTTAAATTGTTTTGAGTGATGTTATGGGGTATTAAGTGTACCAATAGTGGTTTGGGTACACTTAGGAAGTTTGGGAGACTTTGGAAAGTAATTTAAATGATTAAGAGGCAAAAGGTAATTTAAACGACCTTAGGAGTTATTAAGTGAAATGGTGTTGTATAACCTATGGTTAGCTTAATAATGTTAAGGGAAATAAAGTTGGAGTACTAATTATGAAAATAGCCATGGGCCATGGGGGTCTTTTGGTGAATTTTAGGAAATTTATAAGTTTAAGAAGCTAATATAAATTATTAGAAAACATTTGGGATCAAATTGTAATTTTTGGAAAATTATGGTCAAAACCAAGGCTAGGGTCAACCTTAGGTGATATATGGGCCTTTGACCAAATTAAGAAAAAGAAAAGGGCTTAATTGCAATGTTAGAGGAATTTAGGACTTGTTTGTAACGTGTGGAAAGTTTTAGGGTCAAACCGTAATTATTGGAAAATATGGGTAAATGGAAGATAGTTGGTCAACTTAGGAGGAAAAGTTGATGGTTTAACCAATTAAGAGGAATTAAGGATAGAAATGTAAGTTAAAGAAAGATTAGTGGTTGTTTGTAAAGTTTAGAAAGTGTAAGGGGTCAAAATGCAATTATGGAAAACTATTAGAGTGAAAAATAGAACAGACCATGTGGGGATCTGTTCATAATTTGCTGGAAATATTGGGTGAGAGATTGGAATTTAATTGGAAATTATAAGAGATATGGATTAAGGATTAAGTTGTAAAGTTTATAAAATATTTGGGCCACTTTGTAATTTAAGGAAAATGTGGTGAAAGTCATGGAATGACATTAGGGTATGTTCGGTAATGTATTTTAAGTTAGCACAACACCTTGAGTTGCTTTAAATGAGGAGTTAGGATTAAAATATATGGTTTGTAATGATGTTGAAAGTTTAGATAACATTTGTGGGCAAAAGTGTAATTAAAGGGAATTAATATGCTATGCTGAGAATTAGAGAATATTAAGGGTTGTATATAATAAGGTTGAGGAATTATATGACATAGCATTTAGTTATGGTCATAATGCCAATTTAAGGAGTTAATGTTAATTATAGGAATTTTATAATTCATATGGAATATATGAATATATTATAAGGTATTATAAATTATATAGCAAGGTTGAAAATGTTATAAATTAACATTAGTATTTATATGGTTGAGAACCATATTAAATAACATTAGATATAAGATCTAAGTGTTAATATGTGAGAATATTACAAACGGAAAGGAGTTTGTAGTTCACATAAAATAATGGGGTAATTATGAATATTGTGAGGTTTTATGATTCATACCAGTGGCGCGAGGATATTTGGAATGTTATAAGATTATATAACATGATTAAAGAATTAATTAAAGTATTATGGAGTTTACAATAAGGTGGGAAATTTCATTATGTAACATTAAAACATTAAGACTTAATGTCATGGTATGAGAAGTTACAATAAATAATGGAATTATATAATTCAAGGAATTATATTAAGTGTTATATATAATAGTGTTGACTAGTGTACATTAACCAAGTCAACCCAATTGACCAAGTCAACCCAATTGACCAAGTCAACCTATTGAGCAAAGAGGGTCAAGTTGACCAACTCGTAACTTAAATGAGAAATAAAAGTTAATAATACTACAAGGTCAATTATATAATTAACATGTAGTAACAAACTATATGGATGTGTGTATTATAAATATATAGACACACACACCACACACCACACACACACACACACACACACACACACCACACACACACACACACACACACACACACACACACACACACACACACACACACACACACCACACACACACACACACACACACACACACACACACACACACACCACACACACACACACCACCACACCACACACACACACACACACACCACACACACACACACACCACACACACACACACACACACACACACACACACACACACACACACACACACACCACACACACACACACACACCACACACACACACACACACACACCACACACACACACACACACACACACACACCACACACACCACACACACACACACACACACACCACACACACACACACACACACACACACACACACACACACACACACACACCACACACACACACACACACACACATATAATAAACCTATGAATAAATGAGATAGGTTATTTGGAATAAATCCTTAGTAGTAAATTGATACTACAAGTTATTTATAATATAATTAGAGAATGATTTAACTAATCCCAAATTGTTAAAACCCGAATGATAAATGTTGAACAATCGCGGGGTAATTACCGGGGCGACTAATCGGGATACTGACTTAGTTAATATTATAGAGAGCTAACGCTTAGTCTCGCCTTCCAGAGCTGACTGCTGAGTGCATTAGAGGACATACATTAGAGGATATGCGTATAGAGGACAGACCGCGGGGTTCGGATGTCTACTCTCTCTCTCACCGTCTGGTGTACAGTATGTTATTATGTGCTCCGAATGTCCTGAGGATTTCCTTGGGTTCGGATATGTTTGTGTGATGTGATAAGAGTGATATGTGTGAATTATTATTGATATGTTTATGTGCATTTAATTGCCCGACTATCACGCATTATTAAGTGTGTGTGAACGTCTTTCGAACTAAAATGGTACCGATTGCAAACTTGATACGAATTGCGAGTAAGATAAGATTTTCGATGATACTTATGGACGATCAATAAGACATATCACATTATTCCTATCGACCTAATTAAATAACTTAGGATGAGATTCAGTAATTCCATTCTCTAGATTTTATGTACTCAAAGATGGAAAATAACCTAGGTGACTTTTAAGTATTGTGTAAGACCTAAATGACATCTTCACGGTATTATATTCACTATAACCTAAGCATAGATCTTAGGTGAGATGATTAGGAGAACTTAATCACATTGTGAACCACATTGTATATGAGGAGAAATCTGGGGAATCCTGGTTGCACATAGTGATCACAACAGAGCGGATGACTATTACAGGTCCACTTGTATGTTATTCCATTCGATCTGACTGATCATTGGACGAAGTTCCCACATTAAGGGAATGGCTTCGGCCGTTGGTGACCCACCATATAATAGGTGTCATAAGGAGGAATTGGAGTCCCCACGTTAAGGGGATGACTACTGTCGTTGGTGACCCGTCATTGCAGGGCTAAGAATTGAGGACATGTCGTCTTCTAACATGACGACTGTCAGTGGTTAAGAATTAAGAAAATTAAACAGTTAGACATGGTCTAATCAATATTATGAGATTCAAACAACTCGTAAAGTGTATAACTACATAAAGCCTTGAAGGCCGAATAAACGAGAACCGTTCAAATGAAACAACTCTTGTATTGTTATTTTATGCACTCGTTTATCGTATAGATTATATGTGCTTGATGTGTATGGATTTGGATGTGAATATTTGGATGGGCTGTTGTATGTTTATTGCATTACATTTCTTTTATTATATACATGTAAATGGAATAGCATGTAATGAACTGCATGATAAGACGGCTAATTAACTCAAGGAGTCTGAAGGTCCATAAGGGTCATACTTTAGCATATCCAGCGGTTGTGCTGAGCCCGTTGTGGCAAACATATTATAGGAGCTCAATCGAGATCGAAGCTGGAGTGTAGTTAGTTAGTTATGTACTACTCTTCAATTATATTGTTGTATTAAATTCGATGTAAGATATTGTATAAGATTTTGGATATTCGTATGCTCACTAGTTTATGGATTTAGTACATTGTATAAAATGATATTTATCTCTTGGTCATCACAATTGTTATTGTATACGAAATTGGAAGTCTGGTTACTCACATGAGTGAGTAACGGTGGTAGCACCCGAGTAAGTGTTTTGTTTTGTATATTCCGCAGTATTATCGAATTAAGTTTTGGATAGATTGTATCGAGATTGTATTTAAGATGAGTTTATGAGTTAGGGGTGTTACCGGTGCAGTTCTCTTTGCACTGAAGATTTGGCACCACTACTTATACGGGGTTACAGTCACCATCTACTCTCATCACAAGAGTCTATAGCATCTCTTCACACAGAAGGAGCTGAACATGTGACATAGGCGATGGGTCGAGTTTTTGAAGGACTATGACATTGACTTAAAATACACAGAAGGGAAGGTGAATGTAGTAGCCGGCGCCCTCAGCCGTAGAGCACACTCTCTATGTGCTATGTTAGCGAGCACCAGCCTTGTCGAAGAAGTACGCTGTGCTCGGGAGAGCGACCAGTATATACAGACTATCAGGCAGCAGCTGATTGAGGGCACCTTCGAGGGGCATAAATATGACTTCCGACTCAGCGATGATATGTTGATCAGACTGAATGGCAAATTATGCATTCCAAAGTCCAGCCCCGACTTGAAGGAGAAGATTCTACAGGAAGCTTATTGCTCTTCCTTATCCATCCACCCAGGATCATCCAAGATGTACAAAGACTTGAAAGTACATTTCCGGTGGAGTGGGATGACTTAGAATGTAGCAGAGTTTGTGACCAGATGCTTGACTTGCCAGAAAGTCAAGTTCGAGCACAAGAGGCCCGACGGATTAGTTCAACCGATGCCCATGCCTTATTGGAAGTTCACAGATTTATCTATGGACTTCATAGTTGGCCTTCCACGGACTAAAGGAGGTTCGAACAGGATATGGGTCATCGTTGACAGATAAACGAAGGTGGCCAAGTTTGTTCCTATTAAGGACACCTGGAAGGTTCCCAAATTGCAGTCCTATTCCAGAAGGAGATCATTAGGCACCATGGCATGCCTAAGACGATTGTGTCAGATATAGACCCTCGATTTCTCTCTAGATTTTAGGGGAAATTTCAAGAGGCCTTGGGTACGAAGCTGAAGCTTAGTATGGCCTTTCATCCACAGACAGACGGTCAGAGTGAGGGGGCTATACAGACATTAGAGGACATGCTCCGAGCATGCGCCTTAGATTTCCACGACAGCTGGATCGACCAACTACAATTGATTGAGTTTTCCTACAACAACAACTATCATGCTTCGATTTAGATATCGTCATTTTACGCATTATACAGTAGACCATGTAGGACACATTTATGTTGAGACAAGGCCAGTGAGAATACTTTCTTAGGGCCAGAGTATCTAGAGCAAGTAAAGGAGGATGCTCTACATATCCATAGAAATACGAAGACGGCCTAGGATAGACATAAGTCATATGTAGACGTTAAAAGGAGAGACTTCAAGTTTGTAGTCAACAACCGAGTTTTGCTCAAAGTGTCACCTATGAAGGGCATCTTCAGATATGGTTGAAGGGAAAATATAGCCCTAAGTACGTAGGTCCTTACCTTATCACGGAGTGAGTGGGCCTATTAGCCTACATGTTAGACTTACCTGTGGAGCTTGGGAGAATACATAATGTCTTTCTTGTCTCACAGCTGAAGAAGTATGTACCTCACCCTTCGCATATCTTAGAGCCCGAGAGGCTAGAGTTAGACCCGTGTCTTAGATACGAGGTGAATCCACTTTACAATCTCGTTTAGAAGACGAGGGAGACCAGGAACAAGACCATCAAAATGGTCAAAGTCCTTTGGTCAAACCATGAGGTGGAAGAGGTCACATGGGAGTTGGAGGACTCCATGAGAGCCAAGTATCCATCGCTCTTTGTTTAGCGACTGTTGTATACTTGTGGGGGCGTAACCCATTTTAAGGGGAGGTAGAGCAACTTGGCGTGCACATGTGTGCACTAGGTTTTGTTTGGTATGTTGTGTCATACTTGGTGTTTTATTTAGTATGTTGTGTCATACTTGGTTTGGTTTGTATGCTATGACATACATGGATGTTAGTTGTATGTGCATTATTGCACTTGTTTGTTTATATATATATATATATGATGTGATACCTTCGTGTATCCTTGCGATGTGAATGATCAACATATGATTACTACTACATATATTACTAATGAGACATCGTTAGTGACAAGAGTGCCACGAATGTTGGCTATGCGCTATGCATGCGCACTGTGATAACAGAATTATTGTGCTATATTGGTGAGATATGTTCTAGATAGGTGTGGAACCTATCGGGACTTGAGTCCCAAGATCGAATTAATTGAGGTAACCTAGTGTAACGTGATTCCTTAGGATTGATTGTATATATGGAACACGACTTCGGGATGAAGTTTCTTTAAGGGGGTAGATTGAAATACCCAAAACATTAATTACCTTAATTACCAAGGAATTAATTAAATAAAATAGTTTAATCAAAGATTAAACATTAAATGATAAAGGCTAATGAGCTAAATTCATTAAGGAATAGTATAATCTCTAAACATACATATATAAATAAATATGTATAGTCCAAAATGGGCACCAAACCCACATGAAATAATGGACTAAAGAGAGAACATTTATAAGGAGAAATCAACTCCCAAAGTTAATGTAACATGTAACACATTAGTACATGAAATAAAATAACAAACAATGTGATAAGAATATGTACAATATTTTATATACTCAAAATAATTTATAAGTGCATTGGCCACTTAGAAATACACCTAAGGACATGGTAATAACATGTGTTACAAACCTAACACATGAAATAAGTCTAAAAGGTACAACTTACATGTCATAATATCATAAGTCACAAGATGACAAATCATCCTCCCAAAAATAACTAGGCTGCCGAATTCAAGAAAGACAAAAGAGTTCAAAAGTTCTTTTTACTTTTGGGAAAGAAGCTTCCTAAAAGCACAAATCAACTTACCTAGGGAACTCCAACTCACACACATCATATACTCTCTCTCACCCATCTTTTCTCCCTTACCCCATGCTGCTGCAACATCCCTCCTTCCTCCCTCCATTCCAGCCGAAATTAAGTACTTTTATTCTTCCTCTAGTTGCTTTATCGATGCTCCATTGATGAACACAAGTGTTCTTCCTCATAAACACTTGTTTTTGCCTTAAATCTTCTTCTTTCTTCATCAAGACCTAAAGTATTCTTATTCTTTTCCTTGTAAGGCATAAAATCTACTGTTTGGAAGGCTATAAAATCAGAAACAACACAAGGGAAAGATCAACAAAGAACAAAGGTAAAAATATGCTCTAAGACTACAAGTATTCTCCTTTAATTTTTTATGGCTGAAAATGTAATTCCAAAAGCTCACTCTGATTCACTTGTTTCATGGAAAATCTGGAGCTCCTTCAACACCCCTTTTATGGCTGAAAATCTCTAGAGTAACAAGCTTTAACTTGTGTTAAACTTCACCCTTAAGGTAAGGCTTGAAATTAGGTTTTAAGTGCTTAAATCTTCCTTCCATTCCTAGATCTATAAAATATCTGACTTGTGACCTCATTTCCTAGCCTTGACCAAAAGTTGGAGAGCAAAGAATTCAACTTTGAGCTACAAGATAACAATTTACTCTTAAGGCACATTTTTGCGCCTTAAGCTTTTACTCTTCCTTTGTTATAGTTTTGGCCAAATATATGGCTCTATCTAACTCATTTTTCCTCACTCATTTTATACGCAAAGTTATGGTCTTCACCCACCCCTATGATGGCCGAAAATAGCTATCCTTTCTCCTAAGCTAAAGTCTTGAAATTTGAGGTTTTTTATGCTTAAACCTTGTTCTACCCATAGATCTACCTAAGAACTCACTACCTGCATATTTTATTTAGTGAGGCCGAAATTTTGGAGAGGCTAAACCTCCATCCTGACTCACATGGTAAAAACTAACCTTGAAGTCATTTTTGTGCTTTAAACTTCTAGATCTTGTTTAAAGTGTCTAAAAGACCCTAACTTTAGATATTTCTTTCCATTGTGAAATGGCCTAAAATGGAGCCCCATAAGGTCTGGTGGTTGGCAGGAAATCAAGGAGGAAACAAGGAGAAAATTAATATTAAGAGGGTAAGGCTTAAATCTATACTTTGGTATATAAAACACATGTTTTAAGACTTGTACCTATACATGGAAAACTTAGAGCTCTTCCTTATGTATTTTAGGTCATAGATATTGAAGATCATCAAGGGAAAAATGAAATACCCCAAACCTAGATATGGTGTTTAGATGATAAACTAAGATGTAAGAAGGCTAAATAATGCCTTAGAAACATTAGGAAACAATTTAAACCAAAGAAAACACAAGGAAACACCGTAAGAGCAGTTTAAGCAAAAACGTGCTCTAAGCTTGGAGAGACTTGGGTGTGTGGAGGGTGATTTTTCGGTATGAGGGGGGTCTATCTGAATATGGTATGATTGAGAAGCCTAGATCCTAGAAAAATGTCATTCTGTGGAGGGTGAAAACCCGTTATTCTGGCATCCCTCAAATACCTACTAAATCGTCCGTCTTTCCCAGAAAGCATAAAGGGGGAATGCAAGTGTGCACTACACCCGCTCTCGATGGGCTCCACGCGGACTTATGACTCTATAAGGCGGAATTGACTCGAGTCGCCACCTAGTTTGACCTAAGGAACTAGGAAGGGAGGAGAAGGGTTCTAAGAACCGTTAATTGACTCTGATGATTATTGTATGTGGATAGGACTTATCTGATCATACTAGAGATTCTATGTGGGTTCGCACTGGGTTACACCCCTTAGAAGTGGTAACGACCACGACTTCGGATTGGTGCCCGAGGAAACCTCGATCTCCAATTGTCGGGATTGCCTTCTTTCAAAACCTTATTAGAGAGATTCAGTTAAAGCCAAAGGATAGGATTAGGATAGAAAAAGAGAAAGAGAGTGGATGAGGCGAGCTTTTCTGCCAAGCTAGCGCCAAGAAGAGGAATTGGGGAATTTGAATTAATATAGCAACAAGATTTGGGAGGAGTCTGAGGTTGAGTGAATAGGCAAGACTTGGAGTCTGAAGCTTTGAAAGTTGTGGGAGCCGAAGAAGGTTTGAGTGGTTAGGGAGGTATGAGAAACACCTTAGAGGGGAAAAGAGGTTTTTTTTATTGGAATGGGGTCGCACCTTATGTGGGCTGCCTACGTACTCAACTCCATGTTGAGATCAGACCTTATGTAGTTCACGTTTAGGATTTTGGGATTTTGATGTTTGATGTGTGGGATGTTATAGTCTGTGAGACGCTCGGGTCTATGAGACGTTTGAAATCTTAAGATGTCGAAATCTATGAGACGCTCGGATCTGTGAGACACTCGGGTCTGTGAGATGCTCTGGTCCGTGAGATAATCGAATTATTAGAATAACAAAGTCTGTGAGACGCTCAGGTCTGTGAGACAATACGGGGTTGTCTGGAGGTGAGATGGCTGAGTGAAAAAAAGACATTTTGATTGATGTGGGGTCGCACCCTGTGTGGGTTGCCTACGTACTCAACTCCCTGTTGAGATCAGACCTTACGTAGTTCATGTTTTGGGTTATGGAATTTTTGATATTTGCGGAGCTTGGAGATATTTGAGGTGTTTGAGATTTTAGAAGGGTTCGGAGTTTCAAGAAGTTTCGGGTTTTGGGTGGTTAGAGTCTGTGAGACGCTTAGGTCTGTGAGACGTTGAGATCTCAGAATGATTGAGTCTGTTAGACGCTCGGGTCTGCGAGACATTCGAGTTCGTGAGATGTTCGAGTCTGTGAGACGCTCAGGCGTGTGAGACTTTAAAAGTTGGAATGAAATTGGAATTTGGGGGATGATTCGAGTTTGTGACGATTTGGAGTTTTAGATGATGATTTGAGTGTGAGGCAATTAAAATCTGGGTAGAGATCCCGAGTTTTTCAGATTTGAGATTCCGAAAGGATGTTTTGGGATATTTCGAATTTAGAGTGAGATGATGGTGGACTGAATTGTTTGGAGGAATGATTGTCAAAATTGTCTCTCTTAAAGTTTTTAAAACCGAAAATCATTTTTTGTTGTAAAAGGGCGGATAATCCCAAAGGATTACCCTATGTACCCCCTCGAACACGACACTTAATTAATGGTAAGTGCCGAGGCTCGAAAGATGGGGCAATGAATTTATGTCGAAAAAATAGGATTTAGAGAGAAACACCATGAATGAGATGTTCTCGGTCAGACCCTAATAACGTCTCTAACTCCCGGGTTTTAAAACGTTAAAAACCGAAAACCTTGAAATCGAGCAGAAGGAAGTTAGACGATTCTAAAATCCCGGCTGCAACTAGGAAGGCAGTTACATCCCTAGCACCCCGCCTTGTAAAAATCTAGGCTGCAATTAGGGGAGGTTTGTCACCCTAATGCTCCGCCTAAAGAGATCCAGACTGCGACAAGGGATGTTACGACCCCAGTGCCCCGCCTCGGATTTTTATTTGGAAAGGAAGACAAGTGATGTCCTAACCATGGAGGAAATGTTTTGAAGGGGTTAGACATTACTTGCTCCCCGAAAACGGTTTATTTGAGTTAAACTGAGTTGGAAAAAACTTCGAAGTTGTTCGGAATTCTCGATAAAGAAACACTGATTTTGAGAAATGTTTTTAGGAGAAAACTTTCTGTATATGTGAGAAGAACTTTCTGCAATGGAGAAGAGTTTTCTGTGATGTGAGAAGAGTTTTTCCTTTTTAAATTCCACAAAATGGTTTCTTTGAAAACTTGATGAGACTTGAATAAAATGATGGTTTTGAAATTCTTTTTGGGTTTTTAGATTTTGAAAGGAATTTACAAGTTGAAAGTGAATTGAAAGGAATCGGGTTTGAAACATGTGTTGGAATTGATTTGGTTTGACTTATATTGGTAGATGAACCGGGTCAATGTTCGGGTTTGGTCAATGATTGGGTCAAGGTTTTGGTCAAGGTCAAGGTTTTGGTCAAGGTCAAGGTTTTCTGGTCAAAGTCAACATTCGGTCAATTTTCAGGTCAAAGGTCAACCTTTGGTTCAAGGTTTGATTCCTGTGGACTTAACTTGATTTTTGTGGACTTAGGCTTGCTTGATTTTTGTGGACTTAGGCTTGCTTGATTTTGTGGACTTAGGCTTTGTGGACTTGGGCCTTATTTGAGACATGGGTCTTTTATGGTTTTGGGCTTTCTTGGTTTTGGGCCATGGGCTTTTTGGGCTTCGGGTTTGGGCTTCGGGTTCTGGGATTGGGCTTCGGGTTTTGGGCCTTGGGTTTGGGCTTCGGGTTTGGGCCTGGGGTTCTAGGCTTCGGGTTTGGGCCTTGGGGTTCTGGGCCTTGGGTTTGGGCCTTGGGGTTCTGGGCCTTAGGTTTTGGGCCTCGGGTTTGGGCCTTGGGTTCTGGGCCTCGAGTTTGGGCCTTGGGGTTCTGGGCCTTGGGGTTTTGGGCTTGGGTTTGGGCTTCGGGTTCTGGGTTTGGGCTTCGGGTTTGGGCCTTGGGTTTGGGCTTCGGGTTTGGGCCTTGGGTTCTGGGCCTTGGGGTTCTAGGCCTTGGGGTTCTGGGCCTTGGGTTTTGGGCCTTGGGTTCTGGGCCTTGGGTTTGGGGCTTGGGTTTGGGCTTCAGGTTTGGGCCTTGGGGTTCTGGGCCTTGGGGTTATGGGCCTTGGGGTTCTGGGCCTTGGGTTTGGGCCTCGGGTTTGGGCCTTGGGTTTTGGGCCTCGAGTTTGGGCCTTGGGGTTCTGGGCCTTGGGGTTTGCTTGGGTTTGGGCTTCGGGTTCTGGGTTTGGGCTTCGGGTTTTGGGCCTTGTTGGGCGAGTGTTGGTATTTGGGTCGAGATCAGTGTTGGGTCATGGTTTTCGAGTTTGGGCTGAGATTGGGCCGGCTTCAGGGATGGGTTGAGTTTGAAGATGGGCCGAACTTTGGAATCGGGCCGAGTGGGGTTTTGGGCCGGACTTGGGCTTTGGGTCGAGTAGAGTGTTGGGTCATGGTTTTGGAGATGGGCTGGACTTTGGAATTGGGTCGATTTTGGGCTTTTAGTTACAAGTGGGAAAAGTGTTCAAAATAAATCGAAATCTTTTTGAAATGAAACATCAATTAAAAGTGAGAGACAATTCAATGTGGAAGGGTTGAAAATTGGAGGAATTTGGAATGAGAAACCTTAAGCTATAAGCATTATTCTGAATTCTTTTCTTTTATTTTCCATTTTTTTTGGGTAAAGTTTTTTAGTGAAATTAAGGGGTGGTTTGGGATAGGCTTTAAAAGTTTGGAGGGTATTATTCCCCACAAAGCAAATCAGAAATAAGCTAGCTGTGGGGTACCCTCAAGGCTTAAAGAAATTTCAAAGTTTTGGAAGATATTGTTCCCCACAAAGCAAATAAAAAATAAGCTAGCTGCAGGGTACCTTCCAAGACTTTGATCAAAAGGAAAAGGGGTGACCTAAGGGGCTTTCTAGTGCTTAAACAAAATATATACACAGAAAGCAAATGAATTGAAGGTTGAAAATAAAGCAATGCACACCGAGTATGTATATGATACAATGATAAGTTCTGAGAGCAGAATCAGATGAAGAACAACAAGACAGGATTAATAACACGCAACAATCAATTCAAAGGAACAGAAAATAAATAAATATTCTAAAACGCACAGAGGGATTAGAGCCTAAGGTCATCAGATTCAAAATTGATCGGGTCTAAACTAAGTTCTCAAACAGTTTATTTCACTCAGTTTATTTACATGCTCCCTCTTACCCACTTCTCCCCAGGAGAGTGAGTCCTTAATTGACTATTCGCTCCAACTGTTAATTGATATAAGCTGTACAGATAACCCGACATCTTCTGCTCTTTACCATGAATCATCAACTAAAATAAGGATAAGACGTGGATTTACTCTTAAACTGCAGAAACAATCTCAAACAACTCTCTGCCCGTGATCCATGAAGAGACTACACCCGCACTAAACCATAAAATGATCTGGTAATAATGTTTTCACACAGATTGAGACAACCTAACTATATAAGCTTTTCCTTCAACGGGTTCTGATGCCCAGTGCTGAGAGATGGTACTAATTGTCAGGGTATAAAAACAGACTCGCATATGAACTAAAAAATTCGGACAAGCATATAGGTACGAACAGCAAAATATCAATGGAAACAGATGAACATGTGATTCAAACATAAATGCAGAATTACATGGATCCGGATTCATTTTGGCATATATCAAATGATACAATCCTTAGCAGATTTAGATTAGGATGGAATACCGCAAGAAGGGCAAGGAAGTGTTTCTGTAAGACAAAGAAACATAAACAGAAAGCTGTGATGCTAGTTCATAAAATAAATGTCCAAACAGAATATGAAGGAATTGAAGAGAAAAATGGAACCGACAGAGGGGAAGTGAGTTTAAACATGGTCCAATACTTCAGACCCAGGGAGCAAAATTTTTCCAGACTTGATTCCGTCGGTAGTGGATGACATAGAGAGCCAATCCCGCATCAATGCGTAATACCAATTCTATTCCAACGAATACTAGCATATGGAGGTCAAACTAACAAAGAACTCAAACCAAAGGGCGAGTACTATCATCCTTGACAGTTGTGGTGAAATATCCTCCAACAGAACATAACAGTAGCGTATACCAATACATCAACGAATAAGCTTGGTAAAGACGCCAGAAAATGGTACAAAGGATACAGTAGTCGATTCTCACTATCTATTCGAACAACAAGGAAAGGTTCCCTGTAGATTACAGGTTCAACAATTGAACATGAGAATATTCAGACAAAAATGTACGAGAGGTGAAGGTGGTGTTCGGGAACAAAACGGGGGAGAGGGGAAATCGGCCCATGGGTGGAGGTGGTCTCCGACGGAGCTGTTCCTCTCTACCGCCATCATTAACACATTTTGGTGAAATATGCAGATAACAAATCGCAATGTAAACAAGGAAAGGAATACAAAAAGAAAATAATAGAGGCAAAGACACAGAAAACGATTCAGATAGAGGGAGGACTACCGACACTAACACCAGAATTTTCCAGTGAAGTCGACATTAGGACACCCTCACCCTTCATGGGTTCATCTGGGTGGGAACTCGGGGAAAAAGCAGTGAAGTAGGAGGGATTCGAAGATGATTTAAAAAAAAAATAAAATGAACAAGCCTAAGTGCTTAATCACTGAAATGCTTTCAAAAACCGAATGTAGCAGTAGTAAAAAACGATGAACATCTTAGCTGTCTGGACACTCGTTTATGATTGACATACACAGCGAGAATCGAGAGCTTATTTTCGGGGTTGATAGCGTTCGAAAAAAAAACAGAACGACAGGATAGTAGGGTAGAAATTTGAGGGTGAGAAAAATGTAAAAAACGAGCTCGTATTCAGGACTAAAATCCCGATAGAGTTGCGATTTCCCTAACCATCCCCAATTTGGGTTCCCTTGGTTGACAGATTCGCCGTGGAGAGAGTATAGTAAAGGAATAAAACTTGAACTGGAGAAGCAAGGATTTGAAGGTGGAGAGAACGATGAAATCCACTTACTCTGTTAATCTCTGGAACAAAACGAAACCGAAATAGCGAGAGTGGGCAAACTCGGTGGATTAATGGAGATGAAGATTCGAGCAGAAGGTCCTTGTTCTTTTGGGAAGAAGGCTCAACGTCTGGGTTTTTGTCTCGGGATTTCAAAAAACTGAGCGGATGAAAGGAATGAGAACGATGGGGAAGGAATGAGAACGATGGGGTCAGTGTCTGCTGGGTTGAGAAAAATGTGTCCCTCACTGTAGGGTTTTTGGTAGTTTTATAATGAAAGAGGGAGTAAACAGATGTCCAGGTTTCATTTGGGCTGGATTCATGGACTGACTAATAGAGGTGGGCTTTAACTGGGGCAAAAATCGGACCAGGGGGGATAGAAGAGGCAAAATGAGTTTTAGCAGCTTCCCAGTCTCGAACTCGTGACCTCTAGCGTACCCCCTGCATGCTTCTACCGGTTAAGCTATGACAGAACTCAGTATATTAGCATACGAAATAAAAACAAGAGTTCATCTGCGGGCGGGGATGAAAATAGAACACGTCCAATTGTTCGCCAGATTCGAACCCCCTACCTGTTGATTTCCCAGTGGACATGCTAACCGACTAAGCTAACTCAGAACTCAACACATAGATGGAGGAAATAATACAAAAGCCTTAATTCTGACCGGATAATTCATCTAAAAAATGTTACCGTTTCAGAAGGAAAGTATACAATACAAATGAGAACAATAATATAGTGAGATGAAATTACGAGATACAATTAAAAATAAGATTCAAAACGTGATGAGTTTAAAACCGTATTGTCGTTTGAAAATTCGTTTTAGCAAAATCGTGTTTTTATGAAATGCTTTGAAAAAGACTATAAAACGATGGTTTCATTTTGGCATGCACGTCAATACGTGTTGACAAAGAAAGACGACGACCCCTCTTATTGTGTTTATTATTTCGGAATTTGCTTTATGGGGTGAGAATTTTTGGTGTCTACAGATGGCTCCCCTTGATTCAATTCTGCAAACCTTTGCATAATTGGATCAAGGTTGACGGGGCGCCAAAAATTCTCACTACGGTTGTGATTTGATGGGATGCGATCGTGAGTGTATGAATGTGATTAAAAGTACGAGGACTTATGACGAGCCTCAGTTAGACCTCTTGACATCTAACTATAGGACTCATGACAAGCCTATAATGCAATTGAAAGTACGAGGACTTATGACGAGCCTCAACTAGACCTCTTGATATCTAGCCATAGGACTTATGACGAGCCTATGATACTAACAATGTTTTGGTTTAGAGTGCACGAGGACTTAGGAGTGCCTCAACTGGACCTCTTGATATCCAGCCCTAGGGCTTATGACGAGCCTAGAATGCAAGTTCGGTACCATACTAGTAGCGCAAAAGCTGTCTAGCAGGTGTAAAACGAAAGGCGACCGTACTAGTAGCGCAATAGCTGTCTAGCAGGTGTAAAATGAAAAGTCGACCGCACTAGTAGCGCAATAGCTGTCTAGCGGGTGTAAAACGAAAAGTCGACCGCACTAGTAGCGCAATAGCTGCCTAGCGGGTGTAAAACGAAGGGCGACCGTACTAGTAGCGCAATAGCTGTCTAGCAGGTGTAAAACGAAGGGCGACCGTACTAGTAGCGCAATAGCTGTCTAGCAGGTGTAAAATGAGAAGTCGACCGCACTAGTAGCGCAATAGCTGCCTAGCGGGTGTAAAACGAAAGGCGACCGTACTAGTAGCGCAATAGCTGCCTAGGGGTGTAAGACGAAGGGCGACCGTACTAGTAGCGCAATAGCTGTCTAGCAGGTGTAAAATGAGAAGTCGACCGCACTAGTAGCGCAATAACTGCCTAGCGGGTGTAAAACGAAAGGCGACCGTACTAGTAGCGCAATAGCTGTCTAGCAGGTGTAAAATGAAAAGTCGACCGCACTAGTAGCGCAATAGCTGTCTAGCAGGTGTAAAATGAAAATTTGACCGCACTAGTAGCGCAATAGCTGCCTAGCGGGTGTAAAATGAAAAGTCGACCGCACTAGTAGCGTAATAGCTGTCTAGCGGGTGTAAAACGAAAAGTCGACCGCACTAGTAGCGCAATAGCTACCTAGCGGGTGTAAAACGAAAAGTCGACCGCACTAGTAGCGCAAAAGCTGTCTAGCGGGTGTAAAGATGCGTCAGATAGTGAGCAAATTTTGTGGGTATATGCAGATGATATGTGATGTGAGGTGATTAACCAATGTATTAATTGAATTAAACTCCCTTTTTTTTGTGGATGTAGGTTTTTGCGTGAGCTGATGGCTCCGAGGTTGCTTCAAAAGCTTTGAGATGACTTTGTGTATGTTGATGGCTCCAGATTGCATCGATGGCTCCGCATGCACTGATGGCTCCGATATGCAGTGGTTGCTCCGGGTCGCGCCGATGGCTCTGGTATGCACTGATGGCTCCAGTGTGGCCGACGATCCAGGGTGGTTGGGGGTTTTGATATGACCGTGAACTTGAGAATGGTCGATGGTCTTGATGCGGTTGTTGAAGTTCGAGGTGACTAATCGGTTGGCTCCATCTGATGGATTTGATGTGGGTGAACTTGTTATCATTCTAAATTGCCAAACATTGTTGGATGTCTTCGGTGTAGTTCTGATCATGGCTCCGGGATGGCTCCGTCATAATTCGTGACCCCCATTGTGAGTAACGGCTCTCGGATGGTTGGTGGGTTTCGATTTTGATTAGATTTTGAGTCGAATGGTGGGTTGATGTGATTAGTGGATTTTGATGTGATTGAGGTTTTTTGTGGTGATGAATGGCTTCGGTGTGGCTCCGGAATAGCTTCAATGTGACTCCGAGGGGAAGAAGCGGGTGTTTTTCCCTTTGAGGTGGTCGTACCCTGGACGGGCTGCCTACGTACTCAATTCCATATTGAGATCAGACCATACGTAGTTCGATCCTCTGTAGGCAAGGCCTTGGTGACGAAATGGCTCCGATGTGGATTTGAGGTGGCTCTCGTATTGTTCTCGGACTGTTGGGATGACCCCTGTGTAGTTCCGAGGATGGTTTCAATGTCGGATGATGACTCCCGTATGGCTCTTGCTCAGCTTTGGGAGAGGTGCCAATGAGGCTCGAGTATGACAGTGGATAACTCCGGGATGGTCTTCGTGTGGCTCCAGATGGCTCCAGTTTTTTATTTCTTTTGACCTAAAGTTACACTTCAACAATTGCGACTGAAATCCACCTTCAGTGAGACTAGGCATAGTTCTTACCGGTCGGATGTTGGAGATGAAGTGAATACAATGTATGTAGACATTAAATGCTAGATGCGATGCAAAATGCATATGTGTTTTGTTTTTCGTTTTTTTTTGAGAGAAGGTACGGTCTTATCTCTATTACTATGAGGTTTACGAATATAAGACATCTTCGGTTCTATCTTGAGTGATTGTTGAACTAGAATGCGTGAATCACTTCACTCTCATGGAGGGACGTGGGTCAATCTCTCGTGAATATGGTCGTGTGTGCTAATGGTGTGATGACACTCTTGATACTCAGAGCAGTATTTTCCTAAGAATTTCGTTTCGAGGTTCCGGACTTTCCGACCCTTACAAATTCCTCACCTGCAATGGGGGTAGGCTGTTATACTTTGGTGCTTAGATCAAAGAGTCACTCGCACTCGAAAAACCTTGTGAGGTAAGGTTGCGCTCATTCGTTCATGGTCCCTTTGGTATGACGGGACATGTTGATAACAAGCACGAAACTTATGATTCATGTTTCAGATCCGATACTTTCAGTTAACGCTCATCAACTAACGAGTCAGAGGTCTTTATTAGGTTATAACGGGGCTGAGGGGTATGATGCATGTCACATGGGACTGGAGGATTTGTTTAGGAATTGTGGAGCTTTTGTGCAATAGAGGACATTTTTCGCCTTTGCCATGGGTGGAATGATTAGGCGGGTTTTGATAACCCGTTGTCGGTTTCTGCGGGACATCATTGGTCCTTTTGGTTTGGATTTCTCCTTCTTGCCTCTCTTGGCGTACGATTTGAACTTTCTTCTCATTTTTGTGTTATTGAAATTGCGTTTGGCTCATCAACTTTTCAAGCATTCTCTGCTTTGTATTTTGGCTTTCAGCTTTAGAGTTGCATTGACTCGCTAATCTTCTTGAACATTTTCAGTGTTCTTTTTTGGTGTTTGGCTTTGAAGTTGCATTGACTCATTGATTTCTTCAAACATTCTTATTTTTGTTGTGTGAAAGATGGTGGGGGAGGGCCATGGTTCTAGCTCCTTTAAGATCCTCTATTGCAAGGGCAAGTAAGTATATGTACATGGGTTGGCATGTTGTGGAGTTCGCTGAAAAAAGGGTCATTGTGAAAGGCTCAGCGCGGCTCACTAAGGGATTATGTACAGGGCAATCAAGGCTTTCTGGTTTTGTGGAGATTTTTATTCCTAAGTGCCTCGTCATCCTCATTAGTCAATGATTGTTTTCTTACTATTTCTCGGATCTTTGCATGAATCACAGTTCGGTTTTGCTATCGACATTGATCTCACTCTAAATTATGCCTCTCCATGTGCTGAAGGAAAGCACAAGTCGCTCATGGTTTTACCTCGATTGGCTCTCTCTACCTTCCCTCGTCGCTCAGTGGATTGTCCAAAAACGCTCACTTGAAATTCAAGAGAAAATACCGCTCTTTGCACACTACTCACTTGATTGTGGTGCTGATTTTGATTAGACCCTTATGTTCATCGACGGGTCGAGAGTTTAGTGGTTCACGCACTCTGTTCAATCAATCTCTCAAGATTTTTGCCAAAGATGTTGTTTCGATACGGGAGTATGAAGATGCAACTATCTACAATGCATTATGTTGTGGTAATATGGAATTACTACGTATATATGATGCATGATGTATTGACAATGAAAATGATTGAATTTTGGATTTTGGTTGAATGTTTTTGTTTTGGATGCAATGCATGAATGATAAGATTACACCTAGTCTCGCTTGCGTCGGTTCTGGTTGAGGATCCACGAAGTTCACCTCGCCACCAATGGCTCTTTAGATGGTCAGTTACTGAGTGGGTCCCGGAAGAAATATGATCCCACATGTTTTAGCTGTTATTCGAACCTTGACCGCTTAAGGAGTGGTAATTCCTACATTGCATCAGTCAACATGATAAAATCGTCTTGCTCTTCCCATGATTCTTGGATAGGTCGAATAGAAAGGGGAGAGGGATGGGATGCAACCCTTCATGCGCTTTCATGACAGTTGTAAATGAAAACATGACTCAACAACTTTCTGCCACTATCGCCATGGATTAGTACATGATCATGCCTAGCTCGGTGATGCCTTAGGAAAATGCGCCTTCGTGGCTTAGGATGGACGTCTTATCTCTAAAGAAGAGACGTCTCCTCTGTCTATCAGCTCTTGGATTGCGTTTCTCAGTGTGGTGCACTCGTCGGTGGCGTGCCCGCGAATCCGATGATAGTCACAATACTCATGTAATTGTGGCCCAAGCTTCTTCACCCTTGAACTGGTGTTGTAAGGTGCTAGGTAGCCTCCCTCGGTTAAAATTCTCCAGGCTTCACCGAGTGACATTCCTAGACCCGAATTCTGTCTTTGAGAGTCCTGCCCGGGTTGGTGGTATTCTCTTTGCATGATTGTTGGCTTTGGATCTTTGATTTCAGCATCTTCCAAAGCAGTCACAACCGCCATCAGTCGTCTGAAGTCGCATATCCCTAGATATTTCAGCTGATGTCGGTACACATCTTTCAGCCCGGAAATTACCATTCGCACTTGCTCTTCCTCATTGGGTCGGTTATTCATTTGTCCGGCCTTCACCCTCCATCGTTTTATGAATTCCCTCACGGGTTCGTTAGAATTTTGGCATGTGACCTCTAAATCTCTACGTGTAACTTCATGATGAAAGTTGTCGCCGTATTGAGAGAGGAAATCTAAATACAGGTCCTGGCTTGACTTTCCGTTTAGATCTATGCTCATAATCCATGAGTAAGCAGGTCCTTGTAGATAGAATCTAAAGCATGCGGCTTTCAGCTCGTCGGAGAGGCCATGGAGATTCATGAGTTTATCATATTTGTCGACATGATGTCTCGGGTCTCCAATTCCCTCATACTTCTCCATCTCAGGCAGACTCATGCCCTTTTGTAGACGAGCATCCGGATACGGGTTAGTTGGCTCCCAACCTGCAGACTTAAAGCGTCGGGCTAGCTCTAGTTCCGCTTTCAGTTCTTTCACTAATTCTTTCATTGGACTCGCTTTGAGATCAAGGTTTTGGATTGAAATATACGTTGTCTCAGGGTAGCCGGTGTCAAGAGGTTGAGAGGGCAGTGTTGTTCCTGGGTGAGGATGTTGGCTAGAATTCGACAGGTGAGGAGGAGGTACTTGCCAAGGAAGCACATATTCTTGTGTGGGCAAGGAGAGGTTTAAGCCAGAATACACCATGGGGGAAGGTGGGGCTTGTGCCTTTCCCTTATCACAGACCATTTGTGGTTGCCAATTCTCTCTGGTGGCGGGTGGGGTTCTCAGAGTTGAACTGTACATAGGTGAAGAAGGCATGTTTGGTGTTGTTCGAACTTGGACAGAGGGAGCGTGAGGGTCCATTGCTTGAAACTCATAGGCATCATATGCAGAGTAAGTTGGAGACTCCTTGTAACTGCTATCCGACCCCGCGTATACCCTAGTTATTCTTCTTTGGACAAATTCTTCTATCTTCAGGTTTTTCTCCAAGTCATCAGCAAGGTCATGGATCAATCTTTCATGAACAAATTGGCCTTCGACTGCTTGATCATGCCGAGGGGCTCGCTCCATCTTTTCTGCCGTTGCTATAGGCAGACTGGTCTTCTTTCTTTCCAGTTGCCAACAGTCACGAACACCTGCACGCACAAGGATTAGAATAAAAGAGAAGAGGTAATATCAGCATGTTTTGTTAAACAAAAATTTACTGCGATGAATGTGAATGATTGTTGGTGCAAAAATGATTTTTATTTATCTTGAAAAAGTTGTGAGATTCATGAAGTATTCGTATGATAAGCGTCACTTTATATCATCAATTTTTTTTAAAGGGGATATCCATAGACACCGCAAATTTCACCCCATAAAGCAAAGTTTTAAGAGTGGTAGATAAAACGTGAAGGGTCGTCTCGTATGTCCTTTCTTTTAAACAGGACGTGCATGCCAAAAGAAACCGAGTTTTTTAAAGACGGTTTTGAAAACACGTGTTTTCGAAGTGGTGGATTTGATTAATATGAATATTGACACTCGATCATTCGCAAATAACATAGGGATTGGGGAACCCTATACACATTGATCTAAATAAATTCAAAGGGAATGTAAACCTATACAAAGTCTAAGAAATTGACAAGAGAGAAAAGAATGCTAGGGAAAACCTATACATCAATTCTAAAAGTCATTAAATGGGGAAGTTTTGAGCTAAACTTCTTTTCAACTCTTCTGGTCCGTCTTCGGGCTTCTGATCGACTACTTGCGCTCATCTTCAGACTCTTGCCTGGCTGCTTGCTCGTCGTCGGGCTCTTGATCAGCTGCTCGCTCGTCTTTGGCTCTTGACCGGCTGCTCCTCGTCTTCGGGCGCTTTGCAGTGAAGCGGTACTATGGTCAAACAAAACGGGTTGGTGTTCCTCTGATTCTTTACATTCTTGGACTCGACGTTTGTTTGGATGTGGTCGGTCTTCATGTGTTTCGATTTGTTTCACGGGTTTGTGTTCTTCTGATTTCCGACATTCCTGAACGCGAATGGTTGTTGCTAGTCTTCATGTTGCTGGATTCGGACTGGTGCTCCTCTGAACTTTGGTTCGACTGGTTGACGTTGGTCTTCACGTTGCTCGGCTAGCTCCACGGGTTGGTGCATCTCTAGCTTTCGGCTGATTCGCGTAGTCGGCCTTCATGCTGCTCTACTTGCTCTGACAAGGGGAATAAATGATATTTTTTAGAAAGGAAAGATGAATGATCGAGCACAGAATCTCATGTAAAAATCCACCACTTTGTGAAAACACGAAATGACTAGAACGCTCCACAGTAATGACTACTGCTCTTGAAGGTGGGTTGAACTTCAAAAATAGTGGGTCATAACATGGGGACTGAATCATTTATTTTGAAATACGTTTGTGAAATTCAATTTTGAAAACTGTTTTCGAAAACTATTTTAAAAATCATGTTGGTGAAGAATGTTGTTTGAAATTCGTTTGTGGAAAGTAGGTTTTTCGAAATCAAATTTTTGAAAATTGTTTCGGAAAATAGCATTTTAGTGAAATAAACCTTTTAAAGGAGAATTGACAAATTTTGAAAAACCCGTTTATGAGTAAATATTTTGTGGAACTTTAAATTAAACGAGCTCATAAAACAGCTTTTAGGGACATGCAAACGAGAATTCCGAACATTTTAAAACGGATTGATCTGAAAAAGTGATTTGCACACATGTATAGCATAAAGTAAATCCGGCTATATTGGATGTGGAGCTGTAAGTGTTAATGTTGGGATAATCACTTTCCAGGTCAATTATGATTCTATCTCACCGGGGGAACCGTCGTCCCTTCACTGTCATCTCTCGGGGTTTTTCTCTGCTATGCCCCTTGCAAGGCACGTCGTAAAGAAAGTCCGGAGTGCTTAAGTTCGAAAGGTCAGGACACCCGAGATGATAAGGAAACATACGCCACGGCCAGTGATGATCCGACAACACCCCACTTTTCGGGAAACTCGGGGAAGTATTTGCATGGGAACGGGTCTCTCGTCACCTGCACGGTCAGGTGTGTCTAAAGTCCAAATTATTCACTGACTACGTTGTGCCATGTATGGGTATCCGGTAAATACGGGATCCTCTATGGACGTATAGCGTGACATTGGGCTTTAGAGACATATGTAGTGCAGTGGAACAATGGAAAACTGAGCCCATGCAATCTTCAGGGTAAGGCAAAAGGGCGGTCAGACAGGCGGCATACAAGGGGGTGACTTCCATAAACCCGTCTTAGACACCGGACCAGGTAGCTGGACACTGAAGGCTCAGAGTTCACTATATGCTGGCTTTGACTCGGATAATGGAGGATATTTTTGGATCATGAGCTCAAGGCGTCGGTCAGAAACCTTACCGCCCCGTGGGTTGGTTCACTCATAAAGTGACCCTAGCTCATGGGGAACCAACCGTGGACCGGTTGGGGATCCCGTGACATCGTGGGTAAATCGGGTGACACAGAGGAATGCATGTCCTAAGCTACCCACCCCATGCACCCCACAATTGTAACATAAATATGAAAGCAGTAAATGAAACAAACGAAGTTAGCACCGACCTATTGCTAAGGGTTTTATCTTGAGATTAGTGATACCAAATTGGTTGTTTATTAACCTAAAGGGAAGTTAGCTTCATTCAGTCCTAAGTGTCTCTTCTAATCGTGAGCTAATTATTAACCCAATTGTTGCAACGTTTGTTGAGGATCTAATATGTCCTATCTGTCCTCATCAGATACACACTCTAAGTGTGGAATAGAATAATCCTAAAGGCTTTGAAATGAATCTCTTGAAGGTTTTGAAGAAGTGGGGAAGTCCCGACAATTTTGAATGGAGTTCAGTCTTCCTTGAGTTTGAGAAAACTTACTCAAGTTTTCCCCAGCAGAGTCGCCATTCTGTGGAGGGTGATTTTTCGGTATGAGGGGGGTCTATCTAAATATGGTCTGACTGAGAAGTCTAGATCCTAAAAAAGGCCATTCTGTGGAGGGGTGAAAACCCGTTATTCTTGGCATCCCTCAAATACCTACTCATCGTCCGTCTTTCCCAGAAAGCAAAGGAGAGTGCAAGTGTGCACTACACCCGCTCTCGATGGGCCCCACGTGGACTTATGCCTCTATAAGGCGGAATTGACTCGAGTCGCCACCTAGTTTGACCTAAGGAACTAGGAAGGGAGGAGAAGGGTTCTAAGAACCGTTAATTGACTCTGATGATTTATTGCATGTGGATAGGGACTATCTGTCATACAGAGATTCTGTGTGGGTTCGCACTGGGTTACACCCTTAGAAGTGGTGGAACGACACACGACTTCGGATTGGTGCCCGAGGAAACCTCGGTCTCCAATGTCGGGATTGCCTTCTTTCAAAACCTTATTAGAGAGATTCATTAAAGCCAAAGGATAGGATTAGGATAGAAAAAGGGAAAGAGATGGATGAGGCGAGCTTTTCTGCCAAGCTAGCGCCAAGAAGAGGAATGGGGAATTTGAATTAATATAGCAACAAGATTTGGGAGGAGTTGAGGGTTGAGTGAATAGGCAAACTTGGAGTCTGAAGCTTTGAAAGTTGGTGGGAGCCGAGAAGGTTTGAGTGGTTAGGGAGGTATGAGAAACACCCTTAGAGGGGAAAAGAGGTTTTTTTTTGGAATGGGGTCGCACCTTATGTGGGCTGCCTACGTACTCAACTCCATGTTGAGATCAGACCGTATGTAGTTCACGTTTAGGATTTTGGGATTTTGATGTTTGATGTGTGGGATGTTATAGTCTGTGAGACGCTCGGGTCTATGAGACGTTTGAAATCTTAAGATGTCGAAATCTATGAGACGCTCGGATCTGTGAGACACTCGGGTCTGTGAGATGCTCTGGTCCGTGAGATAATCGAATTATTAGAATAACAAAGTCTGTGAGACACTTGGGCCTTGGGTTCTGGGCCTTAGGTTTTGGGCCTCGGGTTTGGGCCTTGGGTTTGGGCTCGAGTTTGGGCCTTGGGGTTCTGGGCCTTGGGTTTGGGCTTCGGTTGGGTTTGGGCTTTGGGTTTGGGCCTTGGGTTTGGGCTTCGGGTTTGGGCTTTTGGTTCTGGGCCTTGGGTCTGGGCCTGGGTTTGGGCCTTGGGTTGGGTTGGGCTTCGGGTCTGGCCTTGGGATTCCTGGGCCTTGGGGTTCTGGGCCTTGGGGTTTGGGCCTTGGGTTTTGGCTCGGTTTGGGCCTTGGGTTTTGGGGCCTCGAGTTTGGGCCTTGGGGTTCTGGGCCTTGGGGTTTTGGGCCTTGGGTTGGGCTTCGGTTCTGGGTTTGGGCTTCGGGTTTTGGGCCTTGTTGGCGAGAGTGGCTCGAGTGTTGGTATTTGGTCGAGATCAGTGTTGGGTCATGGTTTTCGAAGTTTGGGCTGAGATGAGATGGGGCCGGCTTCAGGGATGGGGTTGAGTTTGAAGATGGGCCGAACTTGGAATCGGGCCGAGTGAGGTTTTGGGCCGGATTGGGCTTTGGGGTCGAGTAGAGTGTTGGTCATGGTTTTGGAGATGGCTGGACTTTGGAATTGGGTCGATTTTGGGCTTTTAGTTACAAGTGGGAAAGATGTGTTCAAAATAAATCGAAATCTTTTGAAATGAAACATCATTAAAAGTGAGAGACAATTCAATGTGGAAGGGTTGAAAAATTGGAGGAATTTTGGAATGAGAAACCTTAAGCTATAAGCATTATTCTGAATTCTTTTCTTTTATTTTCCATTTTTTTTGGGTAAAGTTTTTTAGTGAAATTAAGGGGTGGTTGGGATAGGCGGGTGGTTTGGGACGGCTTTAAAAGTTGGAGGGTATTATTCCCCACAAAGCAAATCAGAAATAAGCTAGCTGGTGGGTACCCTCAAGGCTTAAAGAAATTTCAAAGTTTGGAAGATATTGTTCCCCACAAAGCAAATCAAAAAATAAGCTAGCTCAGGGTACCTTCCAAGCTTTGATCAAAAGGAAAAAGGGGTGACTAAGGGGCTTTCTAGTGCTTAAACAAATATATACACAGAAAGCAAATGAATTGAAGGTTGAAAATAAAGCAATGACAACGAGTATGATATGATACAATGATAAAGTTCTGAGCAGAATCAGTATGAAGAACAACAAGACAGGATTAATAACACGCACAATCAATTCAAGGAACAGAAAATAAATAAATATTCTAAAACACACAGAGGGATTAGAGCCTAAGGTCATCAGATTCAAAATTGATCGGGTCTAAACTAAGTTCCCAAACAGTTTATTTCACTCAGTTTATTCACATGCTCCCTCTTACCCACTTCTCCCCAGGAGAGTGAGTCCTTAATTGACTATTCGCTCCAACTGTTAATTGATATAAGCTGTACAGATATAACCCGACATCTTTCTGCTTCTTTACCATGAATCTATCAACTAAAATAAGGATAAGACGTGGATTTACTCTTAAACTGCAGAAACAATCTCAAACAACTCTCTGCCCGTGATCCATGAAGAGACTACACCCGCACTAAACCATAAACTGATCTGGTAATAATGTTTTCACACAGATTGAGACAACCTAACTATATAAGCTTTTCCTTTCAACGGGTTCTGATGCCCAGTGCTGAGAGATGGTACTAATTGTCAGGGGTAAAAACAGACTCGCATATGAACTAAAAAATTCGGACAAAGCATATAGGTACGAACAGCAAAATTATCAATGGAAACAGATGAACATGTGATTCAAACATAAATGCAGACAGTACATGGATCCGGATTCATTTTGGCATATTATCAAATGATACAATCCTTAGCAGATTTAGATTAGGATGGAATACCGCAAGAAGGGCAAGAGGAAGTGTTTCTGCAAGACAAAGAAACATTAAACAGAAAGATGTGATGCTAGTTAGTTCATTAAAATAAATGTCCAAACAGAATATGAAAGAATCGAAGAGAAAAATGGAACCGACAGAGGGGAAGTGAGTTTAAACATGGTCCAATACTTCAGACCCAGGGAGCAAAATTTTTCCAGACTTGATTCCGTCGGTAGTGGATGACATAGAGAAGCCAAATCCCGCATCAATGCGTAATACCAATTCTATTCCAACGAATACTGGCATACGGAGGTCAAACTAACAAAGAACTCAAACCAAAGGGCCGAGTACTATCATCCTTGACAGTTGTGGTGAAATATCCTCCAACAGAACATAACAGTAGCGTATACCAATACATCAACGAATAAGCTTGGTAAAGACGCCAGAAAATGGTACAAAGGGATACAGTAGTCGATTCTCACTATCTATTCGAACAACAAGGAAAGGTTCCCTGTAGATTACAGGTTCAACAATTGAACATGAGAATATATTCAGACAAAAATGTACGAGAGGTGAAGGTGGTGTTCGGGAACAAAACGGGAGAGGGGAAATCGGCCCATGGGTGGAGTGGTCTCCGACGGAGCTGTTCCTCTCTACCGCCATCATTAACACATTTTGGTGAAATATGCAGATAACAAATCGCAATGTAAACAAGGAAAGGAATACAAAAAGAAAATAATAGAGGCAAAGACACAGAAAACGATTCAGATAGAGGGAGGACTACCGACACTAACACCAGAATTTTCCAGTGAAGTCGACATTAGGACACCCTCACCCTTCATGGGTTCATCTGGGTGGGAACTCGGGGAAAAAGCAGTGAAGTAGGAGGGATTCGAAGATGATTTTAAAAATAAAATAAAATGAACAAGCCTAAGTGCTTAATCACTGAAATGCTTTCAAAAACCGAATGTAGCAGTAGTAAAAACGATGAACATCTTAGCTGTCTGGACACTCGTTTATGATTGACATACACAGCGAGAATCGAGAGCTTATTTTCGGGGTTGATAGCGTTCGAAAAAAAAACAGAACGACAGGATAGTAGGGTAGAAATTTGAGTGCGAGAAAAATGTAAAAAACTAGCTCGTATTCAGGACTAAAATCCCGATAGAGTTGCGATTTCCCTAACCATCCCCAATTTGGGTTCCCTTGGTTGACAGATTCGCCGTGGAGAGAGTATAGTAAAGGAATAAAACTTGAACTGGAGAAGCAAGGATTTGAAGGTGGAGAGAACGATGAAATCCACTTACTCTGTTAATCTCTGGAACAAAACGAAACCGAAATAGCGAGAGTGGGCAAACTCGGTGGATTAATGGAGATGAAGATTCGAGCAGAAGGTCCTGGTTCTTTTGGGAAGAAGGCTCAACGTCTGGGTTTTTGTCTCGGGATTTCAAAAAACTGAGCGGATGAAAGGAATGAGAACGATGGGGAAGGAATGAGAACGATGGGGTCAGTGTCTGCTGGGTTGAGAAAAATGTGTCCCTCACTGTAGGGTTTTTGGTAGTTTTATAATGAAAGAGGGAGTAAACAGATGTCCAGGTTTCATTTGGGCTGGATTCATGGACTGACTAATAGAGGTGGGCTTTAACTGGGGCAAAAATCGGACCAGGGGGGATAGAAGAGGCAAAATGAGTTTTAGCAGCTTCCCAGTCTCGAACTCGTGACCTCTAGCGTACCCCCTGCATGCTTCTACCGTTAAGCTATGACAGAACTCAGTATATTAGCATACGAAATAAAAACAAGAGTTCATCTGCGGGCGGGGATGAAAATAGAACACGTCCAATTGTTCGCCAGATTCGAACCCCCTACCTGTTGATTTCCCAGTGGACATGCTAACCGACTAAGCTAACTCAAACTCAACACATAGATGGAGGAAATAATACAAAAGCCTTAATTATGACCGGATAATTCATCTAAAAAATGTTACCGTTTCAGAAGGAAAGTATACAATACAAATGAGAACAATAATATAGTGAGATGAAATTACGAGATACAATTAAAAATAAGATTCAAAACGTGATGAGTTTAAAACCGTATTGTCATTTGAAAATTCGTTTTAGCAAAATCGTGTTTTTATGAAATGCTTTGAAAAAGACTATAAAACGATGGTTTCATTTTGGCATGCACGTCAATACGTGTTGACAAAGAAAGGCGACGACCCCGCTTATTGTGTTTATTATTTCGGAATTTGCTTTATGGGGTGAGAATTTTTGGTGTCTACAGGGTGAGCACCCAAATATCATTCTTAGGCCTTATTAATATCCTAATGGTCATGTTAAGTCAATTACCAAAGAAAACCAATGATTACTCCTTAATTAACTTGTGTACTAATTAGTATCACATTAGGAAGTCTAAATCAATGGGAAATCAAAAATTTCATATATATGTGCACTAATTTGTGAATAGTGCTCAAATTAGACTAGTTTAGCATTAAGTCAACATAAGCTAAGTGATTGGTCAACCAAGACCATAAATATCTTGTTACTTAAGGGGGTGGCCGGTTTTGATGCGGGGAGTCACTACATGACTCAACAATTAAAGGAAAAGAGAAGAGATAAGGCAAATAGCTTCCCTCTCTCCTCCTTTCTTCATTCTTCATCTTCTCCACCGATTTCTCTTGATCTCTTTCTTCTCTTTCATGTAAAACTCAGCCTCCATGCTAGCTCCACCTAGTTTTGACCATAGCTCACTCATCTTAGCTCCAAAACCAAAACAAAATATATATTCTTCTTAGTTAGCTCAAGCTCCTTCTTTCTATCTTTCCAAAAATTCAAGAGCTTCATTTTGGTGCCAAGCCAAACTGCCATTAGAGGAGGAAATATAAGTTTGAGGAGTTCATTGGCTTCTCCATTCTCTTAAGGTAAAGAATATGCAAGAAAATCTAGGTTTCCACCATTTCTTCCCTTGTCCAAAAATTTATACTCATGGGGCTCTATTTTTATGCCTTGTTCTAGCTTGTTTTCTATTCTCCAAGGGATAGAGGAGGTCCTTGTTGATTCATTTCCAAGCCTACCTTAAGATTTCAAGGTAAAATACTCATCTTATACCTTAAAACACATTTTTAACCTAGGGTTTATTCCTTAAGGTTAATGTATTATCTAGCACTCATTAGAGTCATTGGATATGGATTAGAACATTGGCAAGGAGAGTTTGGTGGGTGACCGAGATTGTCAAGGAAAAAAGCTAAGGAAGAAAGTTTGTGAAGCTTGTAAAAGAGCAAGGTAAATGTCTTACCTTAAGGTGTTTTAATGCATTAAGGGATGAGATTTATGCATAGGATAAGTTTAGTTTAGAATCCACATTAGGAAGAGTTATATAAACCTAGGAGAAACAATGATTATATTTGAGAACTTGTGACTAAGGAGCAAATGAGAAAAGAGATAGTTTAAGAATGTCAAGGTGAACTATAAGAACATCTATATTGCAATGGGAGCCTTGTTGTATGTATTTGCAGGTCAAAGGAAATATATATTGTGGAAATTCAGTGTTTAAGATTTATGCATTTAAGGGCCTAAGAGCCAAGTCATTTAAGGGCCTAAGTGCCAAGCAATTTAAGTTTATGCACTATATTGTGATGTGGTGTAGTTTGGTTGTATATTGTGTGTTAAGTTGGTGTAATGAGAATTGAAGTGTTAAAGATTGCTTAATGGTGAAAATTTAAGTGCTTGGGTGTAGTAATATACTAGGGAAGCCATGTCAAAATTTGGTGAAGAAACATGATGTTTAAGATGTGCTAAGGAAGTACTAGGAAGCTTTAGGAGTTGTTTTGATGAAAAAGAATGAGCTTTAGGTGTTCTTGTGAATTAGAATGGCTTAGGCATAAACTTGTTAAGGAACTTCAAATAGTTACGTAATGGAATTTTAGATGGTGAAAGATGCTTAGGAGATGATGTTATAGTGGTGAGAAAACACTTTGGCATAGTGGTTATTATAGGTATGAACCACCACTTAAAAGCCTAGTGAAAAACATTACAAGTGTTGGCATTATTTCAAGGAAATGCATAATGGCTAAAGTGGATTTTGGTGAGTGATTTAAGGGGTTTGGTGGATGGCTAAAAGTGTGTTTGAAGTGCCCAAATAAGGTTAGAACATACTAGGTAGTATAAGGTGAAGTTTGGAGTCAAATGGGCAATTAAAAACAAGGGTCTGGAGCAGACCGACCTTGGGGACCGGACTTACAAGGTCGGTCGGGCTTGTATTTTGTGTACGGGATTGAGTCTCTGGAATGGACCGACCTTGGGGATCGGACTTACAAGGTCGGTCATGCCTAAAATTTTGTACGTGAATTGGTCTCTGGAATCGACCGACCTTGACAAGGTCGGTCAGGCCTAAATTTTCAAAGGGGAAAACTCTTGGGAATAGACCGACCTTGGAGACCGGACTTGCAAGGTCGGTCGGGGTAAAATTTTCAAACGGTAATATGTTCTGAAATGGACCGATCTTGGGTAAGGTCGGTCAGTAAGGTCGGTCGGCCCAAAACTTATAAAAAAAAACTTAAAATTCTAAAGATGTTAATTGGTGATAGGGTATACCATTAAGAGGGCAATGATGATTAGAAACATAAAGACCAATGGGATTAAGTAAGGTAAAGACTTTAATGTTTAAGGTTAAGTTTGTAAGATTAAGTATAAAACTTAAGAGGTGTTAGGTGGGGATCAATAAGGGTTAAGTAAGTTAAGCACGTTAAGAAATGTGTAAGCAATTAATAATCTAAGTTGGATGGATATTTTAGGATTTGAAAGTTTGGAACCGGAGAAGAATTAAACAACCGGGACAATCGACGGTGAACGGTACAGTCTTTCTTGTGACCTGCTTGCTAACGAGGTGTCCCTCGGCTTGTGTGCTATTTGTTTATTTGCTATGACTAAGACAAGATAAAGCATGCAACCGGTTATACTTGTTCTCGTTGTGAATGTGTTTTCTTTACACTAACCCACGAGACTTGAGATTTGCTACTAACTAAGCTTAGTACTTATTGAGTGAAGGAGAGGAATTATATATATCGGTAATTGTTGGTTAATACCCGTTAAGGTTTAACTAACACGTGGTTTGTAAGAGTTTCACTAACTGGAACTTAAGGGGGGAGTGAGGAACCCGGGACTGACTCCGGTCATGCATGCTAAGGAAAGGGGGTCGGTATCTGAATCAGATCCGTCCTCCGCTTAAGGACTTGTCTACGGACTTGTTGCCTAGGGTCGGTTGCCGGCTCAGCTACACTGGACTTCCCGTCCAAGGTAGGAGGCATTAAGATGGTGTGGTAGGATCACCTAAATCCTAAGATTAAGATAAGTTGTTTATTCAACCAATGGAGTTAATAGCTCATTGGTTAGGGTTGCTTTTGACCCGACAAAAATAAACATTGAGATAAGATACAACCAGTTCTATTTAAAGAACGGTTTGTATACTAAGATTAAGATAAGGATAAGACTGAGGAAAGTTAAAATGGACTGAGGTTAAGTGGAATTGGAACTTAAGGAGTTTACTTACTAACTCTCTTACTAAAAGAACGTGTTAGTCGTTCGTTTGTGTGTGAACTATGTATGTTCATTTATGGATTGTTGTTTTATTGCACTTCATATTATGTTTGTGATTATAATCAACTTCCATGCTATCGACAATTAGTCGTCGTAGTCCCGTTAGCTTGGGGGCCATGAGAGGGTCGTACCAGCATTCGTGCTGACCCCCTTTGGGGGCTGTTTTTACTCTTGCAGGTAAGCGGCCCATGAAGAGTCACCACGGGAGTAGGAGTGGGTAGACTTAGGTGGGGCTTTTATTTTGAGTATGGGTTGCGCCTGTGCTCCCATCTGTTAATATTAAAACTGTTAGTGGAGATGATGATAACAAGAGATACTAAGTACTCGGTTGGTGAAATGTTTTTGGATAGTTGTATGATCTTTTGGATAAGTGTTGTAAGTATTTTAAGTTTGGTATATTCTATTGATCAGACCGTGGCAAGGTCCCGGCGTTAGTTTATTCCACTGCGATGTTTACGATTAAGCCGTTAAGTTGCGATAACCACGATTGGCTTAGGACGGGGTGTTACAAAAGTGGTATCAGAGCGTAGTTACGCTCTGATCAAGAAATACCGGACATAGGTAACCACCGAGTTAAGATATAAGTTCAGATATAAGCAATGGACTAAGGGTGTGAGAAGTTAGAGTGAGTAGAGTCAGATGACCACTATTAAGTGTGGATCATCTTTACCGTCTACGGATGATACAAATCCTAGAACCGAAACCGTTATGGATTTGAACCTAATGTGAGTTGTGCTTATTCAGATGTCAGGAAGGAGAGGAGGCCGAGGCCGTGGCCGGGGCGATCAAGCCACTGAGATACCGGGAGGGCAGACAATTGCAGAGATTGTGGCTGCCGCATTGGGGCACATGGGCTACCAGCCTGGTGCACCCCCACCTCCACCGCCATAGCCCCGGGAACCGAACTGGGTGAAGAGTCTAGCAGGCCTTCGACCTGCTCA
This sequence comes from Limonium bicolor, assembly GCA_023374045.1. Lineage (NCBI taxonomy): Eukaryota > Viridiplantae > Streptophyta > Magnoliopsida > Caryophyllales > Plumbaginaceae > Limonium > Limonium bicolor. The sequence goes on along the minus strand of CM041777.1, from coordinate 183,845,332 downwards.
TTTTAAAGGGGAGACTGATCCCGCCAAGCTTGAGGCGTACATCTCCGAGCTAGAGACCGCCTTCGAGACCCTTGACGTCCCTGCTAGGATCAAGGTACGTCTGGCTGCGTTCTACCTGAAAGGGGTAGCAGGCGATTGGTGGAAGCTGGTGAGGGCCGAGCATGTGGCCAATCCAGAGTTTGGCTGGGAGCAGTACACCGCATTGCTACGAGCTAAGTACTATCCTGCCCATGTCCAGACGAAGAAGCACCTACAGTTGGATACGCTTAAGCAGACTGACAAGATGACGGTGGATGAGTATTACTCAGAGTTCACTGTCTTGCTTCGTCTTCTGCCAGGTCTTGGATATTCAGACCAGATACTGGTGGACCGCTTCTATGGTGGGCTTAGCCATCGACTCCGCTACGGCATGGGGCCGACGAGTTATACTACCTTGCAGGTAAAAAGAATGGTTGAGATACAAGTAAGTGGATAAGAATTAGATTTTGAGAAATATTATAAACTAATACTTGGAAAGTAGGAGTGCTATCATGCCGCTGCTAAGGTTGAGATAACTGTCCAGCTAAGGGACGAGGAAAATGCTAAGAGGAAGAGTGTCGGGAAGAGCACGGAGAACCAAGGGCAAGGTGGGTACAAGAAACAGAAGTACCAGCCTCAAGCCCAGAAGAGTCAGAACCAGAAAGGGAAGGAGGAAAAGGAGAAGGCTGTTGAAGAGCCATTGAAGTTGACTTATGCTATAGTTGCGAAGCCCCTGCGCTCAAGGGCGCCAAAGGGTAAGGAAATGTGCATTGAGTGAGTTGAGGACTATTTAGCAACCGTTAAGGATATGAGTACTAATATTGTAAATGATCAGGATCTGAGACTGATAAGGGAGCCGGTGGTGGCTACCAGCGACGCTACATCTGTCAGTGGTGTCACAAGGACCACCCCGGGCTCGATTGTAAGGGGAACAAGGTTGAGTGCAACTATTGTGGGGGTGTACGGACACCGAGCATATGAGTGTTTCCGGAACCCCGCTAGCAGAGCCTTTAGGCCCGAGATGAAGGGCAAGGGCAAGACCGATCAGGAAGCTGGATCTGACGGTCAGAGGAGAGTGCAACAAGCTGCAGATAAGAACCTACGGGTAGCCCAGAAGTCGGGACCCACACTACACATGGTGGACCGGGACGATGAGCCTGAACCCAAATCGAGGCCAGATACTGCTATAAACCCTTAAGTGATAAAATTGCTTGCTTACCACATTTCATGCAAGCTTGGTAAATAATTGAGTTAAATGAGAATAAGGAAGATTAGACCTTAAGTAAGATATAACCTATTACCACCTTAGGAAACTTCAACATTTGTTATCCAATACCTTCAACACCTAACCTGGAAGACACCGACATCCAAACCGGAGACTTTCCAACCGAACAATGTCAGGTTATCCGCCCAGGTATGGTTTTATTAAGGGGATACCTGACACCAGAAGCACAAATAGCCATCATCAGGAGATGCAGTCAACTAGGAGAGGGACCGGGAGGTTTCTATACACCAGAGTACCCAGGGGGAGCAAGGATGAAATTAAAGATGATGAGCTTAGGCAAGGATTGGAATCCGTATGCCAAGACCTACCAGACCATGAGAATACAAGATGGAGTCTCACCACCGGGAATACCCGAAGAGTTCCATCCGGTTATTACACAAGTCGTGGAGGTCGCTCAGCAGTTGGAAGCTGACCCGATTCCAGACATACAAGCGGACATCTGCATTGTAAACTTCTACGAGGAAGATGGGCGACTTGGACTACATCAGGATAAGGACGAGACAACGGAGTCTCTCGAAAGGGGGATACCCGTAGTGTCTTGGTTCATTGGAGATGACGCTGAATTTTTGTACGGCGAGCAGAAGCGTGCGGACCGTGCTAATAAGTTAATACTTAAGTCAGGGGATGTATTAGTTCTGGGAGGAGAATCAAGGATGTTATACCATGGGATTAAGAGAATCAAGCTGAATACAGCACCGTCAGCAGTAATCAATGCGACGCATATGAGACCAGGGCGGTTGAACCTAACCTTTAGACAATATTAGTCATGTAATGTTTTAGTATGAGATAAGGACTGTGATGTAAGGAAGAAGCACATGTTGTAAACAAAATGGTTATGAATAAAATAACAGTGTTGTTCATATTAATTGTTACGACTCTTGTTATACCATCATCACTCATGAAGCTTGTGAATACAATTAAGTTATGGACTCGGTACAGAAGGTGCGCTAAGCATACCTACAGAGGCACAGGCCGACGCCAGCGGCACTATCCTCACCGGCACCTTTCTGATTAATGGAATTGAGGCATCAGTTCTCTTCGACTCAGGGGCCTCGCATACCTTTATCTCGACATCTTTTGCGAGAAGGTTGGGGCTAGACGCTGATGAGCTACCCGACTTCACGGTTACGCTCCCGTCTAAGGAGAAGGTTCGTTGCACTCGCTACTACTGAGGAGCCATTGTCAGAATTAAGGGGGAAGATTTTCCAGTCAGTTGTATTGAGTTTAAGGAGTTGGGATTTGATGTGATTTTCGGGATGAATTGGTTGGAGCGGTACAAGGGTCGTATCCTCTGCGCCGAGCATAGACTGCTGCTCAGGATTCCATCTGGGGTAACAATATCATACCGCTAGAGGCCCAGAGAGCCTTCGACTAAGATCATCACCGCTATGGCAATGTATAAGGAGTTGAGGAGAAAGGAAGAAGTATATCTCTGCTATGTTCAGGACAAAGAGAGGGACCCCGAGTTCGACCCCGACTTACCGGTAGTGTCGGAATTCCCCGATCTCTTTCCACGGGAACTGCCCGGCATGCCACCCACTCGAGAGGTAGAGTTCACCATCGAACTGCTACCTGGAACCGGACCGATAGCCAAGGCACCATACCGTATGGCTCCGGCTGAAATGAAAGAGTTAAAGGATCAGTTGAAAGACTTGCTAGATAAGCGATTCATTAGACTAAATGTATCACCTTGGGGAGCGCCAGTTCTCTTCGTGAAGAAGAAGGATGGTAGCCTCCGCCTCTGCATCAACTACAGAGAGCTTAATGCAATGACTGTGAAAAATAAGTAACCACTACCCCACATTGATGATCTGTTCGATCAGTTGAAGGGGGTATCTGTGTTTTCCAAGATTGATCTCAGATCGGGGTACCATCAGATAGCCATTAAGGAGGGAGATATTGAGAAGACGGCATTCCGGGTACGGCCACTACGAGTTTACAGTGATGCCATTCGGTTTGTCGAACACACTGGCGAAATTTATGGATCTGATGAACCGCTTGTTCCGGGAGCAGCTGGACAAGTCGGTTGTGGTATTCATCGACGACATTCTGATATATTCAAAATCGAAGGCTGAACATGAGGAACATTTGAGGAGGGTGTTAGAAATACTGAGGGAGAACCAGCTATATGCTAAGTTCTCCAAATGTGAGTTTTGGCTTGACCAGGTCTCTTTCCAAGGTCATGTGTCATTTCGGATGCTGGGATCGCGGTGGATCCAGCTAAGATTGATGTTGTACGTACCTGGCCGAGACCGAAGACAGTTACCGACATACGGAGCTTTCTAGGTTTGGTAGGTTACTACCGGAGGTTTGTTAAGGATTTCAGCAAGGTCGCAAAGCCGATGACCAGTCTGATGAAGAAAGATGCACCGTTCGTTTGGACGGATGATTGTGAGTTATCGTTTCAGAGTTTGAAGGACTCACTGACCACTGCACCAGTTCTGACTATTCCAGACGGTACATAGGGCTTTGAGGTTTACTGTGACACATCCGGTAGAAGGCTGGGTTGCGTGCTCATGCAACATGGCAAGGTGGTGGCTTATGCCTCACGCCAGTTGAAGAAACATGAGGAGAACTACCCCACGCATGATTTAGAGCTGGGAGCTGTAGTCTTCGCTTTGAAGATATGGCGCCACTACTTATACGGGGTTAGTGTGACGATCTACACCGATCATAAGAGCTTGAGATACATATTCACTCAGAAGGAGTTGAATCTTCGACAGAGGAGATGGTTAGAATTCTTGAAAGACTATGACATTGACGTCCAATACAAAGAAGGGAAGGCCAATGTTGTAGCGGACGCCCTGAGTCGTCGAGCACACTCACTCCATTCGCTAGTTTCTTTCTCCAGCTTGGTTGATGAGGTGTGAGAGGCTCAGAAAGCAGATGAGTACATGAGAGTGTAGACACCAAAAATTCTCACCCCATAAAGTAAATTCCAGAATAAGAAACACAATAAGAGGGGTCGTCACCTTTCTTTGTCAACACGTATTGACGTGCATGCCAAAATGAAATCATCGTTTTATAGTCTTTTTCAAAGCATTTCATAAAATCACGATTTTGCTAAAACAAATTTTCAAATGACAATACGGTTTTAAACTCATCACGTTTTGAATCTTATTTTTAATTGTATCCCATAATTTCATCTCATTATATTATTGTTCTCATTTTTATTGTATACTTTCCTTCTGAAACGGTAACATTTTTAGATGAGTTATCCGGTCAGAATTAAGGCTTTTGTATTATTTCCTCCACCTATGTGTTGAGTTCTGAGTTAGCTTAGTCGGTTAGCATGTCCACTGGAAGATCAACAGGTAGGGGGTTCGAATCTGGCGAACAATTGGACGCGTTCTATTTTCATCCCCGCCCACAGAAGAGCTCTTGTCTTTATTTCGTATGCTAATATACCGAGTTCTGTCATAGCTTAATCGGTAGAAGTATGCAAGGGGTACGCCAGAGGTTGCGAGTTCGAGACTGGGAGCTGCTAAAATTCGTTTTGCTTCTTCTACTCCCCCCTGGTCCGATTTTTTTTGCCTCAGATAAAGCCCACTTCTATTAGTCGGTCCAAATAAAAATCAGTCCATGAGCCCAAGACTCAAATGAAACCCTATTGTGCCACATGTCTACCCACCCCATTCTTACATTATAAAACTTTCAAAAGAACCTACAGTGGGGGGCACGATTTTCTCTACTGGGCAAAACACAAATCCCGATTTACATTCTTCCTGCTCGTCGTTCATCGTTCTTCCATTTTTTCGAAACCGAGAAGCTAAAAAAACCCAGAAATCCCTTTCGTCTTCCTCTTCCCTCTCGCTTCGAATTACCGCTAAGAATCACCACCATCTCTTCAAGCTTCGCTCCCAATTACACACCAGAAGTTCTTCCCTACTTCTCTTTTTGCCTCAATCCCGTCTCGCTTCGGTCATCGGCAGAGTAAGTTCTCCGTCTGCATTTCTCCTCTTCCTTCTCGGACCCCGATTTTGTTTTGCTGTTGTTTCTTCTCTCTCCTATTTGCACTCCTCGACATTCTGTTGCTCCGTTGGACCAAATGAGTCCCGAAGGGGATGATGGTATCGCGGCCTTCAACTTCGCCAGAATCGCATCTGGCAACGGTGTCGACCATTACTCTCCTTTTCTGTCTCTTATTTCTCTTGTTTTAATGAAACCCCGGAACTAGAGTTTCGAATCTCCGTTTCGCATACCTTCGGTTCTGGGAAAATACACGTACAGTCTTGTACTTAGCATCATGGTTGGTTTACATGTATGTTGACTAAAGAGACAGAGATATGGCTTTCGGAGATAGTCCCGAAACATAAGCCATCATCTCTGACTCCGTTTCTGCGTTTTATCCTGTTCTTATCTTTGTTGCTTTGGCGAGTTCTTCGAGCATATAATCTGACCTGTTGAGAATATAGAGATTCGCGGAAGGAGTATGGAAATTGAGACATGAACCTATATTGCTGACCCGACTTATAATGATATTTTTTCACGTTCGAATACAGAGTGAAACTGGTTTGTATCACTCTCTTTTTACTCAGCTCAGAATCTTCACATTTGCTCGCTGTTGATATTCCTCTGTACATATTGCTGTTTTATTCTCCTGAGGAATCCGAATATTTGTCGAGGCTTATCCTGAAAGAGTTCGTTCCTCACTGTCAACAAGGTGACAGATCCCGATCTGTTAGTTTGGAAGTTCTGCAAGTATTTCTCTGTTTGCTAGTTAAGAATGGGAGCACGGTCGATAATGTTCATTCAAGCGTCCAAAGTTTCTTCTCCTTCTCGTAGAATCTGTCACCGAAGAGATTAACACAGGAAGTATCGTTCCTTGAGTCTGAAACCTCATTTTATATGTAGCCCCCTCTTCTGACTGTGCTGAAACCGTTACACCTCCTGCCTGTATATATTCTCTGAGATTTATCCCATGGGTTATTTTTACTGAGTTTACTGACTAGTTGAATGTTGTGTTGCTCTGAGAATCGTTGATAGGCAGTATGGGGTATACAAATGAGGTTTGTGTCTCTAAACCCTCTCAGTTACCTTTTAAAATTCTGGTCGATTGCAGAGCAGAAACTAACCATCAATTTGTGTTGGTGCTATTTTACTTTTCGTTGGTTATCTTGCAGGAGATTCCTTCGTATCCATCTCTGGTATTTATCCCTTAACTGAAAAAAAAAAGTTTTGTGCCCTCTGTTCATGGATGTGGTGGTTTGAGCAATATATATGGCATCGCTGCATATGTTTTGTTTATGCTTGTGTTTTGCAAAATGAAGTCTACCTGGCATCGTGAGATTACTGACCGTGGGCCCTTGATGGTCACTTTATCCTGCTTGAATATGTATCTGTCTATTTCAAATCGGTCCTTAGACACCTTAGTTGGCCGCTTCTTGTTTAGCCATAGTGTTAAAGATGCAAAACCTACTCATTTCTGCATAATCTGGCTGTCATAATACTTCACTGGTTTAATGAAGAGTTCAGTCTTTAAACAGTAGGTGAAGATTTGTAAATAACCGAGAAAGTAGCTAGAAATAAATAAAAAAAAACTTAGCTTAAGTTTGGCCTAATAATCAAGATTAGTTGCAGAAAGCCTCAGATCTTTGTAGAGCTCTCTTTAGCACCTAAAAGTACTGGAATAAGGATATAGTGTTTAATTGTTTCGGCACAACTTGTACTCTATTTTGAATTAGTAACACTGGCCCAATCATCATTGTTCTAGCTTAGAGCGCACCTGTTTGTAGATAACACCCAAGTTGGACCAATTCTATTGAAAATTCGTTTTTGTTTTCTTGGTTGCGTTTAACTGTTATCCATCATGCGGTCTACCCTCTGATTATATTCTCTCTTTGTTATTATATGTATATATGCTTGGTGTGTTACGGTTCATTGCAATCTTTTAATTCGTTTCTCTGTACATATGTTTATTATGTAAGCCCTAGATAGCCCCCTTAGGTCACCCCTTTTTCTTTCGATCAAAGTCTTGGAAGGTACCCCACAACTAGCTCATTTCTATTTGCTTGGTGGGGAGTATACCATCCAAAACTTTGAATTTCTTTTAAGCCTTTGAGGGTACCCCACAACTAGCTCATTCTATTTGCTTGGTGGGAATAATACCTTCCAAACTCTTAAAGCCTATCCCAAACCACCCTTAATTTCACTAAAAAACTTTGCCAAAAAAAAATGGAAAAGAAAAGAAAAGAATTCAGAACAATATTTATAGCTTAAGGTTTCTCATTCCAAATCCCTCCAATTTTTCAACTCCCCCACATTGAATTGTCTCTCTCTTTTATTGATGTTTCATTTCAAAAAGAAATCTCGATTTATTTTGAACACATCTTTCCCACTTGTAAATAAAAGCCCAAAATCGACCCAATTCCAAAGTCTGACCCAAATCTCGGCCCAGCCCAAATACCCTACTCGGCCCAAAGCCCAAGTTCGGCCCAAAACTCCATTCGGCCCAATTCCAAAGTCCGGCCCACCTCCAAACTCAGCCCATCCCTGAAGCCGACCCAATCTCAGCCCAAACTCGAGGTCCATGACCCAATTCCAAAGTCTGACCCAAATCTCGGCCCAGCCCAAATACCCTACGGCCCAAAGCCCAAGTTCGGCCCAAAACTCCATTCGGCCCAATTCCAAAGTCCGGCCCATCTCCAAACTCAGCCCATCCTGAAACCGACCCAATCTCAGCCCAAACTCGAGGTCCATGACCCAATACCAATCTCGACCCAAATACCAACATTCGGCCCAAACACCCACAATCGGTCCATTAGCCCAACAAGGCCCAAAAACCGAAGTCCAAGGCCCAATACCACATCATTAAACTCACGGCCCAAGCCCATGTCCAAACCCACGGCCCATTAGCCCAACAAGGCCCAAAAACCGAAGCCCAAGGCCCAATACCACATCATTAACTCACGGCCCAAGCCCATGTCCAAACCCACGGCCCATTAGCCCAACAAGGCCCAAAAACCAAAGCCCAAACAAGGCCATCAAGCCCATTCGGCCCACTAAGCCCATTCGGCCCATCAAGCCCATTCGGTCCAACTTTGACCATCCAAACTTTGACTTTGTCTAACTTTGACCAACCTGAACTTTGACTCGGTCCAACTTTGACCAACCGACCTTTGACTTTGACTCGGTCCAACTTTGATTGACCCCACTTTGACCTTGACCCAATTTGACCTGGTCCAACTTTGACCTTGACCCAACTTTGACTTGGTCCAACTTTGACCAATCTGAACTTTGACCTAATCCAACTTTGACCCGGTCTAACTTTGACCCGATTCGTTTTTCAACCCAACCCGAATTCAAATCAACCCAATTCAAGCCCAACTCATTTCAATTCAGTCCAATTCCATTCAACTCGAATTCAATTCATCCAATTCAAACTCAACTTGTAAATCCTGTTCAAATTTCAAACTCAAAAATCTCTCTCCTCAGATTTCAACAATCATTTTATTCAAACTTCATCAAGTTTTCAAAAGAAACCATTTTGTGGAATTTTAAAGGAAAAACTCTTCTCACATCACAGAAAACTCTTCTCAAACGCAGAAAGTTCTTCTCACATATACAGAAAGTTTTCCCCTAAAATCATTTCTCAAAATCAGTGTTTCTTCAGCGAGAATTCCGAACAACTTCACAAGTTTCCTAACTTAGTTTTCAAACCCAAAATAAATTGTTTTCGGGGAACATAGGATGTCTAACACCTTCAAAGAACGTTTTCTTCCTAGTTAGACATTACTTGTTTCTCCTCCAAATAAAAATCCGAGGCGGGGCACTGGGGTCGTAACATCCCTTGTCGCAGTCTGGATCTCTTTAGGCGGGGCATTAGGGTGACAACCTCCCCTAATTGCAGCCTAGATTTTTACAAGGCGGGGTGCTAGGGATGTAACTGCCTTCCTAGTTGCAGCCGGGATTTTAGAATCGTCTAACTCCCTTCCGCTCGATTTCAAGGTTTTTGGTTTTTAATGTTTTAAAACCTGGGAGTTAGAGACGTTATTAGGGTTTGACCGAGAACATCTCATTCATGGTGTTTCTCTTTAAATCCTATTTTTCGACATAAATTCATTGCCCCATCTTTCGAGCGTCAGTACTTATCATTAATTAAGTGTCGTGCTCGAGGGGGTACATAGGGTAATCCCTCGGGATTATCCGCCCTTTACAACAAAAAATGATTTTTCGGTTTTAAAAACCTTAAGAGAGAAGTTTGACAACCATTCCTCCAAACAATTCAGCCCACCATCATCTCACTCTAAATTCAAAATATCCCAAAACATCAACCCTTTCATAATCTCAAAATCCGAAAAACCCGAGACTTCTCCCAAATTCCAATTGCCCTACATACTCGAGTCATCATTCAAACTCCAACTCACCTTCAACTCAAATCCTCTTACAAATTCCAACTTCATTCAAACCCTAAGTCTCACAGACCCGAGCGTCTCATAGACTCGAACATCTCACGAACTCGAATGTCTCACAGACCCGAGGTCTCCAGACTCATCATTTGAGATTTCAATGTCTCACTCTCACGTCTCACTTCTAGACTCAAAACTCACCAGAAAACTTCCAAACTTCAACATCCTCCTAAATCTCAACACTACAAATATCTTCAAGCTCCACAAGCATCAAAACTTCCAAACCCAAAACCCTGAACTACGTAAGGTCTGATCTCGACAGGAGTTGAGTACGTAGGCAGCCCATCTAGGGTGTGACCCCATTCCAAACAAAAATCCCTGTCCCCCTCTGAGGTGGCTCTCAATCTCTCAAAACATTCAAACCTCCTTAGGTTCCCACAAACCATCATACTCCAAGTCTTGTCTATTCACTCAACCTCGGGCTCTTCCCAATCTTCATTCTATACTCATCCGAGTTCACCAACTCCTCCCCTTGGCGCTAGCTTGGCAGAAAAGCTCGCCTCATCCATTCTCTTTCTCTCTTCCTGTCCTAATCCTATCCTTTGGCTTTAACTGAATCTCTCTAATAAGGTTTTGAAAGAAGGCAATCCCGACAATTGGAGACCGAGGTTTCCTCGGGCACCAATCCGAAGTCGTGGCCGTTGCCACTTCTGAGGGGTGTAACCCAGTGCGAACCAACACGGAATCTCTGACATGACCAGATAAGTCCTATCCACAGGCAACAATCTCAGAGTCAACTAACGGTTCTTAGAACCCTTCTCATCCCTTCCTAGTTCCATAGGTCAAACTAGGTGGCGACTCTAGTCAACTCCGCCTTACAGAGGCATAAGTCCGCGTGGAGCCCATCGAGAGCGGGTGTAGTGCACACTTGCACTCCCCATTATGCTTTCTGGGAAAGACGGACGATTAAGTAGGTATTTGAGGGCTGCCATAAATAACGGGTTTTCACCATCTACAGAATGGCATTTTCCAGGATCTCGGCTTTTCAGTCAGACCATATTTAGATAGACCCCCCCCTCATACCGAAAAATCACCCTCCACAGAATGGTGACTCTGCTGGGGAAAACTTGAGTAAGTTTTTCTCAAACTCAAGGAAGACTGAACTCCATTCAAAATTGTCGGGATTTCCCCACTTTTTTTTCAAAACCTTCAAGAGATTCATTCCAAGCCTCTAGGATTATTCTACTCCACACTCAAAGTGTGTGCCTGATGAGGACAGTTAGGACTTGATAGATCCTCAACAAACATTACAACAATTGGGTTAATAATTAGCTCACGATTAGAAAGAGACACTTAGGTGTGAATGAAGCTAACTTCCCTTTAGGTTAATAAACAACCAATTGGAATCACTAATCTCAAGATAAAACACTTAGTACATAGGTTGGTGCTAACTTCATTTGGTTATCCACACTTTCATATTTATTTTGTGATTGTGGGGTGCATGGGGTGGGTAGCTTAGGACATGCATTCCTCTGTGTCACCCGATTTACCCAAGATGTCACGGGATCCCAACCGGTCCACGGTTGATTCCCCATGAGCTAGGGTCACTCTCTCAGTGAACAAACCCACGAGGCGGTACGGTCTCCGACCAACGCCTTGAGCTCATGATCCAAAAATACCCTCCATTATCCGAGTCGAAGCCAGCATATAGTGAACTCTGAGCCTTCAGTGTCCAGCTACCTGGTCCGGTGTCTAAGACGGGTTTATGGAAGTCACCCCTTTTGTATGCCGCCTGTCTGACCGCCCTCCTGTCTTACCCTGAAGATTGCATGGGCTCAGTTCTCCATTGCTCCTCTGCACCACATGTGTCTCTAAATCCCAATGTCACGCTATACGTCCATAGAGGATCCCGTATTTACCGGATACCCATACATGGCACAACGTAGTCAGTGAATAATTTGGACTTTAGACACACCTGACCGTGCAGGTGACGAGAGACTCGTTCCCATGCAGTACTTCCCCGAGTTTCCTGAAAAGTGGGGTGTTGTCGGATCATCACTAGCCGTGGCGTATGTTTCCTTATCATCTCGGGTGTCCTGACCTTTCAAACTTAAGCACTCCGGACTTTCTTGATAACGTGCCCCGTAAAGGCATAACAGAGAAAAACCCCGAGAGATGAACAGTGAAGGGACGATGGTTCCCCCGGTGAAACGGAATCATAATTGACATGGAAAGTGATTATCCCAATATTAACACTTACAGCTCCACATCAAATATAGCCACGATTTACTTTATGCTATACATGTGTGCAAACCACTTTTTCAAACCAATCTGTTTTTTTTAAAAAAAAAAAACGTTCGGAATTCTCTTTCACATATCTTTTAAAGAGGTTTTACAAGCTCGTTCAATTTAGAGTCTCACCTTAGTTTTGCTCCCAAACATTTGGGGTTTTAAAAACCCGTCACTTCATCCTTTAAAACCTTGTTATTTCCAAAACGATTTTCAGAAATAGATTTCGAAAAACTTACTTTCTACAAACGAATTTCAAACAACATTCTTCACCAACATTATTTCTTAATGGTTTTCGAAAATAGTTTTCAAAGTGGATTTTCACAAATGTATTTCAAAATAAATAATTTAGTCCCCATGTCGTGACCCGCTATTTTTGAAGTTCTGCCCACCTTCAAGAGCAGCGGTCATTACCGTGGAGCGTACTAGTTATTTCGTGTTTTCACAAAAGTGGTGGATTTTCACATAAAATTTTGTGTTCGATCATTCATCTTCTCTTTCTTTCTCAAAAACATCCCCCATTCCTCTAGTCGGAGCAAGTGAAGCAGCATGAAGATCGACTACGCGGATCGAGCTGAAGGCCAGAGGCGCACCAACCCGTGGAGCTTACCGAGCGACATGAAGACTAACACCAACCAATTAAATACAAAATCAGAGGTGTACCAACCCGAGTCAAGCGACATGAAGGTCAGCAACACTGATTCGAGTTCAAACGGTTGAAAATCATAAGAACACCAACCCGTTTTGCTTGACCACAGTACCGCTCCGCTGCAAGAGCCTTAAAACGACAAGCAGCCGGTCAAGAATACAAAAGACGAGCATGCAGCCGGCCAGGAGGCCGAACGTGAGTAGTCATTCAGAAGCCCGAAGACAGACCAGAGGAGTTCAGAAGAAGTTTAGCTCAAATTTCCCCTTTTAATGACTTTTTAGGATTGATGATGTATAGGATTTCCCCCATGTTTCTTTTCTCTCTCGTCCATTTCTGAATAGATTACATGTACAGGTTTACACATTCCCTCTGAATTATTTAGATCAATGTGTATAGGGTTCTCCACTCCCTATTTTATTTGCGAGTGACTGAGCGTCAGAATTTATATCGAGAAAATCCACCACTTTGAAAACACGCGTTTTCAAAATTGTTTTCTAAAACTTGGTTTCTTTTGACATGCACGTATAATAAAAAGAACGAATAAGGGACGCACCCCTCACATCTATAATCATTCGTCAACTTTGCTTTATGGGGTGAAATTTACGGTATCTACAGACACATCCCCTTTAAAAATTTAAGAGATAAAATGAAATCTATCACACGCTTGCATCCATGACATTCATACAACATGAATTTCATAACTTTTTTCAAAATAAATAAAAGATTGTTTTTCCCCAACAATCATTCACACTCACCACACAATAGCATTTTGTTTAATGAAGCATACGGATATTACCTCTTCTCACCCATTCTACTCCTTGTGCGTGTAGGTGTTGGTGTCACACAACAACTGAAAGGAAAAAGACCAGCCCACTTAAAGCAACGGTGGAAAAGATGGAGCAAGCATCCCGGAGTGATCAAACCGTCAAAGGTCGATTAGCTAATGAAAGGTTGACCCGTAACTTTGATGGCGGCTTGGAGAAAAACTTGAGGATAGGAGAATGCGTCCAAAGAAAAACAAATAGGGCCCATTCAGGGTCAGATAGCAATTACAAGGAGTCTCCAGCTTACTCTGCATATGATGCCTATGAGTTTCAAGCGATGGACCCACACACTCCCTCTGTCCAAATCCCAGAAGTGCCAAACATGCCTCCTTCGCTTGTATGCAGTTCAGCCCCAAGAAACCCAATTGCCACTATAGGAAATCAGCAATCGCAGATGATCCGTGATGCGGGAAACTACCAAACCTCATCATCACTCGTTGCACATCCTGGTTTAAGTATCTCCTCGCCCGCACAAAATCACACCTCTCCACGACAAATACTTCCTCAGCCATCAAAGTTTGACCAACATCTCTGCCCAGAAGCCTTCCAACTCCCTCGTTCTCTTTATGATAACCACTCCCAGATTGCCTCTACCTTCATCAAAGACCCAGATCTCAGGACGGCCCTAAAGAAGGAATTAATGGAAGAGTTGAGGACAGAAATACAAGAGATAGAACGGACCCGACGCTTTGAATCAATGGGTTGGGAACCAACTAATCCATATACTGGAGCTCGACTACCCAAAGGCCTAAGTTTGCCTGAATTGGAGAAGTATGAAGGAATTGGTAACCCAAGGCATCACGTTGACAAATATGACAAGCTCATGGATCTACATGGTTTATCTGATGAGATGAAGGTTGCATGCTTTAGATTCTACTTACAGGGACCTGCTTACTCTTGGATTATGGGCCTAGATCTAAAAGGAAAGTCAAGCCAAGATTTGTACTTTGAATTTCTCACTCAATACGGTGGTAACTTTCATCATGAAGTTACACGCAGAGAATTAGAAATCACCCGCCAAAGCCCTGGTGAAACTGTGAGGGAACTCGTAGAACGATGGGGGGTGAAGGCTGGGCAAATGAATAATCGACCCACTGAGGAGGAACAAATACAAATGGTTATTTCTGGCATGAGAGAAGAGTACCAATGTCAGCTGAAATACCTAGGCATTTGTGAGTTCAAACGATTGATGGCGGCCGTGATTGCTTTGGAAGACACTGAAATCAAATTGACTGAGCAACCAGAAATGACGGAAAGAAAGGATAGTCCACTTGGACAAAGCTCACAAGGACAACTTTCAAATCCGGGAATGTCACTCAGCAAAGCATTGAAAATATTAGTTGAGGGGGGTCATCTAGCACTTTTCAACACGAGATCACGAATTAAGAAGCTTGGGCCTCACTTGCATGAGTATTGCGACTATCACAGAATCTGGGGGCACACCACTGACGAGTGCACCACACTAAAGGATGCAATTCAAGAGTTGATAGACAGGGGAAACGCCTCCGCACTAGGAATGCAACATATGTTCTAGGCCAAGGAAGATACTTCTGTTCTTTTTCCTGAAAAGTCACCAAGTTGAACACCATGATTTTCTTAGCTAACAGCCATAGTTGTAGAAAGTAGTTGCTTTTGTTCACATTTACTGTAGTTGCTTGAAAAGAATTGTTTCCTCTCCATCCAAAAAAAAGGATAAGTTATGAAAAACGAAGGATGTCATGTTCTCTGTCATATTATGGGGCCACCATGCGGGAGTTGTTACTCCCTAAAAGTCCAACCCAGGAGCCAGTCACCAACCCGCCCTCACTCGAGAATTTCTTCTTTGACAACAACCCCGACAGCTGGACCACCTTCAGGATCGGTCGCGACATGATGAGCTTCATATACCATGAACTGAAACCGACTCAAGCGAGACTGGGTGTAACCTTACCATTCATGCATTGCATAAAAAAAATAAAAAAATAAAACAAAAACACACATTTGGTCAAACCCCAAGGTCAACCATCTTCATTCATCATTTTCAGCATTTCAGGCATCTTGTACATAGTAATTCCATATTACCACAATAGATTGCATTGTAGATAGTCGCATATGCATACTCGTATCGAAACGACATCTTGGGGAAAATCTTGAGAGATTGGTTGAACAACATGCCTGAATCACTAAACTCTGGACCCGTCAATGAACACAAGGGTCTAATCAAAATCAGCACCACATACAAAGTGAGTAGTGTGCAAAGAGCGGTATTTCCCTTGGAATTTCAATTGAGTGTATTGGATGATCTACTGAGCGATGAGGGAAGGTAGAGAGAGCCAACGGAGGTAAAACCATGAGCGACATGTGCATTCCTTCAGCACAGGGAAAGACACAATAAATAGTGAGATCAGTGTCGATAACAAGATAAGAGCTGTGATTCACGCAAAGATCCGAGAATAGTAAGAAAACAATCGTTGATTAATGAGGATGACGAGGCACTTAGGAATAAAAATCTTCACAAAACCAAAAAGCTTTGTCTGCCCTGTACATAATCCCTTAGTGAGCCCCGCTGAGCCTTTCACGATAAACCTTTTTCTGCGAACTCCATAACATGCCAACTCACATACACATATTTACTCACCCTTGCAATAGAGGATCTCGAAGGAGCCAGAGCCATGGTCTCTCCCCACCATCTTCACAAAAACAACAAATGAAATGCTTGAAGAAATCAGTGAGTCAATGCAACTCCAAAGCCAAACACCAAAAAAGAACACCGAAAATATTCAAGAAAATCGATGAGTCAATGCAACTCCAAAGCTGAAAGCCAAAATACAAAGCAGAGAACGCTTGAGAAAGTTGATGAGCCAAATGCAATTTCAAAAAACAAAATGAGAAGAAAGTTCAAATCGTACGCCAGAAGAGGCAAGGTGAAATCCAAACCAAAAAGACCAATGATGTCCCGAAGAAACCGATAAGGGGTTATCAAAACCCGTCTAATCATTTCACCCATGGCAAAGGCGAAACATATCCTCTATTGCACAAAAGCTCCGTAACTCCCAAACAAATCCTCCAGTCCCATGTGACATACATCATACCCCTCAGCCCCGTTATAACCCAATAAAAGACCTCTGACTCGTTAGTTGTTGAGTGTTGACTGAAAGTATCAGATCTGAAACATGAATCATAAGCTTCATACTTGTTATCAACATGTCCTGTCACATGACAAAGGGACCGTGAGCGAATGAGTGTGACCTCACTCCACAAGGTCTTTTGAGTGCGAGTGACTCATTGATCTAAGTACCAAATCATGAACATCCTACCCCATTGCAGGTGATGAATTTGTGAGGAACGAAAGTTCATAACCTCGAAAAGAAATTCTTAGGAAAATACTCTCTGAGCATCAAGAGTATCATCACGACATTAGCACACACAACCATACTCACGAGAGATTGACCCAAATCCCTCCATAAGAGGAAAGTGATTCATGCATTCGAGCTCAACAATCACTCAAAATTGAACCGAAGATGTCTTATATTCGTAAGCCTCACATAATAGAGATAAAATCATACCTTCTCTCCAAAAACTGCATAGGCATCTTGCATCTCATCTAGCATTTAGTGTTTGCATGCTCCATAACCATTTCATCATCAGCATTCCACCGGTAAAAACTTGCTTAGTCTCGCTGAAAGTCAACTTCAGTTGTAGTTGTTGAAGCGTAACTTCTGATAAAAAGAAATCAGAAACTACGGCCATCCGGAGCCATACAAAGATCTTCCAGAATTATGCCATATCATACTCGAGTCTCAACGACACCACTCCCAAGGCAAAGCTGGAGCCATGCGGGAGCCATCCTCACACACTTTGAGACTACCCTAGAGCTACACAGAGCCATTCTCATACTTTGAAACCATCCTTGGAACTACACAAGGGTCATCCCAACAGTCCAAGAACAATGCGGGAGCCACCTCAAATCCATATCGGATCCATTTTGTCACCAGGGTCTTGCCTACAGATTTTCGAACTACGTCAGGTCTGATCTCAATACAGAATTGAGTACGTAGGCAGCCCGCCTAGGGTGCGACCATCTCAAAAGAAATTCCCCTTTGTTCCCCACTATCATCAATTGGAGCCATCCCGCAGCCTCCCCGGGGCCACCCCGAGCTATCCCGGAGCCATCTCGAGGAATCTGAAGTCGTAACTGACCATACCAAAGCCATTCTTCCGCAACCAAAAAACTGTCAACCACATCAAAGTACACCAATCACATCGACCCACCACTCGACTCGAAATCCAAGCTAAATCAAAGGCCAACAACCATCCCGAAAGCCTCAATCCAAATCAAAACCCACCAACCATCTCGGGTTCGTCGGCCACACCGGAGCCATCAACATAATCCGGAGCCACCAGTATACGTCAGAGCCATCGGTGCATGTCAGAACCATCAACGCAAGCCGGAGCCACCAACGTAATCCAGAGCCACCAGTACATGTCGGAGCCATCGACGTGATCCAGAGTCATCAACACATGCCAGGGTCATCTCAAAGTTTTCGAAGCAACTTTGGAACCATCAACTTTCAAAAAAAAAACCTGCATCCATAAACAGGGAGCTTCGATTTATTTAATGCATTTGTTAACCACGTCATATCTCATTTTCCTGTAGGAATCCTTTGCTATTCAACTCACTATTTTGGTTTCAAACCTGCTAGGCAGCTATTACGCTACTAGTACGGTTCCAACACTTTTCCTCCACTAGGCAGCTATTACGCTACTAGTGTGAGATCGTTTCACATCCACCTGCTAGGCAGCTATTACGCTACTAGTACGGTTCCAACACTTTGCCTCCACTAGACAACTATTACGCTACTAGTGTGAGATTGTTTCACATCCACCTGCTAGGCAGCTATTACGCTACTAGTACGGTTCCAACACTTTTCCTCCACTAGGCAGCTATTACGCTACTAGTGTGAGATCGTTTCACATCCACCTGCTAGACAGCTATTACGCTACTAGTACGGTTCCAACACTTTGCCTCCACTAGGCAGCTATTACGCTACTAGTGTGAGATTGTTTCACATCCACCTGCTAGGCAGCTATTACGCTACTAGTACGGTTCCAACACTTTTCCTCCACTAGGCAGCTATTACGCTACTAGGTGAGATCGTTTCACATCCACCTGCTAGGCAGCTATTACGCTACTAGTACGGTTCCAACACTTTTCCTCCACTAGGCAGCTATTACGCTACTAGTGTGAGATCGTTTCACATCCACTGCTAGGCAGCTATTACGCTACTAGTACGGTTCCAACACTTTGCCTCCACTAGGCAGCTATTACGCTACTAGTGTGAGATTGTTTCACATCCACCTGCTAGGCAGTTATTACGCTACTAGTACGGTTCCAACACTTTTCCTCCACTAGGCAGCTATTACGCTACTAGTGTGAGATCGTTTCACATCCACCTGCTAGGCAGCTATTACGCTACTAGTACGGTTCCAACACTTTTCCTCCACTAGGCAGCTATTACGCTACTAGTGTGAGATCGTTTCACATCCACCTACTAGGCAGCTATTACGCTACTAGTACGATACACAATCAAAAGTATTATAGGCTCGTCATAAGTCCTATAAGCTAGATTTCAAGAGGTCTAGTTGAGGCACTTCTAAGTCCTCGTACTTTCAATTGCACTCTAGACCCGTCATAAGCCCTAGAACTGAATGTCAAGAGATCCAGTTGAGGCACTCCTAAGCCCTCGTGCACCCTAAACCAATCTCTAATTGTTAGTATTATAGACTCGTCATAAGTCCTATAAGCTAGATTTCAAGAGGTTTAGTTGAGGCTCTTCTAAGTCCTCATACTTTCAATTGCACTCTAGGCCCGTCATGAGTCCTAGCGCTAAACGCCGAGGTCTAGTCGGGGCCTGTGTTTAGGCCCCACTCATATGGTACTCATATATCACACTTGGAATGCCCCAAGCTGTAGTGAGAATTTTTGGCGTCCCGTCACCTTGATCCAATTCTGCAAGCCTTCTATTGCAGAATTGAATCAAGGGGAGCCATCTGTAGACACCAAAAATTCTCACCCCATAAAGTAATTCCAGAATAAGAAACTAATAAGAGGGGTCGTCACCTTCTTTGTCAACACGTATTGACGTGCATGCCAAAATGAAGCCATCATTTTATAGTTTTTCAAAGCATTTCATAAAATCACGATTTTGCTAAAACAAATTTTCAAAGACAATACGGTTTTAAACTCATCACGTTTTGAATCTTATTTTTAATTGTATCCCATAATTTCATCTCATTATATTATTGTTCTCATTTATTGTATACTTTCTTCTGAAACGGTAACATTTTTAGATGAGTTATCCGGTCAGAATTAAGGCTTTTGTATATTTCCTCCACCTATGTGTTGAGTTCTGAGTTAGCTTAGTCGGTTAGCATGTCCACTGGAAGATCAACAGGAGGGGGTTCGAAATGTGAGTTTTGGCTTGACCAGGTCTCTTTCCTAGGTCATGTGTCATTTCGGATGCTGGGATCGCGGTGGATCCAGCTAAGATTGATGTTGTACGTACCTGGCCGAGACCGAAGACAGTTACCGACATACGGAGCTTTCTAGGTTGGTAGGTTACTACCGGAGGTTTGTTAAGGATTTCAGCAAGGTCGCGAAGCCGATGACCAGTCTGATGAAGAAAGATGCACCGTTCGTTTGGACGGATGATTGTGAGTTATCGTTTCAGAGTTTGAAGGACTCACTGACCACTGCACCAGTTCTGACTATTCCAGACGGTACATAGGGCTTTGAGGTTTACTGTGACGCATCCGGCAGAGGGCTGGGTTGCGTGCTC
Source organism: Limonium bicolor (assembly GCA_023374045.1). NCBI lineage: Eukaryota > Viridiplantae > Streptophyta > Magnoliopsida > Caryophyllales > Plumbaginaceae > Limonium > Limonium bicolor. The sequence continues at coordinate 183,825,101 of CM041777.1, read as the reverse complement.
ATGCACATGGCAAGGTGGTAGCTTATGCCTCACGCCAGTTGAAGAAACATGAGGAGAACTACCCCACACATGATTTAGAGCTGGGAGCTGTAGTCTTCGCTTTGAAGATATGGCGCCACTACTTATACGGGGTTAGTGTGACGATCTACACCGATCATAAGAGCTTGAGATACATATTCACTCAGAAGGAGTTGAATCTTCGACAGAGGAGATGGTTAGAATTCTTGAAAGACTATGACATTGACGTCCAATACAAAGAAGGGAAGGCCAATGTTGTAGCGGACGCCCTGAGTCGTCGAGCACACTCACTCCATTCGCTAGTTTCTTTCTCCAGCTTGGTTGATGAGGTGCGATAGGCTCAGAAAGTAGATGAGTACATGAGAGTGTAGACACCAAAAATTCTCACCCCATAAAGTAAATTCCAGAATAAGAAACACAATAAGAGGGGTCGTCACCTTTCTTTGTCAACACGTATTGACGTGCATGCCAAAATGAAACCATCGTTTTATAGTCTTTTTCAAAGCATTTCATAAAATCACGATTTTGCTAAAACAATTTTCAAACGACAATACGGTTTTAAACTCATCACGTTTTGAATCTTATTTTTAATTGTATCCCATAATTTCATCTCATTATATTATTGTTCTCATTTTTATTGTATACTTTCCTTCTGAAACGTAACATTTTTAGATGAGTTATCCGGTCAGAATTAAGGCTTTTGTATTATTTCCTCCACCTATGTGTTGAGTTCTGAGTTAGCTTAGTCGGTTAGCATGTCCACTGGAAGATCAACAGGTAGGGGGTTCGAATCTGGCGAACAATTGGACGCGTTCTATTTTCATCCCCGCCCACAGAAGAGCTCTTGTCTTTATTTCGTATGCTAATATACCGAGTTCTGTCATAGCTTAATCGTAGAAGTATGCAAGGGGTACGCCAAAGGTCGCGAGTTCGAGACTGGGAGCTGCTAAAATTCGTTTTTCTTCTTCTACTCCCCCTGGTCCGATTTTTTTTGCCTCAGATAAAGCCCACTTCTATTAGTCGGTCCAATAAAAATCAGTCCATGAGCCCAGGACTCAAATGAAACCCTATTGTGCCACATGTCTACCCACCCCATTCTTACATTATAAAAAACTTTCAAAAGAACCCTACAGTGGGGGCACGATTTTCTCTACTGGGCAAAACACAAATCCCGATTTACATTCTTCCTGCTCGTCGTTCATCGTTCTTCCATTTTTTCGAAACCGAGAAGCTAAAAAAACCCGAAATCCCTTTCGTCTTCCTCTTCCCTCTCGCTTCGAATTACCGCTAAGAATCACCACCATCTCTTCAAGCTTCGCTCCCAATTACACACCAGAAGTTCTTCCCTACTTCTCTTTTTGCCTCAATCCCGTCTCGCTTCGGTCATCGGCAGAGTAAGTTCTCCGTCTGCATTTCTCCTCTCCTCCTTCTCGGACCCCGATTTCGTTTTGCTGTTGTTTCTTCTCTCTCCTATTTGCACTCCTCGACATTCTGTTGCTCCGTTGGACCAAATGAGTCCCGAAGGGGATGATGGTATCGCGGCCTTCAACTTCGCCAGAATCGCATCTGGCAACGGTGTCGACCATTACTCTCCTTTTCTGTCTCTTATTTCTCTTGTTTTAATGAAACCCCGGAACTAGAGTTTCGAATCTCCGTTTCGCATACCTTCGGTTCCGGAAAATACACGTACAGTCTTGTACTTAGCATCATGGTTGGTTTACATGTATGTTGACTAAAGAGACAGAGATATGGCTTTCGGAGATAGTCCCGAAACATAAGCCATCATCTCTGACTCCGTTTCTGCGTTTTATCTTGTTCTTATCTTTGTTGCTTTGGTGAGTTCTTCGAGCATATAATCTGACCTTGAGAATATAGAGATTCGCGGAAGGAGTATGGAAATTGAGACATGAACCTATATTGCTGACCCGACTTATAATGATATTTTTTCACGTTCGAATACAGAGTGAAACTGGTTTGTATCACTCTTTTTACTCAGCTCAGAATCTTCACATTTGCTCGCTGTTGATATTCCTCTGTACATATTGCTGTTTTATTCTCCTGAGGAATCCGAATATTTGTCGAGGCTTATCCTGAAAGAGTTCGTTCCTCACTGTCAACAAGGTGACAGATCCCGATCTGTTAGTTTGGAAGTTCTGCAAGTGTTTTCTCTGTTTGCAAGTTAAGAATGGGAGCGGTCGATAATGCTCATTTCACGCGTCCAAAGTTTCTTCTCCTTCTCGTAGAATCTGTCACCGAATGAGATTAACACAGGAAGTATCCGTTCCTTGAGTCTGAAACATCATTTTATATGTAGCCCCCTCTTCTGACTGTGCTGAAACCGTTACACCTCCTGCCTGTATATATTTCTGAGATTTAATCCCACGGGTTATTTTTACTTGAGTTTACTGACTAGTTGAATGTTGTGTTGCTCTGAGAATCGTTGATAGGCAGTTATGGGGTATACAAATGAGGTTGTGTCCTAAACCCTCTCAGTTACCTTTTAAAATTCTGGTCGAATTGCAGAAACTAACCATCGATTTGTGTTGGTGCTATTTTTACTTCGTTGGTTATCTTGCAGGAGATTTCCTTCGTATCCATCTCTGGTATTTATCCCTTAACTGAAAAAAAAAGTTTTGTGCCCTCTGTTCATGGATGTGGTGGTTTGAGCAATATATATGGCATCGCTGCATATGTTTTGTTTATGCTTGTTGTTTTGCAAAATGAAGTCTACCTGGCATCGTGAGATTACTGACCGTGGCCCCTTGATGGTCACTTTATCCTGCTTGAATATGTATCTGTCTATTTCAAATCGGTCCTTAGACACCTTAGTTGGCCCCTTCTCTGTTTAGCCATAGTGTTAAAGATGCAAAACCTACTCATTTCTGCATAATCTGGCTGTCATAATACTTCACTGGTTTAATGAAGAGTTCAGTCTTTAAACAGTAGGTGAAGATTTGTAAATAACCGAGAAAGTAGCTAGAAATAAATAAAAAAAAACTTAGCTTAAGTTTGGCCTAATAATCAAGATTAGTTGCAGAAAGCCTCAGATCTTTGTAGAGCTCTCTTTAGCACCTAAAAGTACTGGAATAAGGATATAGTGTTTAATTGTTTCGGCACAACTTGTACTCTGTTTTGAATTAGTAACACCTGGCTCCAATCATCATTGTTCTAGCTTAGAGCGCACCTGTTTGTAGATAACACCCAAGTTGGACCAATTCTATTGAAATTCGTTTTGTTTTCTTGGTTGCGTTTAACTTGTTATCCATCATGCGGTCTACCCTCTGATTATATTCTCTCTTTGTTATTATATGTATATGCTTGGTGTGTTACGGTTCATTGCAATCTTTTAATTCGTTTCTCTGTACATATGTTTATTATGTAAGCCCTAGATAGCCCCCTTAGGTCACCCCTTTTTCTTTCGATCAAAGTCTTGGAAGGTACCCCACAACTAGCTCATTTCTATTTGCTTGGTGGGGAGTAATACCATCCAAAACTTTGAATTTCTTTTAAGCCTTTGAGGGTACCCCACAACTAGCTCATTTCTATTTGCTTGGTGGGGAATAATACCTTCCAAACTCTTAAGCCTATCCCAAACCACCCTTAATTTCACTAAAAAACTTTGCCAAAAAAAAATGGAAAAGAAAAGAAAAGAATTCAGAACAATATTTATAGCTTAAGGTTTCTCATTCCAAATCCCTCCAATTTTTCAACTCCCCCACATTGAATTGTCTCTCTCTTTTAATTGATGTTTCATTTCAAAAAGAAATCTCGATTTATTTTGAACACATCTTTCCCACTTGTAAATAAAAGCCCAAAATCGACCCAATTCCAAAGTCTGACCCAAATCTCGGCCCAGCCCAAATACCCTACTCGGCCCAAAGCCCAAGTTCGGCCCAAAACTCCATTCGGCCCAATTCTAAAGTCCGGCCCACCTCCAAACTCAGCCCATCCCTGAAGCCGACCCAATCTCAGCCCAAACTCGAGGTCCATGACCCAATTCCAAAGTCTGACCCAAATCTCGGCCCAGCCCAAATACCCTACTCGGCCCAAAGCCCAAGTTCGGCCCAAAACTCCATTCGGCCCAATTCCAAAGTCCGGCCCATCTCCAAACTCAGCCCATCCCTGAAACCGACCCAATCTCAGCCCAAACTCGAGGTCCATGACCCAATACAAATCTCGACCCAAATACAACATTCGGCCCAAACACCCACAATCGGTCCATTAGCCCAACAAGGCCCAAAAACCGAAGTCCAAGGCCAATACCACATCATTAAACTCACGGCCCAAGCCCATGTCCAAACCCACGGCCCATTAGCCCAACAAGGCCCAAAAACCGAAGCCCAAGGCCCAATACCACATCATTAAACTCACGGCCCAAGCCCATGTCCAAACCCACGGCCCATTAGCCCAACAAGGCCCAAAAACCAAAGCCAAACAAGGCCATCAAGCCCATTCGGCCCACTAAGCCCATTCGGCCCATCAAGCCCATTCGGTCCAACTTTGACCAATCCAAACTTTGACTTTGTCTAACTTTGACAACCTGAACTTTGACTCGGTCCAACTTTGACCAACCTGACCTTTGACTTTGACTCGGTCCAACTTTGATTGACCCCACTTTGACCTTGACCCAATTTTGACCTGGTCCAACTTTGACCTTGACTCAACTTTGACTTGGTCCAACTTTGACCAATCTGAACTTTGACCTAATCCAACTTTGACCCGGTCTAACTTTGACCCAATTCGTTTTTCAACCCCAACCCGAATTCAAATCAACCCAATTCAAGCCCAACTCATTTCAATTCAGTCCAATTCCATTCAACTCGAATTCAATTCATCCAATTCAAACTCAACTTGTAAATCCTGTTCAAATTTCAAACTCAAAAATCTCTCTCCTCAGATTTCAACAATCATTTTATTCAAACTTCATCAAGTTTTCAAAAGAAACCATTTTGTGGAATTTTAAAGGAAAACTCTTCTCACATCACAGAAAACTCTTCTCAAACGCAGAAAGTTCTTCTCACATATACAGAAAGTTTTCCCCTAAAATCATTTCTCAAAATCAGTGTTTCTTCAGCGAGAATTCCGAACAACTTCACAAGTTTCCTAACTTAGTTTTCAAACCCAAAATAAATTGTTTTCGGGGAACATAGGATGTCTAACACCTTCAAAGAACGTTTTCTTCCTAGTTAGACATTACTTGTTTCTCCTCCAAATAAAAATCCGAGGCGGGGCACTGGGGTCGTAACATCCCTTGTCGCAGTCTGGATCTCTTTAGGCGGGGCATTAGGGTGACAAACCTCCCCTAATTGCAGCCTAGATTTTTACAAGGCGGGGTGCTAGGGATGTAACTGCCTTCCTAGTTGCAGCCGGGATTTTAGAATTGTCTAACTCCCTTCCGCTCGATTTCAAGGTTTTTGGTTTTTAATGTTTTAAAACCTGGGAGTTAGAGACGTTATTAGGGTTTGACCGAGAACATCTCATTCATGGTGTTTCTCTTTAAATCCTATTTTTCGACATAAATTCATTGCCCCATCTTTCGAGCCTCGGTACTTATCATTAATTAAGTGTCGTGCTCGAGGGGGTACATAGGGTAATCCCTCGGGATTATCCGCCCTTTTACAACAAAAAATAATTTTTCGGTTTAAAAACCTTAAGAGAGAAGTTTGACAACCATTCCTCCAAACAATTCAGCCCAATCATCTCACTCTAAATTCGAAATATCCCAAAACATCAACCCTTTCATAATCTCAAAATCCGAAAAACCCGAGACTTCTCCCAAATTCCAATTGCCCTACATACTCGAGTCATCATTCAAACTCCAACTCACCTTCAACTCAAATCCTCTTACAAATGCCAACTTCATTCAAACCCCTAAAGTCTCACAGACCCGAGCGTCTCATAGACTCGAACATCTCACGAACTCGAATGTCTCACAGACCCGAGCGTCTCACAGACTCAATCATTCTGAGATTTCAATGTCTCACAGACCTGGGCGTCTCATAGACTCTAACCTCCCAAAACCCAAAACTTCTTGAAACTTCAAACCCTCCTAAATCTCAAACACTACAAATATCTTCAAGCTCCACAAGCATCAAACTTCCAAACCCAAAACCCTGAACTACGTAAGGTCTGATCTCGACAGGGAGTTGAGTACGTAGGCAGCCCATCTAGGGTGCGACCCCATTCCAAACAAAAATCCCTGTTCCCCTCTGAGGTGGCTCTCATATCTCTCAAAACATTCAAACCTCATTAGGTTCCCACAAACTTCAAACCATCATACTCCAAGTCTTGTCTATTCACTCAACCTCGGGCTCTTCCCAATCTTCATTCTATACTCATCCGAGTTCACCAACTCCTCCCCTTGGCGCTAGCTTGGCAGAAAAGCTCGCCTCATCCATTCTCTTCTCTCTTCCTGTCCTAATCCTATCCTTTGGCTTTAACTGAATCTCTCTAATAAGGTTTTGAAAGAAGGCAATCCCGACAATTGGAGACCGAGGTTTCCTCGGGCACCAATCCGAAGTCGTGGCCGTTGCCACTTCTGAGGGGTGTAACCCAGTGCGAACCAACACGGAATCTCTGATGACCAGATAAGTCCTATCCACAGGCAACAATCTCAGAGTCAACTAACGGTTCTTAGAACCCTTCTCATCCCTTCCTAGTTCCATAGGTCAAACTAGGTGGCGACTCTAGTCAACTCCGCCTTACAGAGGCATAAGTCCGCGTGGAGCCCATCGAGAGAGGGGGTGTAGTGCACACTTGCACTCCCCATTATGCTTTCTGGGAAAGACGGACGATTAAGTAGGTATTTGAGGGCTGCCATAAATAACGGGTTTTCACCCTCCACAGAATGGCATTTTCCAGGATCTCGGCTTTTCAGTCAGACCATATTTAGATAGACCCCCCCCCCCCCTCATACCGAAAAATCACCCTCCACAGAGGAGGTCAGGCAGAAGCTGACAGAGGGTACCTTTGAGAGTCAGAAATACGACTTCAGACTTCATGATGATGATCTGATCAGACTTAAGGGCCGGTTATGCATACCACGGGGCAACACAGATCTGAAAGACCGTATACTTAGAGAATCTCACTGTTCTTCAGTTTCCATCCACCCGGGAGCCTCTAAGATGTATAAAGACATTAAGAGATACTTCTGATGGTTGGGGATGAAGACAGATGTTACCGAGTTCGTCTTGAGGTGTCTCACATGCCAGAAGGTGAAATTCGAGCACCGACGACCGGGCGGAATGGTACAGTCGATGCCAGTTCTAGAGTGGAAGTTTCATGATATCTCCATGGACTTCGTAGTTGGACTCCCACCTGCTAGGGGAGGTCTCAACATGATATGGGTGGTGGTGGATCACCTTACCAAAGTAGCCCGATTCATACCGATGAAGGATACTTGGAAGGTGACCAAATTAGCTGAGTTATTTGAGAAGGAAATTATGAGACATCACGGGATACCGAAGACCATAGTGTCAGATAGAGATACCAGATTCCTTTCGAGGTACTGGAGAGCTACCAGAGAAGCGTTGGGTACAGACTGAAGTTGAGTACCGTGTTCCATCCTCAGACAGATGGTCAGACTGAGGTACTATTCAGACACTCGAGGACATGCTGAGGGCATGTGCCTTAGACTTCCAGGGAAATTGGATTGACAAGTTGCATCTGATCAAGTTTTCATACAACAACAGCTATCACGCTTCGATCAAGATGGCGCCTTTTCAAGCGTTGTACGGTAGACCATGTCGTACACCGCTCTGCTGGGATGAGTCGAGTGAGACGGTCATTATAGGACCAGAATACTTAGAACAAGTTCAGGCTGAAGTTCAGCAAATCAGAGAGAATATGAAAGCTACTCAAGATAGGCAGAAGTCGTATGCTGATGTTCGACGATGAGACCTAAAGTTCGTAGTTGGTGACCGGGTATTTCTGCGAGTTTCACCAATGAAGGGTGTATTCAGATTTGGGCAGAAGGGCAAATTGAGTCCAAAGTTTGTTGGTCCTTATGAGATTACAGAGCGGGTGGGCCCGGTTGCTTACAGGTTGAATTTACCTACTGAACTGGGTAAAGTGCATGATGTTTTTCATGTGTCACAGCTAAAGAAATACATGCACCACCCTCCCATGTGTTAGAACCTGAGAAATTGACGTTAGAACCGAATATGAGATCAGTGTAGGTTCCTCAGAGAATCTTGGAGCGTAAGACTAGGGACACTCGTTATAAGTCAGTGAGACTGGTGAAGGTTCTCTGGTCTAACCAGGATGTCGAAGAGGCCACGTGGGAATTAGAGGATAAGATGAGGTCAGAGTACCCTTCTTTGTTTACCGACTAGATCGTCTGTATAGGGTACGGGGCGTACCCCTTTTAAGGGGGTAGAGCTTCCTCGCCTTTGAGTTAGTAAACGAACATGTTTGTCGTTTTGTTTGGTTGGTGTAGGTGTGGGTTGTGTAAGTTTATGTAAGTTGTTACACTTGTGGTAAGTTTAAGATATGTATAGTACTTATGTATTGTACTTGTGGAAGACCTTTGAGTCTTGGGTGTGGAATATGATGTAAGATATGGTTAGATTAAGGAAATTGAGGATCGTGAGATGAATGATTAAGTATATATGTGAACTTTGGGGACAAAGTTCTTTTAAGGGGGGTAGATTGAATACCCCAAACCTAGATATGGTGTTTAGATAATAAACTAAGATGTAAGAAGGCTAAATAATGCTTAGAAACATTAGGAAACAATTTAAACCAAAGAAAACACAAGGAAACACCATAAGAGCAGTTTAAGCAAAAACGTGCTCTAAGCTTGGAGAGACTTGGGTGAGCACCCAAATATCATTCTTAGGCCTTAGTAATATCCTAATGGTCATGTTAAGTCAATTACCAAGAAAACCAAGCTCAAAAACAAGTTAAAACAAAATTGTGCTTTAAGGACTCTTAAAGCACATTTTTGAAAAATTGTCTTAGAAAGGGGTTTTAAGTGGCTAAATGCCCATGATTACTCTTAATTAACTTGTGTACTAATTAGTATCACATTAGGAAGTCTAAATCAATGGGAAATCAAAAATTTCACAAATATGTGCATTAATTTGTGAATAGTGCTCAAATTAGACTAGTTTAGCATTAAGTCAACATAAGCTAAGTGATTGGTCAACCAAGACCTAAATATCTTGTTACTTAAGGGGGTGGCCGGGTTTTGATGTGGGAGTCACTACAGACTCAACAATAAAGGAAAGAGAAGAGATAAGGCAAATAGTACTATTTACCTTTTAAACAAAAACTTGCTTTTAGCTTCCCTCTCTCCTCCTTTCTTCATTCTTCATCTTCTCCACCAATTTCTCTTGCTCTCTTTCTTCTCTTTCACGTAAAACTCAGCCTCCATGCTAGCTCCACCTAGCTTTGACCATAGCTCAATCATCTTGGCTCCAAAACCAAAACAAAATACATATTCTTCTTAGTTAGCTCTAGCTCCTTCTTTCTATCTTTCCAAAACTTCAAGAGCTTCATTTTGGTGCCAAGCCAAACTGCCATTAGAGGAGGAAATATAAGTTTGAGGAGTTCATTGGCTTCTCCATTCTCTTAAGGTAAATAATATGTAAAGAAAATCTAGGTTTCCACCATTTCATCCCTTGTCTAAAAATTTATACTCATGGGGCTCTATTTTATGCCTTGTTCTAGCTTGTTTTCTATTCTCCAAGGGATAGAGGAGGTCCTTGTTGATTCATTTCCAAGCCTACCTTAAGACTTCAAGGTAAAATACTCATCTTATACCTTAAAACACATTTTAACCTAGGGTTTATTCCTTAAGGTAATGTATTATCTAGCACTCATTAGAGTCATTGGTTATGGATTAGAACATTGGCAAGGAGAGTTGGTGGGTGACCGAGATTATCAAAGAAAAAGGCTAAGGAAGAAAGTTTGTGAAGCTTGTAAAAGAGCAAGGTAAATGTCTTACCTTAGGTGTTTTAATGCATTAAGGGATGGGATTTAGACATAGGACATAGGATAAGTTAGTTAGAATCCACATTAGGAAGAGCTATATAAACCTAGGAGAAACAATTATTATATTTGAGAACTTGTGACTAGGAGCAAATGAGAAAGAGATAATTTAAGAATGTCAAGGTGAACTATAAGAACATCTATATTGCAATGGGAGCCTTGTTGTGTGTATTTGCAGGTCAAAGGCAAATATATATTGTGGAAATTCAGTGTTTAAGATTTATGCATTTAAGGGCCTAAGAGCCAAGTCATTTAAGGGCCTAAGTGCCAAGAAATTAAGTTTATGCACTATATTGTGATGTGGTGTAGTTGGTTGTATATTGTGTGTTAAGTTGGTGTAATGAGAATTGAAGTGTTAAAGATTACTTAATGGTGAAAATTTAAGTGCTTGGGAATAGTAATATACTAGGGAAGCCATGTCAAAATTTGGTGAAGAAACATGATGTTTAAGATGTGCAAAGGAAATTTTATGACTAAGGAAGTACTAGGAGCTTTAGGAGTTGTTTTGATGAAAAGAATGAGCTTTAGGTGTTCTTGTGAATTAGAATGGCTTAGGCATAAACTTGTGAAGGAACTTCAAATAGTTGCGTAAAGGAATTTTAGATGTGAAAGATGCTTGGGAGATGTTTATAGTGGTGAGAAAACACTTTGCATAGTGGTTATTATAGGTAGAGCCACCACTTAAAAGCCTAGTGAAAAACATTACAAGTGTTGGCATTATTACAAGGAAATGCATAATGGCTAAAGTGGATTTTGGTGGTGATTTAAGGGGTTTGGTGGATGGCTAAAAGTGTGTTTGAAGTGCCCAAATAAGGTTAGAACATACTAGGTAGTATAAGGTGAAGTTTGGAGTCAAATGGGCAATTAAAAACAACGGTCTGGAGCAAACCGACCTGGGGACCGGACTTACAAGGTCGGTCGGGCTTGTATTTTGTGTACGGGATTGAGTCTCGGAATGGACCGACCTTGGGGACCGGACTTACAAGGTCGGTCATGCCTAAAATTTTGTACGTGAATTGGTCTCTGGAATCGACCGACCTTGAAGGTCGGTCGGGCCTAAATTTTCAAAGGGGAAAACTCTCGGGAATAGACCGACCTTGGGGACCAGACTTGCAAGGTCGGTCGGGGTAAATTTTCAAACGGTAATATGTTCTGGAATGGACCGACCTTGGGTAAGGTCGGTCGGTAAGGTCGGTCGGCCTAAAACTTATAAAAAAAAAACTTAAAATTCTAAAGATGTTAATTGGTGATAGGGTATACCATTAAGAGGGCAATGATGATTAGAAACATAAAGACTAATGGGATTAAGTAAGGTAAGACTTTAATGTTTAAGGTTAAGTTTGTAAGATTAAGTATAAAACTTAAGAGGTGTTAGGTGGGGATCAATAAGGGTTAAGTAAGTTAAGCACGTTAAGAAATGTGTAAGCAATTAATAATCTAAGTTGATGGATATTTTAGGATTTGAAAGTTTGGAACCGGAGAGAATTAAACAACCGGGACAATCGACGGTGAACGGTACAGTCTTTCTTGTGACCTGCTTGCTAACGAGGTGTCCCTCGGCTTGTGTGCTATCTGTTATTTGCTATGACTAAGACAAGATAAAGCATGCAACCGGTTATACTTGTTCTCGTTGTGAATGTGTTTTCTTTACACTAACCCACGAGACTTGAGATTTGCTACTAACTAAGCTAGTACTTATTGAGTTAAGGAGAGGAATTATATATAGGTAACTATTGGTTAATACCCGTTAAGGTTTAACTAACACGTGGTTTGTAAGAGCTTCACTAACTCGAACTTAAGGGGGAGTGAGGAACCCGGGACTGACTCCGGTCATGCATGCTAAGGAAAGGGGGTCGGTATCTGAATCAGATCGTCCTCCGCTTAAGGACTTGTCTTCGGACTTGTTGCCTAGGGTCGGTTGCCAGCTCAGCTACACTGGACTTCCCGTCCAAGGTAGGAGGCATTAAGATGGTGCGGTAGGATCACCTAAATCCTAAGATTAAGATAAGTTGTTTATTCAACCATGGAGTTAATAGCTCATTGGTTAGGGTTGCTTTTGACTCGACAAAATAAACATTGAGATAAGATACAACCAGTCCTATTTAAAGATCGGTTTGTATACTAATATTAAGAAGGATAAGACTGAGGAAAGTTAAGATGGACTGAGGTTAAGTGGAATTGGAACTTAAGGAGTTTACTTCTAACTCTCTTACTAAAAGAACGCGTTAGTCGTTCGTTTGTGTGTGAACTATGTATGTTCATTTATGGATTGTTGTTTTATTGCACTTCATTTATGTTTTGTGATTCTAATCAACTTCCTGCTATCGACAATTAGTCATCGTAGCCGTTAGCTTGGGGCCATGAGAGGGTCGTACCAGCATTCGTGCTGACCACTTTGGGGGCTGTTTACTCTTGCAGGTAAGCGGCCCATGAAGAGTCACCACGAGAGTAGGAGTGGGTAGACTTAGGTGGGTCTTTATTTTGAGTATGGGTTGCGCCTATGCTCCCATCTGTTAATATTAAAACTGTTAGTGGAGATGATGATAACAAGAGTACTAAGTACTGGTTGGTGAATGTTTTTGGATAGTTGTATGATCTTTTGGATAAGCGTTGTAATTATTTTAAGTTCGGTAATTCTATTGATCAGACCGTGGCAAGGTCCCGGCGTTAGTTTATTCCGCTGCGATGTTTACGATTAAGCTGTTAAGTTGCGATAACCACGATTGGCTTAGGACGGGGTGTTACAAAAAATCTACTTGAGAGCTTAAGGGTAATACACTAACCTTAAAGCATATTTTTAAGGTTTAAGCTGTTTTGGATTGTGTACTGAGTATGGGAGAGATTTGTGTGAGAAAATGGTTAATAATGACCTAATAATGAATATAAACTCATATTAAAAGATTGGATTAAGTTAACTAATAGTTTAAGGGTTAAATGCCAAATTATAAAGTTTAAGTGGTTATATTGTGAAAATTGAGACTTGGAAAGTATGAGAACTTATTGGTCCAAAAATCAGTGTGGTTTTATAATTATTTTGGTGTATTAAATGTTTATATTATGGGTTGTAATATGGCCAAGTGTTTAGGTCTTGTTTCATAAGTATTTTGGTGTATTTTATGTCTTTAAAAGCATAGGATAAAATATTAATATAAGTTGCAAAATCTGGAATTATGAGGTCAATTTGGTGGTTAAAAGACTTCAAATTTTGAGGGTTAAAAGTCTTACGAAAATTAAGTTATGATTGGAAGAGTTTAGAGTAAAAAATTGACCTTAAGAATATATATATATAAGTTTATTAAATGACTTAGCGAATTAAGGACCAAGTATAGGTTGTATAATGCAAAGGAAATTAAATTAGGGGTGCTGGATAATATGGAGCCGAGAATTTGAGTATTAGGATGGAATAAAAAGTTATAAGCTTAAATCAAGTTTGGGAGTTAATTTTAAAGTTTGGAAATTTGGGGGTCAAAGTAATTACTGGAAAATTAGGTCAAGGAAGTGTGTGATGGTCAAAGTTTTGGGAAAAAACTTAGAGTGTTGACCAATTGGAGAAAGAAATAATGGAAATATGATTTAAGGAAAGTTTAAGTAGTTATTTGTAAGTTTAGGAAAAACTTATGGGGTCAAAATGTAATTTTAGAAAGATTAGTGTAAAAATAAGAACAACCCAGTATGGGGTCTATTCGGAATTTTTGGAAGTCTTGGGTGGAATTTTAATATTAAAGTGAAAGATTGTAAAAGATAAGTTAGGAATTAATCTGTAAGATTTATAAATAAAGTGGGTCACTTTGTAAATCTGGGAAAAATGAGTGAAAGATTAAGGAATGACATTAGAGGCTGTTCGGTAATATTAAGGAATTAGAATAGCCCTTTGGAAAAATAAATAAGGAGTTAGATTTATGAATATAATATGTAAGTAATTGTAATGTTAGAAAATAATGAGGGTAAAAGTGTAATAATTAGAAAGTAAAGGGCTATGTCGTGATATAAGGAGTTAGGAATGAATATAATACAAGGTTCAAGATTACATGACATAACATTAAGACTATGGTCATAATGTCATTACATGAAGTTAGTATTAATTGTAGGAAGTTTATAATTTATATAGAAAATATGAATATATATAAGGAGTTATAAATTACATACTAAGATGGGGATATAATAACTTGAGAGTGATGATTGTATGGTTTTGGGAACATATTAAATAACATTAGATATGAGATATAATGTTGGTATGTAAAAAATATACAACTAAAGGAGTTTGTAACTCACATAAAATAATGGAAGTTAGTATGAGTTAAAGGGCTTTATAATTCATAAGTGAGAGTATAAATACTTTGGATATTATGAGTTATACAATATGGGGGGAGAATTCAATAAAATTAAGATGGAGTTTAATGTAAAGTAGGGAACTACATTATAACATTCAATATAAAGACTTAAGGTCATAATAGAAATAGTTACAAACAATGGAATTATATAATTCAAGGAATTATTATTACTGTAAAATGGTGTTGACCAAGTCAACCAAATTGACCTGAGAGGGTCAAGTTGACCAACTTATATTTTAATTGATAATTTAAATGATAAGGGCTATTAATACTTAAAGGTCAACTACATGAAACAACATATATGTATATATATACCCTTGAATAAAGAGATAGTATATGTGAGAATTGAATCATATGTTGTGAGAGGATACAACATATTGGCTATCATTATAATTAAAATATCCAATAACTAATCCCAAACGTGAATTAAAACCCGAATGATAACGATAATCAATCACGGGGTAAATACCGGAGGATTAGTGACTATACGGGATACCGACGTGGTTTGATATTATAGAGCTAATACTTAGCCTCGTATTCCAAGCTAGAGATTTAGAGGACAAGCTTGGGATCACACGTAGCATCTTCTACCTGTGTGAGCGGTATGTTATTGTGTGGTTAGAATGTTCCTAAGGAGTTCCTTGGGTTCGGATATTTGTGTGATGCTTGCTAAGAGTGATATGTATGCTTTATATTGAAATGTTTATATGATTTTAATTGCCGACTATCTCACGATTTAGTTGTGCGTAAACGTCTTTCGGATTAAGGCAATACTAAATATGAACTTGAATCGAGTTATGATTACTGGTTAAGGAAATACTGCTCACAAACGACTAACGAGATACACCACATTATCCTTAGTCATCCTAAGTAATTAACTTAGTTAGAGAAATGACAATACCATTCTCATGAGCACATGTATACTGATATGAAAATGACCTATATGACTCTAGGTAATGTGTAAGACCTAAAAGGCAACTACATGGGTAATATATTCAGTATAACCTAAGATAAGATCTAAGGTAAGATGATTAGGAGAACTTAGTCACATGGTGAAAAGAATCGTATATGAGCATAAATCCAGGGAATCCTTGTTGTGCATAGTGATCACAATATAGTGGATGTGTAACACCTCAGATTTACCTCATACTAAAGTACATAACGATATGAATCTAACGCCGCAAACGGAAACAAAACGGATGTCAAACAATTCTTAAAGCTGACAAACAAGGTTCGTCCGAACTTGTGTCCGGACTTTGATGTTCGGACACAAGTCAAGAGTTTAAAGCACGGGGTCCGAAGCGTCCAAACTTGTGTCTAGATCAATGTTCAGACACAAGTCGAGTGTTAAACCAGTTGAGAAATCCAAAAGTCCAAACTTGTGCCCGGTCGTTGAAGTTCGGACACAAGTCGAGGGTTGAAACACATTAAGTCCGAACATTGTGTCTGAACTTAGACATTCGACATAAGTTTCGATAAAATCCAAGTACGTGGTACATGTCCGGACCAATTTTGAGACTTACAAGCCATGCCCATCCGTATGCTGTCCGAATATGTAAGTTCGGATAGATGTTTGGACACCACTTAATTTGCAATTCATAAAAAACTTTCGGGGCCTGTCCGAACATAGACTTCGACGTATGTTCGGATAGAGCCAAAATCTTTAAAACCTGAATAACTCAGCCACCATTGCAAAATCAAGAGCTTAAGGTTTAAAAACGCATCTTATTAATGTTTATAATCTTTAACATAATCATAAATGTTGTAACTTAAATAACAGCGGAATGTAAATTTGAATCCGAGGCATTACCGCCACACTCAGCCACTTGAGTGCTCAGGCTAATACTCCTCTATCAACACTATTAAGAAGTAAAAATCCATAGCAATGTATATTAAAACAATGTTATCCAAAACAGCAGTGGTCACTCCTATCATCTATGTGGCAACGCGATCCCTAACCCAAGTCTTAGCCATCCATACCTGTGATCAGAAACATATATACAAAACAGAAGGGACCGCACAAATAAGTGAAACTGAGTAAATTCTACCTCTTTGTGTAAAATACCTATTGAAAACCCTTTTGATTATTAAACAATCAACATAAACAATCAACAATCCAAAATCATTTTCCAACAGACAATATCCATTGAAGTAACAGGGAAGCTTCCACAAGGAACTAATCACCATTTATACGCATCACAAATAAAATATATACGGGGTACATAGTACCATCAATTTACATGGAGTACCAAAGGTACCAACAATGCAATCATTCCAGTGAAAGTCTCCCAAAACAGTAGTAAAACCTTTCATTGTAAACTCATAACCATCAGTTCACAGTAACACGGGGGATAAATTCCCAATTTATAAATCCCTAATCAGGGTTTCAAATCACCAACACAAACCATGCAAGAAATCGATCATGAGCATAAAAATTTACCTGATCACACGCTCCACTACGAGAATGCTCAGCAGATTCACAGATATTGCCATCATCGAATTCGGGGTCTAGAAACAATAGCCATTAATCAGAGATCCCCCAATTCACAACTAAAATAAATAATACCTTACCCTTAGCTAGGTAGTAATCCCTTACCCTTCCAGCGACTCTAATTTGGCACTGGGGAAAGAAGAAGCTTGCACAAAATAGAGGAATGATGAGAAGTTTGATTTCGGGAGAAGATGAGCGTAGTGCGTCGTGTCGTGCAGCCGATGAAGAAGATGAAGAAGGAAAGGGAATATAATAGAAGAATTTATTCAAATGAAAGGAAGAGATAAATAAACTAATTAGTTTTAGGGGAAAAGATAAATTATTAGAAATTGATTAATCTAAGAAGTAAAATAATTAATTGATTAGAAGAGGATAGGAATGAACATAAATATCTTGGAAGAATATAAGAACGTCAGAAATAATTAATTTAGAAAAGGAAAGGATATATATATATTATATTATATTAATTGGAAGGAGAAAGTAAAATAATTATTTTAGCTTCCCTATGCCCCTTACTAATTGTCCAACCTCATATTAACGTCACAACCAAATAACGACCCAATATACAATTAAACCCAATTGTAATGATTATTTAATGTAAATTATCTAACTTAAAATATGCGGGTATTTCATCACATCCCTCTTAAAAGAAAGCTTCACCCTCGAAGCTGAAACCCAACCAACTAATCTCAAGCTTCCATCCTTCTAGCAATACTGTATCCATTCTTGGCTCCTAGGGTGTTCATGTTGTAATCTATATCAAGCTAAATGTTGACTCAACTCTTAAACTGGTACCTACTCAAAGAGTTATGGGTACCTCTTCCTCATCCGAGTGGACTTCGATCGAGTCTCTCTAGTCTTAGTGTCGAGGACCTTTATAGGGTACTCCTCATATGACAGACTCTGCTCCAATTCAAACACCTCAGGCTGTAATACATGCGAAGGATCAAGGATGTATCTCTTTAGCTGAGACACATGGAAAACATTGTGTACTTTCTCCGGTTCACAAGGAAGAGCCAATCTATATGCCACCTTCCCAATCCTCTCCGAAATTTCATAAGGTCCTATGAACTTGGGACTTAACTTCCCTTTCTTCTAGAATCTAGTTACCCCTCTGACAAGAGACACCATCAGAAATACTTTATCTCCCTCCTCGAATTCTTTCGGCCTTCGCTTCAGATCATCACAGGCTGTCTGTCCTAAGCTGCTTTCATTCGACTCTGAATATGAAATACCCCAAACCTTGATATGTGGTTTAAATATCAAACTATGGTATGTAAAGGCTAAAAAGTGCCTTAGTAACATCAGTGAACAATTTAGACCATAGTAAATGCAATAAAGCATTAAGACACAGTTTGAACAAAACATGCTCTAAGCTATAAGTGAACTTGGTTAGGACCCAAAGAGCCTACACAGACTTAATAATATTCAATTATGATTTAATAAGGCTAATAAGTCCTTAGGAAACCTTGGTGGACAGTTAAACCAAATAGAACACAAGAAGATACCGTAAGTCAATATGAGCAAAAATGTGCTCTAAGCTTGGGATAAATTTGTATAAGCCTAATGGTCATACCTATACCTTATAAATATGTTATGAACATATTAAATCAATTACCAAGAAACCAAGCTTGAAAACAAGTTAAAACACAAAAAGTGCTTTAAGGAGTCTTAAAGCACGTTTTGAAAAATTGTCTTGTAAATGAGTTTTGTGAATGGCTAAATGTCCATCATTACCCTTTAATTAACATGTGTACTATATAGTATCACATTGGGTGGCTATATAATGGGAAATCAAAAATTTCACTTCTAAGTGCCTTGTTTAGGTGAATAGTGATTTTTATTATAAGCTAGTTTGTAACATATGTTTGTGTTAAGTAATTAATTGACAAATAAGACCAAAACACCCTTCTAATTATATGGGGGCCGGTTTTATCATGTGGTGACTCACCACCATGAGCTAGTAAAAATTAAAGAAAGAAGAAAAGTAAGTGAAAAGTAGAAGTTACCTTTATAACATGTAAATATCTTTCAAAAGCAATTCCAATCTTCATTCTTTCTTTCCCACTCACACCCACCGTAGCCCTTCTTCATCTTCTCCCAACCTCCATCGGTTTTGCTACAGCAAACCATGCCATTCTCCATCTTCTTTCACTTGTAACTCTAGCTCCATGATCCAAATTTAATTTTAAGACCACTTTCTTCTAGTTAGAACAAGCTCTCCATTTCTATCTTCTCAAAACTTCAAAAGCCCATTTCGGTGCCATGGAGTTCCACCATTGATGGAGCTTGAGCTTGTCTTTCCAATATTATTGATCCCTTTGCTCCTAGTAAGGAAATCTCAAAGAAAAATCAAGTTTCCTCCATGTTTTGGTGTGTGACCGAAAATATTCTTGATGGAGCGTCCTTGTGTTGCTTTGTTAGCTCCATTTGAATCCTTCAAGGACTAGGGGAGTCCTATCTTCATAGATATTCAAACAACCCTCCAAAGATTAAGGTAAAACAACTACATTAATGTTTGGAAATGATGTAAACCTAGGGTTTGCAATGAGATGGAGCTTAAAGCTTGAATACTCATTATGTTGTTTGTATAATGTTTAGTATTGGCAAGGACCAAATGCCTACCGGTTTACAAGGGAAACAAGAAAGAATTTTGTGAGGGAAAAGAGGTAAACAAGCTATCTCAATGTAGTTTGAATGCCTTAGGAAAATGAGCTTGATTTGCTTAATAAATACCTAAGGAGCCAAGGGGGGAATGAGCTAAATTAAAATCTCTCAAGGAGTTTATTAAGGGCATATGTGATGTTGAGTGTATTTGCAGGTCAAAGGCAGTATTTATGTGGGAAATTCAGTGTTTAAGGTTTATGTAATTAAGGGCCTAAGAGCCATGTTATTTAGGGCCTAAGTGCAAGCATTTAAGTTATGCACTATATTGTGAGTAGTGCTTAATGTGTGAAGTTTGTGTATAAAAATGTGTTTGATGGATTTTAGGTGTTTTGAAATGAAATAAGGTAAAACCTAAGTGTTTGGATGTGAGTATATACAAGAGAAGCTATGGCCAAATTTGGGAAAATGTGTGAGACGTTTCTAAGTGTTTTAAATGGTCTTGGTGAACTAGGAGTGTTTAAGGTGAATAAATGTTTACTTTAGAAGAACACATGTTAAGGTGATTTAGAGTGACGCAAGGATTAGGTTGTTATCTTGGAAGTTCTAGGAAAACCCAATGAGTGTTATTAGGATGTATTTAAGTCTTGGAGACAGTTTGTGTTAAGGTTTGGGTATGTTGATTGAATACGGAGAGAATGATGTTTAAGTAAGGTTTTGAGAAAGAATTCAAGAAGTTTGTAAAAAGGAGACTTAGTTAGTAATAAAAGAAGTTGAGAGATGATGTTAAGGTGTAGAGGAAACACCTTGGTGTAGTGGTCATTATGGTGAACTACCACTTAAAAATCTTAAGGAGAAACATCCCAAGTGCTAGGAATTTTGTAAGAAATTTGTGGATGATAAGATGGTTTTGGTGAGTGATTTAAAGAGTTAGCACATGCTCAAGGTGTGTTGATGTGCCAAATGATGTTAGGAAACATTATGAGGCTTTAGGAGAAGTTTGGTGAAATTGGTTAAGTGTTAAAGACTTGGAAATTGAATGTTTTGGCCGTGTCCGAACTTCCGTCCGACATGGAAGTTCGGACAGGCTCTGTGGGTAAAGGATTTTCCTCTCGAACTGTGTCCGACTTGGGAAGTCCAGACTCAAGTTCGGACGTGACTGTTTCTATCTGGGATTTACTCTCGAACTGTGTCCGAACTTGGGAAGTCCGGACACAAGTTCGGACGTGTGTATGGTTTTCATATTAGGTCGCGGCTTGCGTCCGAACTTGGAGGTTCGGACACAAGTTCGGACAAGGTGTTGTATGGGCAAAAACATTGTTTAAGGTATGAAAATGATGTTAATGATGGGGATTGATGGTTAATGATGTTTTGAGTGTTGTTAAGGACTTGTTAGGTGAGTTTTAATGACAATTAAGTGGGTGAAAAGTTGTAATAAACATGTGAAAGTAAACAAGTTAAAAAGTGAAGTTATGTAACTAAGTTAACGGGGGAAAGTTATAAGCATTAGACATTAAACCAATCATGTACCCCAAGTTAATAAAAGTATATGTAATGTTATCAGTTGTTCGAGGATTGCTCGAGGAACATAAGTGGATGTGATAAATGGATCCGGTGACAGGTATGGTTTCTTGCAACCTGTGTCCTACCGGATTACACCGGCTTGTATGCCAATGTGTTTTTCTGTATGTTTGCCACGTTGTAAGATAAAACATGTAATGAGTTTACAGTAATTCATATATGTGGCGTGTTCAACTCCGATACCATTTAACCTCGGCAGTGTTAACCTTAGTTAACTGAGTCTAGGATCACATGAGAGTTCGGTATTCGGAGTAAACGACCCGTACCATGGGACGTACTAACCACGGCTATGCGTGTGTTAATTGTGTGATATGTGTATGTGAATGTAGGGATCTCCCTTGTGTGTCTAACACATTGTATATCTGTAGGATGTGTAGATGTCATAGACTCCATAGTGGGGTTCTAACTATATCTAAGAGTAAGTATGTACTAACAGTAGTGAGGAATCCGGTTTGGCCGGTCCGTGCGTTGTTGGGAGAGGGTATCCTTCCTAGCCTTACCCTTCTCTTTGTTATGGTTGTTTCCCTCACGGGTTATGATCTCCCATTAGCTTACTCCAAAGCTTAGCTATTCTGACTTATGATCGGTTTAGGGGGAACATGTGTTTGTGTGGTGTGTCGGGCCTCCAAACCCGAACCGCCTTACTTAAGTTACTCGTCCAATTATTAGGACGGTAATGAGGTTGTTGTTATTGTATAACAAGCTTATCATGAGACTGGCAACATTCTCTAGGCTCACCAGTGTATAAACAATGTTTGGGTCGGTTCCTAAGAGAACCATTCCCGTTATGTTATGTATTTTGTGTGTGATGCAATATCTATTGCGGTATATGTGTTGCACGTGGAAACGTGCAAAGTGTTGTTAAGTGTTGTATGTAGTGTATGTTGTAGGTTGTATAATGTGGAGTGTGTGGATCATGGATGATTCCCAGTTTGTGATAAGAGGCGTTTAGGGATAACCCGATTTGAGGGTAAGTGTCTCTATTAAGGAAGTAGCTCCATTAGAGGAGGAACACTCTAGGGATGATGAATACCATGAGTGACTTATTAAGTAAGGATATATTATCCGCTTGTTGAGCCCGTTGAGGCGAATGTTATGTGATGTGTGTTCACTGTTACATGCATGATTTAAATATAATCAACCGCATGCTAAGACGACAAGTAGTTGTGCGTGGCCCGGTAGCATGTGGGCTGCGGGATTACCATACCAGCAAAGGTGCTGAGCCCTTGGGGGCCACCCTTTCTCTTCTTTTCCCTATTTCAGGTACAGAGAGCTGGAAGCCGTCCGAGAGTAAGACGGGTTAGACATTGTACATGGGTAATCGTTTATGTTGTATATATACAGTAGGTGTAGTAAGACCGAAATTGTTATCGGCATTAGTTATAATACTCGGTATAGTTGGAAGGTGTATGTTGTTGTTGTGTTAATGGAAGGGATAGTAAGGTGTAGTCGCTCGGGAATTTAGCCCATCAGACCGGTACAATGTATGTGTATTAGCCCTTGTTAGCCACGTGGGTGGCTAACGGCGTGTAACACCAACGAGTTAAGTAATGTGATGAGGTTGTTTTTCCGCTGCAGTTTATTGTAAGTGTGTTAATGTTGGATGGGGTGTTACAGAATAACTCGAACTTGCTCCATAGTTTCCTCTATCAATTGAGGTCCCAACACCACTATCTCGCTGATGTCACTCCAGTATAACGGGGTTCTACCTTCCTCCTATACAAGGCTTCGTAAGGATCCAGATTCGGAACCACCCCAGGAACCGGTCAAACAAGCCATTGGTCAATGGGAAAATGATGTCATTTTGGTTTGAACCGGGCAGAATCAGCCAGAACCGTTCTGGAATCGGCCGGAACCATTCTGGAATCGGCCGGAACCGCTCCGAAACCGGCCTAAACTCTAGAACCGGCTGAAACCGCTCTAGAACCGCCGGAACTGGAACCGTTTTGGAACCGGTTTTTTGAGCAAATCTGAAGCGAATACAACCTTTGGAATCGGAACCGCCGCGGAACCGCTCTTGACCGGTTCCGAACCCGTACACATATCTCGGAACCGGAACCGGTGGAACCATAACTGTTGCCACCATTAGTATAAACCTAGCAGTCTTGGTAAGTCGATCAGCAATCACCTAAATCTGGTTAATCCGCCTCTCGTTGGCATTAATCCAACCACAAAGTCCATGGCAATCGGATCCCATTTCCACTTAGGGACATCTAAAGGTTGCAGCAATCCCCCCATCCTCTTGTGCTTGAATTTAACTTTTTGACAAGTAAAGCACCTAGACACAAATTCAACCACTTCTCTCTTCATTTTAGGCCATCAAAACTGCTTCTTCAAGTCCTTATACAGCTTATCACCCCCTGGATGAACTGAATAAGGTGAATTATTAGCTTCTCTCATCAACTTATCTTTCACCTCGACACATTTTTTGAGCACACACCATCTACCTTTGAATCTGAGGCTCCCATCATTGTGAACTGCGAAGCCAACCGCTTTACCCTCCTTCATCTTCTCTCGAATCCTCTTCAACTTCACATCACCTGGATGTCCTTTAATGATTTCTCCATAAATGTCAGAAGTAACACTCATATTAAACAGTCTCACCTCCAGTGGCGGATCTAGAAATCTTGTTTAGGGGGGGCTAAAAAAAAGTGACACCCAGAAATTGTTTAGGGGGGGCTAAAAAATTTTTTTACACTAATTTTCTTTAAAACTTTATATTATGGTGTATTTTTAAAAAATTTATAAGAGTAATTTGACAAATTTGCAAAAATTTCGGGGGGCTAGAGCCCCCCTAGCCCCCCCTCTTCGTCCGCCCCTGCTCACCTCCCGATCAACACCACTTGACTCTCTCACCTCTAGATTCAGCTTATAGAAGTCACGAACCAACTCATCTGGAATTCACTGAGTGGCTTCTCTTTTTGCTCAACTCATCAGCCACTAAGTTAGATTTTCCCTCGTGATATAATATCTCAAATCATAATCCTTTGATGAGCTTCCAGCCACTCTTTGCCTCCTATTTAACTCCTTTTGAGTGAAAATATATTTGAGGCTTTTGTGGTCTATAAAAATCTTGCATGAAGTGCCATAAAGGTAATGTCTTCAAATTTTGAGTGTAAACACTACTGCAGCCAGTTCTAGATCATGCGTAGGATATCGGGTCTCATATTCCTTCAGCTGTCTTGAAGCATAAGCTATCACCTTCCCATTCATCAAGCCTCTTCCGTACTTAGATGTATCGATGAACACCTCAAATCTTTCGATCCCTGAAGGTAAGTCAACACTGGTGTTGTAGTCAACCTTTCCTTCAGTACTTGAAATGCCTTCTCATAATCATCGTCCCACTGGAATTTTATCACCTTCTTCATAAGGTTGGTAAACGGCCTAGCTATCTTCAAATAGTCTTTGACAACCTTAGTAGTATCCCACCAAGCCTAGAAACTACGGACCTCTGTCAAGTTACTCGGTCTCAGCCACTCCTTCATTGCCTAAACTATAGACGAGTCCACAGATATACCATCTCCAGTGACGATATCACCCAGGAATACTACTTGGTCCAACCAGAATTCACATTTGGACAACTTAGCTCATAACTGCTACTCCCTCAGAATCTGTAACACCAGCCTCAAATGATTTTTATGCTCATTCTCGTCTTTGGAATATATCAATATCATCAATGAACACTACCAAGAACTGGTTAGATATGGATTGCAGATCCGGTTCATGAGGTCCATGAAGACAGCAGGGTATTCGTCGGTCCAAAAGGCATTACTAGGAATTCGAAATGCCCAAATCAGGTCCTGAAGGCTATCTTCGGGATATCATTCTCTGCAACTCTGAGCTGATGGTACCCTAACCTCAAATCAATCTTAGAGAATACTCTTGCACCCTGAAGCTGGTAAAAAACATCATTGATCCTTGGCAATGGATATCTGTTCTTCACTGTAATCTGGTTCAGCTCTCTATAGTCTATACACAGCCTCATGCTCCCATCTTTCTTTTTCACAAACAGGATAGGGGCTCCCCACGGTGATACACTTGGGCGGATGTATCCCTTCTCCAGGAGCTCCTCCAACTGGGCCTTCAAATTCTTCAATTCTAACGGTGCCATCCGGTATGGAGACTTCGAAATAGGCGCGGACCCAGGCACCAAGTCAATGTTGAACTCTACTTCCCTGTCTGGCGGCATACCGGGGATCTCTTCAGGAAACACATCTAGGAATTCATTTACTACGCGAATTCCCTCCATCTTGTCTGCCTCTCTGCTCACGTCATGGACATAGCAGAGATACCCCTGTTGTCCCTTCTTAACTTGGGCTATGATTGACATCACCGACACGATCTTCACTCCCGGCTTCTCCTCCACATTCTTGTAGGAAAATCTCTATCTCAACGACCCTCTTAGCATGACTTTCTGCTCGTCACAGTCGATCCTCCCCTTATACTTGCTCAACCAATCCTTTCCCATGATTATGTTGAAGTCAGACAAATCAAATTGGATTAGGTCCGCTACGAAATCCTCCCCCTTAATGTTTACACTCACATCTTTTACCACAAAGCAACAATGAAACACCTTCCTTGAAGGAATGGATACAGAAATAGGTAAAGGCTCACTAGCCACTATTCCAAACTTCCCCACAAAATGAGAAGAGATAAAGGAATACGACGCCCCGGTATCAAATAAAACTTTAGCAGGGGTACCAAGAACAGAAAAGGTATCTGCTAAGACTTCTGCCTCAGCTTCAGCTTCGGCCCGGCTCATCACAATAACCATATGCCCCCACCAAAACCATGAGCCTTCTCACGGAAAACATTATCAAACCTTAGCTTGTTGCATATTGAAGCAGTTGTATCACCATTAACTCGAGGTTCAAGTAGCAGAACAATAGAAGGAAGCTCAGTTCTTGAGATCTTTCATGGTTCAGTGAAAGCCATTTTAAGAGCCTCCCTAACATCCAAACAAGAACTTTCTTAGTCTTAAGTTAATAATAAGGAAGGAGTTTTATGTGCCGCCCAATGCAAACAACAATTTGACCTACTAAAAACTATGAAATCAATCTAGAAATTAGAAAATAAATGTCTAAAAGTTGCAAATAATCTCAATCGCAGTAGTAGAGAGAATAAAGTAAGCTATCGGGTATCGTACTGAGGGACTTAAAAGTAAAATAAGTCTAGGCCTAAAAAGAACTAAAAATCAGGGGGTGTCGTTGTTTGTTTTGTGAATTAAAAATAACTAGAAAGCAAGTAAAATAAAGTGTGTAAAATTATGGATAAAGAGGAACTTTGGGTTCGGGTTATCATTTCTGATTAATGGATTATGTAACTTCTGCTAGTTACTTTGAGATATGGATTGGCAAAATTCCTCAAACTTACTTAAAGAGTAAAGTCTGGCCTCAAAGAACTCATCTAACATAACATACTAGATCTAATCCAGATTCAACTACACACGAATATATGGAAAAACACGAGGAATTTATTTTGCAGTTGAAGGAAAAACCTAGTCTATTCAATTTAGGCTCCGTTCGGTGTTGATCTTTTTGTGATATAAATGTGACATTTTTGAGTTTGGTATTTTTGATAAAAATGCCAAACCGCCACACTACCGAACAACAATTTTCAAAACAACCACAAATATACCAGCACAAAACAACCAACAATTTATGCTGCAAAGAGAATAAATACCATAAACAAAGGCAGCAAAAAAACTGTAATTAAGAGGGCGAGAATATTTTAATAATATAAATTAATATTAAAAAATTAATTTTTAATAAATTAATTAGAATAATTTTGTAATTATACTTCAAAAATGATATATATTAAATTTGACACAAAAATTAAATTAAAATTGAAATATATAAATTAATTATAAAAAGTTTGTTTTCCCTTTTTATTTTTAGTTTTTTTCTAAAGATTGGTATACTAAATTATAAGTTAATTGCAATAATATAGAACAATAGTTTTAAACTAGTAGTGTTTTTCTAAAAACTTATACTAAAAATTATTTTGAGTAATTCTATTTTTTAATTTATAAAATCTGTAATAAACTAAAAAAAATATTTGTATTATGGATAGAAGGGGTACATAATTACTAAGAATGACATAATAGTTAGTGTTATTTTTAACTATATTGCTAAAATAAAGTATAAAATCTAAATATTTAATTATATCTACATATATTAATATATATATGTCATATTTTTTAACAACTAAATTGTTTATTTTTTGTATGATGTAAAGATTAATAAAGTTCAATAATTAATTATTATATTTTCCTTTTATTCAAATGTGAATAAGTAGCTTGGTGTGTTAAAACCATGTATAGTTACAATTGTTGTTATCCACTGATAGAATTGTGTTTGATAATAGTGAAGTTATTTATATAGACCTAAATATAAATGTTAAAAATTATTTATTGTAATAAAACTTTGTTGATTTTCTAATTATAAATTATATGTATATTAATCTATATATTTGATAGTAGCTTCTTTATTTACATTTTAAAAAAATGTTTTAAAATGTAATATAAAATTTATAATTGTAGCACAAACATCCGTAAACGCACTACACGTAACTAACATATTCAAATACGCCAGACAAAACCGCCACACTACCGAACATCAGTTTTCAAAACAACCACAAACAGCCAGCATAAAACAACCAGCAAAATACCACAAAACAACCATACCAAAACAACTACAAAACAACCAAAAAAAAGTCATGCCGAACAGAGCCTTATTTTTTCACAAGTTTACATATTATTTGACCTCTCTGTTTATCACGGATCTGATCAAAATAGCTTTGTAAAGCAATTCAACAAACTTGCAAGATTTATTGAAAGCACAAAAAATAGAGTAATCTATAATAATCCTAAATTCTCAATAAAAATCGTGAGAAAAATTACGAATCATCTCAATCAGATAACCACCCACCAAAGTCAATCTATCTAGCCTACATTACTAACAAAGAACAACAAAGAATAAGAGAATTCATCTTTAGGAATGGACTCCGGTTGTCAAATCTATAGGGTTTGAACTCGAAGGTTGAAGGTGGTGATGAATTTCCTTGCTTGCTTCGCAGCTAGGGTTGAAGAGCAGGAGAGGCCCTGATAAAATGTCATAAATGAGATAGATGAATTCTGCCATAATTTGCTTCTTTTATTGGATTCTTTTCACTAAATACAAGCGTCGGGGTGAAGTGTACGACAAAATACGCCAGACGTGAGACAAACGTGTCAGGAAAACTTTGTAGCTCAATGAGATGTCCGGGTGAGATCTCGGCCGGACAGTTATCTGGACAAGGTTCTCCGCACCTTACACGTGGTCAAAGATATTTTCGATGTGGTAGGGCGTCCGAGTGGGCTCATCCGGGTGGCTAGTCG
Organism: Limonium bicolor; assembly: GCA_023374045.1. Taxonomy (NCBI): domain Eukaryota; kingdom Viridiplantae; phylum Streptophyta; class Magnoliopsida; order Caryophyllales; family Plumbaginaceae; genus Limonium; species Limonium bicolor. Next base: position 183,796,705 of record CM041777.1, on the reverse strand, counting down.
GACACCTGTAACTTATGGGTGTCCGAGTGGGCTTATCTGGACGTCTAGCCGAGCGACTGTATATAAACTCCTCATTTCGCACAATGACGAGTTCCCCATAAATAGTCTCATAAGTCAAATAAACAATCAAAACAAGACATTTTGATACATTTCTCTATGATAAAGATTTAGACTTCAATTAAGCTCAAAAAGTGGGGAAAAGGTAAGAAAAACACAGCGATTCATCAATAAGAAGTATATCATTTATGAGTGCATAACCAAACTAGATTGATCTTTCGTGGGATGATCTATTAGCGGTGGCGCGGCGGACAAGTTCTGAGAAAGGGAACAAATTGGGTTGATGAAACCTTTTTCCATAAGGTGAGGTGAAAGATCATGCTCTATAAGAGGGTTAAAGTCATAACAACGTGGTAATGGGAATGGGGAGGAACCAAGTCGATTGGACCTGTCACCCAGGGGTTGGGGGAGGGATTGATCGTAGAAGGAGGTGAGTTAGGTTTACCAGCCAAAGCATTGAAATGAGAACTCACCAGTACCATTTTGCGTTGGTCTTTTTTATCATCCGGTCATCATAATTCATCGACGGGAAGGATACTTGGGAAGTAAAGGTTTAGTAGATCTACTTTCAATGGAGACTCTGGCTAGACAAGACTTTCCAAAGGTCAAAGAAGATTGGTCCACTTTCTTCACTTTTCCTACCCTTGATCCCATAATGGTCCAGAAATCCTCATTGTAATATCTGTTGTGCAACTTCAAGACCGGAGAGGGCTTCCGAGTTGGGATTGAAGTTTGGTCGTCACCTACGAATGGTGATATAGTGGTCCATGATGGGCCACTACAAGAAAAAGATGTTTTAGCTACCGATGAATTGCTACTACACATATATTGGTATCTAAATTGGAAAAATGCTATTGCTTTTTAAAGTTATTAACAATGGTAGCTAAAGTTTTATCCAGTAGCTAAATGTCTACCGCCTTAAAAGATTACTACCATTAATAGTAGCTATTATATTTTTCATTCCGATAGTTTTAGTAAAAGTAATTTTGCTACCAATATCGGTAGCTAAATTAATGAATTGCTACTACTTGGTTGATGTTAATTCAATCATGGTAGCTATTATGCTATTATTTCAGCAACGGCAGTAAAAAGATTCTAATCAATAGCTAACTAGCTACTATCTTAAAAGTTGCTACAACCATGTACATAAGTGAAATTATGACATTGCTACTAGCACTTGATTACGGTTGCTATTGTGCTACTATTTTGGCTATGATATGTCTTATAACTTAAACGTGTGATTACTACATAATTTAGAATACCAACCTATATTGCTGCTGTCATAGTGGAAATATTATCTTCTTATATAAATATTTTATTTTTATGGGTTTTTCAATATAATACCGTTGTATATTTTACTTCTTGCCTTTTAGCTATCAAAATTTTAAAAATAACTTTAAGTAAACTAAATTTGTCTAATTCATGAAAATTAATTAAAACTACATACCACTATAAGAATTCATTTATCAAATAAGATATACGTAGCATAATATATTTTTTATACTTATAATATTTTTAATTTTTGAAGTATCACACATATTAATAAATTATAAAAATAGAGTACATGTAATAATAATTTAAACAAGTACATATGTTGGTTAAAGTTTACAAAACTAACATAAATTAGTTGTCAAAATAATTTAAATTAGTATATGTATATAAATTTTAAATTTTGTGCAGTTTTATACATTTTACTATATAATTCATTTAATTTACAAAAATTACATAAATTAATAAAATATAAAAATGATAAATAATAACAATTTAAATTAGTTGACGTGTTGGTTAAAATTTGCAAAATAAATAAAAACTATATATATAAAATTTATAAATGTTTAATGTATTTGTAAATGATATACATATGTTTATTTTTTCATTTTATACAATTTTAAGCCAACATATAGTTTTACTTTTATTATTTGACCATACAAAATTAATGTTGTAATATTATGTAAATTAAAATATCAATGTGTTTTAGTCAGATCTACATCTATTTTATTAATTTTTACATATCCAATGTTTGATCATATCTCGGCAAAAAAATTCATTTATATTTAGAATATCAAACATTCAATATATACATGTAGAATGTATATATGTTGTGAATAACTATCATGGCCCAATTGTTTAAGATAATATTTATTCAACCCATACGGCCATTGGTATAGGGTCTGTTTGTACCCATACATTGTCGGATCGATCCTTGATTTGTGCATTTAACCATATTAGTCCGAATTAAAAAGTGGTCAAAGATGATATATCCATAAGTCGCAGGTTCATTCCTTGATGGTGCCCTAAGAATGGAGAATGGTCAGGTCGCACACATATGGCTTTAGTAAAGAACCACACATGTGAATATAATACTTTTTCACACTATTGGTGGCAAAAATTTTAAATGCAACCACTAAAGTTGGTATCTAAAAAGAATTTATGCTATTAAATTTATTGGTAGCAAACTAAGTAAAGTTACCATACATAATCGGTAGTAAAATTGTTACCAGAAGAAAGAGCAGTGACAAAATCACTACCAGGAGAAAGAGCAGTGGCAAAATCGCTACCAGAAGAAAGAGCAATGGCGCCGGTGTAGCAGCAAAATTGCTACCAACTAGAAAATGGTAAAGGGTTTATCCACCTCTGAACTCTTGTAGCCAAATGAACAAAAGCGGTAGCCCGTTCTATTTGGCTACCAATTTCACTATTATCGCTACCAATTGTGTCGGTAGCAAACTAGCAAGGACCTTCGATGAGCATGTAATGAAGATCCTCATGATTTATGAATGAAACTTTGCAAAAACCGTTAGTTAGGTCATCATGGTAACAATTTATGCCAATTTCCCACTTATCATATGTTTTTTCTTAGATTTGGGTTTTAATGTGAACTGATGCATTTTATGTGTCTAATGTAGTTAAAAGTTTAGGAAACGCATAGAATTTTTTCATGAGGATTCCAACACAACAAACGGGGAGCAAAATGGAGCTAAACCGAAGAATCTAGACCCTGTTGAAGTTGTGTTCGGCTGTCCAAAGGTGATGTCCGGACTTGCATGTCCGGACACAAGTCAAAAGTTGAAAAAAAATAAAGAATCGCTAGGAAAAGAGGTGTCCGGACCTACATGTCTGGACACAAGTCCGGATGAGACGATAGAAGCAGCAAGGACACCGCGTTCAGTAAAGAAAAGAAGATAAAAAAGATATTTATCTATTCAATCAGATATGCTGCCTATATAAGTCAAGTTAGGGTTGCAAAATGCTGCACACACATCCCACAAAGGGGCTCTACACCTCTATTCAACATCAATAGACCACCATCATCATCAATCTTCATCATACATCATCACCACTGTACTCACACCATCATCCATCACACCAGGCCATCAACGCGCCACTTCCATAATTTGTCATTGTTACATAATATCTCTAATGGAGTCGGATCGAAGAGCCAGAGCCAGCTTGCTAACTGGAGTTTTTTCTACTCTCTCTTTTATTTCGTTTAATGTCTTTCTCTGTTATTTTTACAGTTATGTTGGAGCAGTTAGTTTAGCTCCCCGGATTGAGGTAGCAAACCGGATCTTTATATTTATTTTGTAATCTTTTTACTAATTCAATAATGCAATAGTTTAATTTCAGTTCTTCATGTGTTTTAATTCTCTGATCAATTAATAAAGCAATATTTGTAGTTTTCTAATCAACACGTGAGAGCTAAGATAGATAACAAGACATAAAAAGTTAAACCTGATTAACGACTAGAAGCATGATCCCGCCTATAGGTTAATCGGTCTCCAATAGAAACTGTTCTTTATGCGATTGGTTGTGTTCGGATTAGAGCATTAGTCTGCTGCTAGTTCTAGCAACTGGTTAGGATTCGTTAAACTTAGTTGTTGATGAATTAATTATAGTTTCTAAGTTTATTGCAAAATTAGGGAAGAGTTTATTAATAGTTTAATAAAGTGAAGGTTTACAGAACAATCTGGGGTGCTTCTTTAGATTTAAGAATTTCAATCTTTATTTCTTTATTTAGCTTATCTTTACTCTTTTATTATTTATCATTTTATGTTAGTTTGTTGAGTCATTCTTTTCATTAAATTAAGTATAACCTAAAAAAGTGACATTTCCTGTTTTCTTAGTTTAGCTTCTCAGTTAGTTAATAAATTGTCAATTAGTTGAACGAGGTCCCTGATATCGACAAACCCCCACTTAATTCATTATTCCATAAAATGATAAGTACACTGCCTAGGTAGAGATAATCACATGTTTTTGCTACAAGTTTTTGAATAAAAAAATAAAATTATTTACTTTGAAGAAATAATTTAAATTGATAGAAAATAATAATGAAAAATGTATGGTAAAAATTATGGTACTTATTTGGTATAAATGATGGTACTTAATTGGTATAAATTGGTAGAAAAATTGGATAAATAATTTGTTTAGAACACGATATTTTTTTTATTGTACTGAATATATTTTTTGAAAATGAAAGATTTATTTGTTTTAATATTTTATGATATTTTCATTTTTTTCAATTTTTATAATTTTTGTAATAATTTTTATTAATTTTTAAATTGTTATTGTATTTTGAATTTTTGTGATTTTTGTGAATTTTTTAACACTTAGGGGCATATTGTGAACTTTAAAAGTACATTGTTAACTAGAAGGGGTATTTTTGTCTTTTTACCTTCTGGTCAATGACTATAGTGACATTTCATGAACTTTTACAAAAATAAAGTGGCATTTTGTGACTTTCTTTTTCTAGTGGCATTTCATGAATTAGCCAAAAATATAGTGGCATTTCATGAAATTTCCCTAAATAAATTGCATAATTTGTGGTCTTTTTCCGTTCCACTTTACTCCGCAACAGTGATCACTCTGGTTCAAAACAAACCCACTCTAGAGGTTATTTCTCTTTATGTTAAATTATTGTATATAAAACTTATGCTAGAATGCATGCCACATGTTTGTGAAAATGTCGTTTGCTTATGTAATACTGCACATGTTAATCTATACTGATAGAATCGGGGTGCTGACCGAGTAGATCGGAGGTGTTAGTCTCAGGCCAACCCTGCTTGGAGATAAGTATTTGCCAAAGATGCTAACGCGAAAGCTTTTGTTTAAACTTAGCAAGATAATATTCTGCTTATATTGAAATTCAATAATTACAACCTAGCTTCCTATCTTGGGATTCGACAGAGGTACTCTGTCTCATCCAACACTCGCTCTACTTTAGGCGTAGATCAATGCAGAATAAGGAATAAAGGGAGTGTTTTGTGTGCTCTATAGGTAATAGATACCTAAGCTAAAACGACAAAGTCTCGCTAAGATCTCTCGAAAATGATATCTCTCTCTATATGACTCTCTCTCTCTCTCGAAATGTGGAATTGAAAGCTCCAACGATTACAAATGACTTCTAGGTGCTTAAATACCGACAATACCCGAAGTAACTACTTCCATAACATGTAACCTGATGTTTTCACGATGTTCCATGTCTTCCCACTACGCATTGGGTGGGAAATATCTCAACTGCTCTGCAGAGGGACTCGTTCTGCCGCTCTTTAACCTTGACCGCCTTGATTTTTGGGCCTGATCATATATGAACGTGTGTGACAGTTATTTTCTTGAATTTCTCCATGTTTTAACAGTAGAGGTTCGCCTTATAGCTTCTAGAACTTTCCAGGAGAATATTATGTCGTAGAACGACTCCTTGTGCAGTCAGACTCCTTCGTCACCCAAACTTGCTCTGATGCTATTATCAGTGATACTTTTTCTGTCAGCAGACTTACTCTGTTGCCATTATCAGCAAAACCTTGGGTTCCAACAATTTCCCCCTTTTTGCTGATGATGGCAAAGGGAACCGACTCTGGCAAGATGAGATAAAGATCCCCTTTAAGTTGAGCTTCATTTAATAGATGAGATGTATGCAAACTGCTTAATAGTTCGAGTCAGTTAACAACCAAACTACGTCTGTCATGACTCTTTGTCTCTAGACAGACTCTGGATGACTTGTTCTTTGGAGTGGGAGTCTCATACTCTCTTTGGCTTGGTCTCTTTTCGTTGCATCAATTCTTAGACCGACTCTTGCTGGGAGCTAGGCTTTGGCAATCTTCAGCAAAACTCTAATATCTTCATACATTTCCCCCTTTTTGCCGATGATGCCAAAAATCACTTGAGTGAATCCCGTATCAAGAGTTAACCTACAAAATAAGACATACAAGCAAACAAGCTTGGAATAACCAACGTCATTGACTGATTCCCCCTTAGTCCAATATTCCCCCTAAGTTTGAGCACATCATTTAAGACAAGACTAATAAGAAAAGAGCATAATAGAATTAAACTAAGCTTAAACATAAACAGTTTTCTTGACTATCAAGCAGGACAAAATCCTTAAGTGCAATTCAAGTCTTCCGACCACCAAAAACATTAATTCATCTTACTGAGAGTGGGATTCACCGTTCCCCCTTTTTGACATCATCTGACAAAACAGGGTGAGTCTGCCTGACATCCATAAGCAATCACATGGCTAAATATCCAACCGACTTGGTCTACCAAAGTTTGATAAAAAAGCACAGGCAAGATAAACAAAGTTTGAGATAGGTTAAAAGTATAGTCAGGGGTGTAGGCCAGGAAATGGAGTGAGGAACTTGGTCTGCATCTTAGTATTGACCCATTCATTTTGAATCTCAAGAGAGTGCTAGATGTAGCTAACAGTGGTGGTGAAGTGTATTAGCCAAAGAATTCATACCCATATGTGCAAGCTAGTGTTGCTGTGAAGCGCAAACCAGAGTCACGCAAGCTCCACTCTTGGAAGTAGAGGCTGGAGCAAGAGTACATCTTCTTCCAATTGAATATAATTTGAAGATGCGATTGTAATTTGCTTTGTTTTAGCCTTCTCATGGGAATTCTGTCTTTCTTTCTTTTCTTTTCCTCTTCCTTTTTTTTGGAAATTCACTTCAACTACCTGGGTATTTTTGCCAGACTAATTCAGTCTGTAGAATGACTCTAGCAGTATTTCTTGGTCGAATGAAGGGAAGGGGTTGTGATGGACTCAAGAGGTAAGAGGTAGTAGGTTTGGCTTCAGTGGTACTGGTACTGGGTTTGGTAGGAGTGGCAAGGGCTTCAACAGAGATAGTAGTGGAGCTTGGGCAAGGTAGGTTGGGTAATCGACTAGGGTTATAGGGTGAGTTGGGCATTAGTAATGATAGACCCAAAATTGATGGGATTTTTGTATGGTGAGACGGTCATGGGAGACTTAGTGATGGTTTCGGGAGTTGGGATAACAATAGTGCCTTGTTGGAGGATTTTCGGGTTTGAGTGGGAGAGTGTGTAGGAGTGGTTTGAGGGTTAGGATATTTGTGGGTTGGTTGTGAAGGTAAAGTAGCAATGGTTTCAAGGACGATAGAGTTGGGTTTTGAAATAATGAGATGATTGATGTGGGTGCTTTAGTCGAATAGGTATGGAAAAACTTGTGGGTTTTCAAAAAGCTTTTGTAGACAAAGTTTAGCTGAACTACTTAACCAAGGAGAGTCTGGTGCCAAAGTGACTATACCTGAGTACCCAGACTCCTTCTCCAAGCGGGAGAGGAGATACAACCACCCTTAGTCAGAATGATTCATGCAATGGTGCGTGCGAAAGAGCTCAAATGCAACCATGGGTGATGCCTTGGTGATGATATCGGTAAGCAGGGGTCTGTGGAAACATAGTTTAATTAGATTAATTTCATCTCCACATGATCTCGTAACAAATGAGACTCAAGTATATAAATTCAGTGCGAGCTTGAAATTTAGAGAATTTGATGACCTTAGCTGGTATTATCATACATAATGGTAACATTTTGATCACAAATACCGTAGTCTTCAAAGTACTTGAAGCTGGAGCGAGTCAGCCTGCTTTCTACACAATATTCACAGAGATAGTCGGCTTGCTTCTGCACATGATTTACAGACCGAGTCTACTTGCTTTCTGCACGTGATTCTCATATATATATATCGGATATTCATATCAACACGTGCCATATTGCCTTAGGATCACCAGCATTAGAGTCGTAAACCATATTTTCTTACAATCACGAGTGATAGAGTCATAAATCTTATATCATTAGATTGGAGAAATCATAAATTTGAGAGACACTTGAGAGACTATGTCCAAAAAAAGTACCTAAATTAATATTTTTTAACTTTAAATAAAGAGGGGTTACCAATGGAGCCAATTCTTATGATTTTTTCGTACATGTTGTCTCTAAAAGTAACCTTTCCCGCTTGATGGTCAGAGTGAGTCGTAAACTCAATTTGGTTTCCTGTCATATATCTTGAATAACCACTATCCAGAAACAAAGAGTCATTGTTCCGAGCCACTCTGTCTACAAAAAGCTACTGGTTAGTTTTGGGAACCCATATGTACTTGGGTCCCCTCTTAGATGATAATGAAGAAGTACTATAGTAAAGATCACGAGCTTTGATAATTGCAGACACACGAGATATATTAAATGACAAATCCTGACAAAGTTTATTACATGAAGAGTCTGTATGACCATCGTAACCACAATATCTGCAAATTTTCATCGTAGAGGGAGTCTCACTTACCTGATCGTGAGCGGTTTTCTCGCCATTATGAGCCATCAAGCACATCAAACTGGTGGTGCTTGACTCAACCTTTTATGAGTAGGAAATTTCTACCATCTTTAGAGATTTGTCAGCTAACACAGGCTCTGATACCACTTGAAAGGATCGGGGTGCTGACCAAATAGGTCTGAGGTGTTAGTCTCGGACTAACCCTGCTTGGAGATAAGTATTTGCTAAAGATGATAACGTGGAAGCTTTTGTTTAAACTTAACAAGATAGGATTCTTCTTATATTGAAATTCAATATGAATTACAACCTAGCTTCCTATCTTGGGATTCAATTGAGGTACTTTGTCTCATCCAACACTCACTCTACTCTAGGCGTAGATCAATGTAGTTTAAAGAATAAAGGGAGTGTTTTGTGTGCTCTATAGGTAATAGATACCTAAGCTAAAATGACAAAGTCTCACAAAGATCTCTCGGAAATAATATCTCTCTCTATATGACTTTCTCTCTCTCTCAAAATGTGGAAGTGAAAGCTCCAACGATTACAAATTACTTATGGGTGCTTAAATTCTGACAATACCCGAAGTAACTACTTCCATAACGTGTAACCTGATGTTTCCACGATGTCCCATGTCTTCCCATTACACATTGGGCGGGAAATATCTCAAATGCTCTGCAGAGGGACTCGTTCTGGCGCTCTTTAACCTTGACTGCCTTGATTTTCGGGTCTGATCATATATGAACGTGTGTGACAGTTATTTCCTTGAATTTCTCCACGTTTTGACAATAGAGGTTCGCCTTATAGCTTCTAGAACTTTCCAAGAGAATATTATATCGTAGAACGACTCCTTGTGTAGTCAGACTCCTTCGTCGCCCAGACTTGCTCTGATGCTATTATCAGTGATACTTCTTCCGTCACCAGACTTACTCTGTTGCCATTATCAGCAAAACCTTGGGTTCCAACATATACCATTTGTGCTATTGTTTCGATCAGTTAGTCAGCCAGGTATGATTATGACAAAACTTAATTATCCTATTATAATTGTGAAAGAGATCCTAGTTTTGACCTCTTGATATGGGTAAATTAGTATATAGCTCCTTAATTAGTTTTCTTTTCCAGTTTAAAACATCTTCATTTTACTTAGTAGCTTTTTGTCTCAATTACAATAGTAAGCTTATGGACAATTTTTGGTGGTTTTATATGCTTACTAATAGTTGGGAAGCATTACAATTCAGTAAATAAAGTAGCTATACACATAAAGATTAGTAGATATGTTAATGTGCTTTTTCTTAATTCCTTGTCGTTGTTGTACTTTCTTGTCTGGTAAGGTAAGTCACAAGGATGCTAAAGATAAATTTAGCTGGCTTCTCAGGTTTAACGGAAAATAGATATTTGTGTTGCATGTGAGGTGGGAGTATATCACCATCCTATGAGTGCGTTAAAAGACCGCAACCATGTGATGCAGGTTAGTTCTTCATTACATACTTGCATATTTCTATTTTTATTATTGTGATTATTGCTAAATATTGTTGTATAACTTTGTAGAACCCATTTTGTCTATCTTTACTTTAAGTCATTGTAACTCTGCATTGTAAAAGCTTATTACAAATTTGAGTGTTATAGTCTAGTGGAAGCTGTGGTAAAATCGTGTTATGTATATGATTGTTTTTCACTATTAATCTGGGCATATATAAATGCATGACTTGAGATAGTTTTTCAATATCAGGTTATGACAATGGTTTTTTTAGTTTGAAGTTGAACATCGGACTCTTTTTAGTTTGAAGTTGGGCATTAAACGTGTTTTATTTTAATTTTTGTTGTAACAGTTGTATAGAGTTAACACTAGTAATGACCTAACAGAAATCTATATTAAATTTTCAAGTACTTGTGCAAATACAATGGTCGAGCATTCAAGAAGGATGGATCAGTGAAATTTGAGAGCAATGAGCGGCTGACATCCAGAAAAATTTGGATGCCAGATTTGGAGTAGTTATTCTTTCATTTTGATTAGTGTACATCAAGACAATGACGACTCTTGTGACTTATCTATGATATGCCAAAAAAATTGCTAAGTGAATATGGATTAGGATAGTTGTTAGAGTTTGAAGATGATGGAGACTTGTCTTGTTTAAAATGTCATCATGTAATTTGCAGTTTTTGTTGTGTTGAACCAGGATAGAATATTTTTATTTTTAGAAATCACATTTGTATATAGACAATCGTTATATGAAGTATGTGTATAACATAGTTATTTGATCATAGAAAATTGGTTAAAATAATTGTCAATTATCAGGAAAATTTAGAATTAATAATAACAATAGATGACTGTTATGAACCAGTTGTAAGAAGAATCGAAACAATATTGGTATTTGACCTAAGATGTTATTTAATAGTTGTCTAATGTACTAAAATAAGTGTAAATTTCAACTTAGACAACTGTTAGTTGGGGTTGTCTAAGATGACAATCACAGTAGTTATAAGATGAAAAAACATAACTGTTAATAACAGTAATATAAAGGTGAACCTACTATAAAGAAATCCAACAATTATAATTGTTATTAACAGTTGTGTAAAGCCTTTTTAACAATTGTATAAAGTGATTTTTGTAGCGCACTCAATCCATTGGATTCACTACTAAGTTGCAAGGAAGATGCTTCATTGATAATTATCTGCTATCTTTCACATTTATATAGGTTGCTGAAGAAAGGATTATAATTCCTACAAACTCTCAAAAAGTTTTTATGCCAAACAATAAATTGTTTAAAAGTCAGTTCTCTTTAAAAATACACATTGCGTAATCTCATGAGGATGTCTCGACCAAATCTAGCTTGATATATTTCTCACTGATATGATTCCAACCTTAGGATATCCTTGGCTTTCACTTGGTTCCCAATGAAGATGTCTTCAACACTGCAATGAGAGGTGTATTTATAGCTATAAATGACCATATTTCACTTTACTTTACGATATTTAGAAACTATCACTTACCAAGTAAACGTTGCAAGCAGTATATTATCTACTGTAGAAGTAACTAAAGTTGTAACACCCCTGAATAACCCAACAGTAGTCTGAACGGTGCGCCAACGTTATTACAAAAAGGTCTAAGCAGCGGATTCACAACCATCCGGGTGTCACAGACGCCAACCACCCACGTGGTTGACTCCACCACAATACCAACTCCAAGTTACGGTCTGTATGACTGGAAGTCCAACCTTAACGAAATCCAAATACAACATAAAGTACAACCCAAGTACCGAGAGTCTACAGTATAGTTAATAACTTAAACAACACAACCCGAATCAGAAAACGTACTACTTAAAAGTCTTGCCCAAATGGACTACCCCCATGGTAGTCATTCCACCTACACTCCGTCACGTCCCAGATGAACACCTGTAAAAATAAAGGACTCAGCAAAACTATGCCGAGTATGAACGTGTGAAGCCCGCATGTTACCGGGCTACACGACTACTTGGTCGAATATTATTAAGTCAATTTACATGCCATAATAAAGCAGTAAAGCACACATCAGCACATCATGATACCATACACACTCATCGGTAGCATAGCAATACAAAAAGCCACCAAGCCACTTGCAAGTAGCATAGCAATGTCAACACGTGAACGCCCCAACACATAGGCTGCTAATGTAGCAACAACAACAAGTACAATAGGACGTGTGCGGAGGTATATTACCGTCGATCCTCACTATGGGATCATTCAAGAGATTATGTATTGTTTTCTTGTTCTCATTACACATGTTTTCCTTTCTTCTCTTGCACCGAGTTAGGGGATATAGGTTAGATCCCGAGACTTTGTTATGTAGGTGCTATTCATTGTTGTTTCTTAAAGGATCACATTTGTGACTTCTCTTGTTAGCTTGGTCTCATTACACAACTTTTCCTTTATTCTCTGGCACCGAATCAGGGGATATAGATTAGATCCGAGACTTTATTATGTAGGTGCTAATCATTCCTTGTTTCTTCAAGGATTACTTGTGAATTCTTTTATCACCGCATGTTGGAGGACGTCTCCTCCATAGCTAGTCCCCCATTCCCGACACCCAGGGTCGAGAAAGCGGAGTCACCTCTAGACTCCAGGATAAGCTCTACCAATTTGTCACTCCACCTTCCCTTCCCGACACCCAGGGTCGAGAAAGCGAGTCACCTCTAGACTCCAGGATGTGCTGAGAAAGTGGGGTCACCCAGGGATCCCCAAAATATATTCCATCATAGACGGTCGAAGGATCTGATGCAGATACCAACTCCCGATCATCCATACCACGCGGCCCGAGCTGTTGTCTTCCAGGGTTGTTCTCGTGTTTCACCAGTTGGTACTTTTTGTTTCATTATCACTATAATCTCGACACCATAGTGGGTGTCATTAGCGGTCCTCTATAGTTAGAGAGGAGTTTTCTCTTTGTATAGTTTCTTTTGTTTGTCCATGTGGTTCGTCGTGTCCCACCAATTGAGATTTGCTCTTCATTGTCATTAATGAATAGACACCAGAGTGGGTGTCATGGTACGTCCTCAATGGTTTAGAGAGGAGTTCCCCTTATAGAGTTTTCTTTGTTTTCATAGTTCGTTTGTGGTTCGTCTCGAGTTCCATAAACGAGAAAGGGACTAAACTACTGTGTGCGCGCAAGTAATATGCCACAAGGATATATATAACAAGCATATAAGCAAGCCACAAGAAACAGTCCAATTCATGCTATAGTCTTATAGTCATTGTCAAACAAAGCACACAGCACACAAGCCGTGTAACACGGCAACATACGAACCACACATGTCCATACCTGATTTAGAAGCAAACGTAGTCTCCCACACACGGGGTCCCGGTTGGCGTTCGTTACGGCCCTACCGTTAATTAAAACAACTCGTCAGTTTTATGATTTCATGCGACGACAGTTGTAACATTTTCCTAGTTTATCTCATTAATGTAGGGTGTTATTCCCTAGGCGATCTGTTGAATGTACAATTTATACTAACCCTTAGAGCTCTCCAAGTATCCACCTTAGACTTTTATTTAACTCCTAGGACGCTCACACTGTCAACTCACATGTCAACTAAGTCCTTCCCTCTAGGTAATGTCTTAGAGTACTCTAAGCTCAAATGTAATAAGCTTAATCAGAAGGATTTTAATTCACCTAAGGTGTATTCCCACCTTAGTCAAATAGGTTAACAATGTTTTAAATCTAATATCATAATATTATAATCTTTTAAATACCCCTAAAACCTATATATAGAACCACAAAATTACTGAAATCTGAAACAACAATCTCCATATTTTTTTTGATTCTTATGTCGAATTAGTTCAACTGATGTTTCATCATCTCAAATCGTTTTGCTAATCTAGCTACAGTTACTAGCTATGGTTTGGGTTCATTTTTATACCAATACCACACTTCTAACACCTCTGGAAGTTGATTATACTGAGGCATAGTTTCAGAAAACTGAAACATCAAAACTGTGCATACATCCATTCCAACTTCTCCTCTAGTGCATTAATTGATTTCAAATTTTCCCCAAAGTGTTTACACTCTTAGGTAGGTGTATTGTAGAGGTTCTAAGTTCGTTTCCAGACCAATGCAACACTCTTATACCACCTGTATTATTATTATACAGAGGCAACAAATTACAGAAAAGTATGAAACACAATCTGTATGTTTCTTGTTCGTCCTGTCTTTTAGTTAGTTAAACTGACTTCTAATCCCCCCTAAGTATTTACCCAACTGATTAGGTGTCTTAGACACGTTTTAAACTTAGAAGCAGCCCAAAACAACACTATTAACTCCCTTGAAACCTTGTTATACAGAACCGATACAATCTACAGAAATGCAACACCAACTGAGTGTTATCTCCTATATATTTTTTTTATTCATTGATCTGATTCCTAACTTCTCCTTCATTGATTACACTGTAGGTAAGATGTTTACTCAAGGATTTTAAGCCCAAACAAACCCACAACAGCTTTGCTAATGCTACTGAACTTCATTACCCTGAACCTGAAACTGAGAAGCTGAGGTTAAATTGCGTTTCCGTAATCTAGTTCTTATTACTCTTCCTACTGTGTTACTTTGTTTTCCCTGGCGTTCCCAATTACTTACAATCTGCCTAGTGTATTAGCAAGCTTCCAAATTTATTATTGAGCCAATACTACCTTCAAGTTATCTCTGAAATCTGATTGTGCAAAAATGAAAAATTGCAGTATTGAGACTCATTTCTGATTCAGTCTCATTAGATGATTTATACAGAATTCTACTGCCCACTTACCCTGTTAGCTTACTCATAAATAATCGGTGTGTTTGTTACCTAACTCTTCAGGACTCGCTAATTGTCATCCTAGATCAGTGCCATGCCATTACGACACTAGATGCACCTAGTTTCAAGCTCAACTTCATTAACCTGCCTGCTGTTCATTACAGCAGTCCATAATCAGTTTTGTTTTTTTTTTCTTGTATTAGCTTAAGCAAGTCTGGCACACGAGTCCTTAACCATTTACTATTCTTCTTAATCGCTTACTTCCTAACCATTCAGTGACAATGTTTCCTAAGTTAACCAAAGAGTTTTCCCACAACCTATCAGTCTAATACTCCCTGAACAACAGCACCCTGATTCAGCAGAAAACGCAGATTTATGATTTAAGCACATCAGTTTTTTTTTAACTCGGCGACCTGATCCTAATACATTTCTTTGCTAACTCACCCAATCAGCATATAACCAGATTTTTTTTGGTAGTTTCTAGCTCACTAAAACTCTGGTGTTTAGACCACCATTTCACCAGTCAATAACCAAACAGCACACCTAATCTCAGACCAAGTTTATACACAAGTGCTAGGCATGGGTTTAATTTCTCAAGCTTGTTGTTTAGACCGCAAACTCACTGGTGTGTTAGCTACGCAACATACAGATCCTTTCCCACTAAATCGTTACACGATTAACCAAACACTTCATACAGAAAATTACACAGAATCGAGCCTAGTTTCAGGGTAAGAGTTTGGTTTACAACCTTAGTTTCGAAGTTGTTTTTCCTGGGCAGTTTCCTTGACACTCTTGGTCTATTTCTGCACCTAGACAGAGACAACTGCCAAGCTCAGTTTGTTGCCCACTTTATATTTAAACAGTGAGTGTTAATTGGTAGGTTTTTCGGTAGAGTTTACCTTACTCAGGAGGGGGTTTACTCCTTGGCTTTGCTCTTCGGTTTTGATTGGAAGTTTTGACACAGAGTTCTTGGCATTACAATCGGGCATGCTCAAGAAAAGAAAAGTTTCCAAATTAGTTGCCAATATTTTACCGAGAGATTAGTAGAGTAAATGATGTCCTTAGTGGGACTGAAACAGAAACAAAAATAAGACAGGGAAACGTTTGTGGCCTCACCTTGGAACCCGATTTCAAGACAAAGTGAGGATGAGTTCCTGGGTAATTCTCGGCGAGATCTTGCGGAAATTTTCCAATGGAGCTCGTGCATGCAGAAGGTTAGGCAGAAAAAGGGAGTTAATATTCAACTTCCGAACAACAACAGAGACGGTGGAATGAACTTAAACAACCAACACTGCCGGTTAGCTTGTGCTTACCTGTAAGATCTTTGGAGAGGATTTTGCTCATAGACTTTCGGAGATCCTCTAGCGGGTTTGCATGCACGGTTCTAGTGTGAAAGATTGCAGAATGTTAAAGGAATAGAGAAGGGGTTTTCGGACAGAACAAAACAGGGAGAGGAAAACAGAAGTAAGGTAACAAAACGGACCCGATAGAATTTACCTTGCGCTAGGATTGTACTGTTGCAGATTCTCAAGGCCGATAATTTGAACAACTTCGGCATGCAGCTAGGAAAACGAAGACTTGAGTTTCAGATAGAAATAAGGTAGGGAGAAGGGAAGTGGAATACTGGAGGTCTTCAGGCATAGAGACGGTGGAAGAAGGAGATAACCTGACCACTGTTTTCCTAATTCGTGTCTGTTCGCTCCAAGGATTTTCAGAGACTGCAGCACTCATTCTCGGGACATGCACAGGAGGAAATGGAGAGTTTAAGTCTCAGATGGATGCACAAGAAATCGATGAGCAACGAAGAACATTCTCAACCCAGAACAAACAAGCATTCGAGGAGCACGTTTGGGGAGTGAAAGTCTCACCATGCGCAGTAGTTGAGGGAAAATTCCCAGACTCTGCTCTGGCTTGCGCGTATCGAAATGACAAGAAGGACATATAGGGGGCGATGCATGGTCGCTTGGCTCTTGTCTGAAAAGCATCAAGAGTCATCTGTGTGGGAAACAGGAAGGAATCGAGAATGGTCTGTTGCTACACACGCACGCGAGACAAACCAGAGACGACAGTGGGAAGTAATTAGTATGTAGAGGGAGTGGGGAAATTTGTGAACATGTAAGTATGTCATTTTGACACCTGGGCTGATACGAATTAAGTGCTGGGTTTCAACTGTAGAATAGTGGAACTTGCTAACTTTCGGATGTCACCAGAAGGCTGATTTGATTATGGTGTTATCATGGGGTTTAGTAATACACAGGTATTTGGTTTAACGTTTAAGTTAAGAGACGTAATTTGGTGAGCACAAATATCAATGTAATAACGCTATTGGCATATGTTTACAACCGGTAATACTACTTGTATATCACAACCGGTAGCTCATGTTTATTAGCACAATTATAATATGTTACTGAGTGACCAATCTATTTTAGTTTGTAATGTGCTACACCTGTTTGGTGTACGAGTATCCTAACCTGGAATAATTTATATTCGTTCGGTTGTACTAGTCAACGTCAAAACCGTGGAGCACAACTGCTAATATTACAATGTGACCCGGAATTACGTTCACGGGCCTATGTAAGTCACTTAGTATCATAGGTTATACATTATAACATGATTATATTAATGCCCCCAGTTTACTTAAACATTCCTCGTATATTTGGGATTTTATGGTTTCAGTTATTAGGGGTGTTTCAACCTACCCCCCTTAAAGAGACTTCGACCCAAAGTCTTGTCTCGTTAATTTATGTTCGTATTCTGGTCACTACCAGGGATCAAGCCCCGAATTCGTTCTCACTAACCAAGGGATCATGTCCCGCAAACTTCACAGTTCTTTCTTCAATTGTGCTTATAAGCACCACGCCACATCTGTGGCTTCACCAAGTTCTCAACAATATCTCGTGTACTAGTGATGTTCATATACCGTACTCATAAGCAATCAGATGAACACGTTATTCCTACATAACCAAGGTACCTCACAAAGCATCCAATATACAATCCAAACACAGTTCAACCACGCATAATATCCAAAACAACACAACACAACAACAAAGCAGCTAAAAACGCAACGCGCCTACCCCCTTAGAAATGGATTACGCCCACGTAATCCCCACTATATCATCCTTGAACATTGGTTCAAGATGTTTAGGTCTCAAAGAGTATTCCAATTTTCCATGCAATGTAGCTCATATTATAATCCCATCAAGGGTTTTAACCATGTTAATGGCTTGGTTTCTGTATCACGAGGCTTTTATTAGTATCCATACCGTTCTTAACGGATTCGGGCTTAGTCTCTTGAGACTAAGGTATTGGCAGATAAGTCACTTGTTAATCAATGGAAAGGTGTGAGAAATGGTCCACCAGCTTCTGCTGTGCGACTCTGATTACCTTAGGGTTTAGTTTTCCCTCTTTATTTTTTTTTATAATGTATTATCTAGCTCCTTTGAAACTTTATGATTTAGTTGCAAGGGTCTTTTTATTGATACTTGGTATTTTACTCTGTACGCGGTCTCGGTGGGTTGTAACTTGTCTATCCCTTTTCTGTGGAGGTCGGATATTCATTCTTTTAAGGCGCTTTTAAGCGTCCGAGTTATTCTTTCTAGCTGTTCTTTAGGTTCATATTCATATATGCTCTATCGTAACAATTTAGTATTTAGTGTTCTTCATGTTACAAACGTGTCGTGGTTTGCAACATCCTGTTTAGTTTATGTTACGATCCTCATTATATGTGGTTAGCTAGCTTACTCTCCTAGCAGTATCACCTATCTTGTACCTTAATATGTACAGTTAAGTTAGACTTTACTTCATCTTCAGGTAACCTTCGTTTTTCAGTCAACCTATGGCCTTGACATTGCCGGTTGATCTCAATTAGTTTCAGACACAAGGTTACCGAGTTTATATGATTGTGGTTTCTATGATTCTATATTGTTTAACATCGGGTGTTCAGTTTCCTTTTCATCACCATTGTTCTTATGTCCCGCCATGAAATAAAGTTATTGATTTCTAATGGTTACTTATTGCATTTGATTACGGTAGTGTATACTTTATGTATTAACATTTATGTTATTGGTAACATCACATTATTTCCAGTCGTCACATATCTGTACAACCTTGTGTTTATCCCCGGATTTTCGAGCGATGTATCCATGTATTATATGTGTTTTCATCAAGTTTAGTGATATACTAGTATATCCCATTAATCTCCCCCTGGTGCTCTCCGTTCCTATCATCCAATTCCTCATACCATATGCACATATACATGTTCGTTCGCTAGTACAGGTGGTCTCATAAATTCTGGTACTAGTTAATTGGG
Source organism: Limonium bicolor (assembly GCA_023374045.1). Lineage (NCBI taxonomy): Eukaryota > Viridiplantae > Streptophyta > Magnoliopsida > Caryophyllales > Plumbaginaceae > Limonium > Limonium bicolor. The sequence goes on along the minus strand of CM041777.1, from coordinate 183,777,527 downwards.
TATACAATGGTGTACTTCTGTATTCTTAATATTACTATGATTTCTTCACACTTACAAATTAGTATTGAATTTACAATTGATTCATTACTTATCTTATCTCATCGATTAATCTCTCCATTTCGCCCTTTAATTTTGTTCAAAGTTTCCAAATTCCGATACCCAATTGTTCATAAATATTTGTCTTATTTTTCCTGTTGGCCAGTTTAGGCTCACTTCGATCTAGTTTAGCTTTATTCCTTTTGTGTTTCTCTTAGTTGAAGTAGTCTAGCTTGGTGCTCTCTTGGTCCCCCAAGTATTTACTTTTGGCTGTTAAGTTATGTAATTAACGTTAGTCGAGTGTGATTGATTTATTAGTCACGACCTTCTTTAATTTGACCTCATTTGCTACTTGAGTATAGTGGTTAACTCCCCCATGTGTGGTGTGTGTGGAAGGATTATATCATATAATGGCATTATACATTGCCATTTGGATGTTTATGAAGGAGGTCAAATTGTGTGGCGAAATATATATCTTATGTTTGGAAACCCTGCTTGCAGGTTTGTGTCTGGGTGTATCTCCGCTAAACTTTGGTAGGAATTTACGAAGTTTAGGTATCTGTTCATTGGTACGTAAACATGGAGTTCCAATTTGACTTTCTTTGTCATGGTTGTTAATTATTTGTTGCAGTTGGAGGAAGCATTATTCAGAGGTTATGATAGAACTTAGACCCATTACTGTTGAAAGGTCTTGCACTGGACTGGGGTTTCATTTGTTTGAGATTGGGAACGTAGGAAGATAATTGAATTCCGGCATACCGTCCGCCAGTTGGGGCATTGTGTCTTTCAGGTAATACAGTGCATGAAGATGAAAGTAAGAAGGAGCAGGGAATTTATTGAATTCCGTAATATTATACTTTAGCGTGTAAAACTGTGTCATGCTCGTTAAGCATCATAGGTTGTACCAATTTTATGGTGTAATTTCGTCCTGAACTATATTCTCTTATTTGTTATTTTATGAGAGTTTTACTAAAATTTTCTCTCGAGTGTACGAATTGTATAATTTCTCCCAATCCTATCCTTAGCTTAATTAATTGTGGAATTAAGCCTTATTTATTTCATGAATTTAGGGATACCTCGTTTCTCTTTGTTTGTTAGGTGGGGTCCTATCGACTGCTAAGCATGTCGACCCAAGTTGTCGCTAAAATTGGTCCCTCAATGGGTATTATTCCTTTGGCGATGTCTTTGAACATCACGCTCTAGTCAGAGCTTCAAATTTTGGGACTGTCGTATGATATAGTCTTTTCTTCACGGGTTAATAACATTACGTTATTGCCGGATCGGGTTTTCCCGAGTGTGAGGAGGCTTTCTACCTCTCCAGTGTTTTCCTACGAATTGAAATGGACCCTAACTAACGAGCCTCACAAACTAACCCGTAACCCCGTTTCTAAATTTAGGTTTTCCTATACTCGGTACTCCTCTGTTCCAGTCATCAGAGCGCAACTACGCTCTGATACCACTTTCTGTAACACCCCCGAATAACCCAACAGTAGTCTGGACGGTGCGCCAACGTTATTACAAAAAGGTCTAAGCAGCGGATTCACAACCATCCGGGTGTCACAGACGCCAACCACCCACGTGGTTGACTCCACCACAATACCAACTCCAAGTTACGGTCTGTATGACTGGAAGTCCAACCTTAACGAAATCCAAATACAACATAAAGTACAACCCAAGTACCGAGCGTCTACAGTATAGTTAATAACTTAAACAACACAACCCGAATCAGAAAACGTACTACTTAAAAGTCTTGCCCAAATGGACTACCCCCATGGTAGTCATTCCACCTACACTCCGTCACGTCCCAGATGAACACCTGTAAAAATAAAGGACTCAGCAAAACTATGCCGAGTATGAACGTGTGAAGCCCGCATGTTACCGGGCTACACGACTACTTGGTCGAATATTATTAAGTCAATTTACATGCCATAATAAAGCAGTAAAGCACACATCAGCACATCATGATACCATACACACTCATCGGTAGCATAGCAATATCAAAAAGCAACCAAGCACAACTTGCAAGTAGCATAGCAATGTCAACACGCAACCCAGCACAATAGGCTGCTAATGTAGCAACAACAATCAAGTAATTTATAGGACGTGTGCGGAGGTATATTATACCGTCGATCCTCACTATGGGATCATTCAAGAGATTATGTATTGTTTTCTTGTTCTCATTACACATGTTTTCCTTTCTTCTCTTGCACCGAGTCAGGGGATATAGGTTAGATCCCGAGACTTTGTTATGTAGGTGCTGTCATTCCTTGTTTCTTAAAGGATCACATTTGTGACTTCTCTTGTTAGCTTGGTCTCATTACACAACTTTTCCTTTATTCTCTGGCACCGAATCAGGGGATATAGATTAGATCCTGAGACTTTATTATGTAGGTGCTAATCATTCCTTGTTTCTTCAAGGATTACTTGTGAATTCTTTTATCACCGCACGTTGGAGGACGTCTCCTCCATAGCTAGTCCCCCATTCCCGACACCCAGGGTCGAGAAAGTGGAGTCACCTCTAGACTCCAGGATAAGCTCTACCAATTTGTCACTCCCCCATTCCCGACACCTAGGGTCGAGAAAGCAGAGTCACCTCTAGACTCCAGGATGTGCTGAGAAAGTGGGGTCACCCAGGGATCCCCAAAATATATTCCATCGTAGACGGTCGAAGGATCTGATGCAGATACCAACTCCCGATCATCCATACCGCGCGGCCCGAGCTGTTGTCTTCCCGGGTTGTTCTCGTTTCACCAGTTGGTACTTTTTGTTTCATTATCATTATAATCTCGACACCATAGTGGGTGTCATTAGCGGTCCTCTATAGTTAGAGAGGAGTTTTCTCTTTGTATAGTTCTTTTGTTTGTCCATGTGGTTCGTCGTGTCCCACCAATTGAGATTTGCTCTTCATTGTCATTAATGAATAGACACCAGAGTGGGTGTCATGGTACGTCCTCAATGGTTTAGAGAGGAGTTCCCCTTATAGAGTTTTCTTTGTTTTCATAGTTCGTTTGTGGTTCGTCTCGAGTTCCATAAACGAGAAAGGGACTAAACTACTGTGTGCGCGCAAGTAATATGCCACAAGGATATATAACAAGCATATAAGCAAGCCACAAGAAACAGTCCAATTTCATGCTATAGTCTTATAGTCATTGTCAAACAAAGCACACAGCACACAAGCCGTGTAACACGGCAACATACGAACCACACATGTCCATACCTGATTTAGAAGCAAACGTAGTCTCCCACACACGGGGTCCCGGTTGGCGTTCGTTACGGCCCTACCGTTAATTAAAACAACTCGTCAGTTTTATGATTTCATGCGACGACAGTTGTAACATTTTCCTAGTTTATCTCATTAATGTAGGGTGTTATTCCCTAGGCGATCTGTTGAATGTACAATTTATACTAACCCTTAGAGCTCTCCAAGTATCCACCTTAGACTTTTATTTAACTCCTAGGACGCTCACACTGTCAACTCACATGTCAACTAAGTCCTTCCCTCTAGGTAATGTCTTAGAGTACTCTAAGCTCTAACATGTAATAAGCTTAATCAAGAAGGATTTTAATTCACCTAAGGTGTATTCCCACCTTAGTCAAATAGGTTAACAATGTTTTAAATCTAATATCATAATATTATAATCTTTTAAATACCCCTAAAACCTATATATATAGAACCACAAAATTACTGAAATCTGAAACAACAATCTCCATATTTTTTTTATTCTTATGTCGAATTAGTTCAACTGATGTTTCATCATCTCAAATCGTTTTGCTAATCTAGCTACAGTTACTAGCTATGGTTTGGGTTCATTTTTATACCAATACCACACTTCTAACACCTCTGGAAGTTGATTATACTGAGGCACTAGTTTCAGAAAACTGAAACATCAAAACTGTGCATACATCCATTCCAACTTCTCCTCTAGTGCATTAATTGATTTCAAATTTTCCCCAAAGTGTTTACACTCTTAGGTAGGTGTATTGTAGAGGTTCTAAGTTCGTTTCCAGACCAATGCAACACTCTTATACCACCTGTATTACTATTATACAGAGGCAACAAATTACAGAAAAGTTTGAAACACAATCTGTATGTTTCTTGTTCGTCCTATCTTTTAGTTAGTTAAACTGACTTCTAATCCCCCCTAAGTATTTACCCAACTGATTAGGTGTCTTAGACACGTTTTAAACTTTGAAGCAGCCCAAAACAACACTATTAACTCCCTTGAAACCTTGTTATACAGAACCGATACAATCTACAGAAAACTGCAACACCAACTGAGTGTCATCTCCTCTATTTTTTTTATTCATTGATCTGATTCCTAACTTCTCCCTCATTGATTACACATGTAGGTAAGATGTTTACTCAAGGATTTTAAGCCCAAACAAACCCACAACAGCTTTGCTAATGCTACTGAACTTCATTACCCTGAACCTGAAACTGAGAAGCTGAGGTTAAATTGCGTTTCCGTAATCTAGTTCTGCTATTACTCTTCCTACTGTGTTACTTTGTTTTCCCTGGCGTTCCCAATTACTTACAATCTGCCTAGTGTATTAGCAAGCTTCCAAATTTATTATTGAGCCAATACTACCTTCAAGTTATCTCTGAAATCTGATTGTGCAAAAATGAAAAATTGCAGTATTGAGACTCATTTCTGATTCAGTCTCATTAGATGATTTATACAGAATTCTACTGCCCACTTACCCTGTTAGCTTACTCATAAATAATCGGTGTGTTTGTTACCTAACGCTTCAGGACTCGCTAATTGTCATCCTAGATCAGTGTCATGCCATTACGGCACTAGATGCACCTAGTTTCAAGCTCAACTTCATTAACCTGCCTGCTGTTCATTACAGCAGTCCATAATCAGTTTTGTTTTTTTTTCTTGTATTAGCTTAAGCAAGTCTGGCACACGAGTCCTTAACCATTTACTATTCTTCTTAATCGCTTACTTCCTAACCATTCAGTGACAATGTTTCCTAAGTTAACCAAAGAGTTTTCCCACAACCTATCAGTCTAATACTCCCTGAACAACAGCACCCTGATTCAGCAGAAAACGCAGCAGATTTATGATTTAAGCACATCAGTTTTTTTTTAACTCGGCGACCTGATCCTAATACATTTCTTTGCTAACTCACCCAATCAGCATATAACCAGATTTTTTTTGGTAGTTTCTAGCTCACTAAAACTCTGGTGTTTAGACCACCATTTCACCAGTCAATAACCAAACAGCACACCTAATCTCAGACCAAGTTTATACACAAGTGCTAGGCATGGGTTTAATTTCTCAAGCTTGTTGTTTAGACCGCAAACTCACTGGTGTGTTAGCTACGCAACATACAGAATCCTTTCCCACTAAATCGTTACACGATTAACCAAACACTTCGTACAGAAAATTACACAGAATCGAGCCTAGTTTCAGGGTAAGAGTTTGGTTTACAACCTTAGTTTCGAAGTTGTTTTTCCTGGGCAGTTTCCTTGACACTCTTGGTCTATTTCTGCACCTAGACAGAGACAACTGCCAAGCTCAGTTTGTTGCCCACTTTATATTTAAACCGTGAGTGTTAATTGGTAGGTTTTTCGGTAGAGTTTACCTTACTCAGGAGGGGGTTTACTCCTTGGCTTTGCTCTTCGGTTTTGATTGGAAGTTTTGACACAGAGTTCTTGGCATTACAATCGGGCAAGCTCAAGAAAAGAAAAGTTTCCAAATTAGTTGCCAATACTTTACCGAGAGATTAGTGGAGTAAATGATGTCCTTAGTGGGACTGAAACAGAAACAAAAATAAGACAGGGAAACGTTTGTGGCCTCACCTTGGAACCCGATTTCAAGACAAAGTGAGGATGAGTTCCTGGGTAATTCTCGGCGAGATCTTGCGGAAATTTTCCAATGGAGCTCGTGCATGCAGAAGGTTAGGCAGAAAAAGGGAGTTAATATTCAACTTCCGAACAACAACAGAGACGGTGGAATGAACTTAAACAACCAACACTGCCGGTTAGCTTGTGCTTACCTGTAAGATCTTTGGAGAGGATTTTGCTCATAGACTTTCGGAGATCCTCTAGCGGGTTTGCATGCACGGTTCTAGTGTGAAAGATTGCAGAATGTTAAAGGAATAGAGAAGGGGTTTTCGGACAGAACAAAACAGGGAGAGGAAAACAGAAGTAAGGTAACAAAACGGACCCGATAGAATTTACCTTGCGCTAGGATTGTACTGTTGCAGATTCTCAAGGCCGATAATTTGAACAACTTCGGGCATGCAGCTAGGAAAACGAAGACTTGAGTTTCAGATAGAAATAAGGTAGGGAGAAGGGAAGTGGAATACTGGAGGTCTTCAGGCATAGAGACGGTGGAAGAAGGATGATAACCTGACCACTGTTTTCCTTGCTAATTCGTCTGTTCGCTCCAAGGATTTTCAGAGACTGCAGCACTCATTCTCGGGACATGCACAGGAGGAAATGGAGAGTTTAAGTCTCAGATGGATGCACAAGAAATCGATGAGCAACGAAGAACATTCTCAACCCAGAACAAACAAGCATTCGAGGAGCACGTTTGGGGAGTGAAAGTCTCACCATGCGCAGTAGTTGAGGGAAAATTCCCAGACTCTGCTCTGGCTTGCGCGTATTGGAAATGACAAGAAGGACATATAGGGGGCGATGCATGGTCGCTTGGCTCTTGTCTGAAAAGCATCAAGAGTCATCTGCGTGGGAAACAGGAAGGAATCGAGAATGGTCTGTTGCTACACACGCACGCGAGACAAACCAGAGACGACAGTGGGAAGTAATTAGTATGTAGAGGGAGTGGGGAAATTTGTGAACATGTAAGTATGTCATTTTGACACCTGGGCTGATACGAATTAAGTGCTGGGTTTCAACTGTAGAATAGTGGAACTTGCTAACTTTCGGATGTCACCAGAAGGCTGATTTGATTATGGTGTTATCATGGGGTTTAGTAGTACACAGGTATTTGGTTTAACGTTTAAGTTAAGAGACGTAATTTGGTGAGCACAAATATCAATGTAATAACGCTATTGGCATATGTTTACAACCGGTAATACTACTTGTATATCACAACCCGGTAGCTCATGTTTATTAGCACAATTATAATATGTTACCGAGTGACCAATCTATTTTAGTTTGTGGAATGTGACACCTGTTTGGTGTACGAGTATTCTAACCTGGAATAATTTATATTCGTTCGGTTGTACTAGTCAACGTCAAAACCGTGGAGCACAACTGCTAATATTACAATGTGACCCGGAATTACGTTCACTGGCCTATGTAAGTCACTTAGTATCATAGGTTATACATTATAACATGATTATATTAATGCCCCCAGTTTACTTAAACATTCCTCGTATATTTGGGATTTTATGTGTTTCAGTTATTAGGGGTGTTTCAAAAGTAGTCACCCCCATAATTTGCAAACGAATAAACAAATCTTGTAAAAGCAATTGAAGATATCCAAGGACAGTCTAGACTCGCTCATAAAAGAGTTTAAGCTAACATGCGTACATAGGTCCAAGAATACGTGTCTGGTTTCTATAAAGGCCAAACAAAAGCCTTTACGTAAAGGCGTAATTTTAATTGGCTATACAGGTACAGGAGAGGAGCGCGGGAGTTTGGTTTTGAATTTTTTTTATTTTTTTATTTTTCTTTATTTATCATAAAAACTTTAAATTGTTATAACTTTTAATATATAAGTCCAAATTGAAAAAAAATATCATTGTTCACCTCAATTTAAGCTCTTCAAAATAAGACCAGTCATGGATATGTTTTGACGACTTTTAAAAAAATTATTTTTACTTGTATACGATGATACACTAAATTGATAATATGATTCATTAATTTTGTATTATGACTCATTAAAATTGATATTATGATTCATTAAGTAATAAGTGGTGAATTCGACATTTTTAACTTTCCTAGGGTGGGTTTTGGGTAGGGTAATCTATTTAGAATTTGTTCTGTATTTTATATTGTAGCAACTAACTCGACAGGTTTTTAGGGTTTGTGGTAGCGGGTTTAGGGCCGCCACTACAAACCCTAAAAATGCCTTCGACGTTTTTAGTTTTTCTAGGGTGGGTTTTGGGGTGTTTTGTGGGATAGGGTAATCTATTTGGAATTTGTTTGTACTTTATATTGTAGCAACTAACTCGACAGGTTTTTAGGGTTTGTGGTAGTAGGTTAGGGTTGACCCTAAACCCGCAACTACAAACCCTAAAAATGTCTTCGACGTTTTTAGCTTTCCTAGGGTGGGTTTTGGGGTGTTTTGGGGGGTAGGGTAATCTATTTGAAATTTGTTTGTACTTTATATTGTAGCAACTAACTCGACAGGTTTTTAGGGTTTGTGGTCCCTAAACCCGCCACTACAAACCCTAAAAATGCCTTCGACGTTTTTAGCTTTCCTAGGGTGGGTTTTAGGGTGTTTTGGGGGTAGGGTAATCTATTTGGAATTTGTTATGTACTTTATATTGTAGCAACTAACTCGACAGGTTTTTAGGGTTTGTGGTACCTAAACCCGCCATTATAAACCCTAAAAATGCCTTTGACATTTTTAGCTTTTCTAGGGTGGGTTTTAGGGGGTAGGGTAATCTATTTGGAGTTAATGAATCAAAGTGGATTCAATGACCAATATTTACGCCTTTATATAAAGGCTTTTGATTGGCCTTTATAGTATCCGCGCCTGTATAAAGGCTCCAGTTTTGCCTTTACATAAAGGCAGAGCCTACCGTGCGAATTGTACTGAACCGGAAGTAGTGCAAACCAACTAGCTTAGATAGAGATCTAAAGGTAACAAACAATCTGGACAGTTCAATTTTTTTTTATAAAACTAATAAATGGAGTGGACTATACTCCTTGTGATAGTATCAAAACCGGCGCGAATCCCCTCCCTCTTTCTAGCTTAACTTACTTAGATAAACAAAGATATTTTCAAAACTCTAATAAAACAGAATAAAAATAAAAAATTGATTGAACTCCCTCATTCCGTGAAAAGGTAAATCAATCTTTTGTAACAAATTTATTATAAAAGAAATAAAAAGGAAACTTCAGAAGATAATTTAAAGTTTTTGATATACATAATAATGACTAACCTTGTCACAGGTATACATTAATAAATATATGTCATTCAGGGGTGATTTTTGAGGTGAGTGATATAGTATAATCTTTTTTGAAGTGTTCTTTACTTTATAAGGTTGTCACTGACTCGACAGATTTTTAGAAGTTTATAGTGCATCCAGGTTTTTATAAAGGCATCAAATTTTCTTTAGCTAAAGGAAAATATTAGGGAATGAATATTGAGTAAGCTTATATAGCTTAGTTGCTGATCGAGAATAATGAAAGAATGTATTAACGATGTACACTCGTGGTAAATATTTCACACGTGTATGGATCATATATTAGTATATACATGGCATATATATTTTTGAAGCAGTGGCTAACATTAATCTATATCTAAAACTTAAGCTAATAATGGATTATTAGCCGTACATATACATTATAATCTATAAAATTTTACCCAACCCAATATATTCTTAGCTTCATTAAAGACAATTGATTTGTTGAAGTAAGCAATGAATATTGAGTATTTTTGTATATTAACGATTTACATTCATGGCAAATATTACATAAGTCAGTGGCATATATATTTGTACACACATGGCATATATTGTTTCATGCCTATGGCTAATATTTGTCTGTATCTAAAACTATAGCCAATAGCCGTAGATGTACAGTATACGTTGTTAACTTTTATTCAATATACACATAGCGTCATTAAATACAATTGATCTGTTGAATTAAGCAATGAAATATTGAGTAATTTTGGTATATTAACTATATAAACTCATGGAAAATATTTCATATGTATGACACATATATTTGTGAAAATATGGCATATATTGTTTGAAGCAATGACTAACATTAATCTGTATCTAAATCTTAAGTTAGGAAGGGATTATTAGCCGTACATGTACATTATAAGCTGTAAAATTTTAGCCAACCCAATATATACTAAGCTTCATTAAAGACAATTGATTTTTTTGAAGTAAGCAATTAATATTGAGTACTTTTTGTATATTAAGTACATACATTCGGGGCAAATATTTCATAAGTCTGTGGCATATATATTTGTACACACATGTCATATATTTTTTAATGTCTATGGTTAACATTTGTCTGTATCTAAAACTTAACCTAATAGCCGTACATGTACAATATAAGGTGTAAAATTTTATTCAATATACACATAGAGTCATTAAAGATGATTCATTTGTTGAATTAATCAATGAATATTAAGTATTTTTGTATATTAATGATGATTCATGTGTAGTGTACGGTAATGTTTTTTGAAGTTTTATACTTTATAATGTTGCCACTGATTTGATAGGTTTTTAAGGTTTGTGGTTAGGATTTAGGATCGTTAGACCCAATGATATCATATTTTTGTTAATATTTTAAAATTATATAGTTTATTTTGTTATAGATTTAAATTAAGTTATTAAACTCATATAATCAATTTACTATTATCGACATTATTTTTAATTAGCATTTTAATTAGTATTTTCAGTTGTCCTTGTACATATTAGGAGTGGACATACAAAATTAATTACATGATTAAAACATTCTAATCTAAACCATTCATTATAATATGTTAGATCCAAGGGTCAATATAAAAGCCTTTATGCAAAGGCAAAATAGCTGTCTTTTTGCAATCGACGCCCCAAGAATACATTGAGGGTCTGTTCTGTGCTTGATTGAAAACATTTAGTTTATAACTTATATAGGTAAAGAGAAGATATAATAATGAGAAATATAATAAGCTAGCACATATTAGAAAGAAAAAGTAATATGAATAATAAAAACTAGGATTGAACCAATTTTACCCTATTGATTGTCTTCCCCCAAGCGAACCAACACCCAAACCGCATGCAATATCGATCAATTTCTCAATGGCCTAATTCACTTTCTCAACAATGTCACGGAGCATCTACCACAGTGACCTACACACAACACTCAGTTGACCGTTTTAGTTGTGTAACTATGTTGACCTGGTAACGCTAAACCAAGAAGATGCATGACTCCGCAAAGTACTATTCCACCGTACTGTCCACTAGCTCGTATATAGCTTAAGAGCGCGTTCGGTGTGGACTTTGAAACGCAGCAAATGCTGCGTTAGGATAAATGTACCTGGGTTAACCAATGGTAGTCAATTATACATGTTCTGGTCAGTTTTAACTCCAACATAAATATGACACCTGTCTCAAACTTTTTCAAGAAGGGATTAATCTCCCTATCGCGCGTAACGAACGGAGCCTAAATCTGCATACGATACATGGAAGTTGCGAGATCAATTGGTCATTTATGTGACGGTTACCTCTCTGGTTGAGTATGATTTCGTTCAAGTTTTTGAATGTGCCTAAGCTTCTATTTTATTGGCCGATCATAGTTTGATCTAGCCTCTATTCAGAAAGAAGGGAACAACTGCAAACAATGAAAAGGTAATGGACCCCCTTATATTGGCGAATTATAACACCAACCCTGTCCCCCTAGCCAACCATAGATGGGGTAGAGAGATATAGTTTGTTTTTTAAATTGTTGAGAGATAATAGTAGCGGTTGAACGGGCAATACGTCAGCCCAACTATAGAGTCGTAGTTTGTTTTTTTAAAATTATTGAGAGAACGCACTAACTGAAAATGTATGGCAAATGGGTGCAAAACATCCAACCGTTATAGGCGACCACGGTAACACCCACGTTGCACAACAAAGGATAGGAGTAGCAACAAAGCCAACTTCAAACATGAATGTAGGGGGCGAGTCTGCCTACTTTGCTGCTATTTGCATTGGGCTACTAAATGGCCAGAATATATGTTTTCTCAAAGCGCTCTGCCAGTTTGTTGTGGAAAACTTCATAGATCTTTACCCACCATTTCACCAAAGAGGAACAATAGTAATGTAGTAGAAGCTATATACTTTTACATAGGCCAATAATAGAACTGGCAACGTCCCAATATTCAAACTATAATCCATATTTCATTTTCATCACAACTGATACTCGTGATAAGGTGGGCACCGCAATACTACAGCAATTTTCACGCCGTTTGGAAACTCCATATTCTGGCTCCTTCTGCCGTTGTTTGACCTGAACAATAAAATAACCTTGACATTGCAGCTACACTTTATTGCTCTCACCGTCAGAGACACTGGTTGACCTACTCTTAGTACCTGGAAGCAAAAATTATCATTCTAGTGCATCACTACTACCTCAAAACATGGGGCTCTTCTCCTAGTGCAAATAGAAAAGCATATGTAAATAATGACAGCCAAAATCACAAATATCTGGCATGGTTCGATGATCAGAGCGAAAGTGCAGTGTAATCACCAGATGATGATGACGCCCGGTTCTTAGATTTGCTCTTCTTCCGTGATTCCTTCTTCTTGTCCGCTTCTTTTCTTGTCTGGCTTAATATGTCGCTATATTTCTCCAACACTCGTTCTTTCTCTTCTTCCAGACCCAACATCTCATATGCATTTGCCACCTTTTGCACTGTCGATTTCTCTGGTGGTTTACGACCATAAGCCTCAAGACTCTTGAAAAGCTACAGTACAAAAGAGGACATCACATATTGAATATGATTAGAGAATGTCAAGCAACATGGTCCACAAAATTAAGGTAGGTGGAGAACTAGCTCACTAGAACTTTAACCTAGAGGCCGCCCCATCTCAGTTAACCTAAATCTTTTCACGAATAACTGAATTATCATCTGGACTGATGAGAAAGACATGCTCCTACCTTTACCAAATCTTCCAACATATTATTTCGGTAGTAAACTGAGATCATGAGGCTGCAGACTTGCCACGGTACGGGATGGAGATCATGTCCGATCTTCTTAACCCAGAACTGATGTGCTTCTTCTCCTCTATCGTCCATATCGAGAGCACGTATGAGCTGCTTGTATGTTCCCATGGTATTACCCTGACCCTTGCTTAACATCCATTTTATAACCTAGACACCACAACCATTTAGCAAACATGGAATAGTAACATTGCTGCACATAAATTGCAAATATATGGCAATCATATATCTGAGAGGACAGATGCATAATACTAAAAGAGATACAGACACAGATTGTCATTTCATCTCTAATTTATTTTGATGGGCGATTCCAGTTTTATTATTAATACACCCTAAGATGATCAGGGAAATCTTCCTCCAAAACTCCTCAATGAGGCCAATATTATTCTGTCATAAGATGATCTGATCCCTTTACAAGAATGTCTCCTCTCTTATATAGCTAACCCGTGCAGAACATGTAAGCTAACTCACAATACCAGAGCTAACTAACAACACCAGCTGGCCAAACAACTAACAACTTTGCCAGCGGTAACAATACACTAACTCTCTAACCGACTACTTCCTTGCATACACTACCATAAAATTTGTCAGCTAATACAGACTTAACATCACTTTTCCCCTGCATTTACACCTCGTCCTCAAGGTGGAATAAAGGAACTTGATGTTGAATGGCAGAAACTTCCTCCCAAATAGCAACAGCCAAAGGATGAGTACCTCCCATGGATGTCCTTGTCGTTGTCTATAATACAGCACCTTAGCAGGCTGCTGTAACAGCTCTAAATCATCAGTGAGACCAGCAGGTAGTGGGGCAGGTGAAATAGAAGCAGTGGTGGCCTTTCTAAGTTGTGAAACATGGACAGTAGGATGAATCTTGGACCCAGGTGGAAGCGGCAAAGTATAACCTACTGACTGACCCTCCTTAGCAATGATCTCACAGGGGCCAAAATATAGGGGACTCAACTTAGCATTCCTTTTCTTAGTAAGAGAAGTATATTTGTAGGGATGAATACGCAAGAACACATAATCATCCACTTGAAAGTTCACATCCCTACGATGACGGTCGGCTTGGGCCTTCATGAGTGGCTGGGCATGTAATAGTTTCTCCCTTAGCTCATCCAAAAATTGATCTCGATCACATAAACAAATATCAATCTCCTCTACTAATGAACCCAATAGAGAATACGTCAACAACAAAGGGATCACGGACATAAAGGCCTTAAAAGGTGTAGCATCCAAACCTTGATGAAAAGTCCTATTGTACCAACACTCAGAAGTCAAAGGGATGGCGAAGGAATCAAAATTGGAGGATTCAAAAGTTCCAATTACGATGAACATGGTGTTGATTAGAAGAGCACAAGGAAATAGAAAGCAAAGGAGACGAAAAGCAAAGATGAACAAGAGGGATTGGGACCGCGAGCTACAAGCAAAGACAATAAATGTTCTACTAGGAGTTCAAGAAACTAAAAGAATATTGAAGCAAAGAAAACTTGAACGCCTGAAGAGAAAAAGGAGGAGGCGGTTAAAGAAAAAAAGAAAACTGAAGAATATTTTCAACACACCCGAGTATCACTCTATCTCTAACTCTAGTTTTTTTTCTTCAACCCTGGGGACAAGGTTGTTTGAGAGGGTGGGTAATGATAAGTCATAGTAGTTAGGGTAGTTTGGGAAGTTCTAGGGGTTATTAATATTAGTATTTATTGTAAGTTTGAATATCTTTTAGTATTAGTTTGAATAGGATTAGAATCTTACCATTTATTATTTTGAATAGGATTAGGATCTTAGCACTTATTAAGATAGATATTACCGTTAGCATTTATTGTAAGTTTGAATAGCATTTATTGATAGGTTGAATAGGATTAGGATTTTGGCTAATATGTTAGTATAAATAAGGGTTGGTGGTTATAAGCAAAGGCATCGATGGATTGAATGTATTTTGAGAGAATATTGGCCACTTTGGTAGAGTTACTTGGCCACTTCGGTGGAGTTACTTAGTAAGATAGAGTCCGATCCTATCACACCATAGCTTGCACTTTTGCTGGATCCACTTCAACCCCATCACCAGAAATAAAAAGCCCCAAGTAATAAAACCTTCTTTTGTCAAAACTACACTTTTTTTTTATTAACATGAAGCTGATGCTGAGACAAAATAGCCAAAGTCTCATGGAAATGAGATAGATGATCCTCAAAATTACTACTGTACACCAACATATCATCGAAAAACACCAAGATGAGACACCTCAAGAATGGTCTAAATCTTATCATTAGGGACTCAAAAGAAGCAGGAGCGTTTTTTAAGCCAAAAGGCATATAACTAAGAACTCATAATGTCCCTCATGAGTTCTAAAAGCTGTCTTCTCCACATCCTGATCACTTACTCAAATCTAGGGGTGGCCATTCGGGTTGAATCTAGGGGTGGCCATTCGGGTTGATGGGTCGGGTTGAAGCTCACTCATACCCAACCCAATTAAAATTGTATTGACACATAACCGGCCCAAAAATATTCAGGTTACAAACTTTCAACCCATACCCAACTCATATAAAATCATTGAATCCAAACCCGACCCATTTAACCCATTTAAATACAAATACTCTTTGTTTTTTCTGCATAATGATCAGTCGTCCATAAAAGCATGCACATGACGGTCATTCATTTCGAATCATTGTGTGTCGTTTTTTCAAATGTCAACATTTTGTTAAATGGGTCAATAATCTTAACTCACAGCCGTTATTTGTGCGGATGAAAGTGTAAGCGGTGAAGTTTGTGCCACTAATGATTGACATAGTATTTAGGTTTTCAAACAAAAGTGAATGGTGGATATGAATGGCCTAGAGAATGTATTTGGATTTATAAAATAATTATTTGTGTGGGCCTAAAGAGGTATTAGTATTTTTGTTTGCTATTATACTAATGGTTATAGAATTAATACATATCCAAGTAAAATATATACATATTTATTTATTTGTTTATTTTTAATTAAATTAAGTAAATGAGTCAGGTTGAATCCAGGTTAGGACCCTTAACCCATACTCAACCCATATATTTAATAGGTAACTCATACCCGACCCAAAAATTAAATGGTCAATAATCTTAACCCATACCGACTATTTACGGGTTGGGTTTGGGTCAGGCTATCGGGTTGGGTAAAAATTGTCATCCCTACTCAAATCTGATGATAACCAGAATTGAGATCCAACTTAGAGAAAATAGCAGCCCCATTTAACTTGTTTAGTAACTCATCAATAGTGGGAAGAGGAAATTGATATGGGATTGTAGGGATGTTCAAAGCCCGAAAGTCTACACAATCTCCAAACCCCCTTGTCTGACCAACAAAACCAGGTTAGAGAAAGGGGTAGTGCTGGGTTTAATGAAACCCGCAAGTTTCAGCTCTTCCACTATCTTCTCAGTCTGGTCTTTTTTA